>CM076735.1:8356824-8956824 GCA_038501795.1 Pseudopleuronectes americanus
AAAATGTGGTGGGGGGTGGATATAGATATTTTATTTATTATTTATATGTGTATTTAATTAGTAATAAGTTATTATTGATTTTTTTATGTAATTATTTATTTTTTTAAAGTAATTATTTAATTAAATTATTATATTTGGTATTGGGGTTTAAGTTAAAGGGGATGTGTATGTGGTTGGAATGTTTGTGTATTGATATTGGTGGGTTTGTTTTTTATTGGTTTTATGGGGGATTTGGATGATTAATGTATGGTGTTGGGGGTTAGAGAGTTTATTTTTATGTTGGTGGTCTTATTTGGGTAAGTGTTAAGTATTAGGTAGGGATGGGGGATTGTTGATGGAGGGGGGGGTTAAGGGTGTTTGATGGAAAGAATTTTTGGTGTGGAGGGTCGAGGGTGAGTTTAATATGGGAGGTGAGAGGGAGTGATGTGGAGGAAATTGATAATTAATTAGTATTATATATGAGAAAATGAAGAGATTGGTGTATTGTGTGTGTATTATAAATATATAGTTGCTGGACGCAGTAAGTAACTCTGCTCTTTCATTGTCAACATCAATGTGTCGCCCACTTCCGTTGTAGTGTGTGTCTCCTTGTGTGGCTTTTTGCATTCCTGTCTTGTGCTTCTCGGCCGCCGTACATCTAAAACAACACAAGATGCAAACCCAATTCTTATTTGTTGAGTCATATAATCTATTAACTTATCATCCTGCAGAGCGTCATACAACAGAAAACAACAGACGAGGACAGTGAAGGCAGCACGGAAGACGGAGAACTGGCCGAGCGAGCAGACGACAGGCAGGCTGGCTCCTCCGGGAAATGGTTGGAAACGGGAACATGAGTCCAAATTTCTAGACAGTGACTGGCCTAGTTTCAGGAATACAGTCCATGCGCTCTCTCTCCTCTCTCTCTCACTCTGTCCTCTCTCTCTCTCTCTCTCTGCTCCCACCACATTGGAGCAGCCAAACACATCATGCAAAGTTAACATCAAAGTTTGCTCTGAAAGGTCACAGGATCTCTCATAGAAGAGCTCGACCTCTGTGCTGCTCAGGGGGGAGGAAGTGAGCCGAATGTATATTTTATCCTCTCCTCCCTCATCCCCCTGACCCCTCAAACATCTCATTATTTTTTGATATCCCCCTCTTTTCCCATCCCTCCCTCTCCCTGTCATCCACTCGCTCCCTCGTTTGTCCCCTGTTTTAAGGACACAGGCTTATCGGAGTGGAAACCCGGCCTGTCGCTTGATATTATGACCATTATAGCACCAGTGGAACAGCACAAGGTGTACAGAGCCAAGAGAGAGAGAGAGAGAGAGAGAGAAAAAAAATATTCAAACTGAAGCTGACTAAATGGCTGCATTAGCTATCTTTCTCTGTCTTCCACCCTTCTCTGTCCACCCTGCACCTCCTCCCTCAGGACAAGAACAAATACACACCACGCTTAGAACAAGAGCGAGGGAGAGAGAGTGGTTTAAAGGAGAGCTGGAATGAGTAGCACGACCGGTAATAGACAGAGAGGGAGTACAGAACATGAGAGCAGGAGAAGAGAGTCTTTGGAGCGAACTGTAATCCAATAACAGGTCTTGTGAAAAGACACGCTGACCATAAAAACTCCAGAGAGGTTATGTGGGGACCCAGCCGGATATATAGAGCATGTCCTGTTGGCAGGAGAGGAGGATGAAGGGACGGAGAGGGGAAAAGAGGGAGAGTGGAGGACAGGACAACAAGTTTGTTCATTTGTTAATCCCCTGAAGCCCCCCCTACTTTGGATCTGTTCATCCCAATCTTTCGCTCCAATAGAAAGTCACCTCCCCCCAACTACGCCATGATAAGATTTCCCCAGAGAGAGTCAGATGGTACCACTCAACCCCCCTGACCACCGCCCCCCCTTCACCTCGTTTCCTCTCCTTTATCTGTTTTAACCCTCCTCCCTGTCACTGGCTGAGTCCCTCCGCTCCTCTCTTCCTCCGCCGCCATCATATCACTCATCCCACCCGGCACTGGTGTGTGAAGAGCACTGGGGGAGAAACCTGCACCGAGGGGCCTCTTAAGTATTCAAGGTCACTGCTTGACAAAGCGTGTACGCTGCAGCGCATGAAGTGTTTCACAAGGCATGTGATGTTTTGTAATATTTGATGTGCTACACTGCAAATCTGATAGTTTGCTCGCGGTCTGCGGGTGTTTGCGTGCCGGTGTGTGTGTGTGTGTGTGTGTGTGAGTGAGCTAAGTTTGCAAAACAGGATGATCCGTGGACAGGGTGTGTCTCAGCAAAGAAAGTGTGTATACTTGAGATTCTCATCACTTCTTCTGAGGAAGTTGACTCACTTGGGTTTAGTACATACTAACTGGTGAAATCAGGACCTTACAGCAAGGACACTGATCGATAGAACTGCATAACATCCAGTGCCATTTCTTTTTGAAAAGTTTTATAGTGATTCTGTAGCTGGATGTTAAATGTCCTGACAGCGTACCACATACTGTAGGTACATCATTCCGGGTTGCCCTCTGGCTCGGGACCTCCTTTGCCACTCATACTCCTCAGGTTACATCCTCACTACTACATTGTTGTTTGAAAATGCATCAACTCTGCTACAGACATGCCTGGTGTCCAGGGTTGATGGGCTGAATCTGAGATGTTTGAAAATGATGACGTAGACACTCAAGGCCGCATCTTCTTGGTCTCAACATAGCCTTCGGTGATTCCTAGTGGTCCTATCACATGACGCCTTCCAGAAGAGAAGAACCAACAATAGGCTTGGCTGCCAGCGTAAAAAGCAGAATCCATACTGAAGCTTACAAACTTAACAACTGTTGTGCAGTTAACTGCTTACATGCGATTAAACGTTATCCGAGCAATCTGCAACTATTCCCATTCACATGATATGTGTTTTCAGGCGTGTTAGTACGGGCAAGGATTAAAACTGATAGAGAGACAGAACACTTGTGTGGACAGAGATCCTTTTGGTTTAAAAAAGCTTTTTTCAACTTTTCAAAACAAAAACATACTTGCAGTCGTATGGATGTGACCTCAGTCTCTCTCCTTGTTTCCTGTCTCCCTTTTTATTGCCTGCTATTAAATGAAGGCAAAAAACGCCCAAAACAACAGTCTAAAAGTAAAACGCGGGAACCCCTCCAATCACTTTTCTGTCTGCAACATTATGACCAAAGCCAAATACGTTCTATATGATATTATAAAAAACTACAAATATCTATCTATCAGTGATGGGAGTAACCGAAGACTCACTCCCCCTTACTCGGACACACATTGTGAGCGACAGTGACGTACGGTCTGCGGCCGTCAGCCAAGCTAACATTGATCAGGAGCGGCTGCCAGTGAACCACCAAATCAATCATGTCCATTGATCCGACGCCACGGGAAGAATGTGTGTGTATATTGGGGAATGTTTGTTGTTGCAGGCTATAAAGAATATGATATTACTGTAAGGTTAAAATTAGAGGAAAGTCGATAGTGATTTACAAGGTTGCGAGGCTCAAGGAGCTCAAGGAAAGGGAAAAAAAGGGAGCCTGTTCTCCACTTACTCAATAAAACAGCATGGGCTACACAAGGCCTTCAGAGAGAAAAGATACTTTTTCAGCACAGTTGAGCAAACCAAGGCTGAGCCAAGGTCTCTATACACTATATATGCTACATTCCATTTTGTTGCACTTTATAATAACGAAAATGTCTGTGATTAAATCAAAAATATATACAACCAAGGTCCTTTGCTCTCTTCAGTTTGCTCATGGTGTATGATCAAAGGACAGGAACAAATATCCAAGTTATTTTCCATGTGCAGCTTCTCGAAAGGAAAAATGACAAACGTTTAGTAACGTGGGGATGGAACAGAGACCAGAGTGGATACGGAGGAAGCAAAGAGTGGGAGAGAGAAAGAGTGGGAGAGACATGGCCCAAAGATCTGTGTGGGTTTATATTATTTGGCTGTGTCCCTCAATACTTGTCTCCATTTCTGTGGAGCTGAAGACGTTTACGCTGATAAAAGGAAGTTGAATGAATTGAAATTGATGTTACAGTGGGTGGGATGAGCGAGAGAGAGAGGGGGGGGGGATAGATATAATGAGTTAGTGTGTGTGTGTGTAAGAGAGAGAGAGGGAGGGAGAGGGAGAGGGGCTAGCAAATACAAATTATGGCGTGATGGAACACACTCCTGCTCCTCATATCTATCGAGGGGAGGAGGAGGAGAGGAGACAAAAAGACTCAGCATCACACTGGGACCAAAACATAAAAATGTAATGGAGGGAAAAGACGAGGAAGGGAAAAAAATTGGAACCTGCCTCGATGGTTTCAGAACAATGTCCTGCATTTCTTTCTGTTGACCGCAAAACTGCAAACTGCACTTATCCTCTAGTGTGCGCACACACACGCGCGCTCACTGAAATGGTCAACACAAAGATATCTGTACAAGAGAACACACACACGTGCACATATGCATCTGCACACACTTCTTCCAGAACATATAAACGCAGGCGTCCTCACACATGTTCATGTACATAGACACAAAACTTTGGCACTTGACACATAAAAGGATGTGGGGTAGGGGTGTGTGTGTGCGTGTGTGTGTATGTGCATGTGTGTAGTGTGTGGGCAGCAGGGCGGCTGTTCAGAGTGTGTGTCTTTTTATCAGGTGAAGGAGGTATGGGAGGGGGCCGTGTAAGATTTATCTGCTGCCGTCGGAAAACTTTGACCCCGCAGTTGTAAATCTGTCAAAGGAGTCTAGCCAGCTCAACAGGAAACACGAAGAGGAAAGGTGGGGGAGGCTGCTGGGTGGGATGGGTTTTCTTATGGGGGAGGGGGGGGGGCACACCCAAAGGCTGAAGCATTTCAAAAGAGGCACTTTTCAGGGTTGGGAAAGAGTTGGGATGGAGGGGCACCCAGCCATGTTTACAATCCTGAAACTGATCCCGCACAGCCGGCAAAGCTCCCTCCAGCTTTACCCCCCACCCTGTCACTCCCCCAGAAAACACAGAAAAAAGAAAGTTAAACTCCTACACACACTGAAACTATGCAGGAAATTACTGTTTTGATATATGAATGCTTCAAATGTCTATTTGTACTTGCAGAATATGTCATTCGAGATGCGGCTCTCCAGCGATCATGTCGAGCTGGTTCCACTTCTCCGTGAAACGCTGCTGGAATTTCAGTGGAAAGCTCTGGCGTTATTAAGACGGAAATTTGCACAAGTTTCTGTTCGTGTCTCCACAGACACAGAAAACGCGTTTGAGGCAAGAGGCCGAACAACTGGAAGATAAAGCTGTGAAAGCGCAAAACAAGCTGTTGTTCATTGATGTGGGAGGATCAGAGATGGTCGACTGCTTCTAGGAAAGAGCAAGTGAGAATCAGTTTTCTGCTACATCTCTTTGATCACCCATTAACTAATTATATGGTAATTTGATTAAAAGTCTGAGTGCAGCGCCAGTAGGGGAAATAATATTTATGCCTCAAGATCAAATCACTTTTTATATTAACCAAAAAGACAGTGTTAATAAATTTAAACTATAAATTTGTCAATGAGAGTCAGAGGTGGCAAAGTTTGGCTGAAGGACACTCTTTGAGTTGTACACCGACACAGCACCGCATCCAACTGAATGCTAGGTTTACCATGGTATGCTATAGTCTGTAAAGATGGACGACGCGGCTGCTCTTCCAGAAATTTTCCAGAAATGACGGCAAAATATCGCGGATACGAACACTGCCATCTTGCACATTTGGAGCTAGAGTCAGAAATATTGTCAATACACGCTCTCGACCAATCACAAGCGAGTCTCAGTTGTCAATCATGATGTTATAGCATCAAATCACAATTCTAATTCTTTCACGCCATGAGAAGAGATCATACATTCATTAACCGTGTAACCACAAACAGCAGTGTAGTGATAATGTTGCCTCTCCACTTAAATGTCTTTTATTTAGCATCTTTGGCTGCATCCATATTCATTTGTTTTGGTTCAAGCCACAAAAACTGAGTTTAGAAGTTTAGAAACGCAGTTTAAACCCTTTTAGTTTGAGTTTTGATCTGGACGGACAGAAACGGAGACGTTTGGAAACCATGATGAAGACTCTCACGTCCACTTGCTGATTTTGTCCTTTCAGTGATGCATAATCAATTACAAGCGCTGTTGACCCTGTTGTCTTTGCTACCAGCCGTTGCACAGTTAAATTCAGCATTTTAGAATAACTGCTTACATGCAAATGAGACAAGAGATGGTTTGAGCCATCTGTGTAGCCCTGTGGTCATGTGATATTAAAACTGATTCATTCATGTGGACAGAGATAATTTTTGTTTGAAAATGAAACGATAGTCGTAGCGTGAGTGCAGACTCTCTCTCTCCCCCAACCCCTAACATATAACCCCACTCAGCATGCACAACCACTCTCTGAATCCACATCTCCCAAGTTATCAAAAGGCTCACTTGACCCAACATCTTTCCGCTGGGATAAGTGTGACCACCCCGTCTTTCCCTTGTCCCGCTCTGTGTGCCAGCGGGGCAGGGCAATTGGACACACTTTCCGGGGTCTAAAAGCATCTATTACTGAGCCCTGGGAAACCCCAACACCTTGGCACAGGGTGGCACGCTGTCACAGGCTGACCTGGGAACAGCTCAATTAGCCACGTGGCCACCTCTCTCTATCACAACACAGAGGTTTCCAGCTTGTGGGCAGAGGAGCAGTGGATCAACAGCTCCCAGCTGCAGAAACCTTCCTTGCTGATAGATTTTTTTTTAAATCCTGGTTGCTTTTATTTCCTAATCATGCACATACCGTCTCCATGACAGGAGTGCTGGTAGAGGGAATGAGATCATCCAGAAACTATTGTTCAGCCCGCACCTCTGAATTGCATCGCTTCAACTGAAATCACAGGAGAACACGATGAGAGACAACGAGGAGGATGAGTTCATTCACAAATTACTCGCTGTGTTCTCATGATACAAGGTGAATGTGTAGGCGCGTCTTCTGGCTGCTTATGAACAAAGCTGTGAAGTTGCAGCCTGTGCGCTGACAGACGGTGCATGAGAGGGCGCGGGATGGGGGTGGGGGTGGGGGTGGGGTGAGACTTCTAACACGCGATAGACGCAAAAATTATAATAATCTCCTGGCAAAAAAAGCGTCATACAAGTAGAAGATACCGACGAAGATATCAGGAGAGCTTGTGGTGGTAAGAGCCGTCACCAGTGTGGAGGTGCTGTACACGTTATCATGTGATCTCTGCAGTGGAGTTAATGCGTCACTTCCTGTCTCTGCCGGCTGTCCCCAGCTGCTTCACCTCTCACCTGAATAATGCAGAGGATTTGATGCTGTTGTGAACACGTCTGTGCAGAGAACCTCCCGCTGCGTTGTGCATGTCTGAAAGGCAATCTGCGGGTAAAGTCTGTAGCCAATTCTCCGAATTTCTGCTAAAGACAGAGGCCAAACAAGGGCATGGCAGACACACACACACACACACACACACACACACACACACAGATAGACAGACACACTCAGACATAGACACACAGAAACACACACACTTCTCATATTTCTGTGGGTAAGAATTTGTTCATGCTTTCGTTGAGTGAAAGAGAGAAAGAGAGGTGTGAAGCCTCAGTCACGCAATGCCACTCTCTGTGTGTGTGTGTGTGTGTGTGTGTGTGTGTGTGTGTGTGTGTGTGTGTTTTGGGGTCCATGGTAGCAACAGTATGCCAAATTAGGTATGTGTGCTGTGGTTAGCTATAGTGAGTGCACATAGGTGAAGAACTAATGTTGAGAGACCTGCACACAGGAAGTGCGGGTTACAGACACCGCCCTTCAACGCTAAAAAAACATATTTTCCCCTCTCAAATTTCTTTTTTTTTAAATCTTACAAAACCCTTCAATGTTTTTTCAAAGATCTGAAAACGTCATTGCTTCACATGAAGGACAGCCTTTACAAACTGTCTCATGGGGAACTTGGTGGCAGAAGTTTGTTCTGAGTTCACATGCAGGCACACGTGTGCATGTGTTGGCATGGGGGGGAGGTACAGAGAGCATGGGAGGCCACGTTTGGGGAACTTGTTGTGGTAACAGATACATGTGTGGTTTCATAAAAGGGGAAGTGAAAGCCGGGGTCTGCAGCTGTTCATGTCTAGAAGGCCTCGTCTCTGTGAACAATACGAGAGAGGAAGTCAAGAGCAGAAATTGCCCTTGTGCCACACACGTATTGGTGTGTTAGTATCTGCAGTGCATGTGAGTCCAGCTTTGTGTGTTATCGGTGTCTAGGCCAGAAAGAGGCCGCAGCCTAACCCTTTTTTCTCTTCCTTGGTTACCCCTGGTAACATAAATACACAGAGCAAAAGGTGAAAAAAAACAACAACAAAATGGTGTGGAGAGCTGTGAGTTTTCATGCATGTGACTCATTGTGGTTTTGTATGCTGACAAAGTTATCTGCCGCGACTAGAAAAGGTCAAAGTGACACCACATAGAAACTGGCACCATGAAACTCTAACCCAGGCAAGTTCCTCCATCAGACTATGTGTCATTTATACCCACAAAGGTCTTGGATTTTATAAGGTCATGATGACTGGGAGGTATAGTGTAACGTCTGGATTTACACTGAATCACGTTTTTCACACTAAATTGATGAATGGAACCTGTTTTATGAATCATTGTGTTCCTATAACAACCAACTGTGGCACGATTAGTACATATTTTAATAAATAACGGAAGACATTGAATAACAAAACTGGTGAGTCAAGAGAATCTGCCATTCAGCACCTTTAACACTCAACAACATATATTTGTATTTAAGCTGTTGATTAGAGATATTTAAAAGAGCTGCTGAGTGGATTTTGTTGCCTTTAGACAAAGCCAGGTATTGTCTGCCGTTGTTTTCAGTTCAAGCCAAGCTAACATGTAACTCTTTACTAAACTATGGATACAGCTCGACCAATCGCTAGTCATTCTCAGCCATCTATCATGATTTTTAAACCCCATGTTTATCACTAATCAATAGTTACAATCCAGAAAAGGCAGAAACATTTATTTAACGTATACTTTTCTAGTTTGGTCCATGTCCCATCCACTAACATGGAGGAGATGGGATTCATGACCTACACAGCCACCAGGTGGTGCTATATTGGCTACGTTTTGGGGGAGCAGTCATGTTGTCATTGGCTCATAAAGTATTGAATGCTAATAGTAGAGTAAGTTAATCTTTGTCAACAACAAATGAAGAAAGGATAACAGAGGACATTACGTTTTTATAAATTTAACTCCAGGGATAGAATTTGGGATTTTAATAAAAAGAGGATGACCCGGCTGACCTGAAAAATCTCCACTGGAAGAATGAATGAAGTGAACTCTGCTCCCCTTTAACTGCTGTTGAGGTGCTCTTGAGCAAGACACGTTATGGAATCTGCGATAAAAATAATTCACAAACATGCTGACTAGCAAAGTCTCCACAGGAAGAGTCCAACTCCAGACTGTAATTGCACTGTGGGCTCTCCCAGGTGTTGAGGTGCGTGATTGTCGAGCAACTAAAGAAAGATGTCTGCTCGCTTGCTTACATTTAAAAATCAGCAGAGCAGTTGAGAGAAGTGGAGGTGAAGGTTGTTTTTGGCCCGAGCCCAAATACCACCACACTTCTCCTCCCCATGTTCCCCCTTACCCATCTCACAGACTCCCACTCTAAGCCCTGAGCTCTAGTATGAAATCAACATTGGGCCTGCAGGAAATGAGAGATCTCCACAGGAGATAGAGGAGGGAGGGAAGGAGGGGGAGGAGACAAAAGAAAAACAGCGGAAAGAACCATAGATTTAACTTTTGGCATCCGAATGTCCACTATCCATGTTACGGTCCCGCTCCCCATTTCCTTTATCTCCTCCTTTCCTTGTCTCTCCGTCTCTGTCTCTGGGAACATCTGCTTGCTGTGTGTGTTCAAGCATGCAGCTGCGCCTGCGTCTATATAATGAGCTCGAAGGGCTCGCCTTATGAAAGGCTCCGGGCTTGTTGTTCTTTCCTGGCACAGTAATGCGCCGGCTAAGCCAAGAAAGTGGACAAGCGGCGAGCTATTTCAGCGGGGCCTTGTTTTTGTTGTTCCATGCTCAAAGACAACATGACCCAGTGTGACCCCTCCCAGCTACTCACGGCTGGGACGCAGCGGAGCGTTCAAGGTGTGGGAGGCGGATCACGGCACCACCGTCAGTGCTTTGGCCAAAATGTTTCTACTTGGAAACCTCCTGATTCCACGAGAGAGGCCTCTTTAAGAAACACTGCGTCGAATGCATGGCGAGGTATTTTTTATTTCATAGCGTATACACACAAGGGCGCATACAAAAGTGTGTCTGTGTGGAGAAGCAGATAAGCAAGACAGACACACACACACACACACACGCACACACACACTCATGCACACAAAGGGGTGGGGTAGCAATGAGGGGCTCGGTTAATGGCTTTTAAATTTCCACTGAGTGAGTGACTTACATCTGTGGAGGAGCACAGCTGTTCCTGGTTTGGGGAACAAAGAGGGGGTAACGGCAGCGATCTGAGAGTCTGGACTGGGCTGCTCTTATTTAATGGGCTCAAATCTCCCAGGAATGACACAGATGTGTGTGTGCGTGCGTGCATGTGTGTGTGTGTGTCTCCACGCTTGCCTGTAAGCATCCGTGGTCATTCCTCCATATAGGCTTACTTACTGTGCTGTGAGAAGTCCCCTCTTGCATATGCTGTACTGGTGCATGCGTGTACTTGTGCGTGGGAGGCAACAGGATCCGTCTGCGTCTCCGGCCGTAGATTACAGCCACAGAGCGAGCGAGAGCAGAGTTACGGCTCTGCAGGGCTGAGCGATAGTGAAGGTCAATTCATTTGGGAATAAACTAGAATTGGAGAAGAGGGGAGTGAGAGAGAGGGAGGGAGTGGAGGAGAGGAAAGGAGGAGAGGATGCGTGAGATTTAATGCGGATGGAGAGAGAGGAAGAGAGAACGGCGAGGGAAAGGGATAGAGAAGGAGAGAGGAGATTAAGGCCAGAGCTCATCTAAGCATGTCAATAAAAGTTGAAATATCTAACGTCAGCCAGGTGGAAAAAATCAAAGTCGCTCTGATCAAAGTCTTTCCAACCCAGGCAGACAACAACGCAGCACGTTTGAACACGGAGTCGCTTGAATACTCTGTGTTTCTTGATGTCAAACTTTTATAGTGGAGTTCCATCCCTTGAAATACTGCTTCCTGCCCCCCCTCCCCCACCCCCCATATATCCACACAGACACACAGACACACAAACACACACACTCCTCTCCGAATTGTGCTTTGTTTCCTGCCGCTGGTGAACGCAGCCCTTTTCCTCGGAGGCCCCCTTCAGTGCACTGCAGCCTTGTAAAACATAGCAGGTCAGCGTCACATGACTGGGGTCTAGGACACTGAAGGCTCGGGGGGGGTTTTGGTGTCAAAGTACACATGGGTGGGGCAGCGTGTAGAGGGAGAGGGGAACTGGCAGCGGGGAAACAATAATCCAGTGAGAGGCAGAAATGTGAAGGGGAAGGAAAGAAAAGAGAAGAGAAAGAGAGATCGGGAGAGTAAAGGAGGGAGGAATGTAGCTTAGCAGTGATTCTCCTCACAAACTGAAACCACTAAAAGAATATTAATGCCGTCCAACCCTCCCTCCCTCCCCTAAAGACACTTTCCTCCTCTCTCATCTATCACCTCCAACCTAAAAAACACAGCACCTCTCAGGTCTCAGGTCTGAGATGCTCAGGCTACATCCACACTACTACGTTTTCGTTTAAAGACGCATCAACTCTTCTACAGACACGGATGACGTCCACACCACTGCACAGTTTCAGAGACGCTGCTGGCTGCATCTTAGTTAGAAAAGTCCATGGTTGCATTTTACAGGTAGAAATGTAGATATTTGGAAGCAATGGCGCTGACGTGGGTCTTTTCGGTCAAGACGTAGCCTTTACTGATTCTTCAGGCTCCTATCAGACAGATAGATAGATAGATAGATAGATAGATAGATAGATATAGATAGATAGATAGATAGATAGATAGATAGATAGATAGATAGATAGATAGATAGATAGATAGATAGATAGATAGATAGATAGATAGATAGATAGATAGATAGATAGATAGATAGATAGATAGATACTTTATTGATCCCAAGGGAAATTTAGGACTAGAATGATAATTACAACCCTGTTTTCTATGCTAACAGCTGTTGTGATGGACACCTGCTCTTATTCAAGCGATCTGCGACCGTTCCCAGTGTCCAGGGTCACGGACGGGCCCAGTGCACATTAGTGGTCACATGATACGTGTTTCACGGAGCCAAAACGCTCATGTGGACAGTTGTTTTCTGAAAACGTAGTGGTCGCCACAGACTGATGTGGACATGGATGAGCCTCCCCCACCGCCTGCCCCCTTTCCTCTTCCTCCTCCCCCCCCTGTTTGACTGAGTGATTGGAGCTGACATACATATGGAGAACACTCATCCTGGTAGCGCTCAGAAAAGAGGGAGAGAGGGGGGTAACACGCATGCATGTACATGCATTCTACACACTTCCCACACACACACACACACACACACACACACACACAGACCCACACAAACACACAGACAGACAGTGAATTTGCTCTCCCACAAAGTCAGGAATCCCTCACTTCTTTTACTTCCTTTAATTTCAACCTCTTGTCTCATCTTGTATGTCTGTGACTCTGCCCCCTCCTCTCCCTCCCTCTCTTTGTGTCGCACTAGGCATTCGGAGTGTGTGTCCCCCCCCCCGAGGTCTCCAGCTTTATAGGAAGTCTGTCACACTAATAGATTTCACCTTCTCTCATTTTCCTTCTCGCTGTCACCCCCCCCTCCTCACCCTCTTTCTCATCTGCTGCCCATTACAGATACAAGTGTCTTCTCACCACAAGCTACTGTATCCGAATGCACTGATGGAATTCAAATAGCTGGAGTGGAGTAACAAACACGTCCGTTTTTATTTCCTCCAAACTTTCTCCCTCAAGCTGCAGCTCCTGGTACAGAACAAGGTGCAGGTCCGGTTCATGTCACCTCTCATCTGGTACCAGTGGACATGCAAGGATGCTTTTAAAGCTGCTGAAACTGCAACCACACATTAACATTACTACAGGAGTCTACAGGCATGTTGTCAGTTCTGTTGGGTTGTTACAGAACATTTTCAATTATATTTATTTAGCGCCTAATCGCAACAGACATTATCTCAAAGCACTTTACATAGTAAGATTTAAATGAATGGTTAAAAAAACTATCATTTATGCCACTGCTCGATTTGGATTCTGAATTGATCCTATTTTATTTGGCTGTATTATTTTATTGTTTCTAGTTTTACCGGAAATTCAAGATTCAAAACCTAAACATCCAATGATGCAGCAATAAATTGAAATCCTTTATATCTTTTGCTTGTCTATGGCCCACAAAAAACACAATACACTGCATTTGACTACACAATACATTACCTTGAACAAAACTTCAGATAAATACAAAATTAAATGAATTAAAAGTTTGATTATTTTTCTGTTTTTAAAGCACAAATTTGAAAGGTGCTATATAAATGAGGTTATTATTATTCATTATTATTATTAAGGCCTTGAGCTACATTCTTACATACTCACAGTGAATGCTAACAAGCCCATGTTGTCAATAAACCAACATAGTTTTGTGCCCAAAAGCAATCGAGCAAATTTCAATTTAATCCAAGGTCGTCCAACAAGGTAAGGAGCCTTCCAGGACTTATCAGTTTACAATAAAAAATACACCGGTGTAAGAATTGTTGTGCTACTCTGTCAGTTTTGTTTCAAACTTTGACTATGTTTTGTTGATGAAGTATTAATGCTCAGTTGTTTATGTGCAGGGCGGCACAGTGGTGCAGCGGGTTTTCGACCAGGGGCCTGTCCGTTTGGGGTTTGCACTCTGAATGGTTCGTTGTGTCCTGCAGTATGCTGGTGAAGGTGTACCCAAGCCTCCCATGCCAGCCTTACAGAACAAGCATAGATAATGGGAGGATGGATGCCTTTGTGGAGTTTACATCTCTCAATCTACGGTATATCTTCCTGTTTAGAGGCTCTGTCTCACACTGGCTGGGTTAGGGTTAGGGTTGTGTCTGTGCTCGACAGCCTTACCTTGTGCATTTCTCTGGAATCAACCTACAACAACCTCACCTATCCCCCCCCTCCTCCTCCTCCTCGCCCCTCGCCCCGTCTTGCTCATCCCACATGTCACATCACATTTCCGAGGCAGGCCCGGGAAAAGGGCAAGAGGCCCGTATGAATTGATGTGGGTCTCTTACAGGAGCACGGCCAGGACAAGGACAGGGGCGCACACAGGCACATACATAAAAGGCTGACAACAAGGGTGAAGTGACACTGTGCGTATGGGCGGCGTCCTTCACCTGTCACAGGCCGTGCACTCCCTGAACTCAGCATCTGCACACAAAACGCTACTTGTTTATGCATGAACCTGTAAAATTCAGACGAGCACACACACAGAAAGATGTCTTTGTTTCTGTCACACTCACTCCGAGAGACCTATGGCAACAATGCAGCATTACACCACATCATGCTCCAGTAGTTTTCAAAGGGGAGCTCTCTCCCTCTCCCTCTCCCTCTCTCTCCCTCTCTCTCTGTCTCTCTCGCTCTCTCTTCCTCCCGGCCTGATCGCCCCAGTGACAACCTGGGCAATGTCGACCCCTATTGGTGCGCACAAGTCACTGTGCTGCAATGGGAGTCTGTGGCAGAGAAATATATGAGATGAATAACCAGCGATATTGAGTGCATTCATCATCCACTGACAGTAAATTCACACGAGAAAATTGACATTAGCTCATAAACATCTATCACTGTGTGTTCGGCAGCACGCGGTCGAGGGCGGAATGTGCGACGGATGAATCAGACGCATCGGAGTCGACTGAGGACTGCTACCTTATGATGTCGGCTGTGTTTTTTGCATTTGCACTCCCCCGTTTTCTCCCTCTCCGTACCTGCGCTCCATCATCTACTTCCCCATGACTCTTCTTCTCAACGTCTCCCGTTACCCCTGCAGCCTGCACGCAGACTTTTATATGTCCAGTTAAGCAATTCTCTCCTCTAATTGGTTAATGGAGGGCAGAGGGGTTTGGTGTAAAGGGAAATCCCAGGAGCCTGTGAGGCCTGCTTCATGCCCACTGGACTGGAAGGGAGCCAAAATGTAGTCTCCACCATCCCGCTTCCCCCCCTACCAGCCCGCCCCTCCATCAACGCCTCTACTGGACTGGAGAGGATCCAAGATGGATGCCTCCAGGGCAGTGCCGCTGTGAAACTTACACTAATGTAGATGGAACCTGGAAGAGACGTGCCTGGCATCGCCGCTGCTCCATTTCCACACATTCGAAGTAGAAAATTCACGTAGAATGATGTTATGACCCAAAACTGCCTCCTTTAAACTACTTTAAAATCCAAAATGTGAATTAATGATGTGTGACTGGGACAAGAAAGTCATATTAAATCAATAATGCATCAAAGCCGGATCTGTCTTTGTGACTCAAACGTCAGCTCGCGGAGCAGGAAACTCAAGGCAGGAATCTGCAGCATCATGTCGAAGCCGGCCCTCCTGCTCATGCGGCGCTTTCGAATGCTTTGTGGAAAAACGGAGCAATTTTTAGAGACGGTGTCTTGAAGCGCAGTGATCCACGAGGCCCGTGCATGCAGCTGTCTCCCCGAGGACAGAGAAAAACACAGAACGGAGGGAGGGCGAGGAGAGACGGAGGAGGACGAGCAGGGGGGGGGAGAAAGAACACGTAAGCCCACAGAGGGGAGGAGAGGTGAGAGGGAGAGTGATGCAGAAAGAAAATAAAAACAGGGTGTTCAATCTTAATATAGATTCTGCTGTGTAAAAGGTCAAAGTGGCAGAGGGAGGGAGGGATGCTGTCGCTTTAACTGTGGCTTGAATCCCCTCTCCTCCTCTCTCGGGCTGCCATCTTTGCTGTCAACACGGTGGAGGAAGTGCTCAGGTGTTTACTTAACCTGGCGTGGTGCAAACTGACCTTTTTCAAATGTTCACTGGAGGAAGAATAAGACAAGGGTGAAAAACACACTCAAGCTAAAACTCCACGGGCCTGGCCGGGTTTGTGTGTGCATGAAAGAAAAAGCTTAATTCAATGTACACATGCTGCAACGCCCCCACAGATATGGTTCGGCTCAATTTGACCTGCATACACACTGAGACACATATAGACTTCAGCTGTTTTCTCTTCCGGCTGTATACTCTGAGTCACGCTTATATTCACATTTACGTTCAAACTTAATTTATTTCTACATTTTTCTCATATTTTTAAATATCACTCTCTTCCAATACCATTTCCCTTAGAGGCTTGTTGTTGACGTGGCCTATACACACTCAAATTGCCTGTATTTGCTTTACCAGTTTGATTATGTAAAAGATAAAGTGAGTTAGTTCAAAACAAACACATCAAACGAAACAATGGTTTCATCTCAGATGATTCTCCTAATCAAGCATAACCAGAGGACTTTATAAGAGTGTATTTTCTTTTTACATAATTTATAACTTTAATGTTCTAAACTTAAATGTGATCTGGTTGCAAACAATAGTCAGTATGTTTTATCTATTTGGTCTACCTCTTCCTATATGTGTTATCCACATTGATTGGGAATGATATAGAGACAATTCACGGCGAGGATTCTAATGTCAGTAATGTATTAATGTGTGTTTGTGTGTGTGTGTGTGTGTGTGTGTTTGTGTGTGTGTGTGTGTATGTGTGTGTGTGTACTCATTTTTGTTATCTCCTAGGACCATTTCCAGTTTAAACAGCAACCTTAAAGGACTAATAGATCTAAATAGGAAGCAGAGCCGTCCCAGTAAGGGTAAACTTAATTTCTGAGGTCCTAGTTAAGTCAATTCATTGTCCTGAATGTGTGTGTGGGTGTGTGTGTGTGTGTGTGTGTGTGTGTGTGTGTGTGTGTGTGTGTGTGTGTGTGTGTGTGTGTGTGTGTGTGTGTGTGTGCGTGCGTGTATGGCCCAGGTCTTACTCATGTCATGGGGACCTAATTCATTTAAACAGCTCCATTGTGCGGACTTGTCTTCCTTATGAGTATATAAAACGACCTAATTCCCCATAATGTGAATCGTTCGATTTTAAATTAAAAACATGTGTCGATGGTTAGGCAAGTGGTAACTATGGTTAAGGTTAGAGTAAGTCTCCAGGAAATAGATGATAGTCCATTGGATGTCCTCTAAAGCCATGGAGACCACTGAGTGTGTGTGTGTGTGTGTGTGTGTGTGTGTGTGTGTGTGTACCTGAGTGGGTGAATAGTGAAGGATTTTGAGTTATATATGAGTTTTTTGTAAAGTGTCGCTCCTCACTCGACAAGAGAAGCTTAAATGTCCTTGAGCAAGGCAATGAAAACCCAAACCGCCTCAGTGGAGCTGCTCAGTGGCTCAGAGACTGGGCCTTTATCCAGCCGCACCGGGGCGTGTAAACGTGTAATGGTATAAATATGAAGCAAGGTGCTGAGTGACGAGGTCAACTTTCACCAGAGCCCCGAGCTGAAGGTTTAAAGGAAGGTGTCTCCTCGTCCTGTGACACCGGGACGTTGAGATGAGAAGATGGCGCGGCATTTGAGATTCCTCCTTGTCCCTGTCACCATGAACCCACCAGCTGCAAAGGAGCAGAGGTCACGGTTCAAGCTGCGCCAGTCGCAAATGTCATATGACTCGTCTCCTGCTGTGACTGTCACCTTGGCTCATCGTTTGGGAGGCGAACAAACCAGCAGGAGGATACTGGAAGAAAGACTGAGCAAGCAGAGGAGCTCGTCTCAAGGGGCTGGGCGGATGAGCATATGAAAATGAAGCGTTACATAATGGGACATTGCATAATAGGTCCCATTTGATACCACGTCACTCACTGATGCACACTAGGACCCCACGTAAGCAAGGCATGCAGGGGGAGGGGGGGTGGGTGGGTGGGGTGGTTCCGGGTGAGGTGATATGAAGAGGGGGGGGACGCGGAGGGCTTACGGTTCTGTCTCCGAGCAGAAGACGTCGGAGTGACGGAAGCAGACAGCCAATGGGGAGGGGGCGCGGTGTTCAGGGCGGGGTGGGGTGATGGGGATGTGGGCGAGGGGGGGCTGAGGGGTTGATGGTGAGTGTGTGCCGGGTAGGGGAGCTGGTGTGTGTGACGGTGGGTGGGCGAGAGCAGCGGTCGGTACTGGTATTTCTGCCCTGTCACATCGTGTTAGTGTGCAGCCGAGCACGACTGCTGAGCACACCACTCTGGACAGCTCTGCACACACGGGGTGAAGCACACACACACACACACACACACACACACACACACACACACACACACATTTCACAAGGACACACACAGGGCCTTCACTTGAGTGCACAGACACACACACACAATTTGTAATCTCCCACGAGGACCACAAGGACGTCCAATACGAGTGAGCACCGATGGAGGTTTGACAGAAACCAGTGGAGAGTGCTCCACCTCCCAACATCACATCTTTCCAGCCATCCATCCATCCGTCATGCATCCATCCATCCCATCCATCCATCCCTTCAGCCAATTTGCGGATAAAATCATCACAGAGGAAAAAGTAATTTCCTTTTCCGTTTCTCAGAAGAATGTGCACTAAATGGAAATCCCGATTGGAGACGGATGAAATCAGAGCCAGATGAAGTCCGTCTGTCCCCACACTGTGCATTCATGTTGGGAGAATATTGCAACCCGATGTTCTGGGCCCTGCCGCCTCAGCGACCCAGGCGATGCCTTGTTATGGAAAGAAGCTCTCGAACCCAGATGTTCTGACTTCACAGAGCTACAAATGAACCCAAACAATTTACTTTACCGCCATCTAATACATCTCACACACACACTGGGAAGCAAGAGAGAGCGGCCAAGACGCATCTTCCTCGTCAGAGAGAGAGATTGAGTCAGCAGGGAGCAGAGCAGTCTTCCTCTCTTGTCTGTGGTCAGTGGTCACTGTATGTAACATGGCTCAATGGCCGAGAGCCCAAAGGCTTTTCTGTGACACAATATTTTCCTTGAGAAAATGAGAGAAAGAGGGGTGGAGGAGAGGGGTGGAGGAGTGGAGGGTTCAGATGACGGTGCACCATTCACATTGCAGCCCCACCCTCCCCAGGCATAGGAGGACGGTAAGAAGTGAAGAAAGCAGAATGAGGAACGGAGTAAGAGAGGGAAGAGTGGAGGCAGCAGGAATACTTCACTGTAAATGCTGCTTTCACACTGCAGCGCGCCCTGTGGCACGGGAGGGGGCTGGGGGCTGGGGGCTGGTGGTGGTGGTACAGATGGATGGCTAACGGGGGGGGAAATGAGATGGAGTGGCGAGGTGTGATGTGCGGTGACCCCTGGCTCCTCGGCGACGCCATAAACTCGCCCCGGCACGCTTCAGCGGCTTCGAGGGAGGAAGACAGAGATACAAGCCGCTGTGTACACGCAACCGGCTCTGTGGCGAGCGGGGTGTCGGGGGTCAGAGGTCACAGGAACACATATGTCATCGTCAGCGCCACAGATGGTCATAACGGACGATCCCCTGCAGCGTGTGCACCTCTGCTCACACACAGCATCCATACATGTGTTGACATCGTGTGATATATGTCAGGTCACAGCTTTGGCATGGACAGAGATACCAGTATCTAAACCGCCTATTTATGAAATGACATTAAATTTAGTTTTGACATTTATGGTCCCCAGAGGATGCTCCAGACTTTTGTGATACACTGGTGTTTTCCTCTGATGCACAAACATTTCCCACAGGATGGAACCCAATGCCTCCAGTCCTCCTTTGGATTCGTCGGACGTTCTTTGTCAGACCTACAGAGATATTCATGGTCGTTTCACAGCTTTAACTTATTCAAACATTCACTAACCCTCTAAATGAATATTACCACTCAGAGTCTGATCTCTACCCTCTCCTCGACTTCAAGAGCTCCGTCTTTGGGCTCCTGACCACCATGGTCCTCCACCACACTGATGCCCACTTCAGGGGATTCTAAAGAGCCCTCTGCAGCAGAGGCGCCTTGCGATTCTGCGTCGCTCTTCATTTTACATATTGCCCAATGACATGATTGACAGTGACACTGACATCTGGCCCAAGCCTCCCTCGACCTGTGAGTAGCCGGCCCAGTTTGGTTTTTTTTTCTAAATGCACTTCTGACCCAAGACAGATGTAAGAACTAGGTGTAAATTGGGGTTTACACTTTATTTTTAACCCCTGACAGCTTATTTTTCCCTGTTACACTAACACACACTATAGTATATTGCACATTGCATATCCTGATTCTCTCCTGTTTTGCATTTATATCTTGTATTTATTTTTGTTTTGTTTGTTTTTATGTATAGTTATTTCTTTCTTATTTGAAGTATTGTGTTTTTGTAGTACTTATTGTGTTTTTATGTTTTTATGTTGAATGTATGCACCTTTTTTACCAAAGAAAATTCCAGGTAGGTGTAAACCTACTTGGCAATAAATCCTTTTGTGATTCTGATTCTGATTCTGATTAATAAGTAATTAAACCATCACATCAAGATATAAGGACGGGAGTTTGAAGACATCAGGGAGAGCATCTTAACATCTGATAGCCACTCATGGAGAGTGAAGCAGAATGAAAGCTAACAGACCTGCTCATTCCAATAATGCTCATATCAGAATTTTATTTGAATTGGCTTTTTAACATGCTCCATCGTTTCCCCTTTTCATTTTTCTGGGAGGAAACCGATGACGTTTGCTGCAGTTTCTCAGGACGCTTTCTATGAATGACCGTTTAATGTGGAACCAATTACAGGGAAAATGTAAAAAGTGTTCACTTGGCACTCTGACAATTAACTCTGAATCACTAACTTTCCAAAATAAGCGTAAAATTGAGTTTGAAAATGATCACAGCGTTCCACCGCAGCAGGTCCGCAGATACATAAACGTGCTTTGTCCTATCAAGCCACTTTTTCTATGAACATTAATCAACATCAGCTCATAACTATATATCATTTATTAGGTTTTTTAATATGACTCAAGTAAAAGAAGAGGGTGCTTTCACTGAACTGTTTCACTATCATCTTTTACTATGACATTATATTTCCAGGAAACCTCCTCGCAAAGTATATCAAATTGTTGTCGTTCATTTTGTTTAGTGTATCCTCACTTTCACTGGAGTCCACACTGTTGGGTCACAAGTTTAGCCGGAGTCGGGCCAGTAAACAAGCTGTTGAGACGCACTGGGCACTGAGCTGTGAATAAACCAAATCAAAGCTTAAAGCAGCAGAGTGAGTAGTTAATCGTATCTGTGTAAGGAGCAAACTACGGGAATGATGTGTCTTGAAAAACACTGTCTTCTTAGAGCTGTCCCTGTGTGACTCAGCAGAAGGTGAGATGCTCAGAGAGGCGGCATGTGGGGCTGTCAGTCGGCTCAGGTGAGTGTTGACAGAGCCCCCAGTGGAGCGGACCACACACACACACACACACACAGACACACACACACACACACACACACACACACACACTCTCACACACACACACACACACACACACACACACATAATCCCCTCACCTTGAATGAGACATTGCTAGAGCTGCCTGTGTGTTTGTGGTCCAGGTATTAGTGTCATTGTGGGGACCTAAGACTGTTTGCTAGAGTAACTTTATGGTGACTTGTCTACCTTATGGGGACAACAAGTAGTTAGGTTAAATATGTTAAGCTTGGGTTAAGTTAAGGTTAGTTTAAGGTTTGTGGTAAACTTAAGGTTAGGATTAAGGTTAGGTCAGGTCCTACATTAAAGTTTATTGAGGTTAGATAAGGTGTAGGTTCAGTTTAGGGTTGGATAAAAGTTAGGATGAGGGTAAAGTTTAGCTTAAGGTTTAGGTTTGGGTTGAGGTTAGGTTTTGGTAAGTAGAAACTATGGTTAATGTTTGAGTAAGTCTCACGAAAATCAATGGAATGCAATAGAATGTCCTCTGAAGTAATTTAGACATGACTGTGTGGTGTGTGTGTGTGTGTGTGGTGTGTGTGTGTGTGTGTGTGTGTGTGTGTGTGTGTGTGTGTGTGGGTATGTGTGTGCAGCACAGAAAGAAGTTATCACTTTTCTCCCCCTCCCCTGGTGTTGGTGTGAAGGGAGTCTCTGAAAACAGATGACCTACATTTTCTGTGAGACACACTCCAGCAGCGAGGCCTCCCCGGATTTAGAAAAGATGGAGCGAAGAATAGAGAGGCATGGAAAAAAAGAGAAGAAGAAGAAGAAAAAAAGAAAGAGAGAGAGGGAGAGAGAACGTCAGGGGAGAAGAGGATATAGACAGAGAGAGACACAGGCAGACTTCCAGTTTGACAAGGCAGGCTTGAAGAGGTAGAGGCGCAGGCCCACGAAAGGAAATGGGGAAAAGTTTTGATGCTAATCCTCTTCGACTCCACTTTCCTTCCCTCTGGAGCGGTTATATAAAACACATCTAGAATTCTGTTCTATGCACATCAAAGAGCCTGCACCGCTATGCAATCTGCATATGCGATGCGTCCAGGGAACAGCAGGAGGTGTGTGTGTCTGAGTGTGTGTGTGTGTATGTGTGTGTGTGTGTGTGTGTGTGTGTGTGTGTGTCAGAAATAAACCTGTTTGCAGGGTGTTCAGATGACTTTGTGTTCTGATGAGTCACTTGGATCAGTGACCTCTGGAGCTCTCAAAGGTTGAGCACGTTTTCCTTGTGTCGTAAATCAGGAAGTGATCATAAAGCAACAGATTCAGCTGGTTCCCGGTCACATGGAGCTGTGTGTGTGGGGTGTTTTAAAGGTGGAACGGCTGAATGAAACATGACATTGTTTCAGGTCGCGTGAGTCGGTGACCTCGGTGTCTGTGATTCCCCCGTGAAGACTCCGAGTGGTGGACGCTGTCAGAGGAAGAAGGTGGCATGGAGTCATCTCGCAGAAGGATGACAGCTTCATTATTCACACCAGCGTCATTTCTTGCTCCTCTGCCGCCACCTACTGTCAACCAAGTGCACCTATACGCAGGGCTACGTGCTTAACGTGATGTATTTTCATGTTTTGGTGCACGTGATACGTTGGTTGTTGTGCAGGAGGTTGATTTGCTTTGGGAGATAAAAACAGTAAAAACGAGGGATATGGAGATTTGGCTCAACGTGACAACAGGATCACGGTAACCTACATAAAGCTTACATAACATATTCAAAAGCCAAAAGAAAGGTGACTGAATAAACCTGTGACTGTACAAAGGAATAGGCCTGAAAACAGAAGGACACACAACTCAAGGTTAGCGTACAAGTACAAGCTTTATATAAGATGTTATAAAATATTTCTCAATTTGAGATTTTTTTAGAGATATGAAAATACTTTCTATTTTGGATTTGATATTGTTTATTTCTCTTCAGCATTAATACATACATGATACAGGTAAAAGTTTATTTTTTGTACTTTATCTCTTATATCTTTTGGGTTTGGTTTTCATAGAAGTCACAAACACTTTCTGCTACACACCACAAGCGCTTTAAATTCATGTTGTTATGTTTACGTTAATAAGAGACTCTAAATATATGAATGTGAGAGTGAACGGTTGTATATTTGTATCTATAAGTCAGATCATTGGCGTAGATAATGGATGGATGGATGGTCAACCACAAAAAGTATAAAAAAAGTACAAAAACCTACGAATCTGCAGCAAATTGTTTAATAAACATTTTAAGTGCACAACACTCCATGTTCCAGCTTTATAAAAATATACATTGTGTTGTAAATCATATATAATGTTTGTATTAACGTGTTTGTGTTAAAAAAAATGAGGTTAAAGATTTCCCCTCTTCAACAGATGTATGTGAAAACAGTCTTCTAAACTCTATATTCAGATCTGCACAGTCACCAGGAGACATTAAAACCTCCTCCACAACAGGTTCATGTTTTTACATTTACAATGAATCACATGACAAAGCAGTTTAGAGCAGAGAGACATCACAGTGTAATTCCTCCTTGAATTAGTTTCCACCATTTCTTGCAGCCGTTGCACGATATCATTTTAACTGACAACTGAATTGTTGGAACGTGAACTTCACAGTAGAGAAGAAATCAATATTTGTTCATACATTCAAACATGTGCTACAACAGAAAATATTACAAACCTGAATCAGCCATTTAAATGTGATGACTGAAAAGTGAAATACCATCATAATAAACTGCTTTTGATAAACCATTTATGAGAGGTTTGCATGTTATAACAAATTAATGAAATACTGTTCATGATCTATTGTTATGAATGATTTATAGACCAGTTACAAGCCATTATAACGTTTGGGTTAAAGAAATTGTGAAAATCCCTTTTAGCTGGTGCTCATCCATTGTGTTTGTTAATACTACAATGAGTGTGCTGCTCATGACGCTTAACAAATTAAAAATAAATTAAGTTAAATTATTTTTTAATGCTGTTTTCCTGAAGGCGTCGGTCCGATCAGAGGTTAAGTCGTAAAGGTACTTTTCACAACCTGATAATGCAAAATGTTGTTTTTAATTATGGCTCATGACTGATCTTTAAAGTTTTATCAAACACATCTTTAACAATTAACAATAACAATTGGCTAAAACCCTTTATTATAAATGGTGCATTATTATAAAGTTGTACCAAAATATCAAATATGGTCGATCTTACATTGATAAATGTAAATAGAGAAACGTAAGACCTTAGTAAAATCAGTGCACAAATGTTTAGTGTCATAGTTCAGTTTAAATCAAAGTCCTTCTCTCACCTTATGAATCCACATGAAGAGTTTAGACACACCTCATATATATATTTCCTAAAAAGGAGTTTAAATAACGGTGGTTTCCAGGTTTCAGAGACAGTTAATGTCATTTATAAATTCTAACTTCAATGTGCAAAACCACTAGAATGACACAGTGTTCTCTAAATACTGCGTAAGGGTTTTTGTTTCCCGTCACACAGGATGTGTTACAGGGATGTGCAATCAGATCAAGTCATTGTTCCACAGTGTGTTCTCCGCTCTGTCCTTTGTCGTCTGTTATGAGTCACTGCAGCAAACAAGACACAAATATCTGGCACGCATCCGTCTTATCATCAGTCTTGTGTCCCTCGAGCATTTCCTCATGATGTCTCACATCATAAACCACTCCTCAGCTCTTTAAGAGTGAAATGCATTGAATTACAGGAATTAGAAAGATACTTAACAATAAATTAACGTAGAGAAAGACGACCATAGCACCGAGGCTCTCTCTCTCTCTCTCTCTCTCACACCATGAATGTCCTGCAGCCCACATGTTTGCCCCCCCTGTGCTTGTGGCCGACGCTGGAGCCCTTTCGACTGCTCCTCTGCGAACCTCCCTTCAGCCTGACGCTGCCGGGCGCACTCTGTGACCCCGTCCTTCCTTTGGCCAGCTCCTCCTCCTCTTCCTCTTCCTCTTGCTTGCTGTTCTGGAGGTTCTGGCAGTTCTGGCAGTCGCAGGAGCGCTTTACGGGGAAGGGCTTCTTTCCCGCGCAAAACCACTTCATGGAGCCGTAGAGAAACTCGGCAACGCTGGCAACGGCTGATATCACCCCCACGGCGAAGTAGAAGCAGAGGAAGATGGTCTTCTCTGCCGGGCGGGAGGTGAAGCAGTCCACTGTGTAGGGGCAGGGGAAGCGGCTACATGGGAACTGGGCCTCCACCTTGAAGCCGTACAGCTTCCACTGGCCCACCAGGAAGCCAATTTCTGCCACTATGCGAAAGGCCACGTTGACGATGTAGAGCCTCCGTATGCGCCGGTCCTCTCTCTGCAGCTGGCTACTGGTTATACTGGATTTTGAGCATCTTTCCCTCTTGTTGTGGTGGTGCATGGCGTAAATGAGGAAGACCAGAGACGGCGTGGCGATGAGGACAATGTGGAACACCCAGAATCTGTACTGGGAGATGGGGAAGGCCATGTCGTAGCACACCTGCTTGCAGCCCGGCTGGAGGGTGTTGCAGGCAAACTCCTCCTGCTCGTCATCGAACAGGTCACTGGCGACGGTTCCCAGGATCAGAATCCTGAACACGAGCATGAGCAGGAGCCAGAACCGGCCCAGCATCGGCGAGTGGGCCTGTAGGGTGTCGAAGAGTCCGCCGAGGTAGCCCCATTCCCCCATGATTGCAGCAGTGTCCTGGGTAGGGATCCTTGGGAGTGCAGTGATTTATCCACCCGTCCTTCTCGGAGTCACAGCTGCCTCTGGATGAAAACTGAAACTATGGGGACCTGTTATTCCAACTTCATGACTCAAAGTGAGACTGATCTGCAGGTCAAAGTTTGGTCGCCTCAGATTCCAGAGACCTGGAACCAAAAGTAAAACAGGATTATACAACCTGCAATAACAGCAATTCAAGGAATAAAACAGCAACACTGGCCTGTACTCTACCCCCGAGTGTGGGTTTTAATTTGGAGTTGTGAGGGCTTAAGCAAGATGAATTCAGTCTCAGTCACTTACAAGCTGCAGCCTTTTGAAAAAAACACCGGCTGGTTGAGTCTGAAGCTCGACTCAGATGCGATCAGACGTCAGAACAGGTTCAGCAAAAGTGACACCTGCAACCTAAACCTCTGATAAGCCTTAAAAATCCTGTCTGGGGCTCTTCTCCTTTATCTCCTGCCACACAGGTATGACTCCAAGGAATGAAGTCACATCCAGTCCAGACGTTAAGCTCATGTCCAGCCTGACTCGTGTTGCTCTCGCTCGCTCCAAATGGCCCGGGATCGAGGTTTTGCCCGGTGCTTATAATTGACAGGGCGGCGGCGGTTTAAGGAAATTCCTCCCCCCACCGGAGTCCCACACAAAAGTGATGTTTACCCAGAGAAAGGCTAAATCTTGATGAGCATTTTCAAAGCGCTTCCTAAATGGCAGGAAGGATCTGCCCTGGTCACAGGGGCTCACAGGAGAACTCTGATTAACGTTTGCAATCACTGGAGTCACAACATGTCAGTTTTTGAGCTCAGTGGTTTTGAGTTAAGGATTTGTTCAGTCACAACTTCCCAGTGAATCAACGACTACACAGACCTGCTTCATTAAAACCACTGCATTTACTGTAAACACCATTCTGTCATAATCACAACTGATTAACTTTAATTGTGGCTTAATATACCGATAACTTATCACTTCAACTGTCAATGATCAAACAGGAGTTGTGAATGAAAACAAAAAGCTATGAAGTCAGTCGCTAACTTTTCAAATAAAATGACACTCACCCATTCAGATTTCCAAGTGACCCATTCCCCAGTGAATCTACGTGACAGATGCTCCACCCTTCCTTACACACTCAGGAGAACCTGACTTGTACAGACACATCGGTGACACTGTTCATGAGACGTTAGTGGTCGAGCAAGATTTTCATGTAAATTTAAATTCCACGAGAACACAAATCAGTACAAACACGTTAGCTTTATTTTTTCTACTTATAAAAACGAACAGCCATTGAAATATTTACAGGACAAAACATCATGGGATTACAAACAGAGAAACTTTCAAGTAATACATTTTTCAGGCTTAAAACTTGACCAACACACAGAACCAGGTCAACAAACAACACAAACAAGTATGTTTTTAAAACTTGTTTCCTTTGCTGTGCAACAGATCAGAAAGTTGAGCCTCTACAGGACGTCTTCAGGCTCCGGGTGTACAGACACCACACCGCAAGTTATTAAAGTGAAGCCGTTTTAAACACATGGCACAACATACGTGTTAAAGCTACTAAAAAACTTGTCTTTAATATTGAATAAAAAAACTAGTTTAAAAAGTCTTCATCTGAGTCGGAGTCCAGGACGTAGGTGGCAGGTTTGCGTGCACGTGAGGGCTTCTCCCGAGCTGCTGTGGCTTTGGGAGGATCTGCCGCCTCCTGATCTGAGATGTGGAAGCTGTCGTCCTCGTCCCATTTCTTTGTTTTCTATACCAGAGACAAATATTCAGGCACAAACAAGGTGTTAAGAGACTTAAAAATCCCTAAATAAGCCTCTGGAGACTTCCATGGAAAAATCTGAATTCAGAGTGAAAGCTGACCTTGGTGCAGGCGGTCATTTTGGCCTTGAGGCGGGACATGAGGTCGTCGGAGCCGCTGTCAGAGTCGTCACTTTCGGCCTGCTTCCGCTTGAGAGCGGGCTTCGCCTTTTTAACTTTACCATCAGCTTCTGAGTCACTGGAGTCAAACGAAGAGTAGGGCTTGGAGGCAGTTTTGGAGGAAGGTTTGGTCTTTGAGAGAGCTTCCAGGATCGACGGCTGCTTCGCATCTAAGAGACATGAACAAGAAAAACAATCAACACTCTAATATGACAAGCTAACATGCAACACTCACCTTAAGTGTCAAATCTATACGATTCCTAGAAATACATCACACATCTAACAAATTTAACTTTTGTGAGTGTCGTTACTGTTACTACAATTTTATATTAAAAATCCTATGCCTTTGCTCTTTATCCTGTATGATAGAAGCAGCACTAAGCTCCTCATACCAGGGTTACACACTTGTTTTATTTTTTTTGTTACTTTTTTCCCCTTTCTAACTTCACACATTATTGTTTTACCAATCATTTGTAGTTTTGTACCATCTGCAATCCTTTGTAAATGTTTTCATATGTCTTTTGTTCTATATTCATACTAAAACTCTGCATGTAATTCTGTTTATCATACACGTGTTGATGTGTCATTTGTAGGTTTATTCAACCTGCAGTAATAAACTAGCCTGCGCGGCTAAATCTGGCACATTTACATGTCCCTTTTAATGAAATAAACATAAATACCTGCAGCCTTCTTCTTGGGAGCAGCTGGTTTCTTGGCAGCTGCAGTTTTCTTGGGCCCAGCCTCTTTGGTTTTGCGTTTAACTGGAGGCTTGGACGCAGGCGCCTGATCATCGGACTGAGCTGAACAGACCCACAGAGAGAAACCAGTTGAATATCAGGCTCAACATTTGATCAGACTCATCACACAGGTCTGCTGGGAAAACACTTACAGCTCGACTTGGTCTCAGCCTTTTTCACAGTTGATTTGGGCTTTGTCACTTTCTTCCTGCATAGAAATGAGGAAATATGAGGTAAATAAACAGAAAGACACTCAATGTGAAAGAAGCTTTATTGATCGACGCTGTTGTCTCATGCTCACGCAGGTTCTGGGACTTTGGGTGGGGGCGCTGGAGAGTCCATGTCACTGTCGACCACGAGACTGTTGTCTGGGGCGAAGCTGGATTCGTCATCACTATTAACCGCTTTATTTTTTGGAGCATCCTTCTTCCCAAAGTCATCGAAGTCCTCTTCACTGTCAGTGACGCTGTACTTTACTGCAGCTGAAGAGCAAATAAACAGAAAAGGTTGATATTACAAATGTATGTATTATTTTTTTTGGGGGGGGTTGTTATACAAGAGCCTACCTCAGAATAAATTAGTCATCAAGTTAGAAGAAGATTGAGATAAAAGAGGAGGAACTCAGGAAATGAGTTCTATCTGTGTTGTAATTCAAAATACCAAAACAAGTCTGGAATGTTCACATCTCATGGTCTGGGTAAGGGAAGCACTTAAAACAATCTGCTGAGTGTGCAGAGTGTAGGAGCCAGCAGAGCCTTTTCATAGGATGAGAAATGTCTTTATACACTCGTCTTAACTCTTACTGATGAGGGGGATTGGGCTCAGACTCACCTTTAGTTTTACGCTCAACACGTTCCCTGGCCACCACCTCCTCCGCCTCCGCCTCCATGTCACCGCTGGACAGATCTTGAGACTCGTCATCCGACCACGGGTTCTTCTTGGGCTTCTTGGCAGAAGGCTTGAACTGAATGGTGGTCTGCTTGCCTAGCTTTGATGCGGCTGAAGAGAAATACGTTTATTTTTTAGTTATATTTAATACAAACACAATCCAGCTTTTTTTAAACAATACTTTGAGATGAAAGTGTAATATTTAATGGCTTTCAAAAAAAACAGACCACTGGTTTTACATCAGAGCTGGTGCAAACAGAGAGTCACATGGTTCGTGATGGCTTCTGCACTAAAACTCAAAACATGGCAGGGTAACATTTTCTCTACCTTTTACTTTTGGCTGAGCTTTAGTTTTCTTGCTAAGTCGTGCAGCCAAGCCAAGCTCCTTCTCTGGCTCTGCGTTCTCTGCATCGTCAACAAACTCCATCTTCACCACAACATCGTCACCCTGCAACCACAGAAACAAGGTCAAGCAACATCTTACATTCAGCTGGGGATTGTGCTACAGCAAGATACAGACAGGGTTTGGATGATTCGACTACCACCCCAGTTCACAAATAAGGAATCTTCAAGACACACTCAATTTGAAGAGACCTACCTTGATCTTCTTGCCCTTCCTGCTTTCTGCTTTCTTGTTGGCCTCAGCTTTCATGGTACCGGTAACCCGTGGGATGACGCGGCGGCCCTGGGGAGTGGGCAGAGTCTCCTGCTTCACCTTCATGGCTTTGCCTCTTCCAGTCCCCTTTGTGGGTGGCATGGCGTTCCCTTCCTTTTCTTTTGCCTCAACGCGCTGAGAATAAGGAAGAACAAGAGCAGAAGAAGATTAACGAGGGGAAAGTTTGATGCTGACAACAGTGAACGTAATCAGAGTTTTAAACCGTAGATCAACACTCAATATGGATATAATGATATGTCAATTAGCCACATTATGAGAGAAGAAACCAAGAGAAAAATGAAGAGTCAATACCACTAGTTCCTCAGAGAAAGCAGCAAGGTCTTCCTTCCACAAGTCTGCTGGTGACTTCTTCTTCAGGGTGTTCAGCTCTGTTATCTGTAGAACAGCAGTTGAGTGAAAAACAGGCAAAGTTTGAGGATAGATTCCAATGTAAAAGTTTAGATTTTGACCATCAGTGAGCTTGTGGCAGAGCTGAACATCAGACCTTAGCATCCCTCTGTTTGCACAGCTCCTCCTTCTTCTCTTTGCTCAGGAACCACATGGGCATGCTGAGTAGGTAGTTGTAATCCGGCGCATTGGGGTCTTCCTTCTCTCCTTCCTCCTCCTCTCCCTCCTCCAGCTGCTCCTCATTCTAAAAGCATGAAAACAAATAAATAATTGGTTTTGTACAAGTGGGGGCTGAGTATTCAACATTCCTCACTGGAAACCAGTTGGATCAAAGTGACTCACCTTCTCTTGAGCCTCTTTCCAAGCCTTCACAGGGTCCGAGTCGTAGCCCATCTGCTGCAGCATGCGGATCAGCTCCTTCTTTGGCTTGTTCTCTACAAGTAGGTAAACAGTGTTGATACACAAACAACAGGTCTCAACAATAATGGCAAAAATTATCACCTTTAATTGAGGCTTCCTAAGACAAACTTTTAGATCGCAAAAATTTACAAATACAAATATCAATTTTTCTTGTTTGCATGTCTTTGAGTTAAATTGCCACATGGTGTACTCTAAACAAAAACTTGCAACATGCCACTAACCAATGACCAGCAGGCCCTCGATTTTCTCCAGGATGAAGCGGGCCTGATTGGTGAGTCTGGCGCTCTCTGCCCCCAGCATGCCGACCAACCAGTCTTTTCTCAGCAAATAGTACTTCATCCTCAACTCAAAGAAGTCCTTTAGAATATCCTGCACAGACTCGTACTTCTTCAGGCTGCCAACATGGTCAAACAGAACCTATACAAAAAAACGGGATGTTTTTAGAAGACTTTTTCACTCCTTTGGGAATATAAACTGTGCGCATGTATGTGGCAGCCATTACCATAGAATTGCAGGTCAGTGGACTCTGCAGTTTGAAGACTTTGTGGAGGCCGGCAGCTTCCGCCTCAATCAGCTTCTCCTCTGCCATCTTGACCACAAAGCGCACAGTGGTGTCGGTGTGGTACTCCTTGTAGTCGGTGATCAGAGCAGGAACCTTCTCTGTGCCATTCAACATTGGCTCCAGAACGTTCTCCTTGTAGCTCTAAGGAACACAGAATAACAGGAAATGACATATAGAGGTAATCAGAGGCCTACCCGCTGAATAAATATGTACATGATGGAACATACTTAAGAAAGATGAATTCAAAAAAAATATATACTGACCTGTGTCCACGTTTTAACAGGCAATTCAGATATCTCGATGGTGGTGGAATCAATGATGGCGAGCTCGCCGGTGTTCATGTAGTGGTTCTCTGTCATCTGCTCAATTGTGCCCTTGAAGCCTTTGTAGTTTGGAAGCTATGCAAAAAAAAGAATACCCCTCATCATCTGTTTTATACATCAGAAAATCGTTTTAGATAGAAACAACAGCCACTTCCTGTCCTCACCATGGGCAGCGGCTCTTCGCCGTTGAGCATTCGGTGGATGTTGGCGACGATCTCTCTTATGTTGAAGTTCGGGATCCGGCTGGCCCAACCTGTGCCGATACCGTCGGCTCCATTCACCAGCACAGTGGGGATGATGGGTATGTACCACTCTGGCTCCACGCGCTGGTTGTCATCAAAGTTGTGCTTGAGCAGGTTGTCGTCCACAGCTGGGAAAACAAGGCGGGCCAGAGGGCTAAAGGGAAACAACGGTGGAAGGATTTTTGTGTTAATCAGACTAAATAAACCATGAGATGAATTCCTGTACATTCTGAAACCAGGTAGGTTTCTGCCGGAGGCCAAAGGAATCAGAGTATTTTGTAAAAATGAAGAGGCAGCTGACCTGAGCATGGTGAAGATGTAACGAGGGCTGGCAGAGTCCTTGCCACCGTTCAACCTGGTTCCAAACTGACCCTGAGGCTGCAACAGGTTCATGTTGTTGCTTCCCACAAAGTTCTGGGCCAAACCAACAATGGTCATCATCAGAGAGATCTGGAAGTGAGAAGAGTTGTGAAGAAGTACATCATTAGAGTTAATGAAACTAAATAAGTTTAAATAAGCGAGCGGGGGAGGTTAATTAGGCTTCTAACAGTGACAGACGCAAAGAAAGAAAACAAATAACACTATGTGAAAAAAAAATGTCATACACGAAGAAAACACAGACAAAAATGTCTAGAGCCCACACCGGTGTCTGTGTGAAGACAAGAAAATCCCCACCTCTCGCCTGAATAATTCAGAGGATTTGTGGCAGTTGTGAAAGCGTCTGTGCTGAGAACCTCCCACTGTGTATGTGTATGTGTGAAAGGAAGACTTAGGGTAAACTCTGTTTCCAATTCTCCTGACTTTATCCGCAGGACATGTCTGAACAGCTAAAGAAAGCTAGTTAACAAAAGCTGTCTGTGGTGTAAGCTGAGTCACCAGCTCATTAAAGGGTGAAGTTATCTCACCTCTCCATGGTGGTACGCCGACATCTCAGCAACTGAGCCAGCCAACTGGGCCACCTTGACTTCACGCTTGTCGTTTCTCTTGAAGCAACAGAACAACACTTTCCTCTGTCCAGGCTTTAGACCTGACACACACACACACACGTTATACTCTCTCAGTATTTTTAATGAGTTACATTTCTTTGTTTAAGGTGAACACTATCATTTCACACACCATCCACCAGGCAGGGAAGTGACCTCTCGTTGTCAGAGTTTGAGAAATGTACCAGCTCCTTGTTGATAAAATCGTTATAGGAGAGGGACTTTGTGGCCTGACCGTACAGGTAGTCCTGAGAAGAGACAACAAAACATACAGTAAATCTTCACTTATAACAGAATGGAAATCACATAATGGTTGACAGTGGCTGGGACGTTACCTCAGGCAGGTTGTGCTCTCTGCGCTGGCGCCTGTTGTTCATGAACTTGGTCAGCCAATCTTTCCGCTCATCTACTTTCTTTCTGCTAAAGGCCTAAAAAAAAGGAAACAATATTTGAATTATTTATATTCCCAACAGTAATTGTATCCTCGCAAGAAATTTGTGATGAATTAAATTGTACATTAAGTGATATCAAAAATGTTTGCCAAGATTGTTGTGATGCCCAAGACGCAAATCACACTATGAAAATGAGGAAGAGATGTGTAACGTCTTACAAGGGTGATAGCTTCATCGTCTTCAGGACCAGCGTACTTGAATGGGATACGGTGTCTCTGCATATCACAGAAGTACTCCTTGGCTTCCTGCGATGTGCTGGTTCCCAAACCTGTGATGACAAAGTCCACAACGTGAGATTGCTTCTAAGATGAAGAATTATTAATACACAGACCTATAACCATGACAATAGTCAGGTGTAAAGTGTTGCTTACTTGTCTATCTTACTACCACACAGGGGTTTGTAACAAACCTTTGTAGTATTTTATTCTCCAAGATTTGTGGTTGGCCTGACTATCCTTCCACTCATTGAACTCAGGGATACTGTAGAAAGACTGCTGACATTTCTTGAGAGTCACCTACACAGAGAGAAATAAAAGACATCTTCAAACACTTTGTTTTAGTATTTTCTTAAGTCAACATTTTAGACAGACCAAAACCAACAATTAGAGTGTTGCAGGCTTTTGCCACCAGATGGCAGTATTGTTGTAAATTCAAGCAGAATACATAGAGAGACTATCAGGGCTGAAAATCTACAATAATTCAGTTATCTGGTACATTCTTCCCATTATTTTCCAACTTTGAATAACATAATAACAATATTTATAATAATAATAATAAATTGATTAGAGCAGAACAAGTCATACAACCAAACGATGTATCCCTGTGATTTACTGGCATCGACAACCAATATTTTAAACCAACCCATCCACTGAATTTTGGTACCTTGATGATGGGTGTGATGAACTCTTCCAGAAAGTTATGGCGCAGCAAAGAAGGCCAGTTATGGTGGATGAAGTTGATCAGCAAGCCCTTAATGTGGGAGCCATCTTGATCCTGTCACAGTAAGACGGTCCATTCATATAAATATGTTAAATACAAGTAATAAACTTAACTACTAAACATTGGTCATAAAAAAGGTTTTCAATAAATAGAACAAATATTGGTTAAGTAAATCAGACATTGGCGGGTGATGAAAGCACACCTGATCTGTCATGATCATGATCTTGCCATAACGCAGAGTCTTGAGGGATTCTGGGTCGCTGTAGTTCTTCTTGTACTGAAGACCAATGATCTTGATGATGCTGTTTATCTCGGCGTTCTCCATAATCTGAGAGGGAAGAGTAAAAAAATGTCACTTTCAGCTGTTGGGTAAACTTAATTAAAAATTACTATTCGGGAAAATAAGACATATTTCTCCTTTACCTCAAAATATTTTACTAAAATTATCAATTAAATGTGCTTTTCTTTGACAAATCCATTAAAATGGTGTTCCACGACACCATTTAAGAATCTGCATGGATCTGCAAAAACAGTATGCTGCCTTCTAATAGCTGACACATTTCTGCTGGGCCTCACCTGTTTGTGAGTGGCCTCCCGGACATTAAGCATTTTTCCCCTCAGTGGAAAGACGCCATAGCGGTCCCTGCCGATAACTCCGAGCCCAGACACAGCCAGTGTCTTGGCTGAGTCTCCCTCAGTAAGGATCAGCGTGCAGCTAATGGAGTTCTTCCCACCTGCCAGAAAACATGGTTATTACTGATCATTTGTCTTTTGAAATAGCCAAACTGTATTTAAAGAGGAAAGAATGGGTTTGGTAGACAATACCTGCATCATTAGCATCATCTAGTTTTGGCACCCCTTTGATTTTGGTGTGCTTGACGGCTGAGCATTTCTTATTGAGCTGCGATAGAGCTTTGAACTTCACCCAGTTCATTATACTTTCCACAATCCCACAGGATGTGGCCTGTTGGGAACAGAAATGAAGGGTAATCAGGAATCTGAAGAAATACACCTTTGAGGTAAACAATAAAACATGTATTTTTTTATTAGCACCATTTTGATGAACTTGTCACTGAGACTACAGGTGGATCCAAAGCTCTTCTGCTGCAGTGTCATGTTCTCTTTGGTCTGAGAGTCAAAGGTGGGGTTCTCAATCAGGCAGTTGACAAACAGCCACATGTGGTTCTTCACCTGCAGATGGAGTGAAAAATACAGGGTCATATCTTTTGTAAAACTGAATACTTTATCATCTCAATATAATAACAATAATCACTCAATTCCAGCTTCATTATACAATAAATATAATATATGATGACTGTACCTGAAAAGGTTTGACGACCACCCCAGCTTTGTTCTTTTTTTTCACCACTTCAATAAGCTTCTTGATCACCTGGTCAGCCACATAGTCGACGTGCCTCCCTCCCTGAGGTCCAAAGAACAAACATTAGATCTCTTTTACAGAATGAATGTCATAAGTCTTAATCACAGTGACGCTAAGTGACTGGGAGAGAAGCCAAACTTGTACTTAGATGACAGAGAACCCTGGTCTACTAATTCAGTCAGCTATAAAATGCTTCATAGATGCTTTAAGAATTGAATTTTTTAAGGGCCGACGAAATACATCAAATCAGAATTGACAATCAGTATTCCAATAGATCACTTAAAAAAATTAAATGAAAGTATGGCATGAGGGTCGTAACCCGGACTCATGTATCAGTCAATGCACTAGAATGTAGCAGTACCTTGGTCGTGGCAATACTGTTGACAAAGCTGACTTGCTGGAAACCTTTCTCGCTCATGGTCAGGCAGACCTCCCAGCGCTCATCCACAATCTCGTGGATGATGACGAGTTCCTCGCCAAGCTCATCCACCTTGTCCTTCACATACATGTCCACGTAGCTTCGAAAGCCCGTAACCTGGAGAACAATTATTATACAAGCGTATGTGATCATCAGCAAAATCCAAAGAGCTAATCGAACCTTTGCATATAAACGTAAGATGTGGTTGAAAGCCAATGAAACTTGTGATCATTCAAATTGATATAGCAGAGGGATATATATATATATATATATAGTAGTCTGAATACTTTCTAAAAAACTGAAACAGTCAAATAACTTACTGGCAGCTTCTTGCCATTGAAGAACACACGGACACCCCTAGCGGCTCCAGCAACGTCGTAGGCCCTCCTGGTCATTAGTGCCACCGTATCTTTGTCCAAGCTGGTCATCTTGAACTTGGGTAGATCTGGCTTGAAGGTAATGCATGTGTATTCCTCTCCTTCAAAGGCTGTGATCTTAGGATCTCCTGTCCTGCCCATGTTGTCGTACCAAGTCTGTAGAATAAACGGACAGAGTAAAAATAAAATTTTCACTTATAGATGAAGATGAACAGAATAGGGGTAAGCATATTTTCGTCTCCTCCTCACCTGCTTGAAATATTTCTTTGACTGTTTACAGGAAGTCTCCACAGTGAACTTTGTGCTGAAGATATTGCAAAGCTTTGCACCATATCCATTACGTCCACCTAAAAAACAAGTGTTGTTGAGGAGATGAGGATTAGGATGCTGGTTTTGAAAAGGTTCTTCTGATAAAACACCAAACCTGGCGGTGGGAAGTTTATTATAAGCTCTATATGTGACTTTATATACTGTTTACTACCCGACATTCAATTTAGCCCTACATTATGACAAAGACTAATTCTGAATCTGCACTTTAATGGAGCCCATATAGTTCTAATTAAGTGTGTCTACAGCTATTTACAATTCAAATGTGCAAGGGAAACACACATCAAAATCTTAAATGGTATTTTCAAAATAAACACATATGTTAGACTCCACCACGTTGATCCGCACTGTCCTATGGTAAACAGACTTTTGATACAGTGCAGTTTGCCTCTTATGTACTTTCAGGCACTGGCATTTACCAACATATGTCATTCTCAAGCCACTTATCGATAAAGTTGCGTTTCACAATGTTCATAAACTAGCTAGCCAGGCTAGAATGGCTTTAGTTAAATGTATTCAACTTGACCAAAACAAACAAATGAAACAACGCATGCTAAAATTAACAATACTTGGGTCTGGCACAGCAGAGAAATAATGAAGGTGAAGTGGATAAACAGATAAGACCCAACCATTGTGAATTTAAGGACCTTCGGCCACCTCATAATACATACAAGGAGAATTTGTGGCAATTGTAACTTACTAATAAATGTTTCAGATATTATTGTTTATTGTAAATTGTTATATAGTTGTCTAGCATTGTTATCACAGGCCAAGACCTGAGAAAGGTCAACAGTGAGATAAATGCTATCAGGACCAATAGGCAAGATGAACAAAACTGCTTAAATAAAACCCAAGTTCTTCAAACATTGTATTTTCTTGTAATTCGCATGGGTACTGTCATCAACACAAAAGGGTTGTTTCACAACTAGTCTCACCAGTGACTTTCTTCTCGTCGTCATCATAGTTACTGGAGGTGAGGAGCTGTCCGAAGATGAGAGCAGGCACAAAGACCTTCTCCACCTTGTGCTGCACCACAGGAATACCTTTCCCATTATTCCACACACTGATGGTGTTGTTTTCACTAAGAGGGAAAACATACAAACACATTTCATTATATTCTTCTAGGAATACACAGAGAGCTTTTTTTTGAGAACTTGGACTGAAGGAGACAGAGAGGTAAGAATAGGAAATATTCTGGGTGTACGGTGTTATATTACTCACACATCAATATTGATTTTGATGCTGGACATGCTCTTGTCCCTCTGCTTATTGTCAGCTGCATTAACTGTAGGAAGAATATAAAAACAAATAGATTAATTATAGTAGGTCCACAGTGGGATGGCAAAAATGTTGTCTTTTTTAGAATGTGCATCATCTTAAAGCGTGAGAGCTCTTCACTCACCAAGGATCTCATCAAAAATCTTGTAAAGACCAGGAACAAACACGACATCACGGCAGTTCATTCCAACACCCTCATCATACACCCACATTTGCTAAAGGAAAAGAGGATAAAGATGCATCAATTTCATATAATATATAACCTTTGAGGCTTTAATCTTGTTATTGACATGCGACTCTGCAGCGAGTGCGTGAGTTACATTAGCTCAAGTGAGATATACTGGAGGTCTTAAAATCAATAGAAGTTAGCTAGAGAAGCTCTTCACTTTAAACAGACACAGTTGTTGTTGCTATATGCCTTCTTACTTGGGTGACAGGCTCCACTGAGCCTATGTAGGAGTCCGGCCGGAGCAAGATGTGCTCCAGCTGCGTCTTCTTCTGATAGATCCTCTCCACCGACATCCTCTTGGGATCTTTCTTTGTCTTTACCAACGGCTTGTTGTCAGCGAAGGTTTGCTGCAAGCGACAGAGTGAAATACAATGTGAATTTACTGATGTTTTATTCTGTCTGTGTTACAAAACAACATCTGCGGTTTCAGTTATTCAGTATCAATTATTTGAATCTTAAATGTTAATGTGGACATTGAGGAAAACTCAGGTCATAAGGTCAACACAAATAATAATCTATGTACAGTCTGCTGGAATCTGTTTCATCGAGTTGCTCGATACCACAACAGAAAGGGAAATAGAGTTAGGTTTGTATTTCGCTTGTTATAACCGTACATTACAGTAACAAGCACCATTTGCACAAGTTTGTAAACACGGCTGAGCAAAGACGTTGTTGACACGCAGTATAAATCCAAGTACATTAATACATACCTGTGGCGTTAGCTAACTAGCTGCTTAATGTAAATAATTAGCTTTGACCATGTGTCTTGGAGGAGACGGACTCGGTTTTGCCCGGTGCTTTTTGAATGAAATATATTTGCTTTTATAAAACAGCGACAACAGTAATTACGTGCATGCTTTCAGCTAGTGTCCGACTTCAGCTAGCTAACTTTATCCGTTAGCATGGAGTTCATCGTTCGGCGAGCAATATAACTAGCACTAGTACTAGCTGTAAGCTAGCTTCACGGTGCGCGAGCAGCAAACACAAACATGCGCGTACAGTTACCTTCAGTGGGTCCGCCATTCTTCCTGTTTATAACGACAAACGCTTATTAAAATACTTTTATCACCGACTCTGTGCTAACTCCTACACCAGCAGCCTGCAGGTCGGTGGAGAATCAAGAATCCGGTTTGAAAATTCAAAACTTTGAGGGAAACCTCTCGCGCCAAGTGTAAGGACCAATCCGGAGAAGGGCCGTTTGATGATTCTACCCAATGAGGAACGTAAATCCCTCCTCCTTCCGCCGTGAAAACAACCAATCATCGACGGCAGACAAGGTATGAGCCCGCCCTAGTTGTGACTCGCGGCCAATCAGCTTCCAAGGAAATATATCCAGAGGAAAGGTCATTAAAACTGTCAATTCAGGCCTGATTAGTCAATAACTGACCAATGCGGATACGTGTTTTTGATATTAATCGATTTCTTGATTGTTATTTGTCACAGCTAATGGAGGTCAACCTCAGACCAAATATTAAACTACCAAAAAGGTGTGTGTGTGTTAGAGGGGAGGATATTGATTTGAATGCCATTATGCCTGAAAGTCTGTCCTATAACTTCAACCACACTGCTGTAACCATCATATTTACACTCTGCAAAGGCACGATACATATTGAACAAACAGTTTAGTCATAATATCTAGAAAGTTCCTCCCTAGAAAAGTTGAATGTGTGCAGCGCACTTCCTCCCGGGTCCAGAGACTGGGTCCGTTTGAGAGAGAGAGAGAGACACTGACTGGATGGTGTCCAGCTTGAAAAAGGGGAAATCAATACTTTCAACTTTGCAACTGTCGGAGACATCAAAGATTCCTGGGATCTATGACCACTGACACTGTCACCCGTTTCAGGGACGAAGGCTCCCATTGACTGCTATTAAACAATGTTCCGCTGTTTTTGGCAATTTACAAAATTAGATAAAAGACAGATCACATCATTACCGACCAAGATGCACGTTCTGATGTATTTTTGGTGGGGGGAGTAGCAGGACGAAATTTGAGGCAAAAGAACGAAGAATAATAATGACGATAAGAAGTGTGGGGTATAGTAATATATGTGCATGCATTGCATTACTGCACAGAAAAAAATAATCATAATAATAAAACTATTTGTATACAATATATAAAGAAACCCGATCATTTACCACAACGTGCAAGCACTTTGCAACTGCAGGAAGAAATAAAAGTGTGCATCGACCGGTTGAGGTGAGAGGAGAAAAATGTGAAAGAGATGGGTGGCAAAGAGTGGAGAGAAGAGGAGGAGAGAGAGGTAACCATCATATTTAAGCTCTGTCAGACTGGTTGTTATGATGAAAATAATAATATTCAGTTGTACCATGGCGTCATCAGGTTTTTCTGCCTGTTAATCGCGATAATGTCAAAAGCCAAACCTGAGGGTAAGCTGAGGCTAAGAGTTAATCTGACTGGCTACTGACTTGTATTGCAGTATTAGTACATACAGTACTGTGGGTTCTGTACATAAAACACACTTATCTCTTAAGAGCGTCTCAAGCTTTTCTAGGTGAAACTAATCCAGGTTATGCCTCATCGAATTATTGACTTGATTGTGGCACATATATTATTCAATGGCCATTAAGCTAAGTGGATCGCTGTCTAGTATTCTCCATATTTAACCATAAAAAACGTCTTTATTTGATTTTATGACATTTACAGTTTTTTATGGCAGATTACAGAGAGAAAGATGAATTATAATTGTGCACAATCGTCATATGCGGCATGTTTCAACCAAGAGAGCACTGATACTTAATTTAGGGCTATAATTTGTGGCTTACAACAAGTATCAACAATCTAATGTCTGGTCTCATGTACGTCCCTTTTAATTTCATTACATCGCGAAACTGCAAAGGTCTAATTCTGTTAATCTTTGATGGTACATCACAAAAGTTGCTGCGTCGCAGTTTTTAAAGCTCTCCTATATTCTTTGAAGCCTCGTATGCCAGCTGTATAATCCTTCAGGATTTTCAGAGATCAGAGAAACTGTGATATCCACGGCTGCATAATCCATCCAGGATTCATAGAGCTAAGAGAAACTGCCATATTGTTTATAACTCATCTTAAAGCTACTCTTGCAAAAATGGTAAATAATTTAACACTTCTTAGAAGTCAGGTCGTTCATCTAGAGGACACCCAAAGTATGTTAGTACAGCAGGTGGCAGCTGCTGCTGTCACATGAGAAAAATCTGGAGATGGACATGTTTGCAAATATGCAATGAGTTTGCATTATATTGATTGGGCGTGATAATGCATTTTTATCATGGGTGCAGTTAGTTTGGATGGTATGTATAATGCATACAAATTATCTATAGATATTTGTAATTACATTTTAATATTTCAAGTTGCCTTGTGAGAACTAGCTCGGGACAACAGATGAGCACAGTATCTATCAGAAAATTACAAATTATAAGAACTCAACATAGCCTCACAATGCATATACCTCTTGATTAACAAGAAACTACAGTTCAAGATGCATATTTATAGATCTGAAATCAGAAATATATTATTATTTTTCACAAATGCAAGTTTATTGCTTCGAAGTTACGATTCAAGGCAAAAAAGATATAGGAATACAAGAAGTAAAAAAAAGGTGGGGAATACAACATTTATTTTAAAACAGAAGCAAACTATTGTGTCATCCAGATTCAAATCCTAACAAGCACACCACTGCAGAGATCCCGGTTCTCTTGATTGGAACTAACAAAGCCACATAGGTAAGAGATTGTTTTAATGGTTGTTGTGTTGTTGTGTCTTTTTTTTCCTCTTCACATTCCTCAGCTGAAGAGACGAAAGAGGAAAACAGGCAAGAGATGAAAAAGGGAAAGAATCACAATTTCATCAGTATTTGTCCATTCAGACGATCAGAGGCACCGAATGTCCAAAATTGCCTTGCGAGATTGAGTTCTGTAATGTTTTTTGGAAGTGCGTGTGTTTCAATTTCAGTTTGGCTTCATTTATCAATACCCACCCCCTTCTCTCTCTCTCTCTCTCTCTCTCTCTCTCTCTCTCCCTCATTTCCTCCAGGTCACACATGCATACACACTGTACATGAGAGTCGCCTAAAAGCTATTTAGTGGTTAATGGGTTTATCTCCCCAGACGTGTGTGGTTGTTCTTCATGGCCGTCAGCCGATGTGTTCTTGCAGCTGTGTATCATCATGCAGGGCTCTGCTTCGTGTCTCACGGCCGAGTGAGGCTGATGTACAGGGATTCAGCGGCGCAGGGATCAGAAACAACAGATGATTGTATTCAATACTGACATAACTTGGGCTTTTACATTTCGGCTCCTCTGGCTATCAGTCAGTGGAAATGCAGTAATCAGATTTCTCTAACCATTCTATCCTTCTTATCTGTCTTCCTCTGCTATGTTTCCCACTCCTCTGACCTTGGCATGATAATAATAGGGCTGAAGAGCTTGAGCTGGATGCAGTGTGCAGTAAACACACAAATACACCCACAGTTGCACACATGAATGAAGGTGAGAACACACATTGCAGTGGGATTTTTGAAGCTGGAAAAAAGAGGATTAATCTCTGTTAATAAACACAGAAGAGCGTGGCCACAGCTTTCATCCTTTTTATTTTTAATACACAACGCACAGGGAGCTGGATATTCTATCTTCAAAATAAAATGTGATGTCTGATTCTATTCCCGAAAAACAATCAGACAGATCAGGTCTAAAATGTTCTTGGTGTGGTAGAGAGGTAGAGCGGCAGCCTCATATTTACCAGACAAATATTTCAATTGAGAGAATAAGCATATTTCCCAATATGCCAAATTATTCCTTTATAACATTACAACGGTACATCTAGTTTTGTTTGCAACTGTGCCATTATTACTCCGCCCACATAAAACACTCACTTACAGACTTCCTCTTATCTAGTACTGATGCTCCGTCTGAATCAGTGAATAGTGAGAACCTAACATCCCAAAATAGTCATTTATCTGAAGCTGTTGAGAAACGTTAGCAAAGTAGATGGAGACTGAGTTTCTCAGTGCCACATGCTTTTCATGTTTATTTATTTATGGCAGTGGAGTTTTCTGAGGCCTGATGCAGCTTGACTGTTTTGCAAGAAAGAAACTTGACGTGTCACAGATCTGCTAGTGGTCTGTTTGTTGCAGCTTGATGCCCAGACTCATGCAAGGACAGTGCTGCTTCACAGATATTAGAGGGACAGGTTGCTGCTTGCTACTGCGCACGTGAAAGGTTTTGTCTGAGCTCGTTCCAGGATTCGGAGCTCGGAGGAAGATTGTCAACATGCCTCTTTCCACCCCCACTGAGGAGCACCAAAGATTAGCCAGAGATGTAACAGCTCCAGAGGTGTGTGAAGAAACTCACTGTAATGTGGGACGACAAAAGCAGAGCTCTGATTGCTAGGACGATGTATCACTTATCACATCTGAGCTTCCTTTGCCTGATAAATACCAAAACAAATACATTTATTTTTAGTTACTTCCTGTTTTATTTAGTCACTTACCCTGTCAATTAAGATTGTTTTTCTTCCTGCCATTGTCTGTTTTCCGCTCCCCATTGATTACCTACCCCGCCTTAAGCCTTGCCAGATGCTTGTTAATTATCGCATTTAATTTTGCCACACGATGCCTTCATGTACCATCATTTTGTAAGCAAGTGTCTGTCTTTATGCAGGCTTGTGGTGATGATGTGCATGAATATGAACCATGCATCTTTTCTTTAGTGTCGGCACACGCTGGCATCTCATCAGTTTTCCGGCGCCATTACCTCTTTGAAACACGGTTCAAAATTGTCCCTGAATCACAATGAATTCTGAGATAGTTTGGGCCGGTAAAGATCCATCCATTTTAGCCTTCGTTTCTCCGGGATGTAAGGACACATTTGTTGGCCGCATTCGAAGTAGCTTTCGAAATGGGACAGTCTAGTTGCGGTGCTGTTACGCAGTCGGTCCTCAAATGCAGGATGTGGCAACCTTGTCTCCATCTGTGACCGTGCTTTGAATTCCGACCTCGTCTCTTGCCTCAGAGGTTGACTTCCTTTTTCCAAGTACAGTTTTTCAACTTAACCTTGTGTCTCAGCACTTGAGTCCTCTGTGTCCCAGTTTAACATGTAGATTCACATATGATCTATAAAATTGGTATGTCATGACTCATGGGTCAAATGTTGCATCCTTCACTTCCAGCAGCAATATGTTGAGAAAGGATGGTGCTGGAGATGAGTGTGGAGAATGAGGAGTTTGCTCAAGAGAATTTGCTTCTGTGTTTGTGCGTTATTATTTCCTGGCGAACACTTGTCCTGACAACAAGTGGAGCATGTAGGGTGTATGTTCATACACCCATCAAGAATGAAATAATGATGGTCATGTTCTATGCCTTTATTTAGCTCCGGAAATATACAGCCATGTGACATTAGCAATGACCGGCAGCAAAACGTTAACAATTCTGAATCACTCAGTCTATGCGGGGCGTACACCAGCAGATGTTCAAAGGACAAATAGAATTGAGAAGCATAACTAACATGGTAGATAAAAAACGTTGTCAATATTCTTCAAAATGTGACACATGTTGTTTTGTACAGTTCATGCATAACCTTTTGCAACAAGCGTGTTTAGGTGAACATTAAAGGGAAACCTCCAATATCTGCGTCACTGAAAGATGACTTTTTATGCACTCACTCACTTTTATTTTAAGGTCAAGCTCAAAGCGATTTTTAATTATTATATGTACAGTCCTGTACAGAAAAATTCCTTCTTTGCCTTTCCACATGAACCGTGCTTTCAAGAGTCATAAAAACTATCAAGGTATGAAAAATATAAACATGTACAGTAGAGTGCAAAAGACAGTAAACCATCACATTTCAGTATCGTTTGGAGGCCCATGACGTGACCTTTGAGGGGAACACCCTTCCCTGGCTGTCATTGTGCACACGTCTGAGAGACACAATGAAGCACTAACAATTATTAATTACTTTAAAAGGGCACTGGGAAACACTTTCACCCACTTCTATCCTGTGTTGGCAGGAACTGCGGGCGACTCCAACAGCTTAACATTTAAAGATGCTGTTCCTCACAATCAGCGACGCCACTCTGTTGATTGCTCACACTTTGCTGAGAAACGTTAGCGTGAGCGGCTTCATGAAAAATAACAGCTAGGAATGTGCTGCAAATGGAAGAAATAATATTGATAGAATGCGCAGTAAGTGCTTTTTTACACTTTGAATTTTTTTCTTTTTCTTTTGCAAGGTCCTACCTTATATGGATTCGTGGGGCGACAGGATTGGATTTTACTCTACCAGCTGAGTGCCAAGACCAGAATAGTATTAACTGAGATAATCAATAGAAACCACCGGACACATAAACTGATCCTGTCCATATATCAGTCACGTTCATACATCAATATGTTGCCTGTTGGTCTGGGGATCTCTAAGAAAACAGGGCAACAACTCCCCTCAGTGCATCAAAACCCCCTGAAAACAGGTTCACAGCCTTTTCTGCTTGTGAACCCTCATTATGAAGTAGTATCTACTTCCCGTCATTATAATTGAATTGTTGGCAATTCAAGTCAGAGTTTTTTATCCTTTCACAATGAATCTGCTGAGGACATCTTTCGGAAATTACGTAAGAATACAGCAAGAAAATGTCTGAGTGCAGGTGTTGATGATATTTCTAAGGATAAATATCTCAGAATGAGAGGTGCTATACTCTACTTCAATGAAGACGTCTGACCCGGACAATCTCCTGATGCGATCTTGATAGCCAAAAAGGGTAAACTCTGGAAAATGACAAGAGAATTGCGTCTGAACTTTTTCTGGAGTTCATGTGTGAAAATGGCTATCGTCATTTTAACCATTCTCACAGGCAACTAAGAAACTAAGAACTAAGATTGCCATCAGCAGGTTTGTTCCTGTGATCATATTGCATGTTGAGTTTAGCATTTAGCCTGTAGATCTGAGCCTGGGCAAAAAATGGAAAGAAAAACATATTTTTAATTACAAGTTTAAACTGATTTTAGTTTAATCCCATAACCCCTTTCAGCTCATGACCCCTAGGGTTCAGTATATAGACTGTATACAAATCAACAACATGACTGATCCCAAAAATGTTTGCCAAAGTGTCTTGTTTGCCATCTGTTGGCTGGCTCCAGGAAAGTTCATAAAACCTGTCTCCTCCATGTTAGCAGATTGAGCATGGACCAAACCAAAAAGTCCATTTCTGTAATTTAGGCAGTGTTAGTATCCGTGATATTTCAGCATTATTTCTAGATAGTGGGAGGAATAATACAACTTGACGCTTAAATTGGAAAGTGCTCGTTAAAATTATGAAGAACAATCACCATCAGCCATCTGGACCAAGCCTGTGGAGCACAAATTCATTCTTAATCTGCTTTTTGATGACACTTTGTCAGCCAGAGCCCTACCAGTGGGATTCAGCCAGGATCAATGAATATCTACAACACTTTCATATTGCTGGTCCATTGTTTCCTTAATATCAGTGATATCACACTTCAAAGACAAGGCTCCTCACAGAGAATATGAGGTGAGACGACCCCTCTTATTAGTGGCGGTAGCCGGAAAATCCTTTAAATACACCTTTTCTCGCCGCTTTTTGATTAAAAGGTTCAAGACAGGCCAGGCGGGATATAAATAAATAAAGCAGGGTAGCGCTGTATTCATAGAGACAAGGCATGGCTTTGATCTGGCTCTGCGATGAGGAAAGCGCTAGAAGCCAGAGACAGGGAGTGCGCGTTTGTGTGTGTGCTGCTCAAGTGCATACTGTACGTGCGCATGTTATTGTGTGTTTGTGTGAGCCGGTAAAGACAAATATGAAAATGGCAATGAAAGGGAGAGGTCTCATTAATATGAGGGCTTTTGTTCCTCTGCAGCTGCAGAGCACACGGAAGGCAAACATTCCCACCCTGTTGATGTGACATTTAAACTTTGAGCATTTCCTCTGCAAAATGTCCACTTAGCACTTGGCCTCATGGATTAATGGTTGGTTTGCAGACACTGTAAATGTGTATGAATGTAACAAAGAGGACGGGAAACTTTCCAGTCTGGAGAGAAATAGAGGAGAAGGGGAAGAGAGAAACTTGAAAGTGTAGTTTAACAGGACTAATGCCTGGTTGTTAATGCATACAGCACACCGTCTAGCTGCCAAACACAGTGGACCATTTGAAGTAATCTGATCAAGCTTGGGAAGACTGACTGCCAGTGCACTCTCTTCTGTCGATGAGGAACTTAATCCCATTTTCTGCTTTTCCACTGTCATATGCTCTTCCACCTATCTGATCTTCTTCTAATTGACAAGAGCAGCTACCTCGGGGCTACAACAGGAGTGAATACAGAGCAGCGACAATGAACACCATGTTGTATGTGTTTCTCATTCGGTCTGAGACTCACTATTGTGTCACTGTGTTTTTATATCCAATCATTAAAGATAGTGATTTTCATGAGCTGCATTTTATTGCCAGTTTTAGAAAATACACAGTTCCAATGATGACATTGCATTAAGTCTCTTCACTGTAGCAGCTTTATAACAAAGTCCAGTGAGGCATGAGAAATACAAGCCCCGAGTGCAATCTTAATTTAATTAGAAATGTAACTGTTCAGAGAATAAACATAAAACCTAGTAGCTCAATAACCCAGATATGACTTTGTCCTGTATATTATCCTACTGTGGGATATACCACAAATAGCACAAAAACAGTACTACCATTTTCCCTCAACTAATTTTGCCAAGTGTTCCTATGCTGACATTCACGACCCAGTCCAAGTTCTGCTGTGAGAAATTTTAATGCTCTAAAATGTGTCTATGTAAGCATAATATAAAACTGAAATATTAAAGGGTTTAGCACTGACACAGTTCTGTGTAAGCATATAGGTCTGTCTATGTGGTCTCTGGAGAACTTGCACTTTTTAATAGGCTATAACAAAATGGCAAATAATCAAATCACCAGGTAGAAAGGATGAAAGAATGAGAAAAAGAACGAATGAGAGAAAGAAAGAAAGAAAGAAAGAAAGAAAGAAAGAAAGAAAGAAAGAAAGAAAGAAAGAAAGAAAGAAAGAAAGAAAGAAAGAAAGAAAGAAAGAAAGAAAGAAAGAGTCATAGCTGCAGTATAGAAGCGTGGAGGGAGTTTGGTTGGAGTAACCCACTTTATTGATTTTAATTCCATTAATACCTCATGACTGGGCGCTTGGCAGACTCTCCCAGGCCGGCACCCATGCACGTCTGTTTTCATAGTGAATTTGACTGGGCTCCCTTATCGGCTGGCAGCAGGCAGGAACAGGACCCGGAGACGGCCAACGATCCACCGCCCTGCAGCAGCCAGGCTTCATGTCTGAAACAACAAGCTGCAGATCAAACACAATTAATGTCCAACCCGACTGCTACATGCACCAGCATTACACCATTACAGCGTGTATGAGATCATTCCTGTGTGTAAGTGGATTTATGTGTGTGTACCCACTCATTTCTGTCACCTCTTCAGGACCTTTACCCAGCATAAACACCGACTTTATCAGGCCCAGTAGACCTCATGGGGACCAAGGCTCAACCATAATGAGGCAACACTTTGTAAGGTCCTGGTTGTGGTTAGGGTTAAGATGTGAGCTGTGGTTAGTAATGTATGAGTTGGTTATGGTTAAGGTTAAGATGTGAGCTGTGGTTAGTAATGTATGAGTTGGTTATGGTTAGGGTTAAGATGTGAGCTGTGGTTAGTAATGTATGAGTTGGTTATGGTTAAGGTTAAGACGTGAGCTGTGGTTAGTAAGGTATGAGTTGGTTATGGTTAGGGTTAAGATGTGAGCTGTGGTTAGTAATGTATGAGTTGGTTATGGTTAAGGTTAAGATGTGAGCTGTGGTTAGTAAGGTATGAGTTGGTTATGGCTAGGGTTAAGTAGGTTTGTACCTATTGGGAAGATACAAAAGAAGAATGCAATTAATAAACGTATGCAGCTATATAATACAATATGAATACTTTGTGTAAAATATGAATACGAGCAAATTATTCAGTAAAATATGAGTTAACAGTTGAGGGAAGATTGCAAAGAGCATATAACACCATACCTCTGATATAGAAGTATGATCAATAATATATTAGTATTACAGTGTATTATAAATATGATGGTTATGTTTTAAGGTGACATAATGAATGTGATAAATACATTTTACACGTGAGTTGATGGATGAGTCAAAACTTAATTTCTGAGGGTGATGTTTTTTGATTAAGCCTGCCAAAATGAGTGGAAGTCAAATCAATGTCCCGTTAAGGGTCGTTTCGCAAACCTGTGCGTGTGTCTATGTGTGTGCGTTTGCTTGCGCGTGCGCGTGCAAGGAAGGGAGGGGTACTCCTCACTTTAACTGGCACCTGCTGCATGCGCATTAATCCACTTCACTCACGTCAACTAGCAGAGGATCAAGGACGAAGGGAACCTGTCATATATAACACATTTGCATTAATGTCTTTTCACCAAACACTCAGATCTTTGCGGCGAAGACGAATCATATCCAATCATTAACGCATTCCCTCTGTGCGTAACGCATTGCGCGCCGTGTGTCTGCCATTTTAAATGTATTATTATTATTATTAATCATATTATTGTTATTATTATTACTTGGCAGATCCAGGATCGGTCTGAGTGAGTGAGATGCCTCCATCGGTGACACAGCCCCTTCATATTTCCCGCTGGCTCCACCGCCTAGTTTTGTGGTTGCGTGGAAACTAAGCAGCTGCACCGAGTCCGCCCGGAGCTGCAGGCGCATTTCCAGCGGCGCGTCGTGGTGCCTGCTGCCGGAGCGGCTCTCGGGAACAAGTTGGAAGCAGCTCGCAGGAGAGGAGCCCATGGAAGAGAAGCAGAACACTGGCGGGGCTGTGGAGCGAGCCGATCTGACCGACCGTCTTGTAGTGGACACTCGCTTGATGGACGCATCATGAGAAGGAGAGGGAAAGCTGCACAGACGTGAGTAAGACGTTTACTTTGCGATATTGCACACGCACCTCCTCGTTTTTGACGAAAGTGTTGTTGTTGTTTTTTCCTGCTGTTTTGAATGCGATTGGTGCTGAAAACAACTTCAGCATGAGATAGGATAGTGTCAGCCCCCATGCACAAGGCATCGTGTCTTATGAGTTCATTTTCACCAGATGCTAGTTGCTTAAGAGAAGTATTGAAATTCCAACATACGATATGATACCTATTCCAGTGTTGGGCTTTCATTCTGCATCTTAAATGTGCTCAGCTTGTCTTATCAAGAAGGAAAATCATATTTTAAGTTTGGAAACAGTAGGATTAATACTAATTTACCATTGGAGTGCACATTGAGGGTATGAAAGGATGTTTACACTGATGACAATGACCATGAGATCAAATTACTGACTGCTTTTCTCTTACAGTGCATGCTTGCATACTGCTCTCTAGATAAACTCAACGAGATTATATTCAGTGTTTTTGTGTGTGTCCGAGAGAGAGAGAGGTCGTGTCAAGGCAATATAGAAATCTGCCCAGAACAGGGATTTGCTCTAAGGAATAAAAAAGAGGATCTCCAGTGATTGATATTGACACATTGAGTATAAAAGGATCAGCAGAGGAAGTTGCATGGAGCTAAAAAGCAATGGAATGGAACAGTTGAATTAAAGTCCAACATTTCAAAGTAAACATATGAATGGTTTATTTCCCCTGTTTCCCTTTCTGTCAACCACACCTCCCCATTGATAATAAGAAACCACACAGCTTCTTTACCATTCATGCATTTGCTGTCGGGCTGCATGTGGCGTGATGTCATGGAAGGGTCAGATTCATAAAGGCATCATATCGCAAAAAAAACATGTTAAACATAATAAAGTAGTGTTGCATTTTTAATGCTTGATGGTGTTTGGCTTTCCGTCCAAATTACTGCTCCTCATTTCATTGGTTGCAGGGACTTGTCGGCGTGGTGAATTTATGGAGTGGCAGGCTGACCTTTGGTTGCCCGGGTGCTGTATTTATTGTGTAAATTAAACGCAGGAGTTATTTATCACCAGGCGACGACTTTAAGAACACTGCACAGACCTCACTTGATTTAAGGCCATTGATTTATAATAAGGCCCGGAAAGGAATTATGTTTGTTATGAGGGTATAGGTAATGTTAGATGAGTATATTTTTGTTAAACTTGGAATCCCACATTGTGCCCCATACTGTTGATCATTAGGATCCCACCATCTCCTGTGTATTTGTCTTTACTCTTTCATCAGCCCACATTTGCCCCTTTCCTCAAAATCTCTCTGGTGTCCCACACTGTCCTCCGTGTTGTAATCGTAATGTAAGCCCTCTGCTCCAATCCTCTCTATATCGGTCCTTCTCTCACAACCCATGTGCTCCTGTGTCCAATTTCCCTTCTTGCCCACATGCGTTCCCCTCCTCCCTCCTCCCCTGTCACCAGCCCTCTACTGCTGCCGCTCTCCCATTTTCTCTCTCCAAAATACCAGGCTGGCGTCGGATTTGACAGGAAAAGTGCAGCCTTGTACAGGGGGGCATTACATTACCCAAGCTGAAACAGGATCTTTTATTTCCTTTTGTGTTACGCTGCATCGGTCATGCTGTGTCGCTTTCCCGTGCACCCTGCAGAGGGAAACCTTTAGGAAGTCGCCTGGCCTGCATGGCCTTGATGAAGAACAATGGATAAACATCTCAAGCTCTTGTTCATTGGCCGATCAACCCCCGCCCCCATGGCCTGTTATCAGGGATCTGGCAGGAATCTCTTAAACACAATGAGTGTTATTAGCTGTATGCCACAGACCAGCTCCCCCCCCCCTTACACACACACTTATAGACAAACCACTATTGATACAACACTCTGTCCCCTCCATCCTCTACCCCCCTTTCCACCTGCCCCCAGTGTCATGTGATACTTAGAGGTACTTAGAGATCGATTTCATTTTTTAATCTTGGTAAGGGATCCTTGCACAGTCTCCAGCCATTTTGAAGAAATTAAGAGTTTTGCCCGAACTGCACGATTCCTTTTTTTTGTCTCTGAAGAAGACAGGCCATCACATTGTCTGTTCTATCGGCCCCGGCGCTGTTTCAGGCATTAGCATTCCCCCCCCTGACAAAGGGATTGGGTGGCCAACACTGATGCTACACTGACTTGAGGACTTTTTTTTTCCTTAAGAGGATTAGTAACGGGATAGGTGGTAGCCCTGATCAGCTATTAATGAAGTGTGTTCGGTTTGGTAGAAGTAACATTTTCAAAGGCTGACGTACAAAATAAAAAGTGTAATTTACAGGACTCACAGTCAAGCTTATACCTTTGTATGAAAGGTCAAATTACCTTATGGATTAGACATGGCAGAGCCTGACACACTAGAGAAGTTGTCAATGTTATTGTATCTACAGTTTTAGTGGAAACACAATAAATACAACTCAATTAATAATGTTTGCCGATTTTATATTTCGTCGGTACATTTTGTTCCTTGTAGTGTCACATCACTATGTTAATATCGGTCTCTGCCTACTGAAATAGCCCTGCACTGCAGGGATGTCAATTATAAAAGAGCCCCAGTGACACCAAAGGATTTTCCTAGCTCGTTTATTGTGCTGGTGTGAAGGGAGTGTTTGATCTTTAGACTTTTCTTGGAAGTACAACACAAGTGCAAGTTGTTTCTGTGCCAGCAATATGCTGAAATGAGCATGGAGCATTCCGGCTGCATCCTCACAGCAATTACACAAGCTACTGTACCCCCCCACCCCATTTATACGTTAGATAACAATATGGCCTCTGAAGAAAATTGTAAACAACCCAATTTCTTGGCATTGATCTTCTCAGTATGGCTAATTGCACTGTGTTGTTTTTATGTCACAGACTCAACAGCTACTGGGGAGGTTGATGTGGACTTCACTCCGAGCAGCCAGGTGGTCGTTCCTGGAGCATGCCCGCTTACCACAATGTCCCTACTTGCAGGCTGGTTACTGCGCCACTCGGTGGTCATGTGTTTGCTGCTGCACAGCCTGGTGCTAATGACCTTCTGCTTCCACCACGCCGCCACCAGTTGCTCCAAGAGCTGCTACTGCTCTGAGAGCGAGAGCAGTGGCAAGACGGTGCGCTGCAGCAATCTGCAGCTCACGGAGATTCCCCAGGACATCCCCAATGACACGCGGCGCATCTATTTGGACTTCAACCTCTTCACCACAGTCCCAGCAAATGCTTTTGCGGGTTTGCCTCATTTGGTTGAACTGGATCTTTCGCATAATGAATTGAGTCATCTAGAACCAGGGGCTTTCCGAGGCCTGGGCTCCTCACTACATTTCCTGGACCTGTCCTCCAACAAGTTAGTAAAGTTTATCCCTGAGGCCTTTGAGGGCCTGAGGGCTCGCGCCAATCTCACAAACAATCCATGGCACTGTGACTGCAACTTGCAGATGGCCATGCCTCGTGTCGACCTGGAGCCTGCATCACTGACTGGCATCGTGTGCCAGACTTCGGAACCCAAGGAAATAGGAGTTCAAGGACTTGCCTTCCTGTTAGCACCCGACATAGATCTATGTGTGGTGATGAAGAGGACTACAGATGTGGCCATGCTGGTGGTAATGTTTGGCTGGTTCTCTATGGTCATATCCTATCTGGTCTACTATGTCCGGGCTAACCAGGAGGACGCCCGCAGGCACCTGGAGTATCTCAAGTCATTGCCCAGCAAGCCGAGCAAGTCAGAGGAGTCTTCCACCATTAGTACTGTGGTATAGGGTGGATGGAGTCACACCTGGAACATGAACCCGACCCCAAACCGGATGGAGCTACAACCTGCCATTACACAGTCGTCATCAGTCGCAGGCGGTTGTGCTCAGCTGCTGTCACAGAGTCAAGGTGGGCGTGGAGACATATGCCTGCACAGGAAAACCAGGCCGATGCAACCTAGCCCAGATGAATAATTCATCTCCCAGCTGCCCATTAGGAGTTTTTGTTGGCCGAGTTGATGGTCCAGTACTCAGAGGGAGAAAAAAAGCAGCTGTGGGTTTATGGTGAACTACAAATATGGGATACAAATGGAATTTATCCAGTGGTGCATGCATCCTGATGCACCGCTTTCATTCACAGACAATTCAGGAGGCAAACAGCCATATGAATGGAGGGTAACAGCAGCGCCAGAATGAGGAACTTTGTGATCTGTATTCCGTTCAATTCTTACAGTATTCGCCAGTATACAATGAGTAAAATGATGTTTCCCTTTTAAATTGTTGTTTTGGACTTTTTTTCTTCATTCTGAACTCACTCAAATCTATCACAGATATAAAAGAATTTGAATCAATCCAACTTTTAGCAAATGACAAGGACTTACTGGTTACTCTGTGATGTTATGATAGTACGTACTGCACAAGAGCGCAATGCTGAGCAAGCCTCTCAAGGCTCTCTCCGTGTGTTAAGAGCATCTGACGGGAAACTGCTGCTATCGCACTCTCATAACCTGTAGGAGCCTTGAATGATTTATACAATACAAATGCAGTTATATTGAACGCTGTAAGTGAAGGGAGGGCTCCAGGTTTCCTGCTATCTGCAGGAGGAAAGTACACTTTACAAAGGCGCTTGCATTTATTGACAACCTGATACCAGAAACACGCCACAGCTCTGGAATTACTCATTAGCACAATATGCAAATGTTGACAGTAACGCCGCAACTATCATGTAACGTCTAATTGGCAAAAAGGTTGATTTTGAGACTTGAGATTGAGAGGCTGCTGCAGATCGACTGTCAAAGAGGAAGGGATAGAGACTTCTAATCAAAACATGTTTTTCCTAATCGGGTAGGAAAAGCCCTTAAGGCAAACAGTCATTACTCTCACCTCTTCACCCGGAGTAATTAAGGCAACACAGAGGAGTCCCCCATGATCATACCTGGTTATCTAGAGAGAGCTCTCTCTCGCTGTTTTTCATCCTCTCCTGTGTCTTTAATAAGCACAAAGTTCCTCTGGGAGCCATTTTGTCTGATGCATTCACTCCCATAGGATTTCAAAATCACATATGGACCATTTAAAAAGAACTGCAAGTGATGGGAATCTCCTATTTCACCTGATCGCGGTCAAAGAGGAGGCTAAATTAGCTTCTCTTGAGATGAGAACATCAATACAAAGTGAGATAAACCGAAAAGGGAGATATATCCGAGTGTGGACTTAATCTAATCCACACCAGACTGTAGTGCTCTGAAGATGTGCTTCCCTTCCTTGGAGCAAATGTAACGATAACCTGCTGCACTCTTGAACAAGGAAATCCGATGCTTAAGATGTGGGAAATGGTTTGTCAACAAGGGTTCCCCCCCCCCAGAACAGAGCGAGACCACTGAATGATTGATGACGGCCATAAAAAGCTCTTGAGCAGAAAGTCTGGGAATGCACCCATCCACGGTTGTGACCCACTTCTCGGGTAGAGATTAAGGGGAGAACGCCGCGGGGGATCAGCTGCCCTCCTCCCTGCTGCCCGGCTTACCCTTGCTTGGGCTCTTATTGCCCTGCGGCTGCTCACTCAGAGTCCAGAGTTACGCCGGCGACCAAAGTGAGTTCCACCTCATTTTCGGACGACCCCTTATCGAAAGGAAGTGGGACGGTTTCACATTTTGGGAAATATGATTCTTCCCTTCCTTGCGGAGGCTTAACTTTTAAGATTATGGTAAATACGGAGCTGGAGAAAGCCCCTGGTTGGCTTTTTCTTTCTTGTACGCCTTATATATGCTTAACAGAGTCCATGCACCATGAGTTTGATTTACAGAAAACCACGATATTGATTTGATCTTGACAGAGTTGCTCTTGAGGACGGGTACGGCCTCTCGTGACAAGCAGGAGGTTCTACAGTACTGAAAAACAGATGGTAAGCCTCTCTCTCTGACACATCCTGACACACGCACACACACACACACACACACACACACACACACACACACAGACACACACTCGCTGATAACAGAGCTTCACGGTGGCTTTGAAACCAGCCACTGTTAAGGCAGCCTTGCCACAAGAGGAGATAAACATAAACCTAGTAAAAGATTTGTGTATGTGTGTGCGTGTTTGTGTATTTCTTTCAGCGAATGTATGTGAGTGAGCACATTCTTTTGTTCACCTGTGTGTACGACAGGTGTGTGTGCATGCCAGGACTGAGGGCACTGGTAATGAAACACCTCTGTCCGGCCAGCACACACATAAACGTCCCTGCGGGTTAATTTAAATTTCAGGACAGCTCGGCTTGCCCCGCCTGCTACCCCGGACACGTTACACTGGTGTGAGCATTACAACTGCTGGGTAATGGGACACAAAGTGGGGGATAAGGTGACACATCCAATCCCGCAGAGCACGGCCCTGTTCAGCATTGGGTTGCAGGTGAAAATGTTTCCAAGCTCTGAGATCACATGGGGACCTCCCAGCGAGGGCCTGTGTGGGCGCCTGTCAATTTCCTCTTTTAGTTTAAAAAGGGGACACCTAAGATGCAGCATCTGAGGAGGGTGACATCCTTTGTGTGAGGGTCAATATTCTAAGATAGTCTCCTCTGTGTGTGTGTGTGTGTGTGTCTGTGTGCGCCCTGCAGGGGGTTATCCAGAGAAGAAAGACTGATGATTAGTGGTGTCCAAGGAGAAAACCCTGTGGCAAGCTCCTAGACTCAGTTTGCTGTGTTACACAGCTCCCCCTGTTGTGGTAAGTGTGTAAGTGTGAGGAAAAACAAATGCCTTCACCTTTACGTTTTTATATTACGACAAAACCAATATGTAATTTTCAAACACACTTATGTATATTCAAGATATTTACTGTCATGAACTATAGGTTAAAGGCAGAAGCAAAACACAGAATGGTCACTGCAAACAGTGCTGTTTTATAATAATTACTAAATATAGGTATAAAAAGCACAAAATGAACCTAAATAATAAGGGTAAGTTTAATCGATGCACAGCTTCAAGATGAATTTAAAATCCGGAAACTGACCAAGGGACCTTAACATATAAGTATTGGTTGTAATACAAGATTGTAAATAAGTAAATTACCACAAAGTCTATACCACACTGATAACTTGGCGCCTTACGGCCCCTGATGGTGAAGGGCCTCACCACAGTTGCCCATTTTATCCATTTTGTAGCGTTGGTATCCTCTCGTGGTTGAGCAGGCTAATCTGCAGAACAGAATATCCAGTGAGCATGAAGAAGGAGATTTTATATTGATTTTACCATACACCAGGTGGCATACCATAAAGTCATGTAAAAATGTCATACACATTTCTGTGTACAAGTGGCTTCTTGTGGCTACTACTGTGTAATAGTGTTATCATATCGATCAACTGAAATGTGAGTATGGATGGATTTAGTGACCATTATGTACACAAACTGGAATTGTTCAAGATTTCGTTTCATTCTACTTTTTTGCCCGGTGGACGAAGATATTAGGTTTTTCGGATCCATCCGCCCCATTCTTTTTAACATGATTTATCATGAGTGCCTTGAGGGAATTTCTTCTGGTGGTGAAAGCTCAAAGATGGCGGCCTGACAAATGAGGTTTTTGGCTTCTTGAACATGATGTTACATTTTGACCAGTTGTCTCTTGGACTCAAAGATGAGCTGATTCGATTTCAGTGATCAAGCGTGAAAGGTCTACTACTCGTATTATTCTAGAATGAGGGATAAAAACGACTTAGTAGTATGACATAAATCATGTCAATGTAAACTAAATCCTCCTCCAAGGATGAAATACATATGAAGTCACAGCATTGCCATTTGTTATGAAATCATTTGTTGAGTAATGCACTTCTGATGACACTTCCTTCCTTTGAGAAAGAGCCCTGCACTCAGTTCAACAATCTTCTGAGAAACTGCTCAGCATGACACTTTCACTACCTGTGAAATCTTCGGCCACAACCAGTCTGACCTGACCCAAGAACAACAATTTGGCATTTGTCATCTAACAAAGATTCTGGCTTTATGATATAATTATCTATCAGTGGACCTCAGTGTTTGTTAAGTGAAAACATATTCGATATTTCAGATGTCTCTGTTGACAGGATTGATGTACGTCATGAAAACTAGGGTTAATTAATTCCAGTTAAATTGGGCTAAATCCTTTAAATTTACTAAAAAAATGTATCTGCTAAGAACAATATTTGTGTGATAAACCTAGAAAGAATTTAACATAATTTGTGAATACTATTTTACTTTGCGAAGACCCAGGATTAACCCCAAAACCCAACTCTTTTCATGACTTTCTGGTTAATAAAACAATATGAGAGAAGTATGAAAGGTAGAGAGTATGCACAGTTTAACCCATCTTTACTTCTTTAAGGTCCAGTGTGTAAGATTTAGGTGAAATGGGTCTATTTGTAGAATTTAATATGAAATAAACCTTGTGTTTAATTAGCTAAAATTGTTGTTTTCTTTAACCTAGAATGAAGGGTTCATGTTTGAAAGAGGAGGGGGAAGTGCAACATGCAACTTTGCCACTAGATGTCACTGAATTCTACACACTGGACCTTTAAACTTGTACAGATTGTCCTGTGGGTCCATTTTTTTTAATGTGTGTTGAATAGACGAGCATTGTTCATTACACTGAGCCTTATTTTAAATACCTTACACCACGACGATTCCACAGGCTAAAAGATATATAACAATAAATGTACTGCTATTCATGCACCACATACTTTTCTCTTGCATTGTACCAGGCAGATCTAAAGGTGACACTGTGTTACACGGTACATCAAATAATCTGTGTGGTTGCTTTCCAAATGGGTCATTGAAAATCAAGCCGTAGAGCGAGGCCGCAGCAGTGAATAATGGCCTCCTTTCATGTGCAGGATTGACTGGAGATCAAACCAGTGTGGATTTCAGGGATCGGATTTGACAGCTTCACTTCACAACCCATCGAGCATGGCCAGATGTATCGCAGCTACAGTGACTGATCAAGGGGCCTCGTGTCAGAGCATGAGGCAAGGCAACCTGCTACAGAGGAGGAACATGAGTGACTGATGAGGTGATTATACAACTCAGGCAAATGGTATTTGTATGGATTTAATGGATGAGTTGAGAGGGTAAAGTAACAGGTGGTTTGGATGTGTGGAGGAATACACCATTTCACTTTCATGCCACGACGATGACAGGCCTGGATCTAGAACTCATTTAATCACATAATTGAATTTACCCCGTCAGACAGGCCGAGTCAGATTCTCCTGATTTATGAATTGCTGGTTGGACACAGGGTTGGTCTTGGTTTAAACTATTCTCTGATTGAAATTGATCTTCATTTGAATGATCCGATATCGATTCAGAAAAAGCACAGATCGATCATTTGATACATATCTTTTCCCCTGCTTGACCTATTATGCTATAATATTATCGTTATCTCAGTTGTATGGAATGGATTCAAAATGATGACAATAATATAACACAATAATTACTGGGACAACATATCTTCCAAATAAATGTGTTACCATGAGTATTTATAGCTTCAGTTCTCAGAGAATGTCTTTGTTATCCAAGCAAAATTGGTATCGTACAAAGAAATATCCTTAACCGAATCGATATTGAGTGGAATTGAATCAAGAGCTTGTGAATTGGAGTCAAATCCATTTGGGAAATCAGTGGTGATATCCAGCCCTCGTTGGAATGGAAATCCTATGTGACAGTGGAAGCCTATTAGTATTCTTCTTCTTATCAAAGCTTGTTCTTGTTAAAAATTATTGTATTGTTTGTTATAGCTTTGTGTTAAATAATTATTGTTGCTGGTAGTTGTTTTCATTTAATTGATAAATACCTAGCAAGCACTGCTACCTAAAGAATTTAGCATTGACAGTTTGCCAACATTTATCAACGCCCACTCAGTACCAATAAATCTAACATTCCTGGTTAGATAGTGCTACACTTAAAGTACTCATATTGACGTCTATGTACTTCTAAACCAATTCTTAAACTCATTGTTATTTTGAATATACCGCGGATTGGTTTAATTTGAGGTATTTCTGACCACACTGATATGTGTTCTACTGCTTATTTGTACAGTAAGTTGGGTTTTAATTTGTTATTTGATGCCATAGAAACAGTGTGAAACGTCCTGATGACAGATGAAACTGACTCGCGATTGGTCTGGGCAAGTTTCAGTGGGACCTAGTTGTTGCTGTCTCTTGCTCCAAATTACATCATCGTCATTAGATGGACTGCTTTCGTATCTAGGATATTTCGGCATCATTTTTTGGGAGGAAGTGGAGAAATGCGTCATCCATCTTCTCTTACTACCTATGACGCAAACTGGCAGCTGGCTGTAGTTTCGTATTTACCACTAGAAGATGAGAACCATCATATTAACTTATATAAGAAATTCATTGATGTCAATCTCTTCCTTTGAGGCAAGTGTTGACTGAAAAGACTATTTGAAATGTTACTACACCAAATTATTTTTGTCCTATACTGCACTCCTTGAAAGATTCTTGCATTTGCATTCAAGCTGTGATTTATGATTTTTTGGGGACTTTTGTTGACGAAATGCAAGAGTCAGACTTTCCTCAGAGCAAAAACCACACAACTGAGGTTAAATCTCTATATTTCATATTATATACCTCCACTAGATGGCATGTGTGTATCAACCAAGCCTTGTTGTATTCTCTTAACACTGGCCATTACAATGCACCTGTACATGAAGGCTGTATCCCTGAATCAGTGGGCACCTATATACAGTGAATCCAAAAAGTATTCACAGCGCTTCACTTTTTACATATTTTGTTATGTTACAGCCTTATTCCACATTGGATTCATTAAATTTTTTCCTACAAATTCTACACACAATACTTGATAATGATAACATAAAAAATATTTTTTTTATAAAAACGACATTCTCTTGAGTGTATGTGGTTTGACAAGGCACACACCTGTCTATATGAGGTCTGACATTTGACAGTGCATGTCGGAGCACAAACCAAGCCATGAAGTCTAAGGAATTGTCTGTAGACCTCCGAGACAGGATTACATCGAGGCACAGATCTGGGGAAGGGTACAGAACAATTTCTGCTGCATTGTAGGTCCCAATGAGCCCATTGGCCTCCATCATCCGTAAATGGAAGAAGTTTGGAATCACCAGGACTCTTCCTAGAGCTGGCCGCCTTTCCAAACGGGGGGATAGGGGGTGAAGGGCCTTAGTCAGTGAAGTGATCAAGAACCCGATGGTCACTCTGAAAGAGCTCCAGTGTTGCACCTTGAAGAGAAGAGAACCTTCCAGAAGGACAACCATCTATGCAGCATTCCACCAATCAGGCATGTATGGTAGAGTGGCCAGACGGAAGCCACTCCTCAGGGACAGCCTGCCTGGATTTGCCAAAAGGCACCTGAAGGACTCTCAGACAATGAGAAACGTAATTCTCTGCTCTGATGACACAAAGATTGAACTCTTTGGCCTGAATGCCAAACATCATGTCTGGAGGAAACCAGGTACCGCTCATCACCTGGCCAATACCATCCCTACAGTGAAGCATGGTGGTGGCAGGATCATGCTGTGGGGATGTTACCTCAGGAAGACTTGAATGTGTAAGACACATTCTCTGACCTATTAATTAAAAGGCGAACTCTGGAGGCCGCTCTCCATGGGGAAATCCTGATGGCCAAGCCCCATTCAGGATGTTCACTCAGTTCCCACAAAGGAAAAAACCATACAAAAAAAAAGAAACCCCACAATTTCAAAAAAGCATTTTTAGCACTTTCAATCTCACTCTTAATGCTGTCAGAGGAAATGCCTGCTTCTCCACATCTCTTTTATATATGACTCTGAGGAAGTGTTGTGGCACTGAGCAACATGACAAGAGACAACATAGAGAAAGAAAAACACTAATAAAGGAATTCCAGTTCTCTTAAATTGAAAACTGAATAACAACAATAACAACAACAACAACAACAATAGTAGTCCTTTATTATTTTTGGTATTATGCCCTCTGCCCTTGCTTATAATTCAAAAACATATGAAATCCTTAACCTCTATATTCTTATTATCATCATAATACGGAGCTGTATTCGTTTTCTCTCTATTCCACTTATTTTTTTTATAAACATTTATTTTCTTTACGATTAAAAGAACAACAAATCAGACATCATGTCTGGACTATCTCCTCAACAATCCCAGTTATTTGATTTCGTGGTGGAAAAAAAACACAAAAAAAACAATGACACGCCACAGAATTTGTTGAATTTCGTGGAAATGGCTCACGACTCATAGTGACACTAGGTCCCATGAACACATAAAGGGAAACCCCTCCACACCGGCCCTATATATACACATGTTTAAGGTTATGTATTAACCAGTGTTCACTTGAGGTCAATACTTAAAACGACATTCCCCCGACAGAGGCCATGCACATCCTGATTGGTGAGTAGTGAGGTCACGCTGGTGGAGGAACGCTGCTCCTCAGTCACCTCCTCACTCTGAAGGAGCAGATATCAGGTGGTGGTTATAATCCACATTGGCTCAAAGGGTCCTGTTTGCTATGTTTAACTGCTGGAGTTAGTTTTTGGGTCAGGTTTCACATTTCACTGACTCCTCTCGCAACTCTGTAGCCTGGAGGGGGGCATGTTGCTGCAGTCGAGCAGAGAGCCGGGCTTTGTTCTTCCTCTCTCTCTCTCTCTCTCTCTCACACACACACACACCCACACACACGAACACACACACAGACACACACACACACACACATTGTGCCGGGTACGCGCGGATGGGCTGGTTCTGATGCCAAAAAGCTTCCTTGTTCGTTCCTGATCGACCTGATCTCCTCCTCTCGCAGCCTTCGCCGTCCGCTGCCTCGCCATGGCCACGCTCGCCCGCAGCGCACCTCTGCCGGGGGGGGAGCGCACTTGTTGATGGGCCGCAGTTCCAGAAGCTGGTGCAGCAGAGCCTCAGCCTGGCGCACAAGATCCTGCTGTCCGTGCCCGACGCGCACAGGTCCTGCATCCACACGGAGGTGAGAGACACGCTGGTGTAATGTGTGATCCAGGCAGGCTGCTATGTGATTTACCTGCGCGAGCATGGCTGAGACTCTTCGCCGGTACCAAGCCTCCGTTACTGGTCTGAAAGGCCTGGAGTCAGATCATATGTCAGTATTATTTTATCACTGCGTATGTTGGAAAGTTATAAAATCAGCTGGAACAGTCCTCGTATCACCAGAAGCTGCTGTGTGACTTAGAACAGATATGGACCATTATCAATCTCTGAGGTCTGTGATTTATTGTCAGGGTTAATAAGACAGTCTCCATATGGTTTATGCTCTCTTCAGTTGAGGGGAGTTGCCTATACATAGATAAATATATATATATATGTTTATTCTCGTCATAATACAATATTTAGTTATTTGGTTTGTTAAGTGTTTTGGTCTGTGATCATGTTTTTTTCTTGTAGTTGTCTGACATATTCTCTGTCATAATCTATATATCTATCTATCTAACTTTCTATCTATCTATCTATCTATCTATCTATCTATCTATCTATCTATCTATCTATCTATCTATCTATCTATCTATCTATCTATCTATCTTTCTAACTTTCTATCTATCTATCTATCTATCTATCTATCTATCTATCTATCTATCTATCTATCTATCTATCTATCTATCTATCTATCTTTCTAACTTTCTAACTTTCTATCTATCTATCTATCTATCTATCTATCTATCTATCTATCTATCTATCTATCTATCTATCTATCTATCTATCTATCTATCTATCTATCTATCTATCTATCTATCTATCTATCTAACTTTCTATCTATCTATCTATCTATCTATCTATCTATCTATCTATCTATCTATCTATCTATCTATCTATCTATCTCAGCCTTTGTGTATTCTCCCTATTTATAATATATTTTTCTTTTTAATCTTACAAAACAATAAAAACATGTAACATGTTCTCTTCAGGCATTTGCCATTAGGACTGCACACTTTTGAGACAATTCTATTTAACCACAGTGTACATTTTATGCCAATTTATACCTGTGCTACTGTACAGGTATAAATGATGAAGTTTGCTGATCATTATAGTAGAATATTCTATTACAGTACATTTGGCTGATAATACATAAATGGACTCAACTCATTATGTTGTTCCTAGGAGAGAGTCTCAGCACCTCTACCACTTTTTCATGTGGGATCCAGGGCTTTTCAAACAAGTAGGCCTACAAGTGAAGGATGCACATGTTTGCAGTTGCATGCCAAGCTCCCAACCATCCATAAGATCTTTGTGTTATCTCTCCGCTGCAGACTCTGCAGCTCAACTCCACAGACAATGCCAAGCTTGAGATAATGGCAGCCAACATTGGCATCCTCCCGGCTCCTGTGCTCCGAGCCGTGTCAGAAAACTTCACTTTGGTAAGAATCTACAAAGGCATTTCGCTGGATGTAATAAGGTGGGACAAAAAACATGACTGATGTATTGTGATTTTTGTTTTTTTTCTATTAGAATACCTGTTTGACCCGCATGTCTGAGGGTCTTCAGCTGCACCGGGCCTTACTGAGCGCTATTTCTGAAAGGCTTCAGAGCAAAAGCAAAGTCACTGAGCTAATGGCCGACATCAGAGACCTCACCATTCAGATCAACAAGGTAGGAGCATGCCTCCATCGATCCCCTTCCGCCCTGATGAATGATTTGCATTTGTAGCACCTATGTGAAGCCATTTCCTTGTGCCTTACAGATGCTGCAGAAAAATGGAGCGGTGCAACCCTCGCCGTCCCCGGTTACTTTACGTCTGCACGGGGAATACGAGATACAGGTGGCGGCGCATCTGACTCTGGTGCAGCTCCAGTCGTTTGGGCGGGACGCCATCCGCTGCCTGAGGAACCTTGACCAGAGCCACGAAGACGAGGCGGAGAGCTGACCAACGGGTGTCGGCCTCTAAATGCTTTTGGCTTTTGTTCCAAAAGTACCTTATCCTGAAATGTTTTTGTCAAGGCGCTTTATTTATTTATTTACTAAAAGATAATTTATTTTTAATATTCTATTTTTTATCAAGCAAGATGTGTAAAGGCTGTCCCTCAAGCAAGACGGGGGTGGTGGAACTAAATTAAGAGCAGAGAGAAAAGGAAGAGCAGCTGGAAGGAGCTGTGGGGAAAGGAAGCAAGGGCTAGCTTCTTGCTTAGAGCAAACTATGGTGTCCTTCCCCTCGCTAAGATCCATCCTGCCCACTATGCTCGAGACCAGCTTCCCTCAGGCCCATCCTCACTGGTTGTAAAATGAGCCTCTCCTTTAGTTTGGTATACGTGGAGACACAAGGTACTAAAAGGCCTTGCAGCAACAATTGAAACAAAGAGCACTGGGACTGGGGGATGTTGGTTGATGTGGGCCAGCGGATATCAGCCCAATCACATATTATCGCTACCACCCTGAGACCTGATACTCTGGTCCAACACCCTGACAGTACACTGGGAGGAAGCTGTGGATGAAGCGGATGAGATGAAGAGGCTGCGGTATGAAGACCTGCCATTAGAGGCACAGCAACATGGCTGGAAAGCATTATTTATGTAGCATCCACCATCAGCTCGCTCAAAGTTCTGGGGATATTGCCCATAGTCATCACCTTGTCCTGTATTCTAAAATTATATATGTATTTATTTATATATGTGGAATATTTAGTATTTATTTAGGGTATTCATTATGATAACAAAGCTTTGTTTTGCTCCGTTATGTTTTATCCTGCCGATTTCAACTATTTAACGAATGCTTGTACGAAAGCATTGAAAATTAAATCACTATCTAGTCTCAGACAAAATCTAACAACATATTTGAGTAGTCCAACAACTATACTTACAATTTCTCTTCATAACAGATTTTAATATCAGTAATGTGTTAGAAAACAGTAAGTGTAGACATGTGTATGAACTTTATCAACTATAAACACTCATGTTAGGGAATGTGGGCACTTCTTGGAATCGTTATATGTTCTGTTGTAACCACTTTTAAATGACAATTATTTTGGAGTGAAACATTAAAAAAATTGTATGTTCTGATCTTTTCAATAAAAAAAAACTTCCTGAGAAATGATTTGTTTCGTATTGACCAGCCGCAGTGGAACATCAGTCACCAGCACAGAGTCATCCTGGTTAAATCTGAATCACCAATGAAATTATATATACAATTCCAGTAAAGCTGTCACTAGTCAAGAAGTGCAACTAAAAGTGAAATAGTTACTCAAGAGTTGTTATTTCTGCCACCAAACCAGAGGAAACGATGGAACTGATGATTGGGTGCTGACCACTCGCTTTTGTCAGTCAGGTGATGGTCTGTTGGCGCTTGTGCGTAATGTCATGTGGTAGCCTTGCTGGCATGTGACCAATCCACTGACTCAGGGTTTATGTCCACCCAATGTTTTTATAAATAAACACACCATTAATGAAACTCATTTTAAGTAAATACTGTCAGACAGAAAACAGAGGAGATCAAGTGTAGGTTTAAGTCAAAATCTTATTTAGACAAGTGTGAAAAGCAACATAAAAAAACCAGTAGAAAAACAGTGTTTACAGATAAATGGTTACAGACACATTTTCCAACAAATAGAATCCCTTACAATGGATGATTCTGCCAGATACAATACAAGAAATATTAGGTTTTTACTCCTGACAGAGTCCTGGACCTGGATGTCAACTTAGTACTCATGTATATTTAAACACTCTGTTCACAAGGCAGATATAGCTTTGGCAGCTACTCTCCTTCCCAGGGGCAGAGTCAGGTCAGTGATGGCCAGAACAACTTTAGGCTTGGCCAGAGCAGGCAGCTTCACCAGCTCAGAAACCTGGGAGCACAAAAAGACAACCATTATTAGATAGTTAGATAATGAATCCAAACCATTTCTATTTTCATCACTCTGTCGGTAATGTTAAAAAAATGAAGCACTTTAGTAGCACCTTGTAGTCTGGCTTTCTGGGAGAAAATTTTATTTTTGAGTTTGTACCCTCATGGTTGAATGAACTTATTGTAAGTCACTTTGAAAAGTAATGTAATGTAATGTATTTTTTGTTTTTTTAATTTATTTTTAAGTTATATGGGCTGCTACTCAATATCCCTCATATTATTTCCCCCAGAATGCACTGTGGGCCAGAAAGCCATTGGTTATATAATAAGATAAACAAAAGAGGTGAATCTTAAAACCATGTGTCTGGGAGTTCATCGCATGAATGATCTTCTGTCTCACCATCAACTCTAAACCTAAGCACTTAATCTTAAAAAGGGTGTTTGCAACAAGCACAAGAAACACTCAGTTTCAGGAAGAGGTTCCAAAACCTTCCCACTAATGTCTGATGCAACAGCCACTCATCTCCCTCCCTATCTCCACCCATCCGATGGCTCATAACTCACCATAGTAAAGGGCATGAACTGCAGGATGCTGCCGCGACTTCCCTGCTCCAGAGACTCGACACACTCATCCAGGAAACTCTGCACGAACTGTGTGTGAGGCCCGGCCATCTTGGAGCCCACGATGGAGGAAATGAGGAGGAATAGGTTTGCTGGGGAGAAGAGGACAGTTGGTGTACACTGTTGAAGTAATTGCTAATTTTATTTAGTTCAACTTATTGGAGAGATTTGTAACTAGAATCTTTAGGACTTGCCCCTCGAAACATCAATCAATGTTAAGCAACACTTGTTTTGCAATTGGCAAAGAAAACGGCCATAAAAAGCAAACTCCTTGAGAGCCTGTTAGATAATACCATGAAGCTGTTGTGCAACTGTAATTTCTGCAGGGAGACATCACATTAAAAACATGCAGTTACTGAATTTAGACTAATAATCTTCTTGTTTTCTTCCATTTAAATAACATAAAATATTATTTTCATATTTCACCACCAGAGAAGTAGAGTACTTTCTCAAAAGTATATAAAATAAATGTTACTCTACTGGGTGACATATTCAAGGGGGTAAACTTCTTTCAGTCATGCACTGAAATCTGTGTATGTGATAATAAAAATATATCTGTGTCGTTTGCTTTGGACGTTTTCTGGAAATTTTCTTCCAGGAGGATACAGGGAGGACAATTTCAGACAAATGAACAAATATTAATGAAGAATACATTTATCACATGATGAAACACGTAGAGGTTGCCAACGAAGATGTTGGCAAATATGTGAACTTGGAAAGACGACAAGATTCTAAATCTGTTGGTGATAAGGGCTGATGATGGTGTTCATGTGCCAGCAGATATTACTGAAATGTTGCTGCTGCTGGGAAGGTCTGACCCTTCATATGTGAAAGGAAAACTCCAGAATCATTTTTCCAGACGTTCCATAGGGTTCATGTCTAAACACAGCTGAAGTTTCTCATAAAAAGGTGCTGAGTCACCACAAAGCACCTGCACGCTTCAGTGCTCTTTGGCATAGATTTGTCTTTCTCTACTGGAGAAAAGTGAAACCAGATTTTTTTATCGAATGTGAGGAATCGCAACCTTACCCTCTTTACTCTGGATTTTATAGGATTTTACAACTTGTGACTTTGAAGGTGATAAATTCAAGACTTAATTTGTCACCTTTATTTAATCTTAAAGGTAGTAGCAAGCGAGAGTAGACACATGGTGGTTCTTTTCTCCTTGTAAAGTTGCTCACAGCAGGACATTGAGTTAACAAAGAGGCTCAAGTTCTCACCCAGGACTCTGTTCAGAGGGTCCCTCATGTTGACGGTGTGGAGCTGGGACGCCGATAGGGAACTGCTCATAGACCGGTCTCCTATGATGCAACAGGTGACACAAGAAAAACAGAGGTTTTCATTTCATGTGGATATTTGAGATAAAACATACACAATATTATAGTAGGTCAACAGGGAAGTTGTAGTTTTTCGTATTGTGTGGTTGGTTGACAGAACATAATCTTGTCTACAGGTTGTGAAAGTCTACAAGGCTTCCTTCCACTGCTGTCTTACGCAATCTTCTATTGTTCCTAAAATAAACATGTTAGACACATTTCCACATTTCTTTTAAAGATGTGGGGCAGATTGAAACAAAAAATATATAAACAAAAATAAAAGCCTTACACACAGCGTGATTTTCTTCATTCTAAGTAGCTGGTCTTTTCCTGGAAAAGGTGGAGCTCACGGATTTTCACAAGTCCATGAGCTCACCGAGAAAAAGTGTCCGATAGGTATTTTCCAAATCATGCAACACACTGAATTCTGATGACCTCTGTTGGAATTTCACACTGAATGCATCTAAAATGATCTAAAAGTGAAACTGTTAAAATTCCCGAAGGTGATAGTCGGAATGTTCATTAGGGTTGGTCAGGATGAGAAGTATTAGACACAATACAATCCCTCTGTCTCTCTCAATATCCAACTCGTTGCTTAGTAGTTTAATATTACAAGCAAAAGCCCCCCATCAACCTGCAGTGCTCAAGTTAGAACTTGATGATGTACGAGACCCTCGACAGATAAGTTATCTACGACCAATTCTGTTTATATAGATTTATTCAAGCTTTTCTGATCTCGGTCAAAGTGCTCACAAGAGGCAACACGCTGGTAACAGGATCTTTCTTTTGAAAACCATCTGGTATTTGCATAATCCCCGGCTCAGACAGACACCCTGATGACTGGTCCCATGGTTTATAAGACGACTGTGTATTAAAAACCAGATGTTAATAAACTGACCTGGACTGGAAAGGGCTGCAGGCTCGTCTTCGTTGGAGCTCAGCAAGCGCATGAGTTTAGATGGTTGCGTGTCATCCAGGGGAAAGAGGCTGTTGTAATCCTGCGTCAAACAATACATGTGCTTAGACTTCAGCCAGGCAGAGATCATTGAGACAATGGGCCTTGTTTTCACCTGCTCAAAATAGTATTTACTAGTTTACCTCAATATCTTCTCGCTGTCTTTTGCGTTGACGCGCTGAGAACGAGCCTCTGTGGTGAGTGGAGAAGGAGCTGAGTGCGCACCAGACGGACAACCTGAGGAGTCACCAGGAGAGTAAAGTTAACACAAGATGCCCAGAAACCAAAGCCACCATTTCCACCATTGACATCTGCTCCACTTACTTGGCGAGCGCTTTCCCAGGTGGGTCTGCCAGGCTGTGCCAGTGGGCGGAGTCTGTGAGCAGGTTTGGCAGTATGGTTCCCAGCAGGACGAGGGTGATCTGCTGAGTGTCCAGGCAGAAGATGCTGTAGAGCAGCTCCACCACCCGATTGGCCCATTCCTGACGAGTCTCCTTCAGCAGTTCCTGAAAGAAAATGCAGTGACCATGAATAAGGTTTATTTGGATGCAATGTCTTTTGACGAGCACCCATATTGGATGCATAGCCCTGAGAGACAGGAAACACAACACACATTCCTCCTGATGGCTTCATGTTATTCCATTGACTGACAGCTGGTAGCATTCACGATATGAAAATAAAATCACCAGTGTGTGAGCAAAAGGCAACGTAAAACCTAAAGGGACTTCTGTATAGAATCATAATACGTTATTAATCAGTCATTATACTGACATCATCATAATGTTGTACTGTAACTGGTCAGAAATGCTATTGTTTGTAAATAAAGCAGAGCTAAACAAATGGATTTAATCGATTAAATGATTAGCAGATGGATTTCAAAATTGTTTTCCAAACCCAGATAAGGATACGTAATTTAAAATGGCAGTTTTTTTAATAGTAATTATATATACTGGCAGATAATGAAATCTACAGCCCTTAAAAATAGCAGGAGATGTTACTGTTGATCATTGAGCGATCAGCATCTTTACTTCACCCTCTTACCTTGACCAGATTGTTGGTGAACCAGAAGACCCCTCCCATGTTCAGAAGACTCTCAAACAGATGCAGGGCGCGGCTGTCCACCCAGCCTTTGCGCAGCACCGTCTGGAACTGCACGCTGAGGGCCTTGTGGATGGGCTCTTTGGCGGGCAGCAGGTTGCGGTAGGGTATCGGCTCCTGGCCCTCCATCGGGGGGCGCAGAGTTGCAGCGGTTTGTTGGAAGACATCAGCGCACATGTGCTCCATGATGGAACTCATGATGATGACACTGGTGGCAGCATGGGGAGATGATGTCATCGTTATTCCATGTTATAATGGAAAGTGGGGGACAATGTGAATTCTTACGAAGCACCCAGACACGCGAGTGGGCAGAAGTTCACAAAAGTTCAGCTTTTCAAACGTCATGCAGTCTCTAACCAATCAAATCATGTTGATGCGTACACTTTGTGCCTGACATCAAATGTGAACCAGGAGAGAGGAGGCAGTGTCAGATGGTGAGCCTGGTGCAATCACCAGGGGTAGTTACGTCTTCAAGCGAAGAGAAGAGGAAGCGAAACTCTCTGACACTGACATCGATGTGTTTGTTAGTGAGGTGGAGGGGAAGAGCGATTTAATGAGACAGCAGTAATGTCACTAATAAAGAAATGATATGATACGCTACTGCTGTTTATACTGTGAGTGAGAGTGAGGACGATAGAGAGAACAGAGCCTTATATAAAAAAAATAAAAAAAAGGTCCAATTTAAAAGGTGGATGTAAAAAAGAATTTGCTTCACACTGTCAGAATGCAGGAGAATTTGTTGTATCAACTGTTTGTATTTTCATCACCTCAACATTCGCGTTGATCTATCATGCAGCATTACGCACGAGGGTCACCACAGTATTTATATATTTAGAGCAATTGGACCAATTACCTCATATCAGTGTTTTTATTTTATTTTTTTATGACTGATATCCTGTTGACCTGATGGCACAGTCAGCCATTTTACACACACACACAATGCTAGAGGATATTAATGAAAACTATCCATGACTCGCCTCTGTTACTCCGCTGTTAATTATTATCTGAACGTAATTTGTTGTTTTATATATTTTTCAAATGAAGGTTCTTATGGAACATATGTAAGGCAAGCACAACTAAAGCTGAGTGATAAAGTTGATCAATAATCTGGCTTCAGTTCACCACCTCACGTCTGCATCGCCAGTTTCCCCATCTCCAAAAAATGTTTGTACGCACGAGTCAGAGAATGGTTGGAAGGGAACTCATTCGCCCGTCAAGTTTGTTGTCATAAATCCAAACTTTTGCCTGAGACGGTTGTGAAAAGTTTGTAAACAAGGCTCCTTGTTATGGACTTTATCACTCAGGCACTTCTCTTGGCAGGGCATGTAAGCACAAAACAAAACATTGATTGTTTGTGTTGATTATGTGGATCGCAGAACACTTGATTTCCATCAAGCGTTAAGCAACACGTACATGCGGGGGGGTCAGTTAGTGTGGGTTTCAGACAGACTTGTACCGTTCATTGTAGAACTGCAGCGTGTTCTCCCCGTACAGCGGAGTCACAAGCTGTCTTATCATCGTCTGAGGCTTCTCCCGCTCGTCTCGCCCCAGCATCCTGACGTGGGCGACCAGCCAGGCCACTGCGCATATGGCCATACTGCACACCTTCCCCTTAATGTTGTCAGTGATCTTCTTCACTCAGAGAGAGATGATAGCAGAAAGAAAAAGAGGAAGGAAGGAAGACAAGATTCTGACTAAACACGTAGTACAAAAAAACTTGAATGGAATAGGGAAGAAATGACAAAAACCGAAACATACGAAATTTGTGATGTCACTGCTGCACTGAACCACATTTGTGAATCATGCTCACTTGATCACTGAGTCAATTTACAAGGAAAAGTCTGAAAAGTAAAATTCTTAGACATGTATTTTGGGATGGGCAGGGGGCTTACTAATACAAGATAAGCAACGAACATCTGGAAAGACGATTTCTCAGTTACAGGAAGGCAAATAAAAAAAGAAGTTTGACATACCTGGACTGCCTCAACAGACAACACGCCATTCTCCCACGCATTCAGTACTTCCAGGATGGCCGCGGGAGTGCTGAGGCAAATTTCGTGCCATTTCACCTGACTGTGACCATAAATAAAAAGTCAGAGGAACTTCCATATTTAGAGGATGACTTGCCATGCTCACGAAATTTCCATTACAGAAGCATAACTGAAATGAAACACCAAAGTAGTGCAAGTTATAACTGGCCTGAATCGGATTCCTGAGTATTAGAAAACTGATTTGTCCACAGATGGAACCGTAGTTTTTAAGTGCTTACAAGTATATAATCAAGGTTTTAACAATTTATTACATGTTTATTTATGAATTATACATATATAAAATTCAACCTTAAGTGTTGCTGTTTTAAAGACGTCGACATTTATTTTCCATCTCTCACTGAAACGAATATAAACCAGTTGTTTGGAGGGGATGACACATCTCTGGTTTATGTATTCTTAGGCCTTGTTAGCGGTGGTAAAAATGTACTTTACAATTGTCTGAAACTCACACTAGTTTCATCTCTGAGGAGTTGTTCAGCAGGGTCACAAGGCTCTCCACTTTTCCAGGCTCAGGTCTGAAGCAAGGGTGGTCTGGGTTCAGAGTCTTGCCCTCTTCAGGCATACACGTCTGCAGCCAGGTTTCAAAGAAAGGGGTCTCCCCTGAAGGACTGGGGATCTGACAGGATCACCTGCAGATGGGAAACATGAGGCAGCCGTGCACAGTTTGAATCAAACAAGGCTGAATCAACCAAAACAGACAAATGACACAGATCCCAATCAGTAATAAGTTAGGGCTGTAAGGCACAACACTGTGGGGACATATTGTGGTCTTGCAATGAAATAGCAGGCTGATTTAACGTAGAGCAAGCTTTAATTGATCATTTACTAACCTCTGAGCCGTATGTCTGCACCACATGGCAGAGCATGAGGAAGGAGATGTCAAAGAGCAGGGCCCGTACTGATGCAGATTTAGCTGAGAGAGAGGAGGGGTAAATCCACAGGGTCAATATGTTTCACTCATCAAATGGTCAATGAGGAAATGATTCCCACAATGAAACATGTCCCTCGAGTGTCTGAACTTACATCCTTCACCACTGATGTGCTTGGGAAACTCATTGAGCCTAAAACAAAAGACAGATAATATTAATTTGACATGAAACCTTTTAAATCTGAAAACCATTCAAATACAGCTGTAACTTTGCATCTTATTATGCGATTCCTGATTCTCGGGACGTCAAATGTTTAGTATTTACTCACTTAATAAACTTTCGGGCAAATGATTTGAGTTTCCCAGTAGCTGCTGCTGCCGCCAGGAGGAGATCAAGGCTCTTCCCAGACAACATGTGTCCCAGGACCCCTAAAAGGCCCTCAGGGGACTTGGAGTGGTCTGCATCTACAGTCTAATGAACAAGAATAAACAGGTTATGCTCAGTGGTCATATTTTCAGCGAATGACACGCGATCAGTGTGTGACCTGGTAAATTGTATATATATATATATATATATATATATGAGTGCAACCAAAATCGGTTTGCAAATAATATCGGCCGATATGACTATTTCCGACATTCCTCATTCAAGTTTTATATATTTGTTTGTAGTTTTTGTTCCTAATATTGGCATCAACATCAGATCCCAAAATCCATACCATCATCTTGGGTATTTTTATGTGCAAACCCTGAATGTAAGAGAGACTATAAGCTCCACATCAACACTGTAAAAAATCATCGATTCCCTGTCCAGTTCAGATCAGGTTGCGATGCTCTACCTTGAGAATATTGGTGACAGTGGGCTCAGCTCTCAGGATAAGTCCGGGGTTAGGCTGGATGTTAGCATTTTCTGCTGTCTTTGGCCTTGGGGAGAACTCCCTGTCCTCGGCCCTGAATCAAATGTGCAAGGGGAGAGGGAAAGAGGAGAGAGAGAGAGGGCAAGAGACAGACAGACAGACAGACAGACAGACAGACAGACAGACAGACAGACAGACAGACAGACAGACAGACAGACAGACAGACAGACAGACAGACAGACAGACAGACAGACAGACAGACAGACAGACAGACAGACAGACAGACAGAGGGGTTGGGGGATATGGAGGGTTTGATATTGTGTGAATATGGCGAATAAATTCATCAATGTTCAAAAACAAAGGAAATAAAAAAGGGCAGAAAACAGGATTTCTGGTGCATTTAATTCTCGATAAAAGTCCTGTTCCTAAAACGCTCTGCATCATATGTGTTCAATTTGGGATGGCAAACTGTACCGTTTTGAAGTGAGGTTGGCTGTATTCGACTCTGACAGCAGCCCGAGCTTATTGCACTCCTGTAGCAGCATGCCGAGACAGTCGCAGCTATGTAGAGACGCACAAGAGAAGGTATGACAACATAAGAGTCCAGGTGATGGCATCATAAAGATAGCTTTCTAATCTGGTAATATCTTAAGATAACACATCAGACAGTAAATATGCTCGTAGCAACACTACTCACTTGCATCTCTGGTCAGCTTTGTCCAGCAGTGGAGTGAGCTGGAGTAAGTACTGAAATGCAATATTTACATCCTCCATGAAGTCCTGGAAAATAAATTGAAAGAGTAATGGCTTAATTAGAATGTTTAATTGGCAGTAGTTAAAACCTTTGATAGAGTCAGTTTGTTAATTTGTTGGAAAGTTATAGTAGACTTAATTGTTGTACCTGTCCTTTGTCACCTTGTGGATACTTCTTTAGTCGCAGTAAAACTTGTGGGATCTGGGATGAAGAGGAAGGAAATGTCAGAGAGTTGATCAGTTGAACTTATTTCACCTTGCACGCTAAAGAAATAACTAAATACAGAAATAAAAACTGTTTAGGGAAAGAAAAAAAAAGCTATAACAGAATCAAGTTAAGACTATAAAATCAAAACGATATGTTTCCCCTCAACAATTTATTATTGACATTTATCATTAAGTTAATGTCACAGACCAAGCAGAACAGATCTCACCTTGAGGAATGTGAACGCAGTCCATTTGAGCTCCTCTGTGCCCTCTGGTGACTCAATGAGGCCGGTGAAGCAAGCCTTCCAGACCTCCAGGACAAAATGAGGAGTAGGAATTTGCTAAGGAGGACAAACAGTTTGAGACATCTGCAGTTGATAAAGAAAAACATAAGGAGAAAACTGACATCACCCTTTCATCTGGCCAGTGTAGCGCAGAAACTGTGCAAATACACAACGCACCTTGAAGATTTATTTGAAGTGTTTTCAGTGAAACGCTTGTGAAACAATGTCCCAGACAAAACTTGGTTGTATAAGTTCCAGGTGTTATGTCAAATTTACGACATCGTTGCTGTCTATTCAAGGATGTTTGATCGCACATATGTATACTGTAATGTTGATATATATATATATTTTATTTTTCCCTTTTTATAACTTTAAAAGCACTTTTTTGTAGCAGAAGGCAAGGTAAGAATTTCATTGTAAAGGAATGTATATATGACAAATAAAACACCTTGAACTTTGAGCACAGATCACACGGCTCTGAACTTCTCTTACGTCAGATCTTTTAACATTTCTCTCATAGCTGTCCACTCGGATAAAATTTGACATAATTTCATGCTGAATTAATTAAATATTAAAAGCACTTTTCAAAAACCCCTTTTTTCAAACTCTTAAACATCTTATCATTTTGATCTGCTAGCTTGAAAAGATGTGCAACAGATTTAACAACCCATTTATCTGAAACTTAAATGTTCACCTGCATTCTCTTGATCATCATCAACTGCTCCACTAGCGGCTGCGTCTCGCCTGTCAAGTTCATGGTCCCTTCTAGCATGATGAAAGCGTGGACTGAAGGAAAGGAGGCGTGTACTGGAGGGTCACTCTGCTCGGACAGCATCAGGGGAACACTGAGGAGACACTGAAGAGTTAGAAAGAGGCAGATAGACTTTGAAGGTCTTAGAAGGAGCATCATGCACAAATAAGGAACAAGATGGGAATCTTCACCCTTTCACTAGTGACAAGCTCTCCTCTAGTTTAGTCCTCAGTGTCTGGTTAGATACGCTGCCGAGGCCGTCTGTCACTTTCTGAATTGCTTGCTCTACACTGCTCCAGGATCCTGTGGAGGAAAAGTAGCAGGTTTACTGATTGATTTCATAAAGTCGTGACAAGGAGAGAATCATCACCACCGTGTGCGAATACGATCCTGTCACCTTGTTCCTCCAGCCGGGCAATGTGGACCAGGGCTCTGTTCTTGTTGCTGGTCATCAGACGGTGAAGCCTCTCCTGGCAGGCTCTCAGACTGGCCTCTGTGCTGGTCGAGGGGCCCAGTTCTCTCAGCCTCTCACAGTACCAGGCGCAGCCGTGCAGCAGCCACAACATCACTCCCAGCACAGCCCGACACAGTCCGATGCATTCCTCTGCTTTCCCGTGACAGCTTCAGTGTCAGAATAGAGAGGTGGTCGGTTAAAAATATAAAAGAAAATTTGTAAAATGGCAACGCCGTTCATTGAACACAACACTGTACAGGGAGCCACTGCAGAGGGGAGCCGATCCCGGTCTTAAACTGGGATGATTAAGTGTACCCTTTACTTTTTTCAGTGCATTTTCATGTACTGTTTATACAATTCAACCTGTTTACTAATGTTTAATATGCAATTAGATACTTCAGGTTTTCCATTTTGGCCAAGTACAAAGCAGATTCCCTACTGCATAATAAGTGTGGGTTCTGGACTTAATATTATGAATTTGTTTATCAGTTTAAAAATGCACATATTTAGTCCAGGTATTTAGTCCACAATGTTTTCAATGTGTTTGTTAAAACATAATTTAATTTAAGTGTAATAAAAATACAATTTGTGCAACTGAAACAGGTTATGCTCTGAATTTGGATTAGAATTTTGGAAAGATTTAGTTTGAGCAGTTTCTCTAATGTAACAATAATATAATAGCGTCATCAAACATTCAACATGTAGATTTCCCTGTTGGCAATTTTAAATAGCAACAACTACTATGGATAATTTCACATACCTGAGACGATGGCAGAACATGTCCATGATCTCCAACAGTGAAGTGACACACAGCTCCCGAGAAAAATCTTCAAACTAACAGAACAAAAAGGCAAATGTAAGGAAAATGTATTTTAAAGTAAAGTGCCCACTACCATCATTCTCATCAAGCCCAAATTACCTTGCTGATGGCTAAGAGGACGCTGGAATAAGACACCATCTGGGGGGAGAGGGGGTAATGTTCACAAGTTCCAAAATAACATGAAAACGGTTTGACACACTGAGCAGCTACATAATGTTTTGCCTTACCTGTGAACTTATTGCATATTTGAGGTAAGACAAAATAAGGGGGTTAGGGGAGGGACCGATCATCGCTTGCTCCATCAGGGCTTCTGGAATACACAAAAATAATCACATTAAAGGTGACAGTTAGACAAGTGTTGAATTATCAGCATTAAAAAAAAGTACCTGATCACCCCACTAGATCACTGCCCTCTCAGAAAGTAGAGTATAGGAGCAACAGCTTTTAGCTATCTAGCTCCTCTCCTGTGGAATCATCTCCCAGTTTCAGTTCGGGTGGCAGACACCCTATCTAGGTTAAAGAGGAAATTTAAAACCTTCCTTTTTGATAAAGTTAATAGAAAGAGCTAAGACCATCTCTTAGTAATTCTGCTATGGCTTCTCTCTCTCCTCCTCTCCCTCTTCATATCATTAATGTCTCATCAATACATGTTAGTGACATGACTTCTTCCCCAGAGTCCACAGGCTTCATTATTGCAGATCCAGGATACAGCGATTGTGGATTTTGATTACCACTAGATTGTTGAGATATACAATAAGCCTACTCAGGTACACTACCATTTCAACTGTCATTGCTGCTCTTTATATCTCAGTCTAAGATTTTCTTTTCCATAAATACATGAATCGCATGAATGTTGTAAATATTGTGATTTGATTGATGTGACATGTGACATCAATTGCACTTCTGTCAGTCCTCAGATATGGATCAATCACTTGTGGCTCTCAACGAGGTTTCAACGTGTTTGTATCGTGTAGTTTTTTCTCACTCTTGTTCAGGGCAGATAATATCGCACCTTATTCATTTGGATTTGTGCATATGGGATATCTATATAAAACCCAAGTGATAGATCGAACACAGCTTTTCTCCGCACTAACCTGCGAGGTTAAGATAGTCCCATGTTGCTCCCTTAGGGAAGTTCTTCTTGATGTTGATCGCCCACTGGTAGTCACTCCACCGCTCCTTCCATGCCTGCAGAATGGCTTGCTTCAGGTTGACCACCTTCATCCTGCTACAACAAGCAACACGTTGGCAACACATACAATGTTCAGTCATGCAGCCATTGCACTTATATCGTGGTAACTTGTATGCGCCACTCAGTTTAGCCTGTCATTCTTTTACATTACTCATTAGCTCTCTGGCCATTAGCTGTTAGCTTCCGATGTCATTCACCCATAGATTTAAGTACAGTTGTCCTGCCGGCAGCGGGAAAATACCCCAAATGCAACAGAAACGCAGATAAACTCCAGTCGCACTGCGTCACAACGACATTTTACCTGTTCGCCTTGTTTTTGCAGCTCCTTCACCGTTTGACTCTCATGCGCTTCACAATGCAAGGTACGGTATTGTTGTTGTGAAAGACGTAGCCGCTCATTGGTTAATATCGTGACGCGTTAGTATTCCTCCAGCTGATTGGCCAGAGAGGGAAACACACCGCGGAACTCGCGCTAGCGTCACAAGATGGCGCACTTTACAAACTTTAGAGTCAAACACACCCCGAATAGAAAGTGGAGGCGCAAGGTAAGAAAGATAGACTATAAACAAGTAGAAATATTAAAGTGAAAGGAGGAATATTGATCAATTATTTGCTGTCAGACCCGGAATTGGTCGCGTTTAGCTGACGTTATGATAGCGTACAGGTGCCAGTTGCATAACATCACTTATTATGCACTTTGATAAAATAAGTTTGCATTTGCACATAGGACACAACAAGTATAATTAAATTGAATATGACATCAATGTTTTTCCAGAACAAAATTAAAAATAGCTCAATTTTTATTATGGCAAATAATTGACCCCTTGACCTGCAGATGGTGGGAGTCACCATGCATGAGAGTGAAGTGAAAAATCGTTGTCACCTCCTGAGGACATATTTAAATAATATTTCATAGGTGAAAGTTATTAATGCCATAATGACGTTTTGGCTAACGTCCACTTTAAATTTCTCAAAATGTATTCTTGACCTGCAGACAGTGGGAGTCTCCATGAACAAGAGTGTGGTGAAAGTTCTTTGTCACCTCTGAAGGATTTTTATTTATATTTATATTACTAAAGCTATGATGAAATTGTCTCTGATTTTAACTTAAATTTTCTTTAAAAGCATGTATACTATTCCATTTCATTATATTGTTAATTTCGTGTATGGAAAGTCAAAATGTTTTGTGTAATTTTTTTAACTTTTTTAATCAAATGCCCATAATAAGTAACCTTTATTTTCCGCTCCAAGCACCTGTGTTGAGTTGTGTAACCATCCCATTCAGTTGTGTGATTCACTGCAGTGATTCCAGTGTTATTCAACACTAGGTTCTGTTCTGTCGATTGTGTTAGAGGTGGAGAGAATGATTAAACAAATAAAAAATCACACTGAATTAATTAACAATTCAACACCCATGCATTCAATTGAACAGATTTTAATGTGAGAGGAAATTCTTAATGAATTAAGTCATTTGCTAGTGTTACTATTTTTTTTTAATTGTTATTGTAAATATGATTCTTTGATCGCCAACAAGGTATTTGTGCTCTGACAACACATTTAAATATCATAAAGCTACTAGATACTGAATAGACCTTAGACTTTGAATTCAAAAGACCATTAGTGTATTGTGTTTTTCACAACAGAAGTAAAGCACATTACAGTTATTTTAAAGGATTTCTAAAACTCATTTACAATACCACTTGAGCATGTTGTGAGTTTCTCTCACTGTCTCTTTTTCACTTCTTCAACTTGTTAAAAGGGATACTTTTCACCATATCAAAACCACCTCAAATACCCCTGCGAGTGAGTTCCTGTATAGAGTCTTTGGCAACAAAGACCCTCATTCTGTCTGACACTGGAGACGTTGTCCTGGCTCAAGCGATGTCCGCGTCCTGGGACGGAGCGATGCCAGCCAGCCAAAGATGATCCATGCAGGCTGGCATAGTCTAGGTAGGCTGGCTTTGGAGAGGTGATGAGGGAAAGAGTTGTTGTGTGTGTGTATGTGTGTGTACGTGTGTGTTTGTGAGTGTGTGTTTGTGTGTTTGTGCGTGCAGGGGTAACTGGGGAGTAGCATCCTCTCCCTGTTGCTCTCTGCTGCATTACATAAGGGTGCTGACAGATTTGAGTCTGGGGACACCAGAGAGACTGTTGTCCCAGCTCTGTGTCTGTTCTCATGACTTCACTGCTGGGACAGACTCCGATTTGCTGACTCTCATTTTTCTTCTGTGTCACTGTGTGATTTGCTTCAGTTTGATTCTATCGACTTGTCCCAGTACAATGGAGCTCCCTGGTGTTTGGTTTCCGTTATTCCTCCCAAATTACCTCAGCATGTATACCCACTGGTCGTCTAACTTAGCACTGAAGGAAGACACTACTCATAACATCTTCTGTTGATTTCATGATCATAATTTTAACTGAAATGTTCTCATATGAGAATTTGAGCTTTTCAAAATACTTATGAACTCCATTTTTCTGGGTTGAACAATTGGTATTATATTCAGACCTCAGCAAATAACACTGAAACCATGTGGATTGTATTTTTGTGTAAACTACTAAACACATCAAATGAAACTGGTAACAAATGCATAACAAATACAAGGTATTATTCTTTACACAGAGGGAGAAGAGGATAATCAATCTAATTGTTTTTTTCTACACAACTTCACTGTCTTCCTCCTTCTTTCTCTCTTTATCTAAAACCCACTGAGGGCCTTTGGGCAAACACAGGTAATTACCAAGGGTTGAGAGCCAGGAAATGAGAGTGGGCCCCTTTATGTCCCCTCAGGTTGTCAATTCATGTTGCTCCATGAATCAAGACAAACCAGAGGGAACTAAAGGTAGATATGTCACCATTTGTAATGCTGCATACAACCATTGTCACAGGTGTGGCAAGCTTGTTTGTGGACACTGGACAGACATGAACGTTTGGTTGCAAACATCTCATGTTAAAGCCAAAGTGAGGAACCTTGGTTTGTAGCAAATGTCAACTGTGTTGGAGGATTTATAAACTTCTGACTTTGAAGGAGGGCATGGTTGGTGCATGGTTATGGTCACTGAACTCCATTTTCATCCCACAGATTTTTAGGTTTCATTGTCGGACTATGAAGTGTTTCTATGCCAGAACAGTATGTAAAGCTCCATCCTGCAAGTTGACAGGATTGGATCCTGAGGTATGTGACGTATGAAGCCTTGGCTGTCTTTTTTGTTTCCTAAATTTAATTCCATTTCAAGATGGAGATACTCAGCTCAACTATGATCAATCTTAATAAGATTAAACATTTAACTTCCACTGGACAGAATAGTTTTAATTTATTATTTTTTGATTTAGATTGTATTGTATTGTATGAAGTTCACACGATGTTGTCTATTTGTAACACAATAGATACAATATTGTATATACACTGTTACACTTTATACTTTTCTTATGGACAATATAATGTATATACGATCTTTTGTAGTGGATATTTCCATCATGTCAAAAAAAGGCGTAGTTACGAGGGCCTGAATAATAATCCATCTTTGATTAGGTGAGACTAACAAGGAGTATTTTCCGGTTGAAGGTGTTGGTCACAGAGCCACATGCGGATCGACACTGAGGAGCTTTATATAGACCCTTCAACACTATGTCCCCTCATTTTACTGTAATTCCAGGCTACCAGGAGTTTCTTCCAGCATTAATTAGAGCTAGTCTATCAGGGCTGGCTGGCAGAAAGCCTGGCACGGCCTCCTCCATGCATCCTTCCACATGTTTTTGCTCCTCGCTGAAGCATTTTGTTGGTGCAGCAGTTTTTATTGTATAACACCGAATCAAACGTGGAAGTCCAGGCCCCAGCTGGCTTAATCAGCTGTTCCCTGGGACTCACAGAAGGGGCATTCCCAAGGGATCCTGGGTGCTAACTTTACTGTTGCGTAATTTAGACACAATATGAAGACAGTGAAAAGTCATAACTGTCTGTCTGTCTATCTATTGGCCTGTCTGTCTTCAAATCATAGTATCCATAATTACTATTGGTGCTTGAGGTATGCTCCCAAGCTGCATGCCTTTTAGTTTTTTTGGACCAGCGGGTTACATGGCAACAGCCTCCATATGGCAATTAATAGGTTCTACATGCCGGAGCCGTTAGTGTGAAGTGAGATGATGTGCACCAGCGCTGTTCATAGCTGTACAGTTACAAACAACTGCCAACAAATCCAATATTGAATTGTACAATTTCTTGCCAGCGGGGTTGGTAATAGTTCGCACAAGAAAACACTGCAGCTTCTACCTGCTGAGAACTATTTAAGCAACTGATGTCACTGTTAACCATCTCAATAGGCTATATGCTCATCAGATCTGTGTGATATGTGTTTAGGATTATAGCAGCCCTCTGACTTGTGAGGCAATTTATCCTGACATGGCCTTAATTATCCAGGACCGCTTGTAGTCTAATCCTACTGTGACAGTACACTAATTTGACATCACTGCTATCAGAAGATCGCTCATTTACAGAAGTCAAATTCCGAGTTCTGCAACCTGTGCTACACTGATGAATAATCTATCATGCTTGCATGCATCGGGCACTCATTAACACTGGCCGCCACTAATCCTGAAAGCCTCACTTCTATTGTATGTGTATGTTACCAAGCCCCACAAAGCCAGACAAACCCTGCCCCGGCCGTGTTACATAATCAAACTTGGCAAACGCTTCCAGCATAGCCTCTGTGATCCTGGTGTCAGTTAGTGCTGAGACCCAACGCCTGAGCTCAGCACAAGCAGTGGCCAGCCAGTTAATCCCACATCTGTCACTCACTCTGAATCTGAATCATTTAGAAACAATTGATTGTAGTGCAAAGAGTACAGGATTTTTTAGTGGCGATGATGCTGTGGTTCTTTCCTTATTTGGTAATTACAAAGCTCTTATAAAATGTACTCTAAGGTTGCCCAGCGTCATTGTAGTTATTATTATGTCGTAGATGGAAGGAGGCAGCATGGGTCAGGAAAGAACCCATTACATTAAGATGTGGAAATCTAGTGAATTTACATGTTGTTTCATAAGGGGGCTGTTGGCCTTGTTATGCGCCATCTGAGTGTTCTTTTAGTTTTATGCATATTTTTTTCATCTAGTATTGGTTAGACTCCTGAACTGTACAATACATTAATTTACCGTTGTGCAGGTATTAGGGCTTTTTCAGAGCGGACATTTCACTTGTTGCAGTGAGAAAATACACAAATGTTACTAATGACTTTAACAATGGCTTAATTCTATTCACGTGTCCCAGTAAGACATGACAGTGTGTCAGTGAGCCAATTCCCCCAAATAACGGGGACCTTACTGGAGCAAATAAATGCATTTGAGAAATAGACATTGATTTATGAAAAAAGGCCCAGAGGGAAATGTAATACCTGAAAACATTCAGGTTATTCAGTAATAGTGATCTCTCATGTGATGTTACTCCATTGATCTGATTCAGTCAGCCGCAGGCCTCTTGCCTATTTCAACAGGGCCAAAAGGCCTGTGGCCCTGCTGGTTGTTTGTGTGTCACAGTGATTAATTGATGAGCCTTCTTGAATAATTGGCCTAAGACCAGGGAGTCATCTGTCTGTGGTGACGCAAATCTCAAACCACCCCTCATTTTGATGTATTGCCTCAGCTACCACTTCCCCCATTGATTAGTCAAGCTTGATGATGTCTGTGGTTTGTAATTGGATTGTACATTTTGGTACAGCTCAGACCATCACAAAAACTGTTGAAACAAAAGTGATAAATCGTAGTCTTTTTTTTTCACAATTAGCTTTTTATTGAATAATTTAAATGATTCTGAATGAAACTCAAAAGCCCAGTAGACATTTCACTGGACATATAGGAAGACTTCTACAGAGGTCAAAGGTTTTTCCAATCATCCCTTTAAGAGAAATACATGTTTAATCGTGAGCAACTGTGCTGAAAGGAAAACAACAGAAATTCAATCTTTAACAAACCGAGACAAGAATCAAACGATGCCGCCCAGTAATCATTTCATTGTGTTACTCTATTAAAAAAAGATAAATATTGATTGCTATATTCTATCAAAAAGAACATTGTATAAAAATAAGCAGATTTGTTCAGCCTAGCTGCTCCCTATTTATGATTTTTTTGATAATGCTATTATGCTTTTCACACTATAAACCTATTTATCAAATTCTTTGTGTGTTCAGTTTTTAAGGGCTCAGGTGGGAAACATCACATCTAAAACAATCTCTGAGAAACATTATTCAGTAGAAATTAATGAACTATGCATTTAAGTGACGCAGCATAGAAGCTGTTTATGCTTGACCTTTTTGTTTTACCACTGAAATATTGTGAGTATATGTGCAGAGGATTCACACGTCAGTGTATACAACCTTCCCAGAAGGCAATGAGCATAATCAATGTATAGGGTTGGGTAAAGAACACTTCACTTATAACCAAAAAATGCTTTTTACATTTTCTACATCCTACAATTTTCAAAATAAGCGACATACAACCAAGAAATATCATAGTCAAGCATCCCGCTAAAATGAAAGGATATTTGGAATACTATTTGGAAAATGTTAGTCATTGTGACCAACATTACAACCATGTTATGGTCATCTCCTTTGTGTTTCAACATATCCTATAGCTTACCACCTTTACACATATGTGATATTATATGTATGAAAGTAAACTATTATTGTTTTAGTGTAATGAGGTAAAACTGGACTTAAGATAAACACTTGTGACACAACATAGAAATGTTTAGGTTTGAATAGGAATACAGGATCATATTAATATGCTGTTGTCCATGCCAAAGGAAAAGAAGTCATGCATCCTACTTTAGTCTCTTAGCTAATGTTAATAGTGAAAGGAGTGATTCAATCTATAACTACATCTGAAAATTCTCTTTGATTTAGTTTTGATTGATTTGATCTACAACTGGACATTTTCTAGTTTAGATTTTTGATTGAAAATGTAATTTGCCTTATTTGATAAATGTACTAATAACAATAATAATAGGAATGCTAATCTATACAAAGCCCATTTGCTAAGTGGATGACACCTTACTGGAACATAACAACCCATTTGTCAATATTAACTGTGTTTGGAGGATTGGGATCAATCACCTCAGGACCTTAGTCTTAGCTACACTCCATTACTTTGGTATCAAATCTGAGGTTTAACATTTGCACAAATAAATCACATGCATACAAATACAATAAAAACTGAAAAACGTTCATCATTCTCCCGTCATCGTTCCTTTCATTTGTTATCTTTGACTCAAAAATTATAAATGTCTATGTTCAGTGTATTACAAGAGAATAAGGTATTAACATTATTCCAAAGTGTGTGCTCCAGTCTTTATTGCTTCCATTCAGCATATTGCTCCAATGTATTTAGCTGTCTACAGTGTGTGAGTTTTGTAAATGCCAGGGGGACAGGAGTAGGAAAATAGGAGGAGGTTATCTTTTATTTGTTGTACTGTTGATCATGTAAATGTTTAGCCAAATTTAGTCTTGCACACATTCATTCTATTTATTAAAGGATACATTTGTCCTGTCTTGTCAAGTCTTTAAAGATTTGAAACAGACATTGACTCTGTTTGTTACAATATAAAAAGCTGTTATATTTGTCCACTATTACAAATGTAGGCCCAGCTTCTCAAGTCGGTTAATATTTTAGGAATATTTTATCTTGTTGAAGCGATTTGATGAATGTAACAAATACTCTTATAAATTGATTTTTTATTTAACTGTTTTTCATAACATTTGTCATTCAATAAAGCAGGCGTGGGGAACCTCTGGGATGTATATGGCCTGTGAGACATTTAATAAATTTGGTCCCTTTTGTGGGACCTCTCTTCTGGCTGTATGCCTGCCAGGTCACAGTCACGGTGAATGAAACACAAAAAAGGCCAATCTCAAGCTTAATTACAGCTTGAAACATACAACTAAAGTGGGTGAGTTGCTTGAATAAAGATTAAATTCTGTGACAAAGTTTGGATGGACAACAAGCAGCTTTCAAAAATTAAAGTAAAAGTATTCTGACAGAGACAATGTTACACAGGAAGGTTTCGCTTTGAACAAGCTATTAAGTGAAACCTCATACAGAAGGGGAACTTGTGAAGGAGCCTTTCTGCTGCAGCAGAGCTGCTTGCTCTGGAATTGCACAACATTAAAATTGTGCATTGTGTGCAAACGCTGCATTTTACTCTTCTGCAAGAACAAAAGCCTGCTATGACGCGAATATGCTGGTGAGTTTGATTTCATGACATGAAACGGAAATCAACATATTTGTTGAGCTGAACCAGCTGATATGCGTAACAACCTACAACATGAAATATTTTAGGTGCAAAGCCTTCTTATCAAATTCTATTAACTGTGTGTACGTCCTGAGGATTTTCTCAATCTGAGAGGACATGCACTGAAGGTTGGATCTCTGTTTCAGACAACCTTCTGCTGTGAGCTATTCCTTTCCTAAGTATTAACTAACACCTGAAAAAACAGCTGACAGCAGTATCATCATCACTGCCATCTGACATCAGCCTCGTTGCCAAAAAGAACCAGTTCAGCACATTGGATTAGAGAGTTTAGTGTGATATATGTGTTCATTAAATTAAGTAACTTTAGTATGGGCCTCGAAGGATTAAACATTTTTTAAAAAGGGCTCTTGATAGGAAAAAGGTTTCCATCCCCTGACCTAAAGCAATGTCATTACATTACATTATTTCATCTTGCAAAGAACACCTTTTCTGTCTTTCTGTCCATCTGTCCCATGATACAGTTATTTATATGCATAGATTTGTTTTTAAAGAGAACAAAAATACATTTGTGTGATCAATTTAGGCCAATTTGTCACAGTCTTCATAACATTATTAAGTTAAGTTCACTAATCTTTAAGGTGCATTTCTTAATATTGTTACAAAACATCATTATTTAATTTGTATTGATTTATTTATCTGATCGATGGAGACCTGAATATTGCGACCTATATTTTGCAAAAATATAAGTTACACTACATCTTCATCAAAGGTGGTTGTCCTATTGGCTATTTGTGCTTTTTTTTTAACCTGAATAATTGTCAATTTATGTTCATAAGCCAGGCCCACCAAATCATGATGTTTAATTCTGTTCAACATATTTCTTTATGGTCTGCATAGTGCAATTCTTTTTTTTTGATTAATGATGGTGGCTCGTAATATTTTAATAGAGGATTTAAACATGAGGCATTTAGAGATTATATAAATAGTTGTTTTCAGTAATGGTTTACTCTGTTCAACATATTTCTACATAGTGCAAATTCTCCCTATGTTGGTCGATTTTCAGATAACCCCAATAAAAAAAAAGGGTGTTGAATTCTGTTGTTTTCAGTGGCTTGCGGCCAGATGTTTTATCATGGCACATTGCATCTGAATGCTGCAGTGCATGAATTTCAATTTGTGCCACTGAATACAGGTCCAGCCATTGCAGTAATGCAACGAACACTAAAAACTTGCTAACATCATTAGTTGTCCCCAAGAAAAAGATGAAATAGCAACAATTTAAAGAGACGATTTGGAAACTTATACTGCACACAAAACATAACTTACCTACGCAATGTATTTACAACTAAATATGATACAAGGATCTGTCATTATAGTTTTTGATCCCTCTCATTGAACTCTTAACTCAAAATGACCATGTGAAAAAGATTCAAGTTTCCATGAAAGAAGAAGGTCTTTTGTTGTTCCTTGAATGTGGACATTCCTCACCACAATTTCTAAGTGTGTACTGTTGCTTTCCCCCATTCCTTCCAGTTATGTCCCTTATATTGTTGTATTATTTCCTTTGCCAATCTTTCACAGTAGTCAGTTCCTATGGCACTTTGCATTGTTCAGCATTATTACCCTTGGATAAAGTTATCAAAAGTTGAACTGCTGTCAGAAGGTAGAGGTCATATTTCCGACTCTCTGCGATATGACCGTTGATCCAGCGCTCTGTTGGGCTGTAAGCGATCAAACTCATGTCGGCTGTTCCGGTCTGGACTGAGGTTTGACAGTACCCTGCCTCCACCAACTACATCCTCCTCCTCCTCATCACGGTTGAGGAAGGCCAGCTCATTTTCATAGCAGAAGGAGTTAGAGCTGGGGACTAGGAACTTGTTCTCCACCATGTCCTTGGCACTGCAGCGGGGGGTGGACGGCACCTCATATGTTTTGTGAAAGTGTGAGTAATCCACCTTGTACACGTTCTTCTCCTCAAACAAGACTGGCTCATACCGGTGACCCCAAAGGATCTCAGAGGCCAAATAGGAGCTGCGAGCCTGCGTGGTCATGGCGGTTGCTTCAACCATGCCCTCCAAGATGACAACAACCTCAAAGTCTGCTGTCTCTAAGTCCTGTTTACTGATCCCAAAAAGAGGGCTCTCCTCATCGATCTCATGTAGAATAGTGATGGGTGAAACTAAGAAAATCCTGTCCAAGCCTTTGTCAAAGCCCACGTTAATGTCTATCTGGTCTAAAGGGATATATTCTCCCTCATCCGTGATCCGAGGTTTGATGAGCTGTGCCCTGACATGGGCCTCTACAATGTGGCTCTTACGAAGATTCCCTACCCTCCACATGAGACACAGCTTTCCATCCCGCATGGCGATGACAGCATTGTGGCTAAATAACAGGGTTTGAGCTCGCTTCTTAGGCCTCGCCATCTTGGCCATGATGGCACCAATCATGAAGCAGTCAATGATGCAGCCCACTATGGACTGAAAGACCACCATAAAGACAGCCACTGGGCACTCCTCAGTCACACAGCGGTAGCCATAACCTATTGTAGACTGTGTTTCAATGGAGAAGAGAAAAGCAGCCACAAATCCATTGACTTGTAGGACACATGGAGTGAAGTTGTCATCTCCGGCAGGGTTATCCAGATCGCCATGCAGCAAAGCGATGACCCAAAAGGCTAAGCCGAAGACCAGCCAGGAGACAACAAATACCAGAGTGAAGACTAACAGCATCCATCGCCAGCGAATATCCACACATGTAGTGAAGATATCAGCCAAGTAGCGTTGTGACTTTTCCTCCATGTTGGAAAACTGCACGTTGCACTGGCCATTCTTTTTGACGAAGCGGTTGCGGCACTTGCGGCGTGTGTGGATCTTGCCATTGCCAAAGCCGTTCATGCCATGCATGGTAGTGAGGCGGAGACCCTCTTCCTCGGATGACACGATGCTGTAGCGGTTGATCCTCCCCACACTCATGCTCCTGGCAGGGCCTCCAGCTGCAGCGTGAGAGGAGAAGGGCAGGCCTCAAGTCCCAGTGTGTGATTGTGGCCCCTCACAGCTTGATCACTGGCTACACTGCATTTTAGTGCGTCATAGACGGAAGCTGGCTGGAAGTCGTGTGTTTTAATCCAATCCCTGCAGAGTGTGTCAGGAGAAGAGAACAATGTTAGCATCTTTATGTCACATAATGAACAAACAAAACCATAACTGTTTGTAAAAGCATCACCAAAGAACCAACCACAACAGCTTGTGACTAAATGGCAAAACCTTGTTACATAAGTAGCACTCAAACTGTTTTTCTGCTTGTCCTAAAAAGAAGGTTTCAATAATTATCAATAGCTTATTAGACTTGATAAGGTGCTTGTGTGTTAGAGCCCAAATTACCACTTCAATTCACCAGATAGATAAACCTGGACCCAATTAAGAGATCGATTTTTCGGTAACCATCTTACTGTGTCATTGTGTACCATTAATGTTGTTCGATTGTTTCATAGTTAACTATTTTTTTTAAATCGATCAGCACTCCTTGTCTCTTTCTTTCCCTCTCTCCCTCTCTTTCACTCAAATCATAGTCAGACTGGCCATCATGAGCTCCAGGAGAAATCTCCCCAAATCAGCGGGCTGGTATAACATAAAAACATCTGTACCATCCTCAGCAGGCAGGCAGAACTCGGCACAACACTAGTGTTTGCACTATATGTGCTTATTCCCACCTCGGGCATGTAGAGGGCCCTCTCTGGGTACCTGTCGTTAAGGGTGCACATGAGTGTATGTGAATGTGACAGGACTGGTCTCTCTGGCCAATCACAATAATCAACGACACTTAAACCTGCTGCCACAAACATAATATACTTCTGTGGAAAACATAAATCATGTCAACAATAAGCTACTAAAGTATTTTTATATTGTCAGGGTTTATATTGTATCAATAATACCAGTTACTTGATAGTTACTTCACACTTCCTCTCTCTGCCATTTTGCTCTATTAAAACATCACGACTCAAAACCCAAAAGCTCCTCACTGAAGGGTTCTCAAGTCTTTTGAATTTGGCTGGGTAAGTGAAGAGCTGCGGCCTCGTTGCAGATCCACTTCTGTCACGTGGCATTTCCTCTGCTTTTCTCTTTCAAATAATAAAGAGGGTCGGAAGTGGAGAAAAAATTGCTTGTATCTGGTCAGGTGTTAGTTTCAAAGCCCTGTCATATGGTATAGGAATAACCGCCTATCAGTGTGTTTGTTTAAACTCCTAAGGGAAATGTGTGTGTGTGTGTGCATAGACCTAGACTTTCAATTCCAGATGCTGTGTACAGGGATGGAGACTGGACTTTCTTTGACCCCATTCTGTACATTTTGCAGTAATATTAATCATTCTATGAGGATGAGGTAAATCTCCTACACCGTCCCATCGTGCTCCATAAAGTAGGTCATAGATTCTCCCCTGTACAATCCTGTGTATGACTTACTCATTGCAATTACTCATCACAGTTTAAGCTTAGAAGATTGTTACGAAATTAGACAATAAAGCTAACACTCCGTATATGTGTTAAAATGGCATTTACAGTATGTATGGATCGTGGTCAAAGTCTTGATTAGGCAGCAGATATCATGGCCACTGCATTGGACGACAAGTCTCAGGGTCAAGCTTTTTTTTTACCCGTGGGTGTTAGACTGAGGCCCCTCTGGTGCAGACGGCTTTTATCGCTTCGCCAGGTCCCTTCTGTGTCTGTCTGCCTAAGACTTGACAGTTCACTCATGTGCGCTCCCAAATCCCAGGTGTCCTGCCGTCTGCCACAAACTCACACTAATTCCCTCCTTACTCACACTCTTTCAGGTGGAAGTTCTTCTGATCTGGAGCCAAGTATCTCATGCACAGTCTCAAATTTGTCCCTTAGGGGTCAAACACGTCTGTATGAGGAAACACAATGTAGCCAAAGAACACACCTTATTACTAACAAAAAACAAGCCCCCTGCATCACACTGACTCTGCCCCCCCCCTGCACATAATTTATAATTTATATATTATTGGCACTATCACCAATCTCTGCACCTTAGCACCACACATGCCCATAACTCTGTTACTGTATATATTTTGTTCTATATTGTTGTTTTTATATTGTTGTTTTATGTACAGTGCACCAACGAACGACAAGCCAATTTCCTGTATGTGCAAACATACTTGGCAAATAAAATAATTCTGATTCTGATTCTGATTCAGTTGACAGCTGGATATATAGGAATCAGAATTTCCTTAATTCAAATAAATGTCCAGTCAAAGGGAGATCTGAAGTTTCATGCTGCAGGTAGAATATAATCATGTTAATGAAAAAGGGATAACTCGGACAAGCCATTTTCTTTGACTGAAATTAGCTGGTGTCCAACAACTAAATATGAATTCTCTGCAGCTGTTAAAGGTGTAAAGTTAAAGCTTGTTGTCCTTATTTGGAGAGGTGTGTCATTCTGGAAGGGATAGCATGTTCCAGTCCAGTGTTTTGAATTTTTGTCTACTTTTTTATTTGTTCTGGGATCCTAGATTTTTGCTTTTAACACTGGTTGCTAATTCCAAGAGCAGATTCAGTGCCATTATGCAAATCATATGCTTGAACAACATTTTGCAATCTTGAATGCTTCCTCTTCTTGAGGAGTTGAGAGATGTGACTAAGATGATAACCTTGCAGCTATTGAGGAATGGATAACTAGCACAAATAATTAGATGTGCAAAATAATGGAAGGGGCTCGGTGGACCAATGAGGTGGAGTGAGAGAAGGTACTTCATCTCAAGACAAGCCTGCAGGAAACTGAGCTCAGCCACTACCATCCACCTCCCAAGGCCTTTGTGAAGGAAGAGTCGAGGCTCAGGTGTCTCTGTATTTTCCTATAGCTCACCATGCAGAACTCATCTCATCTCAAGTGACCTGCAGGTATTTTCCTATAGGAAGCCACACCATCTCCCCATGCAGATATGCTTTCTGATTGGTAACATGTTTTATTGTTGTTTTTCTAATGCAGTGCAGCCGAAAAAGATGCTGCTAGACAAAGGCAGTAAGTCAGAACCAGGCTGTTAGAGTCGCTATGTAGGCCATCTCCTGTGCTGAGATTACATCTCAGGTGCTTGTTGAGAGAAGTGTCAGAAATAAGTATTCAGAAAGAAGTTGAGTCACCTTCTCACACGGTTAGAGCAGCTGGTATAGTTACGCCAGTAGAACACCACCTGTAGCTATTCAAACACTCGGTTCTTGTCGAAATGATCATTCCCACATGTGAGCTCCCCACTGAGCATTTGGAATCATCACGTGTGAAGTTTTTTAATTACTTGTACCCGTTTACAGAGGCTGAATCACCCATGTTAAACGTGAACTGTTATTTCCAGTTTTAAGTGACACCTCTGGGTCAAAGCACAAATGCTAAGATGCATTACTTAAAAGACAGTACTGCTAGAAGTTACAGGTGAAGCCACACAGGAAGGTTGTGTATACAGTAAGGTGTACTCCATGCGTTTAAAATACTATTGTAACCGTTTTGGGCCTGTGTTATAATCAGTGTTTTGACTCAGTCCTGCTACGTGCTACACTTGTCTTTTGGAAAAATATAAGGGAATCAAATGGGAGATGAAAAGCACATGAGTCCGGTGATCTCTCAGACATCACTGCATAACATCCATTCTTTTCCTTCTGTGTCTTTTGTGCCCTTACATCGTTGATTTCTTTATGCAATGATAAAAATGTGCTGTATCAGAATCAATACTTTATCCTGTGAGCCCTACTGATATCTGTCCCTCCAGTATTATTATGCCAAATAAGATGCTACTGTTATTTGAAGTAACACACACAGGAAATTAGGTGTCCAAGTGTTTACAAGTGGATTTGTTACCAAGGAAGTGACAGTAGAACGATAACTGTTTGTTTACATTGACTCAATTTGTGATTCTGCTGATTGCATTCTGTCTAGAAGTCCAATTTCTAACTAATTTCTGTCATCAATCTATTCAGTTTAAAATAACAGGAAACCAAAATCCAGAAATCAACCCTCCACATTTTAGAAGATGTGACCTGAAAATGTTTCTTCAATTGTCAATTGATTGTCAAGCCTTTACGTTTTAGCAGGATCCTACGTTATCACACAAAACAATGTGTTTGTATCCTCTCACTCTGCTTTACTGTCTCAGTGAACAGGCTGTGACATGAATCTAGATCATTGACTTCAGGATTTAAATGTAGTTTGAATGGATTACATTTAATTGTTGCCTTTGTCTGCCTTCTAGCTCTATGTCAACTTTTCTATTTTAACCATTTGTCATCTGGGTACCTGTCCATATTATGCTGTGATAATGACAAGTAAGGCCCTGTTGGCCAGTAGGACATTTTAGTTAAACCATGATAATGATCCACCTGCATGGAATAAATCAATATTTTCTATTACTGTTTTCTACAGAAAAGCTTTTCTGCACAAAGAAAACTGTGATGTGATTTGTAATGATGTCATCTACGATGCCAATTGCTTTTGATTAATTTGACACATTTGGGCTCTGACAAATAGAAAAGTTTAGATTTAATTTAAGTCAGATACTAGCTAAGTCTGATTTAAAGCTTGTAAGATTGTAGGTACACACAATAATTTACAGGGCCAAACAGAAGTGACAGTGAGTAGACATTGTTTTCCATTGTCTCATTAGGTTTGTCTCTACAGACCAATGCAATTTGACAAATTTTGAGGTAACAGTCAGGCTGCAAGTTTGAGGTAAAGTTTTCCTTCCCTTACCTTTTTGTTTTCTACCTGTACTTCACCAGGCTGAAGAAGTAGAAGGTGATATCTTCTCCCAGTAACCAAACTAAGGCATTCTCTCCTTCTGCCACCGCTGCTGCTCCTTCTCTCTCCGTGTTACTCTAATACTGGAGAAAACCACTCCATCATCTTCAGCACAAGGCACCGACCCCCTTTGAATTTCTTCATCCTGGCTTGATCTCTGTGCTCTTGTCTTTTTTTCTCAGGAGCTGTTTTCGAGTGCAGGTGAAACGCAGTGGTAATGACCAGGTTGATTCCCAGAAAGACCCCCGGGGCCACGATGCCGCCACCGCCGCTGCTGGACGTGCAAGACAGGTGTGAAACCTTTAAATGAAGGCTATTCCTGGGAAAATGCAGGGTTTTGTATCTCCATCTTTCGAGGCAGTTTCTTCAGCTGGTCTCCCGGTTATCCCTCATCTTTACTAACATAAAGTCTGTCCTTTTCCTGTTAAACTGTACAATAGTCCCTCACTGCGTATTAACTGAACAGCTCTCTCTATCAATCTTTTGCAATCTGATCTAGTTTGAACTGCTGTTTCTCTCTCTCTCTCTCTCTCTCTCTCTCTCTCTCTCTCTCTCTCTCTCTCTCTCTCTCTCTCTCTCTCTCTCTCTCTCTCTCTCACACTCTCTCCCCCCTGACTATTTCTTGCCCGTTCTCTCCTCTCCTCTCCCTCCCTCTCTCGGTGTCACAGAAGCTGCCATTTGCAGTCTCTCTCCCTCCCTCTTTTCTCCTCCCCTCCTCTCTCCCTCCCTACCTTTTTTCTCCTCCCTCTATCTCTCTCTCCCTCTCTCCCTCCCTCCCTCTCTCTCTGTCTCTTTGTCTGTCTCTCTCCCTGCCTCCCACATCATGGCACCACCAGTTGACAGCAACTTGATGCACACAGACGTATCATTGAGAAAACACGAGCAGACAATCCACCATTGTGTGCGATCACTTGTTAATCAAAAGTAAATGGAGGCTTCATAATTAGGGTGACATTTCTTGAACACTGACTTCCCTGGCAAAATGAACAACTCAGAGTTTGCCGCTTTTTTGAGTCCATCTACTCTGCATGTTGCCACATTCACCCTCGTAGAAAGGAGGCGAGTCATTAAAGCTCCTCTATTAGAGTCAACAAATTCACCAGGTGAGATTATTGATCGCCGCATGGCCTCAACATGACCAGGGCCCGTGTCTCTTTGACCTGCTGTAATGAAAGTCGGCGCTGTGTGCGGTGCAGAGTGTGTATCAATATATCAAGCTGCTGGCTGCTGGGTCTCAATGCAGAGTGATGCCTTTCACACTTGTCACCAGCCACTAATCAACAACGATTGAACTGGGGCTGCGTGTGTTTGTGGGTGCGCGTGCGTGTGCTTGACAATATGACAGCATCAACACACCAGTGACTCTCTTGTTAGAGAAATTGAAATTGAAGTATGCCAATCACGATTAGTCAGCCCTCTTGTTTCATCTGTTTCAGTAGCACTGCTCTACACACAAAGTATTTTAGGAAAACGCAGGACTGTTGTCTTGATGTGTCACTCTGCCTGCATTTCTGAAGAATTATTCGGTGGCCATGGTTTGTTCTTACAGCCGCCGCTTTCTCAGCCAGGGTCGAGGACATTACCGTTACCCTTGACAGCTTCAAAGTGTGACATTACCCTGAGAGCTGAGTGCCCACTCCCCTTTTCTCACGTCTTCAGAGAGCCAGTCATCAGTCAAACGCTAAAAGAGATGACAATTAGTAAAGGAGGGGGTTGAAAGAGTGAGAAGTTTCTAAAAACAGCCATACTGGCTCAGCCCCAGCTTTAACACTAATGATTCATCAGTGCAGGAACCCTGTTTTTTTCACTTTCTCTCTGCGCTCCCAGTCTTTCTCCCTCGCAGCCTCTGATTTCAGGCTTCTAAGGGTTATTTGCAATAGCCTGTGTGTGATCATCAGGCTATTGTGTTTGGCTGAGGACTTCAACTAATGGAGCTCAAAGCGTCCTTTTAAAGCGCCTCTCGGTCTGTGGCCGCAACAGGTACTGTACTGGCTCCTGCATAATGTAAGACTTCAACGCCACGGCGCTGCGAGCCTGGAGAACAGTAGATCACAAGGTTCACACATGCAGACTCTGAACGTGGTTATGTAACTGCACCATAATCACAGGTGGCAGCTCACATATCCTTTGCATGTCTGTGTCTAAATGAAAGGGTTTCGCCTCCCAGGGAGATGGCTAAGTGGGATTCACTGCCGCTTCTATGGCTACAGGTATCACACATTTTCCCTATTTTCAGACCAAAGGGAACTGGTAGAGACAAATCAGAGAGAGAGAGAGAGAGAGAGAGAGAGAGAGAGAGATAAAGGGGAAGGGAGGATTTGGTTCAGCCACGGCACTTGACAACGTGATAAGATTGTTTTGGAAAGATGGACATTTTTTGTTTATATGCATTTATAATGGTATTTGAATCTTTAACCTTCAAATTGAAATTGGAAATTTGATCTTGCTTAAACGGGTACATTCAAAATGATGGCATTTGTATAAAACATCCCATCTGGAGCTGGGTGTCATCTGGCCGAGTCACTGGACATTCACAAACTCTCCACTAGTTTAACTATGACACCATTCACACCATTAACATCTGTCCTGAGTGGTTAGAGCTAAGCATGTGGTCAAATTATTTTCGCTGTGTGATTGCAAATGTGTCCTGGGCAAAGTTTCGCAATGAATCAATCTTCTCAATGTGCATACGTTGATTTGTTTGTAGCCGCCATACCAACACTGACGACTACATAGAGAATGATATGCTTGAAATGGTAAAATCTTTCTTCATAGCTGCACACATTCATTCATTCAGTCCCTCCTGATTCTGCTTGCTCTCTTTCTCTCTCTTTCTCTCGCTCATTGCAACACACGACGACACACAGACACACACCTATACAAATATTGTCACTTTACGGTCAAATCTGTAGCCAGACTGGGTAAAAACATGATCAGGACTATCATTTGTGTTCTTCGCAAACACAAATGATAGTCCTGATTATTTGCATTTAGTTAATGGAAGTGAAATCCGAGTGTTCACCGTAGACACATTGAGGATTCATTATAATACCAAGTGTGAACAGACAAACTTAACATTGTGCACTTGTGATTGGAACAGATGTTAATACCCGGTCTGTGCACGGCCAATTTTGCAGCACTTCAGCTGAAATGCCTCCATGAAGTGCAGGATTGTGACTATTTGTCCTTTCGGCAAAACAACATATTGATCAACACTCATTAACCAAATGATTCCAAAAGAAAGTAATACAAATAAAAAAACATATTGTAACAGAAAATAGACAAAAATGGGAAAAATTTGAACTAAAGCTGGATGGTGAAAATAGAAGGAAGAAAATTAAGACGCTATTAAATCTGCAGCTGAGCAGATAATGTGAGGAAAGAGGGGAGCTGGAGATTTCTCTGTCTTGCCAGTTTCAGCAAGGTGTAATTTGCATTAATCAGAAGGTTCCTAAGAATAAACTTTTCACGATCTTTCTTGCGATAGCGATTGTGGCATTTCATCTTCCACTGTGACGCTCGCCTCAGGCAGATGGTGCACAGGACCTCGATTGACTTATTGCTGCTGACAGCTCAATCTCTCTCCATCATTATCTGGAAATATCATGCTCATGGTTATAACACTCAGAGTGAGATACAGATAAACATAAATAAATGAAATGTGTGCTGTTTTGACACGTGACGTTAATGAAGTATATTTTCCCAGTTTAGGTAAAGATCACTCATTCATATTGGGATATTTAATGCATTAAAAGGACTTTGATACTTGTAACTGCAATATATCTCAGAACCGTCTTGACCTGTCATCGTAACAATACATTTTGTCCAACCCTACAAGTCTTTATATTGCGTGGAAGCCCAGAAGAGCCCTGAACTTTCCCGCTTCCCTCGTTCCCAGTTCCCAGAGTTTTCATCAAGAACCTCAATTACATTAGTCTCTGAGACTACCAACTAATACAGCTATTTCAGGCTTGGCGCCATTCCATTTGTGCAACTTCATTTCTTGTCTGCAGGGATTAGGAATGTGATATTACTCTACTCACACTCTGTGAAAAAGTGGTGCAATGGCCTTGTTCCTGGACTCAGCTGGTTGTTGTTTAAAGTGGGCCGCAAACATTTTCCATGATATAATCTTAAAGCCTTAGTTTGGTTTTATGTGCCTGTGTTGTTTAAGGCTGGATAAAAACTAAACGATTCACAGATACATTTTTCTGTGACAGATCCAATGTTGATTCTTCTTTCTATTTTTATTTGCAAGTTTTCTCAGCAAACACCTGTTCTTAGTGATGTGTGTGTTGTTAGAATTGCACGTTGTCACAATGGTCTTATAAAGTGTGACGTGAATAGAAAATTAATTAGTAAATTTGTATCTCAACCGGTTGGTGTTTATAGGGGTGAGATAACTCAGGATGATGTTTGCATTTACTTCATTGATTATTATTCTAATCTGTTAATCTGTAAATTGTTTTGAGAAATCTGTTTCTACATATAGAGACTTTCAGTGCTGCCGTGAGGTTTGTAATGATTTCACTTTGAAGCTTGCAGATGACTGTGAGCTACAGTTGTATAAGCTTTTTACGCCTCGTCATTCGTAGTTGTTTAGAGCAGACTGGCTACCCTTCATTAAACAGGCTGGATCTAAGCTTTCATGCACTTGTGATAATGGAGTGTGGCGAGTGACACAAGAGTGTGTGTGTCATCAATATAAGCCCTGTTGTGCACACTCTATCTACTGCGTGTGTGTTTGACATACATTTGGAAGAATGGATAAAATGCAATATTCCACTTAAGTAGCCACTTAGCTCAACACAGAAGCTTTCATTGCGAGTGGAAGCTCTTTTAGAATATTTTCGTTGTCTTGCTGTTAATTAGAGATATAGACTATTTTATATTTCACACGAAAGATATAGATCTATGTAATTTTTCTGCTTCTTGTTATGAGTTTGCATTTAATTTGAGAAGTATTTTCTTCACTCTCTGATTAGCAGAATCACTCTGAGGTAAAGACAAATGTTCACCTTGCCCAAAACTAGTATCCTGCTTTTAACAAGAGTTTCATTACCTAATGTGCTTTGCGGTGCAACGCTGGGGGTGACGGTTTGGTGTGCAGGGTTCAACATGTCCTCACCTTGACAGCAGGCCGAGAAACGAGCCCCTGTCTGCCTTTCCATCGATACCCTGGGGGTGAGAAAATTAATCGGCTCAGGATCCAGTGTCCCCACAGCCATCCCTCCCTCTGATGACCCCGGCCTCTGCCTTTGCCCAGAACGACAAACCTCCCCTGTAGTGATCAAACACTCTCGTCCCCCATTTCACATTGAGGGAAAGTTAACTTTCGGAGTATACCTCTGGACAGTTTCGAGACATCAACACAACACTGGAGAATTTCCTTTTAAGAAAACGTTCAGATATTCTGAATTTAGACTTGTCTTTTAATTCCATGGTATTTATATTACAGTGCTGAAGAAATAGAATACTTATAGCTGCTTTCAGACATGCATTGAAGTCAAAACATTTTTCCTAAGATACTCAAGAGTAGTCAGTTGCTCGACACATTTTCTAGAAGTTTTCCTTCCTGCACCTCGGTAAAATGTCCTGTAAATGTCAGGTTGGGCTCTTGTGAGAACACATCAGAAAATTGTCCCGACAGATGGAGATGGAAAATATGAATATCTCTAAGACACCAACAAAGATGTCAACTTGGAAAGACAACAAGATTTGAGAGCTTTTGAAAAGAATCTTCTGCTGCAGTTATACATATGTGAGAGGGCAACTGTAGAAAATTGGGGTTCTTGGTTTTTATTTAAGTTATCACTAACTTATCTGCAGTTATGCCTTCTCATTCCCATGTGAAACTGTGTCACTAACTCAGCCTTTAGTTATCACACATGTTGTCCCTGATGACACATTAAACCTCTTCGCTGAACAAACATCTTTAGGTGCTCTCGGACTCTCGCTCTGTTCCTCTAGCAATTCATTTTGGAGCTGAATTAAACTGTTTAATACTCCTCAAAGTTGAAAAAATTCCCCTGCAATTCTTGCAAATAAGCTGACATGGCAACGTTAATTCGTCAGAGCTACTGTATGTGTTCCCTCGTTTATCTGCTCTCTAGCCTTGATGGTTAAGCTGCAGTGTGATTGGACAGTTCCTGTGGATGTGGGCCCGGGTCACATCGTTGTGTTCAGAACGATAAACAAAACCAAAAGAAACCAGGTCAAGAATCAGATCACATCTGGTCATGTTCCACAAAGAGGACAGAAGAAACAATTCTGCGTTTTTTAATTAGAGCCTACACGTGTTGTCCGAAAGCTTCAGAGAGGAATACTTGTTTTCCAATGTGTCTTTGTGGGTGTGCATACATCTGCGTTGGAACTTGTCGTCTTTTTCAGAGCTTTTTTCATGTTGGTATGTATTTGCAGACAGGAGAGTGTGTGCTCACAGAGCTATTTGTAGCAGGTCTGGCTCCCTGGGAGCCCATCCTCCATCTGTCAATTTCTTACAGCGAGCCCAGCGAAGCCCTAATTTTACCCCTAAATTTACCAGCAGCTGACCCTTTTCCCTGGATGGTATCATAGACCCCATTATTTCCAAGCATCACTTACTTTCTCACTTACTGCCTGCTGTACCCTCCCCCTCTTTCTCTTTCTTCATGACATACACAATTATAAAAGCCCAACTTGACTCTCTCCATGCTCTTTCACACGCTCAGACACAGTCACTGTGACACCCACACGTTCATCTGCAACGCTACTAGAATAGACACAAGACAGAATGTGCATATTTAAACGTTTGGAAGCTTAAAAAAATTCATCACATGATTAACAAAGGTTCAAAAGTGTGTTGGGGTATTATTAGTATGTTGATATGCTGAATAGAAGCCCCATGGCCTTGGAAAAATGAATTACCCAGTAGAGCATATGGTGGTTTTTTTGCAGGCATATGGCGGGATACCACTTGCCCCTTTAGTTTGGGGCCTTTTTGGAGAGAGTGATAAGAAGCCATTCATAAGACAGGGTTAAGAAACTGTCCCTTACACAAGAGCTGGAGTAAAGAGGACAATGCATTTATTTGAAGGTGGTTTTATATCTTTTTAACCATTTCATGAAAAAGGCACAAATGTTTTCCGTTTAGGTAGACACATGTTTCCAATGATATGACCATGATGTTAAGATCAGCTTGGGAGAGATATGTAATTTGAGATTGATAGTCAGTGAACAACTCATCATTGTGCTGCTATAATTAAAAAATATTGCAATTGTTGGTGTCTTGGAGGACATTCAGACAATAAAGCTGCTCTCAGATATGCTCTACAAATGTTCAAGTCAGTAGCTGCAGATTACCTGGAGGATTCACATCATGCTAGAGGCTAACTATTAGGTGCAACTCGACCTCTGCTGTTACGTCCATATCTACATCTATATGAAAATGTACCCCAGCGTGGGTATGGGGGTATCAGTTGTTCCCAACACTGGGGTTTTCCAGGTTGGGGCCAGTATTGCGTGGCAGGAGCTGATGTACATGGTCATAGCAGTGCCGTTGTGTCAGCTTAATTCTCCACTGAGGCTTTAAACTAATTCACTCCATCCGATCCCGCACTCAATGGCCTCGCTCACCAGCTCCAATGGCCAAAAATGTCTCCCATTGTTCCCTGGAGAGAGGCCCGGGGAAGAGGAGGATGTTCAGCATTTTTTATTTATTTTGGGACTGGTAGGGTTTACATCGATGAACTTTGCCAGAACTTTTGGATAATCGCTAGTGAAATTTTGAAAACAAAGTGCATGTACCTGTTTGTGCACGCACATGTGTGTGCTTATGTTGGTGACTCTGATCCATGATAACCCAGTGAGATTCACTTTTGCTCTGGTCGGAATTGAGCTTTTTGAGATGCTGTCCCAGTTTAACACTTCTCACTGTGGGCGTGTGGACGAGAAGTGAGAAATAGACTGAGGCTGTGTGAGATAATTAAAAGTCAGCCCTTATTTTTGTTGCGGGATTTGCATAGTGTAGGGAGAGAGAATACAAACCACATGGATTCAATCAATCATCTTGGAACTACTGAACTATCCTACTTTAGGTAGCTGCTAATTATAATGTCTTATCCAGTAGCTTATGTTGATTAAATGTCTGCAGTAGCATAAACAATTGTTCCCAGTTTGTTTTTGGATTCTTGTTGAATTCATGATTATGGATCATTAGTGAATTTGACATTTTGCTAATGACATTAGCCCTTTCAAATTAAGCCTGCAAATAGACAATAAACCATTAAACCAGACCATTAAAACAAAAACCTAGCAGGATATACAACTATATATTGCAATTCTTATATATAAACAGCTGTGACTATGAGAAATGTACATTCGCGTATTCACTTGCACCTTTCAAAATAATATTACAAATTGTAAAACAAAAGGATAAGGGCTGTAATGTGCCAAAGTGACTGTAACTGGCTGTATCTTTTCCAACATTTTTGGACAGAGGACTTGATCCTCTGTTTAAGGGAAGATCGTTTGATTATATAGGAGACCTCAAGGATGGAGGACCCAAACTAATGTAACATTTAGCTTTAGTGCATCTAATCCTCCGGCATTAAAGCCTAAAGCTGAGCGCTCATAACATTATCCAACTCAGCAGACACTGGGATGGGGCGCTCTCATTACAGCGATGAGCCTCCTGAGTGAGCCCGCATGTCACCATTAGGTTCAGGGCCGCAGCAGCATGAAAGAAGAGGTGCAAACTGACAGTGGCCAGTCTTCTCTATTACACTGATGGGGAGAAGCTGTTATTAACCCGACAATGCACGTGTCAGTAGGACGAAGGACAGAGAACACCCTCTGAGGTTTTGTCTCACCTGTAACTCCATCTCACCGCTTCTAAACTCTGTCGCTCTGTTGCACAGTTCATTTTTATTTTTTCCCATATTGATGCCTAATCATCATTATGAAAGCAGTTTTTATGTGTAACTGGGCCGAATATGCATGAGTCGTACAGACATGCATAATTTCTCTGTGGTGGATTTCAGTTTTACAAATTCATCCTAGTCACGATAAAGCTAAAAAACTAACTAAGGCAGAAGTCTATACCAAACACAAATGAAAACAAGAATTTTAGTTTTATCATAGATATTGATATTCTTTTATCAATCAAAATGCATTACACATTTTTTCACTGTGATGTGCCAGTTTCCTGCGACAGAACTGGTATATTCATCTTTTTTGTTTAAATTATATGTACATACTTAATGGGTTTAAAAAACATATGTTTTACTTGTCCATTAAACTGATGCAAGAGTTTCATTATTAGAAATAGCTAATTGGTTAAAAATACAATTTCATTTAAACGTTCCGAATTAATAATGAAACATCGTCTTTAACCTTGAAGTGACCTTTAAGTTAACCTTATGACTTTCACGGTCTGAAATGTTATTAGACATCACATGAAAAGTTAATATACTAAATGAATGGAGCACTACAGTAGAGGCCAACCAATGTGGATTGTTGGGAACAAATAGTGAATATTAGCCAGTAAATAAGTTAATCGGCCAACATATATACTTTTACGATTTAACAGTAAACTTTATTCAAACAACTATAATCAAATATATTTTGTTAAATGTAAAAACGTAATTTCTGAATGCTTTCATAATGGTGCATTTTGGTAAACATTAACATCAGTATGATACGTCTTTTAAAGGCTCATATCGTGCATTGAAGCTAAAACAGCTCCATGACCCCTGGGGAAAAAAATCCAGAAAGATTTCTCAAACCTCGACTTTTACAAAAGATTTTTTATTTTGGGAGCACATGCTGACCATGGTGCACGTATCCAAACGCTGCAGGATTATTCATTGTGTTGCATCAGAGCTTCACAGGGCAATAACATTAGAGGACAGGAAGATCCCAAGTGGACATGCTTCATGCTCTCATTTTTGAGGACTGGTTTTATTTTGGGCTCCTTTGCCACACTCAAGCTCTGAAGTGGCTGTGCCAGCAGCACTGTGCAGTAACCTCAGTGGCCTGGTCATTAATGTGTGACTGATTGTTCTACCATGAAGTGTGTGTCATTGTACTTCACATTACCATCACTCAAGTTGACTCGGTACCTGTAAGGAAACAGACCTTAAACTAACATATTATTCTAGGAACATACTTTTCTAATTTGTTAACACAATGGGGAGTTAGCCAGGGATTTTTAGAGGGATGCAAATTTTGATGTAATACCCAGTTTCATATCATACAAACATGGTATCGACATGCTGCATGTGTTATTGGATATTTCGGGATTCTTGCAGCTTTTACAAACGGCTTCATAAACATTTCACTTTAACGTTCACTGTTACTGAAACATGTCCAGTAAAAGTGATCTCAGCAGCCAGTAAATTGAGCGTTGAATCTTTCAGCAACTGGAAACGATCCTCTAATTACTGTAATTGGCTGATGCGGAAGCATGTGTGGTGGCATGGAGGAGCCACACTGATCAACGGACTGTGAGCGTCCTCTGAGCATCATCGCCTCGGCTGCTTTACCACCCCCGACCACTCTATCCTCCTGGATTGTGTTTCACCAGTCTGCTCTTTACCTCCACCCCCCACTGGCGACCTCCCAGGGAGGGTTTCTATATTTCTGGATGGGCGGAAGACCCACAGTTTTATTTTTTCTTTATTCCTGCAAGCGTTGGTATAATAGTAATGTGGAATAATTAATATTTTAGCATTATATTTTTAGGAGAAACTCCATTAACTGCAATACTCACAGATTAGCTAAAATTATACCCTCAATTATTTTAAAACAAGAATTTAAGAGTGGCTACATCCTGCTGGTGATTGATTTTCTCCCTGCACTGTGGGAATTGTAAGGATAAAGAACAAAATCCAATGTAATAATCAATTGTTTAATCAATACCAAACAAATACTCAGCTTTCTTCCCTAGTAGTCTTACGCTACTATTGCAATGCATTTAGAACAATGCAGAGAGGGAGTTACCAAAAACGTAAATTGTCAAAACGGTTTTGAAGGTTTAACGAAAACACTTGATTCCGTTAGATGTTTTTGTTCATTACGTAATGATTCTAAATAGGTGCGCCGCCAAAGAACTATGTTTTTCAAAACCTGCCTGACAGATTTTACTGAAACTTTCTGGAAGGTGGGGTCATGAGCCGATGAAAAACCCATCAAACTTTGGATCGGTCCAGATAAACAAGTGGATGCAGGAATTTTCTTTCACCTTCTTTTACGTGCCGAGAGAAGCCGCTGAACTTGGCTGACGTATGCATTCTCTGAGCACCCTTCCTCTGTTCCCTTTTTGGGAAAGTTATGAGTTATGCAGAGTTATGCAAAACTACTTAACTTATTTTTATCAATCTTTGCGGAGTGACCGGGAAGAACCCATGACATTTAGGTGCAGATTCAGATTAAGGGGCATTTGTTTCACTTTCTTGAACCTTAATTCATGATGTGAAGGATTGTTCAGTCTTGGCAGAGGTCTGTGCCATTCCAGTTGTTTCTTGAACTGACTTCCTGTTCGCACCCAGCCATTTCGATATTCGGATGCGTTTTGTACCTACACCAACTCTTTCCATGAAGAGACCAAAGTGGAAGAAAAAGTAAAAACTCTAGACTAAAAGTTTTAATCACAAAACCAAAGAGATTTCTTTGAACCAAGACAGGGCAGTTTTGAGGGCATAGTAAGGTAAGAGCACTGCCTGCCAAGGAGAGCCGACGGTGTACAGTGCTGTCAGCCCGGCTTAGTGTCTGGGCCTGTGCTGGCTGTGCTGAACTGGTGTCAGGGTGAGTCTCCAGGACAGGCCACCAACAGAGCGATGACATTCCCAGGACGTGCGGCCTTTTCCCAACAGTCACCCCAGACTGCTCTCTCTCCTGGACATCTCAGGAGTAAAGATTTACATCATACTGACATCAGCTTCAAACTTTTTGCAAAGCAGTCATGCATTTGTTTGTATCAACAGAATGATCAATGATGATAATTGTAACATCTGAACTCCAGGATTTATTTTCTCAAGTTCCTGTTATCCCTCATCTCCCAGAGTGTCTCTTGTGACTGGGTGTGAACTCTCTGCATTCAGCCGAGGCTTACATATGTACAGCTGGCAGAGTGCACAACTAAATGCACTGGAGTGAGAAATTCAGCTGAGAAGAGCTGAGAATAGCACTGCTTACTGAGCACAGAATGTCGTTTAGTTGCATTGCATCATGGTCTCTTGAGGCTTTGTCTGTAGTTTGGTAGCTTTAACACATCTGTGATGGATCTCCCTCTGCATAGGTGTGAACTTTGCCGAAACCTGACAGCTAGTGATGCTCACTCAATGGTGGGAGCTAATGGGTAGTGAGCCATAATGTTGTCCATCTTTACATACAGTCTATACAGTCTTTGCCTATTTAAGTTCTTTGCTCAATGTTTCACTTCAACAGTTTTGTATCTATATTTTGATACATTTTTAACATAGGATTTCTTTTAAGAGTATGATAACCCATTGATAGTGTCTGAATTTATTATAAACGGATGTTGGCTGGCACCTTTCTGTTTAGGGTAGGAAAAATAAAGTTATTACATCTATATCATAAATATCAGAGACATCATTTTTTTGTCTGCCTGGGTCCCCTGTATTCCTCCCAGCCCTTTCCACAGGGAACATCTAATCATCTCCTGTGTAATTGGAGCTGTGTTAAGATGATCTGCAGGAGTGGGACAGCGGCTCTTATCACTCACAACTGAACTGTGGCACTCTGGAAAGAGCAATTATTGCTTCAACACCGGTACCTTTGGTTACAATAGAGAACGGCATGTCTACGGTGAGTTGGGAATTCTAATGAGACACAGTACCTTTTCTCACTTTTCACCATATGACCTTTAAGAGAATGCATAATTATCCCGACTTTGTGGTCTTTTCATCTGAATGATGTAAAAGGTTTATCAACGCCCACAGTGGAGGTTAATGCTCTGTCCTGACAAACCCTGCTATGCAGAATTTATACAAGTATTTGGGAAGAGAGAAAGATTTATGGTGTTGTATATCTGAAATAACCATGCAAATACCATTGACTCTGTATAAAGATGAATGACGTGTCTCCACTTCCTTCCACTTTCGAACAAAGGAAGACAAAACGCATTACCTGATATAAACACTGGAATGTTTTCGTGGATGGAGCGGAGGTAGCAAGGTCCTGCTCACACACATGCTCAACCAGTCAATCCATACAGATGTTTCAGCCTGTATTTATAGCATCAAATAGAAAAATTAAAACCAAACTTGAAAAGAAAATGAACAGTTGACCCAACAACAGTGTGATACCCACAATGAGACAAACCATGTTTGAGAAAATGTGTGTGACGTGTACTTTGACAATACTCTTTTGACCTTGGTCCATTTCCCATCCAGCAACAGGGACGAGTTAGGATTTATAATCTATACGGCAGCCAGCCACCAGGTGGCGATCAAGACGCTTTGGCTTCACTTTTCAGGGGCATCAGGTTGTTCATCTTTATCTACAAAGTTTGGCAAATATCTTTTAACTGTGTGATCTTCTGCATATACTTAGTGTAAATATATTTGAATTTGTATTTAATTGATCATGCAGCTTACTCCTGAAGAAAAGTACAAATAGTATTATCTTTCAGATCACCTACTTATTTAGCTTTTTGCCAGTGTTGCTGATAAAAACTGCAAACAGGTGGAAACCACTGATGACAGCTTGTCACAATCATCTGCCCCTGGTTGGATGAAGTCGTTGAGGGGCTCTGGTTTTGCGTCACGCTGGGCAATCAACCCTTCACTTCACTGTGTCGTCTTCGTTTTTAATCTAAAATACTGCGTCACTTTTGTTTGTTCTTGTATCCTCCCTGAGGAATGATGAGTGCTCTATGCTTTCATACACCTCAGTGTTGCTGAGCATGCAACTGTCCAGCAAAGTAACCACTGCACTGTCAAGACAGGTTTATATCTATAGCACAATTCAGACTCAAAGTAGGTGCTTTAAAGAGGCTTAAAATGAAAAAGAAATTGAAATTGAAAGATTGCATTTAAAAGACATAAATCTGACAAAAACAAGGATGTTACATATCAAGTTTATTTGAAAGCTGCATCAAACTCAACAGTTGAGCTGTCTTTCTGTATCTTGTTTAGACTGAAATCCTTTAACTCTTGCTTCACTGTGAGTGAAACGGTGAGTTCCTTTTTCTCCAACCACCCTGGCATTGGATTGAAGCTGAATCACAGTTGTAATTGATTTTCATGACTCCAGGTTGCACTCGAGTGATATAACAACCCAGGAAAGATTGATAGATTAAAATATACGGAGCAAAGACCTGTTGAAAAATACAGGTTATCATTCACAGTTTTGTCTTTTTTATTACAGATTGCCCACGTTTGCCATCTGCTTCCTTGACGCCTGTTGTCCTTTAATGGATACTGGTTACCTGAGCCAGTGGCTCAATGCTGTTGCAGACAGACATATCATCAAAATGCATGTTATGCTCTACCTGTAACACTGATGATGTGTTACTGTCTGCCAGTCAAGAAAAGGTCACCTCAGTTCAACTTCAGTTTAAATTCTGATCTGAAAGATGTGAACGATAGAAATCTTGGAATACCAACATTGGCTATAGCCTATGGATCCTACTATCTGCTCTGGTTGTATGATCATTATGGCTCTCATTATGTAATATATTCAAATGTACTATTTGTCATTTCAACACTTTTTAGTTGAATAAGTGTAAACACCATTAATGCTGTGCAGGGAAATATGATCCAGCTCACGGCTGCTGAACAAGATTGGTCCTCTTCTTCTCCAGCTCTTGTCCATTTCTCTCCAATCAAGCTTTCTAATATTATTACTTCACTAATTAACTGCAGCCAGTGGTATTTTTAGTATCTAGTTCAGCCGGCTGTCTCTTTGACCTGCGTGGACTGGCTGGATTTGTGAGGCCATCCACCGACTCTTATTATTAATTGATGACATTTCAATATCAATTAGTGTCTGATTTGCTGCGGTTAATGAAAGCCTTCACAAAGAAATCATCTGGCACACAGGAAGGGATGTATTTGGCTACGCTAATTTACAAGTGATGTCTGGGGATGATGGAAAAGTTGGCCGATAATATCCTGTCAAATATATTTGATGAATTTGTGTTTTCTTTTTATTTATAATACAGTTTACGAATCAACTTTAAAATATCATGGTTCAATTACATTTCTCTGTCATTTGGGTTTGATAGTGATAGATTTCTTTCCTAATATCGGTATAAATCACTGATTCAAACTTTGATAATTTATTCATGTATTTTTTTTAAGAAATCCTTTTATGCAATTTAAACCAAGCAGTGACCTTGAGGTCGGGAGGAGGACATGTCTCCTCAGACAGCTAAAAGTCTGAGGAGTGACGTGGAGTGACAGGAAGGATCACCGCTGACCTGGCCACACAGGAACATGTCCAGTTAAGAAACTTCACTTTGAGAAACTCATTTATTTTATTCTATAGTTTTTTAATTGAAAATTCCACTGTGTTAACAATCAAAATTAAGAAAAAATAGAAAAGACAGCAGAAAGCTGGGATCAGCTCATCAGAGGCATGGCAAAGTTTCATGTGTGGAATTCATTTGTCTGGTACAGTTTAAGATGCTTTACAATTTTCCTTTCAGTGACACCAAGTATCAACAATTATAAATACATGTGATGATGGACACAACTGCTGTGAACCGGCCTTTTCATATCAAGCACATATCATTACATGAATGCTAATTTACTTCTCCCTCAATGACAGCTGAAAGTCTACTTAGTGACACGTAGGGCTGAACACTTAGTGCTTTCCCCCACTGAATATAAATGTGATGAGTGTTCTATTTATATCTGTATGTCTATAATAAGTTTTACACTGCTCTTTTGCACTATGTCGAAAACTCTATTTTTTTCGAATGTGTTTGTGGCACTAAGAAAAAAACCTGATGTTTTCACGCCACCAGCAAAACCCTCATTTTTGTCCTATTATAAATTCCGTACTCAAGCTTTGTCATTTCATCACGACCCCAGCTATATGTTATTATGTTGCTAATAAGGGTCTATTCAAAAGCTTCAAAATTCTATCATTTAAATTAATCTACACAATACGTTAACGGTGCAATGTAGATGAATCTGATCCTGATTTAAATGCCATGCTGTGAATTGTCAGTCTTCCTACTCACGGTGAGTGTTTTCTCATCCACGCTCTCTTTGTCTGCTCGTTCAATGCTGCACGATCACTCTCAAAATGAATCATCTGCCACTCGGAGTGCATTGTCTCTGAACCGGGTTATACCTGCAGCAACAGCACCGGTTCTAAACCAGCCAGAACCTCGGGTGAACCTCCGCTCTCACACAGTCTTTGTCCAGGTTTGCTCTCGCTGTCCCTCTTCTCTGTTTGCAATGGATTCATCCACTGCAACAGATGAGACCATTTTCATCTAAAAAGATATTTAACGTGGGAACGACGCTATGGAAAGTTGTTGTACGTGTAACAGATAGATAAATATAGAGAGATATAGATAAATAGCGGTATATATATAGAGAGAGAGAGATTTACATAGAAAACATATGCCTTGTCCCTCGTAACAAGGCATATGTAAAGGATGTGCCAAAGATCACACATTGAGACCTGTGAATATAAATTTTCACTTGCAGCTGCTTCCAGACACCTTAGAGGAGGAAGTGTGGTGAAGAAAGAAGGAGCCGCGAGCTTTACAGTACATAAGCAGACATTAACTTAGTGTGCTTGAGTGTGCATCTGATCCAAGCATTCATGTAACCATTTTAATGCCTGATTGTGTAACAATCTTTCCATCTGCATCCGCCTGTCATTTCCCATTCTAGAAACATATCGGACTGATCCAGATGGAGCATGGACTCTTTATTCTCCTGAGGAGATTCCAGCTCTGGTTACCACACAGACCATGCAACACTGGTCACCTGAAACCCAGCACCTTCAGCCACCTACAACCAATCGGCTCCATTTGTCACTTTCCCCACATGGCTTTGCACGTACTTTCACGGTGCACTCAACTACGTGTATGTCCTCTGCCTGAAGCCTTCCTAAATGATCAATAACTGCTGCAAACAGATGCATTTGTTGCCTCACAGTAGTGATGAAAAACATTTCTCGTCACAATTGGAGCAGAGGGACAAATGCAGCTCTCACACAGTGGAATTAGACGACACGTGTCATTCAAGTATCGAAACGTGCATTAAACATGCATAATCAAGCAGCCTATCACATTTCGGGAAGCCCTGCACACCCATGTTCTACTTGGTGCGTGTGCGTGAGTTTCCTATGACGACTGCCGGTGGTCATGGTTGCCTCGCATCCCTGCAGCTTGATGTCTGGCTGGCTAACAGTTTTTCCATTTTTGTCTGATTAGGTTGGTGCTGGCCTTAGCCTTTGAGTGAGGCCGGCTCCTCACTTTCACTGTGCAGCCCTGATACACTCTGGCTCTCTGCCTGCCTGCCAACCTCCTCCTCCTCCTCCTCCTCCTCCTCCTCCTCCTCCTCCTCCTCCTCCTCCTCCTGCTTCTTCGCTTTGTCTCTGACCACACCACCTTCCTCAAGCCCACACTTCGCTGCCCCCCCCCGCCCCGAGGAGCCACAACAGCTCTCCATCCAGCAAAGATGTAAACTAAGCTAGCACAACACCAACACACCCTCCTCCATTATTCATCTGCCCCTTTTAATTAGTTTTCCATCCACCTTCATGCATCCACTACGATTAAAAGAAACAATTATTGTGTTTGATCACTTTAATGTTCTTTCACGAAAGCATTGCCTTATGCAAATGCATCTTCCCTGCAGTAACGTCTCTCGTGTGTTTAAATAAGGAAGAATGCCTGAAGAGAATGATGAATCAGAAAATGGAAAATGAAGGTCGATTTTTCAGCAGGTAGGATGCCCTAAAAACCACAGCAGCTGCTTGCAGACCGAAAGGTGCAGCACTGAAACAGAGACTCTGTTATCTCTGCACAGAAATATTAAAAGACACTAGTTTGCTCACTTACAGAATCCATTCTTGCATGCGGGTGTGTCATATTTCTTCCCGTCTGATCAAATTTTGCTAAAGTTAATTAAATTACAAATCCTCCCCGGTGGCCCTCTTTTCGTTTGACTCCAAAGAGCTGTCTAAGCTTTGACCGCCGTGCCAGGGCAAAAGATTCCGTGTCAATCACACAGATAATATGTTTGTTTACATTCCATGATCATGAAAAGGAGGCCAGCTAAATATTTGATGGCTTCTTCGAGTTACCCAGGAACAGTCACCCTGTGACCCAACACTGGAGTTGGACTTCAGCACATCCACTCCTTGTTAAACACCTGTACACAGCGCTGGCTCACATTTGTGGGCACATGACCCTGGTTGGCAAATAGAATAAAACACTCTCCACTCGCTGTGCTGGCCCCAATTATGACTCCCAGCAACTACCAGTCCTCAGTTTATAAAGTCATTCAGTGACACGTGCTCTGCTACGGTGAATAAGTTGCTGATAAAAGATAAAGTGTAAGAGCCCAGAGGACAATAGTGTGACAGCTTTCCACTGTATCCTCTTAAAGGTTTAAAAAACGGTTGATATCTTTGGTGCTCAGTTTTGTTCTTCATGAGCTAAACGACAGCCCATCGCCCTTCACCTAACCCTGACTCCCCGACACTTGCATACACTTCACACACTTTCATTGCAGTGTCCCAGTGGACAGAGCTTAACCAAGCATGCATCAGCACTTGTCTTTGCTCTCCACACTGCAGGCATACAGCAATAGTCACTACACGACTGGAGTCAACTCACACACACACCTCAGGCCTCCTCCTCTACTCTCGTTGCTCTGCGAGCTGAGACAATGTGAAACGTATCGTCCAAACAAAAGCCAAGAGAAAGACAAAGAGTGAGTGGGAAGGTAGTGAGCAACAGAGCTGGAGATGAGAAATGTCTGAGGCAACACAAAAGGGCTGCTTAGTCACGAGAGAATATATTGTGTTGGTCCAAATATAACTTTGAATGAAGATATCAAATCTTATCCTGATATATCTTGATGTTTCAATTACCGCCCTTTATGAACATTGTTTTGGTAAATGTACCGACAAATGTTACTGCTTAGTACAAAAAATGCAAAAATGAACATAAGGAGGAACAACTGTGGAGGTCCGTGCTGACTTGTCTTCGTCGTGTTTTGAATAGTATCAAAATAGTTTGTACGTGTTTGCATAAAGCCATAATGTGTGGTGGAACTTGCACTGGCAGCACCGTGGATGTATACGTGTGATGAGTTAAGATATGAAAATATATCAAACAAATCAGCCCGCTGAGATGTGCCCGAATCTCGGAGGCTTCAGAAAATGGCTGATTGCCTTTTGAATGAATATATACCATGACCGTGATGAGGATGATTGCTTCTAACTGAATCACCGGAGCACCAGTCTAATCAAGACCGAACAGTTATTTAAATCAAATGGGCCACAAAGCGCTACACTTGTGTATTTTGCATTAGGAAGCATTGAATACCGTTTGGGTTGTAGGTTGGAGCAGGTAGTGCTGTGATGCTATGGCCGTGACAATGTTGGAATCAACTTCAAAAGACAAGAATAGAATATAAAACAATGTATTTCCATATCTTCCAGTAATACCTCGTTGGAAATGACACACCATTGCAGTAGCGTTTTTATTTGTTTTATCCTCTTGTGTGTTTTGACTGCATAGTAAAGTGAAAACAAGCTTGATATTTATTTAATGCTGATTCAAGTGTTGGCATGTCAGCTGATAATGTGATCTGCATCAGGGCATTAAGGCAACTTGACCAAGTAAGACGAGGAGATTATCTCATTTATAAGCATCTAATTACCTTATTGTAGCTCCTTAAGTACGACATCACGTGTCTAACTCTTGCATTATTCTTTACCCCTATTCCTTTCCCTTTGTTTCCTGTCGCCCACTGTTCCTTCCACCATATTTCCCCCAGGGTCGCTCCGAAACCCCCTAAATAATGCACACAGAGCGAGGGGGCCGCATGACGGATCACTCTCCTCTTTCTGGAGCTGCTGTATTCCTCCTTCACTGAAGCTTATTTATCATTTCCATAATGGCACTGCTCTCAGGTGAATCTGTAAATACCCATATGTGCACCAGACAACTTTTAGAGAGAACCTGTTTTTGTCCCATGATCCAGTTTTTGGTGCATGTCATTAGTGGTTAAAATAGGTCACCTAGACTTTTATTTTGAAAGCTTATTTACAGACAGTGAAATCAACCAGTAGCCACTTGTCGTGTTTGGCCAGAACTGATATTCAGTTTGTAGGTTATAAAACAACCTGAGACCCAATTTTAGCATATTAAGTGAGAATTTTATTATATTTTATTTACATTCAGTGACTGATTTGTTTCATTGGTTCACTATTATGAGTGTAGAAAGCAAATCTCCCTTGAAATAAAAATGTTAATTAAGTAGAAATAATTACAAAGATATATATGTAAGGAGTTAAAAGTTAAACTATTTTCAAAAAACAGTATCCACCTACTGACTTTTTGAACAGGGAAGGGAGAGGAAATGCCCCAGAGAGGAAACTCACCTGTAACATACAGTGCATCTATATGAGGGAACACTTGAAAGATAGAATGAAACTAACAGGCCCTGTGGGGAGATCAGCTCACTGCAGCAGTAAGGACGAATTACATTGTATAATACATCTTATGAGGTGAATTACTCTTCAATAACCCACCTGACTTAAAGGTGTATTCTTTCCATAGAATAGATGTAATGACATTTAAGTTCCCCGGGGTGGACCTCAGCTACAAAGACATGACCTTACCCAGAACGAGAGAGAAACATGGACAATAGATCTATTAGTGTTCAGTAAGATAGTGTCGTAACTTCTGTGCTATTTTCTTACACAAAGAATATTCGTGGAAATCCCTGAAACTTCAAATCTTTGTCTATGCATATTATGTATTATTATAATAAAAGCCCAAAAGCAGCAAGATTGGACAGACAACACTGTCCCCATTCTGCTACTATCCTGCCAATTAGATCTGCCCAAACAGACACAACATTGAAACGTAGGACTGCGATCATGTTCATGAGCTGTCCAATTTCACATTCATATAATACAGCCGGCGTCCACACTATGTCTATCAACTTCTCCACCGTCGCTGCGGTTGCTTTTCATAGACAGCCTTTGTTATATGGAAGACAAGGGGGAAATAAGGGATGAAAAAGTTCATGTGAAAAGGTATCACATACACTGAGGTCAATGTTAACGTCAACGTGCTGAAATGCTTTTAATGGTAATGATAGCAAGCTAATTAACAACTGTTTGTTTGCTTGGGTTCTTATGAAGGAGTGTATACAATAATATATTGTTGTATATTAGAATGCATATTATCACGTTGATATTGTCCCAACGAGGATGCCAGCATGCTTACATTTTTTAAGCCGCACTAAATGAAAATAGTAATGCTAGTCACATTCTACAAAAACATTACTTGTTGATAGTGCTCAAATGTTTATTTTGTTGATCTAAATGTGCAAAAGTAGCAAGTGAATCATTGTCCGTTGCTCATCACATTTAGAGACATTTAGAGACATGTGCTCAGAAATCAGTTTTTTAAATAAATATCTTTCCAGAGAAAATGTGGAGTCTAAGTTAAATATGAGTGATATGAATGCATAGAGTGAGTCACTACTCAGCATAAAATGTGAAGACAGTCAGCGGCTGCTGCTGGTGCTGCTGACCATCTCCCATCAGTGGTCAATTACAGTGACGACAGTCATTTATCACTGCGGTGATGTCATCTCCAGAGAGAGCAGCAACAACCCCACACACACACTTTCACTGAGTGTATTTACTGTGCGCCAGACAAATATTTACATCTGAAGTGGTAATGACCGTGAGTCAGTCCTCAGAAAACAAACCAGAGAAGTGGAAATGATTTGTAATTGTTGCTCGATTCAGGTTAAAAGTTCAATAATGATGATTCACTAGTGATTGTTTTCAATCCTGGTCAAGCGCTGTCTTTTTCAAGTTTATATCATTTTGAATGTCACCTCAAATGCAGAGCAAAGCATGTGGTCCACTCACACTGGTAAATCCAGTCATGGTGAACTCACTGAACCAGTGTATTAATGGCTTCAGTGCTAGGCATAGTGTGACCCCTGGTGGATAAAGATGGTTAAGATTGTTTTCGAGAATCTAGCTGAGATAAACTTTCGTACAATACATTTGACTGTTGAGTTTAATCCTAAAAAAGCCCCTTTAAAACAAGCTCACTTTGTCACACCAGGACTTCTCACAGCAGAAGACAACACAGCCAAGACACCTGAGGTTGGAGTCAAGTGCAGCCCACTCAGTGAAACATGTAAACTAACTTCTGTATTCAGCTCCATCATGTGGCTGCATGTGATCCAGTCCAGAGTAAGAAATGAAAAGGATCTGATGAAGTCTACACTGTGAGTTATGGCTGAATGATATATACAGGATTGTGTAACCAGAGAACAATAGTGAACTGTGAATGACTCCCCCACTGAGATCATCTCAAGTCAAGGTAACTGATCGAGTGGCTGAGTTGTGAAATGTGTAAAATAGGATCATGTACTAGTATCTTCCAGCAGAGGGGAGTGTGACACAGCATAAGAGAGAAGACAGTAAGATGCAGCTGATCAGTTCTTGCTGTCTTCACCTTAAGGCTTTTTTAATGCCAGACTTTGGTGCTCAGCCCTGAATTCAAGTATGTCATTATTGTGCAAGCACATGTGTAAAGACATTTCATCACTCAGCACTACTTGTGATTTCTGATAGTTTGTATTTTTCAGTTGTCTTGTCACTCTATTTGAAGTGTTACACAGCAGTTTGTTCTCCATTCACAAAGCATTCGTATTTTAGAAAGTAGTCGGTGTGCACAGACATGATCCATTTCCCTCAACAGTCTGCTCTTTTGTACAGAATCCAAAGATCATAGTTTGTGAAACTTGTTTCCATGGTAACAGCATCTACACCCCCCTACCAGCAAAAAGTCATGATGTTCCTTCAATGCTACTTTTAGCGTTAATCATGAGTTTGTCCCAAAGATCTTACAGAGACACTTCATGAATTTGTCTTATAAATATTCACATTTATTACCAGAATATGGATCTGTACTTTAACATATCTGTTGACAAACCATTTAAACACCAGTGTTTCTCTGTACTCTTCTATTTAATATAGAAAGTGTTTATTACAACGAAAAATAAATAAGATATACAATTTGAATTTATATTACAGGTGACAGCACACTGACCACGATGCCTTGTTTACGAGGTCTACAGAATAAAACAAAAAAAAGACAACGAAACATGGCTTTTCCCCTGAATGATAAGTGTTCATGCATCAATGAGAGCTTGTGATCCTCCGTGCGATCAGCTTGTGACTGCACTCTTGTCTCCTGTCCTTGGTAAATTGAACTCCCGGCGAGGATCTATGAAGTCAAGCATCAGGTGTCGTCATGTGACTGCAAATAAATTGGCTTGGCCTGCTTCCTCAGGCGCTGCTGCGCTCGCAGCTTCCTGCCCTTCTGAGTTGCTAGTCCCATTGGTGGCAAGTAGGTCTACAGGAAGATCCAAACAATAGAATTATTGAATAGAATCCATCAACAGCACAGTAAACTAAACAGAACGGAATAATGGTGGATGTGACAAACAGTAACTTACAGCCCTTGGATATGGGTTCCTGTAATGGAGACCTGTGAAGAAAAACATCATGTCAACTTCATATTAAACCTTGAAAACATAAAGTTGTCTTATTATCTAAAACGAGAATGTCACTCAGTGGAGAGCATACCTCTGCAAAGTCCCAAAAGTTCCCTTAAAGTCAATCAGCCTTCACCAAATTGCACATAATAATTGTTCTCATGGAAATTAGTGAACATTTAAAAATGTTTAAGACAATAAAGAAAAATTCCTGTATCATCCACCTGATTGTGACCCATAACAAAATTGAATGGATTCTTCCCTGACCCTCAGTGGATCCTCCCACCAGATTTTGTGGTGATCTATCCAGTCGTTTTCTCCTAATATTACTAACTAAGAGACATCATCATCATCAGTCATCATCATCATCACCACCTCCTTGGCAGAAGTTAAAAAACAATAACATGTAAAAAACCATTGGGCATGCAGATCTCATTTGCACGAGTCATTGGAGCCTGTTTATATTTCACTGAACTGTTGACAGTATAAACTCAGCTAATGCTGATGGTGCTGCTTTTTCTGGCTTCTCTGTTGTCAGCAACGTTAAGACAATCAGGTCAGTGTTTGTTTACTCAGGTGAGGACTTTCAGATGAACTCTAACAGCCACTCTGTGACCAAAACACTAAGAGTTATCTGAGGAAGACTTGTGGCTCCTCTCCTCCACTCTTACCTATTTCTATCCTTGCTTCACATTCCTCTATACACCTCTTCACTGTCTCTTGATCTTGGAGCTGAAAAGAAAAAACCCAGAAGAAAGAATTGGTCACGCAGACACACACAAATATATATATATATATAAATACCATCTGATTCTGATATATAAAACTACTGTGCATTTGTTGTAGAGTATTCTCGTCCACACCTGCTGGTTTTGTCTGAACAGAGTGCGGGCCTCCTGAAGTATGTATTTTCTCTCAGATTCTGTGTCACTTGTAACTTCACTCTGCCACGTTCGGGCGATACGAAACACCCGCATGTACAGTGCCAGCACCGTCCTGCGAGCGGAGGCCGTCATCTGGGATCAAATTCCGGGGAAAAACCGCATGTTCCTGCACAAGAAAGGACATAAAGCTTAATGGCATGACGAACCCTGCTAATGCTATTGTATCTTCTGCTCTGCTCCCTTTTAAACAAGATTGAAGGTGGTGTTATGGAAAAAAATGTTTTAATACACATGTATTCTAGTATCCTCTTGTGTTTCATTTACTTAGGAAGTATTTACACTTTTTAGTACATTTTATGTTTATAACTATAAACTATTTGGGGTTATTTTAATTCTTCGTAACGGTTTTATTGCAACTTCGCTCTATGTGCAATGCCCTTGAAATGCTATCTATCTATCTGTACTCGGCCCTGTTTTGGGTTGTCCTATTGTGGTGCAGATTCCCCAGCAAATCTGAAAATAATGAAATGACATAATCCATTTGACACGCGATGAACCGAGCACGTCAAGGGGCCTATGGGAGGCTGGAGCCCCGGGACCGCTGCTCCCAGTAGGGTTAGTGGTCCAGAGGGTCCCCATCTATCAACGCCTGATGTCACTAACAACCTACACAGGGCTGTTTTCAACACATGGCATCAACAAACAGATACACAACTGACTATTGTATTAACAATAGGTTCAATATGTATACAAAATTATATAACTTCCTGTACTTTTTATTTCTGACTCTTGTTTTCATATATTCACCTGTTAGCATGAAGCTAGCTCTCCTTTAGCCCGCAACCACGACAGCACAAAGCGGAGCCTCAGCTGTTTCTGACTTTAAACAGTCCCCACGTTCATTTTAACCACATCAGCTAGCTTCATTAGCTCATTGCTAAGCACCTGACAGTTACAGACTCTGACCTACCGACCGTGTCAGGAGAGGAGCAGCTCACCGGGGCAGCACCGACGCATGTGTCGCTTGATGATGACGTAGCAAAATAAATGAAAAATAAACTCGATCCTAAATCACCGTTTCCTCTTTATAACGCACATAAAAGTTATTGATTTTTGAACTATTTTAATAAATTAATTTGATTCATAAACACGATCGTCATTAGACCCAGTTTAAACCATTTTAGGTGAGTTATAAATGTTCACAAGTCTTTAATATTATTCCCCCAAAGCTCTTTAAATTGTCATCCTGTAAACACCTGTCTCTGTAATTGTTCGTGTGGTTATTTGTTCATCTGGATGTGAAACAGTCTTTACCAACGTGACCGTGTCGGGACAGAGAGACTGATCTCGTCGATGCCACCGCGGAGATGAGGATCAGCTGTTAGAGGAAGTGATGCAGGAAAATGCCCATAATGTAGCTACAGTCAATGACTAGAAGGGGGAAGCACAAAGAAACTGGCTGCTGGGGTCCGAGCTGCTCTTCTAACTCCCTCCCGAGGATAAACAATATTCTACATGGATTTTAAAGCACATTCCGGTCAAACGCTTCCTACTCGTTTCTTTCCCCGATGCGGAGAAGGATGTGATATCGATGTGGAAGTTTATTTTGGTTAGCTCGCAGCTAGTCGGCTAGCTATCCGAGTTAACGCGACGAGTTTGGGTCAGTTCGCTCCTGCGCGTGAACGCTGCCTTCGGCCAACTTACTAACTACTTCAGTTTTCGCCCTGGCATCCCCCGGAGTGATGAACACCCGGCTCCACACGGCACGATCCCCCCCACGGGTGAGTTCCCCCACAAGGACAGTTGTGGCACATCCCGAAAGACCTAGCTTAGCCGATAGCTAACTTTTAGTTAAACGAGCTGATGCTAGCTAGCTATGGCGACGGTCGCCAGGGCCAAGCACTTTAAATGTAAATGCTGGTGATGTGTTGGGGATCGATGACAGCTTTAGGACATTTGCGATCCGGGTTAGTGAATGGGTTAAACCGCCAGCAGTATTTAATCATTAAAACCCTGTTTGCGAGACATTTAGTTGTGTTGGGCACGATAAGCTGAGCTCTCTCGGTCCTGTTGGCGCTTCCTAAAGAACACAAGATGTCAAAATTAACGTTATTGCTGAGCTAATGTTAGTAAACATCTAATATCTATCCTATATGAGAGTGTACATTGACAACAATGGTCCACATAACACACATTTGTATTCGGGCTGAACTTGACTCTGGCTGTTTTAATATTAACAGTCTAGACTAACAGACACCAAAGTGCGTGCTATCCTCGCATGTTGGCTTGTTGTGGATAACACATCGTTCGATTCCGATTGAACGGGTGTCTGATCACTTCTCCATCAGGTGGAGTAGGTGTAGTCTCAAAGGACCTGGGAGAGATTTGCCCCTACATGCCCAGTGCAGTGATCTACTTCACACCCTCGTACATGTTCTACGGGTCTGATCGCTGGTTTTTCCTCGTTGCTGTGAGACTAAAGTCCTGATTTGAACACAGACTCAAAGTTGGTCTCAGAAGTTGTGATGTTTACAATCGAGCCAATGAGCTGTAATCCAGGACAAAGCTAGCCCCCCCACACTGGACACCTAGCGTCAGAGGCTTTCCCACCACAGATTCATAAGCCCTGCTTAAGTACCCAGTGCTCTGTCTGTGTCTACCTCACTTGCTGTGAACCATCTTCATTGGGGGTATAAATCAGTTATTGAACAATCCTGCTTCAAGGCAAACTGTCGGGCGGTGCTCAAATGACACATTCATAACCCGCTGCCCAACATAGTCCTCTAGGATGGGGATGGCTGAGCTATCACTTTCTGCTTATGGTGACAAGATAATGTGTCTTTTCAGCACTGCAGATGTCAGGAGCACAATGATGGAGCAGAGTAGGAGGACACTCTGATCTGTGGCTGGTGCCATCTGACGCACGTACTGTAAGTAACCTCCGGACCGGCTGCTTGATTAGTCATCGAACACTTGATCAACGCCTGTGTGTTGTGGCTGTTGCTCTGACAACAGAGTGATTAATTGCATTAACATGTGCACATGACATCCGATTATTTTTGAGCAATTGCGGGGACTGGTTCAGGATCTGCACATACTACGTGTCTGATTGCGTAGTGAATGTGTGGTACTAAGTTTTGTCTTTTCAATACAAAGCAAAGATCCAGTTGTAAAGAAGCATGAAAGCAATGAAGATATTGCACATAGGATCATTACGAAATAAAACAAACTTCAGTTAGTGACCACAAGGAAAACGTAACAGATAATAATGAAGTTATGTAGTTCTGCTGTATGTTTGTAGGTGTCTGTGGTTACTAGTGATAGTTCTCTTTCGTATGTCTTCTATTTTTTCATGATATTCTGTGCTGTGTCAGCATTGTTTTCTCTGCTCTTCTCTTTTTAGGGTTTAAAACAAGCAGAGCAAGTCTTCCTGGCAGATTTGGCACAGGTACCATCATTTATTGACCTCTACTGTTCAAAAATCCACGTATTTCATTTCAAAAGGACATTAATATGGATCTTGACCTCTTCTATTGTGAGCAAGACTCGCTCAGTTAACATGTACAGTCTGTGATAATGAGCCCTGTTGAATTGTTCTTCACCTCAGGCCTGAGGGTATGTTGAGACGTCACACCAGACCAGAGCAGAGGCGTCTAGGTGGTTCGGACGGGGCCTGAAGGCGAGGAGGACAGACTGAGGAGGGACCAGGGAGGAAGACATGGGCCAGTGTGTCACCAAGTGTAAGAATCCAACGTCCTCACTCGGCAGTAAGAGTGGAGACAAGGAGAGCAGCTCCAAGTCCCACCACAAGAAAGGTAGCGGTGGTGGTGGGAGCCATAAAGAGGAGCTCAGTGGCCCGTGTAGCAAAGCCACCAGCGAGCTGTCGAATGGCACCAAGGCCTTGGAAGTTACAGTGGAGACACCAGTCATACCCGCACTGATGGGCGAGCAACGCAGGGACGAGTTCCTGGACGCAGACGGGCTGTCGTTGCTGCGCATCGACGAGCTCTTCTGCTGCTACAAGGATGAATTGGACGACGCCATCTTGGAGGAAGGCATGGAGAGGTTTTGCAATGATCTGTGCGTTGACCCGGCAGAATATCGTGTGCTTCTTCTCGCCTGGAAGTTTCAAGCGGCCACTATGTGCAAGTTTACAAGGTAAAGTGGGTGTTTCAGAATAAGCTAGCATCACTGCTGTATAGGAGTTGGAAATAGATGAGAACTGGACATTGTGATTTTCTCATCCCAGATTAAGGAAAGGCATATCTGCACTAGAGCTTGTCCTGATTTAAATTCCCATTTGCTGCTTTCATGTATCTGCAAACACCAATGGAGATGAGCACAGATTATTTTAATGTATATAACATGCCCTGTTCTGATAAGAACTTCCGAGCTGGCACTGTTTAACACATCACACTAACATAACGCTGTTAGCTCTTAAACACATCCCTTCTAAAAGAGATGGGCTATCCTGTTTCTGACTTGCATAATGGAAAACCTTGGGTCTGTCCATTTAGACAATGTCTGTCTGAGAACATCCCCCTTTGTCTGAGCAGGCACTCTAATCTTGAATGTGTTGCCTATACACGCTTTAAGAAATATAATCTAGATTCAAAAGGGAAATTGGCCAGAAAAGATCACATTTAGGGGAAAGTGTATCATAAATTGGCTAAACTTTCAATTCGACAAGTGGCTTATTGCATTATAGAATCACCAAACTGGCCTTTAAAATGTAAATTTTTGATACTTCTATAACTTGTTTTATAAGCAATTGCTGTCTGATACTGCTAGCACAATAATTTGTTGACCCTTTATAACCAGCTTGTTTTTAGATGATACACTTCAGGCAGCTTTACAGGATTTGAACCGTTTGACCTACATGTTTTCAATTTTCCACTGTGGACTGGTCCAGCCGTCCCACCTCACACACTCACTTTTAATGTTTTCTATGTAAAGACACACACACACACAGACACACACACAGCGTCCCTCTGTCAGGTGGGGGACACAGAGGAAATGGATCCCGCTCTGTGCTCTCGCTCCACAGTGAGTGTTGGGGATGAATAGAGCGGCCTGCTGGCTGGGTCACTTGTCACTGCTCCCCCCTCTCTGATTCTTAACTCAGCACTTTTCTATCCAGAGGCTCTGGACAATGCCACACTGTGGTTAGCAACATGCTTCATTGTCAACCGATGCTTACTGAAGCTCTTTATACTACATTTGACCTTGAAAGCCTATATTGTTGTTGGGCTCAATAACAAAGTCAAAGTTATATCTGCATAGGTTGAGGCCCGTGACCCTGAAGGGGAAAAATATTAGAAAAACTTGAAGTTTAACGCATGGACCATGGGGTCATTGTTACAGATGTGTGTTGTGCCATTGTAGACACACAGCCTGTTGTTTGCATTAGTTGACATCACAGTGCTTTGTTGTTGTTTTTGGCATAATTAGCAGTTAGTTAGCTCTGGTGCTGCATCTGTTAGCCTGCAGATAGTGTTTGAGTCTGGCCCTCCGTTCATTCAGACCGACTCCTATCGTTCTGAACCTGCTCCACTATTAGTTTATCTAAAGTGAGACAGGTTTGATAGATTGACTGACAGATGGGCGCTCAGACGAAACAACCAATATAGTTGCTGCTGATGTGGAGATGTTTGATGAATCCAATTTGCTATTGACCTTTTTCTGTCATTGTGCGACATCACATGTTTTGTTGCTCTGATTTCTCGTAGACCTGCTCTGCAACCCTTGAATTCGCCCCCTTAGAGAACTTAACATTTGCAGATGGGGATTGGACTGGCAATGTTAGATCAGTTCCTGTAGCTTTGTTGTGGAAAAGTACAGTCTCTGCTTCTGGGCCACGTGATCTTGAGTGAACTGGTCTAATGTAATTCTGATGTGCGTTCCTCTTTTCTTTGTGTCTGCAGGAAGGAGTTTGTCGACGGCTGCAAGGCCATCCAGGCAGACAGCCTCAAAGGAATCTACTCACGTTTCCCCTGCATGTTGCTGGATGCCAGAGGCGAGGAGAACTTCAAGGACCTTTACCGCTTTACCTTCCAGTTTGGCTTGGACGCGGAGGAGGGCCAACGCTCTCTGCAGCGCGAAATCGCCATTGCCCTGTGGCGCCTGGTTTTCACGCAGGACACGCCCTCGATCCTGGAGCGCTGGCTGGACTTCCTAGGGGAGAACACCCCAGGTATTCGGGGCATCTCCAGGGACACGTGGAACATGTTCCTCAACTTCACCCAGGCGATCGGGCCTGACCTGAGCAACTACAGCGAGGACGAGGCGTGGCCCAGTCTCTTTGACACCTTTGTGGAGTGGGAGTTGGAGCGCAGGAAAAAAGAGGAGGAACAGGCACTGATGGCGAAGGAGGACGAGGGGACGTGTACTGACACAGAGTCCTCTCCCTCAACAGATAGACTCGAAACAGAGGGAAGCCGCGGCTCACAGACATGGGGGGGGCCACTGACCAGGAAACAGTAAATATTTGTAAGCGAGGGAAGGAAATTACTCATAAGTGAACTGTACATCTGTGAATCATCGGAAAAATATTAGTATTACCATTACAGCTGTTCATTTTGCTCTCTTTCTGTTGGGATGGGATTCCTGCTTCGCACCTTTTCGAAAGGGCTCTATGAACTGTTTGGTTTTAAGCACTTCTATTTAAGTTATTGTTTTTACTTTTTTTCTCCTCCCATGTGTGTTTTAAGTAAATGGACGTGGTTCATTTTAACCTACACCTACCTACCGTCACCCAGCACAGAAAAGTAAAAGCTTGGTTTAAAAAGCTGGCAAGAGAGAGCCATAACCTCTTCCCACACAGATTATCTAGACACGTCATTTTGACCTGGTAACACTGCTAACATGTACAAATAGTTAATAACAAGAAGGGAAATTTGGGAAACCTATATACAAGTAATTCCTTACCAACCAAAATCTGAGATTCATCATGGGGGTCGGGGTGAAATTGTCTGGACTGGACTGACTTGGTTAGTTTCTATGCTTTTAACTTGCGGTGCTGTGAGGATGAATTGTTTGCACTTGTATTGCCTTCACACCCGTTGGCCCATAATAACATTGCAAACTGTATCAGATTAAGAAGATCTCACTAGGGCGATTTACTTTTGAAACTAAAACCAATCATGTTTATATGCTTAATCCATGGAAGTTGCTACGATAACCATTTAAAACCCCCAATTCACTTCCATAGTAACCGACCAACTCTTTTTTTCCTGTGTTGAGTGTTTTTGAGTGCTACTAGTGCAGTGAGTGAGCTTGGCTTGTTTAAGCGGCTGGCTGTGCTTCTTTTTGACCTCTAGCATCTACCATTTGGATGTCCATCTATTTTCAAGAAGCGGTCTAGTGTATACACCACAGTGATGCTGGCATTTCTCAGAGGGACGTTTGTAAAGAGACAAATGGGCTATAGCTAGGTCATGGTCATTTCTGGACAGAGGATGCCTAAACCCGTGTTGCATTCAGGACCCTTACACTGGGCACCACACAACGCTTGTATTGTATTGTTTACCTTCATGAGCTCAAGAGTCCTTGAACTGCTATAGAGGGAAATAAATAGTGCACACACTTCACAAGTAATGATGACTGCTGCTGGCAATGGTTATAATGGATTGCACAAAACCCAATGGCTTGTTAGGTCACTATACTTGCAACACTTTGCAGAGAGATTGATGTCAGCCACATGATTTCCATTTTGAAGATATCCAAACTGTAGATGATCTCAAGTAGAGCCTTGGGGGTTTTGGGATGAGTGAATGAGTGGTGGTAAATCAAGAGTCTGAGCTATGGGTCCAGTATGGTAAAAGGGTTTCCATAACCTGATCTGTTTGGTTTACATCGACAATGGTTTTATTTCAGCCCCCCCCGCCCCCTTTTGTCCTTTTTCTTTTTTTTATATAAAATGTATTGATTTATAATAATAAAACAGTGTTGAACTTTTGACTGTTGTCCATGAATGTGTGTGTGATTTCACTTCGGAGATCTCCTTATTTCCTTGTAACTTCATGCTGTGTTATTGCTTAATTACATTGCTTGCATACCTCTGTCGTCAGTGCTGCAGGAGGGGAGTGTGGCTCAGCCGCTCGGGGTTTTGTGCAGGCTTGTATGGTATGTAGAAATAAATAAATAAATGTAGAAATACAGAAAGAACTATAGAACTACAGAAATAGGTAAACGTAAGAATACAAGAATTTAGAAATACATCAATATATCAATTATCAAGTGGAGGAGTACATACATTAATGTAGAAATACAGTAACAGAAAGAAAGACATGTAGAACTACAGAAATACAAAAATGTAGAAATGCATCGATAAATACATTTAGAAATAAATATGTGTATGAATACAGAAATTAAAAAAAATACAGGTGAGTCATCATGTTGAAGGGATAGTTCACAAAAAAAATTTAATTCATTCCTTATCATCCCAGGAAGTAATTAGTAATGACAAAAAATAGGTCATTGGAGCTTGACTTGTGTTTAAGGGTACCATTATGTTTCTATATCTGTAGTTAGACTCCGATTTGTCAAAGAAAAATAAAAAGTAAAAGCAGATCTGTCTAATGAAGGCATTAAAAAAGAATATTAACTTGGAATATTGGCTCTGTCCCAATAAAAATTTGATTAAAACTATAAATTACAATTTCTAAAATGTCTAAAGCCGCAGAGCAACACTGGGCGGGCCCGAGCACATGGATTTTGAAGCGTAGCATGAGTTTTGCCTGAAATTTTTTAATAATGACTTCAGAATACGTACATTTTCACCACTTTCTAATTTTCTGTTGAGTTAAAACCCTCAAAAAGCCAATTAATTTGCCTGTCAGTGCCTTTCAGTGCTTGGGCCCTAATGAATGTAGCGATAAATAAACAAATGTAGAAATACAGAAATAACCCTTTTCATCGCAAACTTATTTATTGATTTATTTATAGCTTAGTTATTTTCTGTCCTGTATGGATCAGGTATGGATGTGGCAGCAGCAGGCAGTGGGCGTGTCTGATTCCGCCGCGGCTCTTCCCATTGGTGGAGAATCCATCCTGGTTACCAACCAACACAACGCGCTGTGCACATGAGAAAACAGAGTCGCTCGTTGTAAAGCTAACGGAGAACAAATCGCTGTTTTACAGAGACAGTAAGTGTTTTTGAATCATTCTATTAGAACACGAGTGAATGTCGTGCACCAATGAAAAAGCTGGGTAAAAAACTTTGAGCGTCATTTCACGTAGGTCTAGTTACAGGCTAACTCGCTAGCCTCTGTTGTTAGCGTAGCGACACTGCTAGTGTTCCTGTTTAACCGGGGATCATGGCAACTGGTGGTTTGTTAACTCTAACCCTTTATTCCAGATGTTGTCTGCCGGTAGCAGACTCAGTCGCAGATTCGTCACCTCAAAAAGGGCCTGTGTCTGAAGTGCATCACGTTGTAAGAGCTTTTTATCTGTGTGTAATCAACAGATGATCTGTCTGACGTGTGTTGAGTGTGTGGCCAACATGACACATGTGTGACGAGGCAAACCTGGAAAAAAAAACTAACTTCACACACAACATACACAAGCTATTCAAACCCCTCTTAATGCACAACATGGGTCAAAAACTGACCCGTATTCATTTCCTGTGTTATTTCACGCACGGCTGGGTGATTCGTTGCTATCTTCATTTGGTTGAAGGCTCCTTTGATGAGACAGAAGACTCATCTTCAACATGTCATGAAAGGAGCCTTGTTCATTTAGGAGAGCTGGATTCCAAGACACACCCACAACTTCAGCTTGATCCTGAGATCAAAGTCTAGGTCCTCAGCATTAGAGATTTCAGAATCAGAATCAAGAGCAAGAATTACCTTCTCATTTTCCTCATCCTGTTCTTCATAGAACTTCTTTATGAACATGTCATCTGTAAGTCTGAAATGATTACGACCAGCCACACTAACAATATGGATAAAGAAAATCAAAAGCATGGTTTCAAATGCATATCAATCTGTCTATTAAATATGTACTGATATAGTTCGAGTTTTGTTCTGTTGATGTAGCTATGGCTTGGGGTTGTTGTCTGGTGTTTATTTCAACAAGACCTTTAGTGTATCCCCGCACTGGCGCTTTGTGATAATGACGAATCTGCGTTCGGGTCTGCAGCCGACCGACAACATCTGGAAGAAAGACAACAACTCTCCAGTGGCCATGACTCCCAGTTAAACTGGTACCCAGCGGCAGCTAGCGGGATAGCCGCGGAAGCTATCACAATAGAGAGCAACCGTTGCCGCACATCTGTCAGATCGCTCACTTGCCAATCGTGTGTTAAAAGGCGTCCCGAGGAGGCCACTGGTTTGAAACCAGCTGTTCGCCATCTGACTTAAAAACAGATTTGTTGGGCTGGATCGCTCGGCGGGTTGGAGGCACACTTCATAACTGACGCGCATTCGAGGTAACCGAGGGTTTCATCTCTCCTCTGTGTCGCTCCGCAGTGGTTCTCCGACACAAGGCCGATTCCCGGGATCTCTGTGGAGCGGGAGACATGGGATAGCGTGGACCGCGGCCACACGATGGACAGCGAGGTAAGACGGGACAGGGTCAGGTGACACCTCCTCTCCTCAGTCGACCTGATGGGAGTCACACTGTGTGTTTACATCTCTGTCACTAACTGCTCTTCTTCTCCACTCTTCCTTCTACGTTTCCTCGCTTCTCTCTTCCGCTGCTGACACTGGCCCGATCCTGTAGCCCCTAGTTGACTTGTAGACTCTGAGTAAGGGCTTTGGGATTTCTCTGCTCGTCCTGCATGACTATGATGATTTATCTGATGTATGCTGGGATGGCATGAGCTGTAGGTGTCCATGTTATGTACACAAGCACTGACTGCCTGCTGAGCTTTCACCTGACATGGATAGTGTGTTTTTATTGTGTCTCGTTTTGTTATTAAATGTGACCTGCACCCTGATCTGCTGAGCTCGGCATTTTGCTCCCATTGTATACTTTTGAATTTTTTTATGGAAGTGACAAATACAGTTACATACCTGTCAAGCTGGCAGACATCTGAGGTTTTAAAGAGGGTGATTTCCTTTTTGTCGAGTCAACAGATGCTGTTGTGAGATGCATGTGATGTTCAGTTGTTCTTCCCTTTTATAGTCATAGATTATGTGACACGTGTTTGTCGACGCTAGTTTATTTGAAAAGGCTGCACTTCATTTAATTAGGCCAGGGGTGCAATAGCTTCTGTTCCAGTCATTCGTTTAATAAGACCCTGAATTTGGAATTATTCCAAAGGCATCTTGCCCAATGCCGAGTCAGTATTTCCCCTCAGTTAGACCATGTTTCCCCTGCTGCTCCATTCCCCGTGATCACATTTCCTCCTCTCACCTCATCTCATAATTAAAAGTCTGCAGTCCAACCCAGTGTACAAAATATTGGGATGACCATGAAATCACGAGAGAACGATAGGTGTCATGCAGAGTTTTAGAACCACTTTAGATTGTGCTCACAAAGGGTGGCACCTGCACTCCAGCAGTACACAGGTCTGTTTGCTGAGCAGTTCTTATTAAGGTCCCACTGCATGCTCTGTGTTGTTTCTTTATTTACTGGAGGAGCAAGTGGTTTGTTTCATATCTTGTGATGTATCAAATAAAGTGTTTGTGGCTGTGGACACCTGTGCGACAATGATGTGTATTTTAATTTTAATTTTCCTCCAACAGCTGATGTAGGTTGTTCTGACTCTCCTTTGTGTGTCTCTGTGTGTGTGTGTGTGTTGAAGGAGAGCAACGCGTGCCAAGAGGAGAAGCTTGCCTCTGCTGTGGATGACCCTCTGAATGAATATTTAATCAACCTCCAGCACAAAAACAGGTGAAGTGTGAGCACCGACTGTTGGGTAAGCGACAGATTAGATTACACAGAAGGAGCACTGATTGGTTCTTTTCATTTATATCCCCAGAAAAAAGCATTTGAAATGTTAGAGTAGCTTGATGTTTGAGTCTTGATCTTGATCATCTCAGACCTAAGATTTCTCTTCTCAGGATCCTCAAGCGCCTTAAAGCCAAAGACTCCAGGGAGATTGAGTTGGAAAAGCTGGAGCAAGGTTTTTCCATATATCTCAACGGAGCCAATGCTGAAACCAGTAGGAAGCAGCTGAAAAGCTCCGGCCACAAGTCCACTAACTCCTCACCTGCTTTGAGGCCTGCACGCACAGCAGGTATGTTGCTGCCGGACCAAAATAAACTTGGCACTCGAAACAAAAAAATCCTTTCGTAAGACCTTTAAAATTTTAACACTGTATCACTGTACAAAGGCAAGGGCTGATCTTGAGGGTTGAGTCATTTTCACAATGAAATCAAACATAGCTCATCGTCATACTCTATTCGTGACAGACCATATGAAAACCAGCCAACAGCCACCACTCCTCAGCTCGTAGTTCGCACGGCATCAACCCTCGTGCCGTTATCTCAGTGAATAAATGATAGTGACAGTTGTAGCTGGCAGCCGGTTTCTCGCTCTTCCTCTTTGGGCTGTGGACCATCTGCGCATGTGACTGTGTGTTCCTTCTCCTCCGAGGCTTCAGGCCCGCTGCACTCCGCTCATGTTCTTTTCTGTGCTGTGACTCATCGGCAGATGTCTGTAGAAGTGCCCACCAGTTGAGTGAAGACAGCAGCCATAGTCTGGAGCAAACCTACGTGACGCGGAGCCACACAGCCCCGGGAAAGGTCCAGAGGAAAGAATGGGTGCAGGTAGAGGCCTCACTTGTCTCGAGATCTTTATAATGAAGTATGCGTGTTAGGTAATACATATATTCAATTGTTCTTCTGTCATTTGTGCAGAATTCTGTCAAAGTTCGAACAGAGGAAGGATCAAATTTACTGTTATGCCCAGAAACGTGCTACTCTGAGGATTTTGAGCCCTACGAAAGCTTAGACATGGAGGTAGAGTGAAGACACAACAAAGCCTAATGAGCGTGTGTGGGTGTTTTAGGGGAGGGGCTCTGTGTCAGAGGCAGCTGTCTGTGCTGCCTAGCATCTCTCCATCTTTGCCATTTCCTCATTATCTAATCGCAGTGTTTCCCACAGAGCTCCAGTCTGCGCTCTCCTCGCAGTCCCCGCTCCCCCAGGGACAAATGCAAGAGCCAAGGAGGTCAGACAAGCCAGGAGCACAGTGAGAAGGTGCTCCTCAACCTGGAGGAAGTGAAGGTGAGAAGATGTTTGATTTCATCTTGTCATGGTGTCATGAGAGGAAGTGAATCATCTAAATGTGTTTCATGCTCTTGGGTGTTAATTTGTCATGTGTCCTAGGGGTTGTCACAAAATCAAGGGAATGGTTAAACTGTCAAGTGGTTGCATGCGCCTGCGGATGCTCAAGCTGATGACTGCGTGCATTGGCTGCCTACATAAACGCTGACCTTTTGTAAACTAGGTCCTGCGTCGGAGCCTGGTGGTCAGCATGAGGCGGAGCAGCCGCGACTCTGCGGGGGAGGAGTCGGAGGAAGAGTGGGTGGAGGAGCAGATTGAGAGAGAGGAGAGCACCGAGAGTCTGGATGAACTGGGGCTTCCTCTTTCGTCCTCCAAGTCCTCCTCGAGCCCTCGGCCCAGCAGCTCCCACGACCATTTTGACTCTGCCAACCTCATTGTCCTGGACTTTGCACTCTCACCTAAAGGTAGGCGGCTGCATCCTCTTTCACATGCAAATATGTTATTGATTTTTAGGTTGAATCTTTATGTCCAAAGTGTCTCCGTCTCCTCCTTATCTACACCATGTGCTGACCGGTAAACAAGCAGAATAAACAAGGACATCAAATATTGAAGAGTTCTGCTATGTTAGTCAGACACAGTGAGATACTTTTGTGCCTATGAACTATAAAAGGTATGCACTGTTCCTCCCTAACATGAAAAGTGTCTCTATTGTTCTAGGTCGTAAGATTCAACGTTCCCTGTCTGCAAAAAGGAAAGAAAACTTTGACACCTACATACAAACCAAACCTATGTTGGTGAAGAGCAAGACATTAGATAGGCCCCCTTCAGAAGAGACCTGGGATGGGCAGAGTAAGTGTTTTTTATTTTAAGGCAAAATATTCGCATTTCAAAAAGTCTGACATGTAAACACTGCTGCCTTTGCACTGTGGAACAATCCCTTGATACAAGCCCAAATGGTTGTTGCTGACATTTTGTTTACTTTTTTGCTTCAGGGTCAAGAGGTCGTGTGGAACGTCCCCTGTCAGCACCCAGGAAGGCTTCGATGGAGGAGCAGGACCCAGAGGAGGTGGCGTGCCGGGTTCGCCAGGCCATCCAGAGAGAGAACCGCTCTGTGCAGAGTCCTGAGCTCCTCAGTCACAGCACGGTCCGCTTGTCCCACACTGCACTCCTCACATCTTTACTGCACTCAGGCCACTAGCTAGTACATACGTGTTTTTTTTTATGTGTTTCTATTACACAGATTTCTCTTTTCACTGTGTCTACCCTACATGTAGTATATGTGCTCTTGATATGAATACATTGATCTGGATTGAGCTTGCATGTAAACCCTGTCCCTAAAGCTTATGTATCTTTCTGCTTTCTCTTCATCCAGGGCAGGGAACACCAGATAATAAATGGCTTAGTGCACCACAACACCCACGACAAGAACGAGAGCAGTGTTAGTTTGGCCATGCAGAGAATCACTCTAATGGGCCCCAGGTATGTTGACAGGATACAACACCCACACACTGCATTCATCTGTCTTCTGATGGTTAGCAGGACACCTGGTGCAAACTGTCAGAACATAATAGTGTTTTATAGAAGCGACCAGGAACAGTAATTTATGGTGTGTATGCTGCTCGACCTTGAGGAATTATTCATCAGTGTAGCTTACACATTGGTTAGCCATCCCTCACCACTGATGTGAAGGTCAGGGACCAGAGGGGAAGCAGCAGAGCTGAGGATCTCATCCTTCTGTTCAGGCAACAACAGAAACTGCTGATGGCCTTGGAGAAACTTGAACCCGGGCCCGGCTGCAACATTCCTCAGAGCGTCCAAACAGAGAGCAGAAAGGAGCCGGTGAGTCAGTGACTCCGCCACACAGCGCAGATATGGATAATCCTGTGTGATACAGACAAAGGTTTACAGACACACTTTGAAATCCTGTTTTTCATTGCAGAGAATTCAGTCCTCAGCCGAGGTCACCCCTGCCTTGTACGTTACCATGGAGATCCTGTCGAACTGGGGGAACGCTCTGCAGGTCGGCCTGACGGAGCTGCAGTTCTTCTGCCTCCGCAACAGGAAGCTGTACGTGTCGCCGCACGACCTGGACATCAGGAACGCTGACTTCCCCGGGAATCTGGGGGCACTCGTCAATGGAAAGGCGAAGGTGAGTCTTTGCTGCGTCAGCAACTCGTTTGAATAGTTCCTGCTCGTGTGTAAGCACAAATTGAAACTGCATACGAAATGACACCAATTAAACTCTGTCCTTTTGGAATATACACAGCCAGAGGTCCTTCCAAATGCCCTGCATTGTGTAGCTTGCCATTCAATTGAGTAATGTAGATTTCTTTTACATAATTATTATTATGTATTTTGTATTTTTTTCTAGTAGTTACAAAAGAATTATAATATAAAAATAATTGAAATGTGCATAATATACTTTTGTTAGATTATTAATCTTCATCCCGTTTATATTACATTTTCTTTGGATTATATTGAAAGAAATATCACAGCAGATACTTTACATTTATTATGTCTGTTAATGGCTGACAATAAAGAAACATTCCAAATAACTGGGCCTTAAAGCTTATTGAGCTTATATTTTTTAAGTACACTTGTATATGTGCAGCTGTCTGTGGTGTAAAAGGGATATTCCGTCTGTTCTCTTGGGTTGACAGACCACCAAAGAGCGTCACATGTGGACGTGTCCATACAACCCTCCCATCCAGCTCTACTTCATCATCAGGAACACGGAGCGCTCCCCAGACTTTGGAATATCCCGCATCAAAATCTGGAACTACAACAGGAGCCTCAATGTACGTGCTTCCTTTTTTTGTCTCATTAGTGCCATTTGGTCATTACAGTTTAAAAAAAAAGTCGACTTGCTAAAAACCAAGTGCAATCTGTCCCATCTCTCCTCGCATCTTCTGATTTATCCACCTCGCTCTCTCGTCCAAAGATTGTTAGATTCCATGTGCTCATAAATCCCTCATGCTGGTGTGTTGTCACTATCACACTGGGTGTGGCATGGTTTCATCGGGGGTGTGGTTCCCTTTAAGCAGTGGCTGGTTGAGCCGCCAGTCAGGCTGTCCAAATGTGGAACAGTGAGAGATTAGCCCCAGAGGATTAGTGTTGGGGGGGAAACGTGGGCTTCTGCCTCACTGCTGTTCATAGAGGGGCACTACAGCCCCACCATATCTCTTTATATGTTACTACCACTATCCAGATTTTCTTTTGTCTTGAACGTGCAAGGTAAGGACCTGTCGGCGAGATGTAGATTGGGGTGTGACTCGGGTTTTTAGAAGTTTACTGTCCTGAGGATCGAGCAGATTGGAGTTGGGCTTCAGACATTTCTCCCGGTAGACATGACTTGATATCTGTGAGCGTGCTTATTACTGCTAGCGTGGGGGGGGACTCTGCATGACAGAACTAGTTTGTGAGATATTCTCTACTGCACCTTATGCTTTTGGGTTTATAATTAGACCTACTTTGTTTTGATTAAAATAATAACTATGCACTAAAAATATTATATATGTATATACAGATTTTGTCTAAATATGTAGACATTTATTTTGTGTAGATCTTAGAGACTAATATCTAAAAATGATTGGGGTAATTACTAACATGAGTGTTGCTATGGAAGCTGTAAAACAAAGGTCAAAGTTCAAGGTGCAGGTAAATGAAAATGCCCTGTTTGTTTTTTAGGAGCTTGACATCGGTGCACGGCATATTAAGCTTTACCTCAACAGCACATTGGTGTTTGAAGGTGAGCTGGAGAAGGGCTGCGGCAACCAGGTCTATGACTACAGCACCGCGGTCGATCTCCCGGATTTCCAGATCCCAGACTCTGTGGTTTCCAGCCCTGTGTCTTCAGGACACCATCTGCGGGGGGTCAGTCCCCAGCGCCATGAGGACAGGAGTGGTGGGGAGGCCAGCACCATCCAGCAACACCCCATATCAGACACCCCAGGCCAGGCTATGATAGACATGCAGGAGAAATCCAATATGTCACTACCACCGATCACTCCTTCAGCAGTGGGGGTTTCATCCTCCTCTCGCCACCCCTCTGCGCAGAGACTTTTTTTCGACCTGCCAGCCTCAGAAGAGCCCCTCTCTCTCAGGCAGCAGGCGGCGCAGCCAGTGCCCATGGAGCAGACTGTCACCACCCAGCCGTCCTCGTCACGTGTGGCCCCCCAGTGGCTACAGCCCCTGAACAGAGAAGTAGCAGAGGGCTGCGAGGCCGGCAGGGAGAGGCCCAGGTGGCTCGTGCCTCAGCACTCCACAGAGCCCAAATTATCACCAGCCTCATCCTCTTCGCTGCTCCCGGAGCTGCCTTGTAACCCGGGCCGGGTGTGCAGAGGGACGGAGAGGACAGTGAACGGGAGTCAGTGGAACGCCGACTCTCTGGACGTTAGCTGTGACCTGCTGGAGGAGCTGGGGGAGCAGAAGCCGGACAGACCCATCAGTGGACGCAGGAGCTCAGTTCGAAACAGTGTCGTTTCTGTTTCTGCCAAACAGACGGAGGAGCAGAACCTCAGAGCTGCAACACTTTCAAACACAGGTAGTCAATACCACCTTCAATATGTGAAGTTATAATACTAAGGGACACATTTAACGGTATGTTATTTAACCCATGTACTTTTTATTTCACCTGCCAGTTGAATTTAAGGTTTTTTTGGGTGAAATTTAGAAATTAAATATTTGCTATTTAGTTATGAAAAACCTATTAACACTTTCTTGTATTCAGTGTTTGATAATAAATGCTGAGGCATATGTCCTTCCCTAATAGTAATCGTTTGTGTATTTTCCAGAGGAGCCACTGTCATTGGTGAACACCAACAGGAGGCAGTGTTCGTCTCAGGGCCCAGCTACACAGCCAGCAGGACGACACCCTCATGGAGTCCTGGGACTCCCTCATTAAGTTCAACAAATGCCAACGTGGACGCATCGCCAACATGGGCTATGAAGGAGACATCTTCGATGACTTCATCCAGCAGCAGGGCCTCTGTCCCTCCACTGTCCCATCCAACCCCTCCATGGCACCTAGGAGCCCCCTTTCCTCCTTGACTGCTCCGGGGACTCAGTGCGATGTCCCTGACAATGATCCATCCATGGAGCGGGAGGACGAGTTTGAAATCCCAGTTCTGCCACAGGGTCAAAGGCTGGTCATCAACATCCTGTCTACCTGGGGCGATCGCCACTACGTGGGCCTCAACGGCCTGGAGGTGTTCAGCTCCAGTGGAGAGCCTCTGCGACCTGCTCACATCCGGGCCGATCCTCCAGACATCAACATTCTCCCTGCATATGGCAAAGACCCACGTGTCGTTCACAACTTGACCGACGGCATCAATCGCACACAGGACGACATGCATCTCTGGTTGGCCCCGTTCACACCCGGTCGGAACCACACCGTCTTCATGGACTTCGGAGCTCCCTGCCAAGTGGCCATGATCCGTGTGTGGAACTACAACAAGTCTCGCATCCACTCTTTCCGAGGGGTGAAGGAAGTGGAGATGCTCTTGGATGGAAGGTGCATCTTCAGGGGAGAGATTGCCAAAGCTTCAGGCAACCTGTCCGGAGGTAAAGATCAGTCGTGTTTCATCTGCTTTTTGATGTTTGGACCAACTTGTCCTTTCTCCTTACAGTGTTGTCTTTTTTCAGAACTGGACCCAGTTCGGGGACACAATCCTGTTCACCACTGATGATGACATCCTGGAGGCTATGTCTCGCTACGATGAAACCTTCCTCAGTGAAGGTGAGGGTCGTGAGAGTCTGTCGAATGAGGAGGAGCTGCAGAGGCCGCGCACCGCCGATGGAGAGGGAGAGGAGAGACCCTTCACACAGGCCGGTTTCCGAGAGGAGGACCTCGCTGTGAGTACAGGCTGTTACAGACGTCTCCACAGGGAATCTTTTTAAACACTCTCTTACCATTGCAACCCTAGCCCTCACATCATCTACAGAACACTGGATTATAATAACGCTATAACTGTTTTCAAATATTTTTTTAGTTGAAACTTCAACTCAACCCCACCGTTAGCCAGTCTGAGGAGAACATGGAACATATTCCGGGGATGTTCACTGGAAAGTGTGAGTATAGCAGCGATATCCTGTCACCACAGGTTCTGTTCTCCCTTTTATTTTATTTTTTTTTAACATCTTGATGTCTCTGTTCCTCTTCCAGGCCTCAGACTAGAGCTGCTGCTCACTTGGGGGGACTCCCACTACATGGGCCTGACTGGATTGGAGGTGGTGGGGAAAGATGGAGAGTATTTGCCTTTAGACCTCGGTATGATGGCCGCGTCACCCTGTGACCTCAACGACCTGCCTGAGTACGGACACGACCAGCGAACACTCGATAAGTACGTCCAACACAAAGTGCCTCTCATGGTCAAGAAAAATCTAATATCGCACTAAGAAATCCACACTCTTTATCATCTGTTTCCAATATCCAGGCTTGTTGATGGCCAAAACATTACCACTGAAGACCAGCACATGTGGCTGATCCCTTTCTCCCGTGGAGATTCCCACACCTTGAACATAACGTTCACCACAGCCCAGACCATCGCAGGACTCCGCATCTGGAACTACAACAAGTCTCCTGAGGACTCCTACAGAGGGGTGAGACTCTTCTCTGTTGGACTCAGCCACAAATTGCTTTAGATAGTACTCGTGATAATAAAACATGTATATTAAGCTGTGTGACCCTGTTAATACAAAACTGTGGAACAACAAATTCCATTATTCGGTCTGTTCTCTCAGAGATCAATTGAGGTTTCTAGATTTATACAGGTGTCAGAGACAGACGGTGTGGGAAACCAAAATAGAATTCACACAGGAATCTGGCACATGATTATAAAGCTGCTTGAAACATCACATAGTTCACACTGAAAAGGTGAGAAAGCTGCTGTGTGATGCTACCAGGGATTAGTTTCTATATACGACCTGACATGTTCTATTCAGTCGATTATACACCACACACAACTAACAAATGTCTTTTGTGTTTTGTTCAGGTGAAGTTGATCCATGTTTTCGTGGACGATGTCCCAATCTCCCCGGCAGAGGGATTCCTCATCAGGAAAGGACCGGGCAACTGCCACTTTGACTTTGCACAGGAGATCCTCTTCGTCGACTTCCTGCAGACGCTGACTGACAGCAGCAGTTCTGAAGACCACCACAAGTAGGAGCCAGTGTTCAAACCTCCTATTTCAGGAGAAATTAAAGAATGTCATTTCCTAATTTCTAATTTTGTGGTTTCTAATTCAGAGGCAGCGCTAAGAAACAAGAGCAGGCCAGCATGGACTATGAAGCTCCCATCATGCCTTGTGGCTGTATCCTTCTGCCAACCATAGCAGGAAGTGATGGTTTTGACACCTGTGTTTTTGCCCCTGTTTGCAGGTCACATGCAATATGAGTGAGTTGCTTTGCTAACAACATTGTGCACATGAATGCTGTATATGTAGCCATGTTAAATGGTACTGTCACAGCTGGCTGACAGTCTAAGCACAGCCTTTGTACCATATAGACAGTGTAAGTATCTATGTGATATACCACATGACCCCTGTTATACATCCTTGACCCTAACCCATCAGTCATTTTTCAGCTGCAGCTTTTAACAACCTGGGGAGACCCGTACTACATCGGACTCAACGGCCTTGAGTTTTACGACCACAACCACAAGAAGATCAGTCTCAGTGACAACAGTATCCTTATCAGTCAACCTCCATCTCCATGCATCTCTCCTCACTAACCTGGGCTCCCTTCAACCGCAGTAATAAATCCACATTTTATTTCACTTGGTCTGGTTGTTGTTCGCCTCCCAATTTTTTGTTTAAATCTACAGACAATGGGTTAAATAAATGTATGAATATCCAGTGGACTTCATAGGTATTGGTATTATTATTTACTACTGTGCTGTTTTTAACTGAAAATGTCAGAAGCTATATGTTAATCTTGGTTTAGCAAATACTTACTGCAAAGTTTCCATCAGAGATCTGAGTTTAAAAAGTTTTACTACGTCAAAAGACTTTCTATAGCTGCTACACAACCAGTACTATTCTGATTATATTTATAAGGAGAGGACACATTTACTTTTGAAGTCATAATAATAGTTACTAATAAATGTCTGTACCTTAACATCGTGTCTACCAGACATCGCTGCTTTTCCCGACAGTGTGAACGTGCTGGACCACGTGAGCGGTGATGTGAGGACGCCAGATAAATTAATAGATGGAGTCAACAGTACCCACGATGGAAGACACACGTGGTTAGCCCCGGTTCTCCCAGGCCTGGTGAGGGAGTGTGTGTTTGTGTGTGTGGGGGGGGAGAGAGAGATACCAGACTGCAGTCAGGTAACACCCTCCAATCAGAGTTAGCAGTTAAGTGTATTTCTTGTTTCCATGCAGGTGAACCGTGTGTACGTCATCTTTGAACAGCCGGTGACCGTGTCCATGATCAAGCTGTGGAACTACTCTAAAACACACCAGAGGGGAGTGAAGGAGTTTGGGGTGAGCCACTCTGTCTATCAGCTGGGCATTTATGTTTGAATCCGACTTCACGACACAAAAGGTGAATGTGTCCCTGTGTGTGTGTTTAGCTGCTGGTGGACGACCTCCTCGTGTACAACGGCATCCTGGACAGTGTGAGCCACGTGGCCCGGGGCATTCTGCCGACCTGTGATCCGGTGGTGCCATACCACACCATCCTGTTCTCAGACGACCCCTACATCGCACACTGTGAGAGGAACACCGTTATCAGGTAGCTGTACTTTCTGAGCCTATATACACTGTAGGTGTAAGTGATTTGGTTGTGTAATTACTTTTACAAACGTGAATGGCTCTCAGTGAAGCACGTATCTCTTCCAAGGCCTTGAATCAGGCCGCACCTAATTGCACACAGTTGTCGATATATCAGTCCCCTAAATATGCCGGATTTCTGGATCCCTGAATTAGATCCCCACCAACTTTAATGGGTTGTTCCCTTAATGAGTTGTTCCCTGACCAATACCACATCCTTCCACTAAATTTCGTGGTAATCTGTCCTGTAGTGTTTGCATAATCTTGCTTTAAAAGAAACAAACCAGCGAACGGTTGGAAGACATAACCTCTTTGGCGGAGGCAAAGATCCAGATTGCTGGTCAGCCCTGCATCTTTTCCCGGACATGCATGAGTCATGTGTCAGGCATGTTTCCCTGCCATTGAATCATAGACAGATGACCTTGTACTGTGAATTAACTCATGAACATTTGATGAGTGAATGGCTGAAACAGAGACACACATTGTTTGACAGAGGAGATTTGGTTCATTCCAACTCTTCTCAAGCAGTGACTTGTTCTGAACGGAGATTTGCTCTTCTCCACCTCAGCCCCCTCGGCAGTCGACACCACCCACAGTGAGTATCAGATCCCCGCGAAAGCCTCGTGTCAGCACCTCCCTGTGGTCAATCCCTGTATTGAAGATTCCTCCGGTGCCCTCAAACGCCCGCAGCCAAGCCACACCCTCCTTCCTACACACTCGACTTGCGATACCTCAGTCCCTTCTCCCTCGCTTCCTCTCTCCTGTTACCTCTCTAGCTCCACCTTTGGTCTCGAAGCCTGGACCTGCTGACTTCAGGCTTTGTTATCAGTTACCCCTCCATTTCATGCCATTTTCCCACAGACACATAAGATTTACTCACATGCATCTGCCATTTCTTCCTTTCTCTTGCAGTAATTACGTGGAGGATCAGGATGTGAAGATGACCAATGACAACCAGATAGTCCACCACACCAAGATGAAGCAGACGGCCGATCCAGGTGAGTCGAGAAACACGTGAACTTGGATTAAAGATTTCTGGGCACACATACTCAGCATTTAAAAAAAACAAAACGTAAAATTGCTTGTTCTCCCCTTTTTCTACAGCTCTTCGACCTAAGACCTGCATGACTGATGGGGGGAAACATGGCAAGAGGAGGTACTGACTTTTTAAAGCCACTTTCTGGTGGATGAACTCCCTTACAATGAGATATCCACACCCAAGAGGACAGAGGCTGCACGACGGGTTTACACACACTCTCACACTCACAGAATTCCACTTTATGGTTGGATCACTCCCCTTCTTCCCTCGCTTTTGACCCAACGCCCACACCTGCATATTATCCCCAACACGTACTACGCCATTGCACCGGTCGTCCGTCCCACGGTGCCAGGATAAAATCTGTGAGGCTGCATTTTATCAGCCCTGTTCTTGTGCCTCGTACTTAACACTATATCTGTGGCTGCTACCTGTGACTTGTGAGCTGCATATTTAAAGGCTGCTTGTGGCGTGTTTTGAAAAAGAGAAGAAAGAGAAGAAATAAATAAATACGCTGTGAGGCCACACAGATACACTCACAGGTCAGGATGTGGCTGAGGCTACATTTCGAGTTGTATCCACTGATGCCTCGTAGGCGTGAGACCCGGCGACCACTCCCTGCCACCACTCGTAATGCTATGCAGACACTTATTTATACCTGTTGGTCATTTATACCTGGTAGCTATTATATTTCAAAGCTAGTGGTTTTACTTTGGGAAGTGCTTCTACGCAGGTTTTGACCTTTTACAAGATTTATATTGAGGATGAAAGTGCAAGTAGTCACATGTTTGTACGTTTCAAGCTAAAGGAAAAAGAATAGTGCATGTACAACTTCAGAGTATGTGAACAAATTAAAACTCCACAGTTGAGGTTTCAACGTATATGTGGCTCGACATGACTTTGTCAGTTGTTTTCTGAGAAGCATCAGGTAGAAAATACTTGTCTGTGATACAAGTGACCTTTTACTGAAGATGCTGTAAAGCAAACATTTCCTGAGCCAGTAATTTTAGTAACTTAATCAGAAATGGAAAAAAATATATCAACTTTTTCCTGTTTTGGATTTTGAGCAGATACAGTAACAGGAAACTTCTTATATGCAAATATTCTCAACTTACCTCAGATTGAGAAATATCCCTACAAAAATATATGTGGATAAATGTGGTTGTACCCTCACTATAATACTTGGTACTTGGTGTTGTACTACTCACTTATTCAATATTTATTGTACTAATTTGTTGCATGGGAAAGTTTCTTCAGCCTTAGCTGTTGTTATCTAAAAATGTTAAGACACATCTGTGTTTTAACTGCTTCATTGAGCCCAGATATAAACTGTTTGATACTCCCTACACCAGATGGGGAGTCCTTGTTTATGAAATGCAGTTTTATGTATTTTATTTCTTTATGTCCAACAGTAGCAGTAGCCATTACTCAGTCCTGCTCTGTGGGGTGGTGGCTGTGATTGTATGTGTAACTTTTAGTGTTTTGAAATATTTAATTATTTTTCTAACCTTGATTAAATATGTATATTTGATGTAGGTTTATTTGATTGAATAAAATCTAAAAATATACCCATGTTTCTTCCATCGGTTTCATGAACAATACCAGAATTGAGACACAGCTGCTGTATCTTATTCGTATTCTAGAGGAGTTAAGAAAAACAACACGGGACAACGGAGCTCCATAAATATATCCTGAGATATTTTAATTCAGTATTCGCTGTACATTTCATGAGGTTAGAGAGGAATGACCATTCAGTATCAGCGTATTCCTGGGACAGAGCACCAGTAGTGGAAAGGTGGTGATGGAACCACAGGGTCTCCATCACCACATACACAAACATTTAGCTGAGAGAATTACATCTTTGCAATTCCACATCTTTTGCGAGACGACAATCTCAGATTTTCCCTGGGAATGTTCCCTCTTCTCTCTGGTCGTCCCACTTCTGGACCTGAAAGAACAAGATGTAGGAGAGAAATTTACTTTTTGACATAAATATATATGTAAAATATTTCGGAAAAGGCACATTTACACAATGTAGTAATCAGTCAAAGGTCTATTAGGAGATTTTGCGGAGAACAAAAAGATAGAGCATCGACAGCTCGTTTTTCCGTTTTCAGTGTCGGTCAGTTGCTTGTGATGCTGTTTTATAAATCCAACACATTTTTGTCAGTTTAGAGTATCTGATGCTCAACAGTAAACATGTTCAAATATCCCTTAAACAGTAACTTAGAATACTCTGGTCTTTTTTCAGCTGAGCACTGTTTCAAAGGGGAACTCCACTCTCTATATTTGGACTGAAACTCGTTTTGATCTCTTTCCTGAGCAGAGACTCGCAGGAATGTGAGGAACGATGAAGTTGTTTGACCCCAGCTAAACAAACTCGGCCCTCATCTGTTGTAGGGACCATGTATACTCTGCCAGTACTTGTCTGTGTGATTTGCTCAAACTATCTCCTTGAACTTTTGAGATGTGGAAAAAAAAGTGTTATTTACCCAGGACATGGGGCAGAGGGATTTGTAGACCCTCTTGTACCAATCACAGGGCATGGTGTCCTGTCCTTTTGCCTCCAGAGATTTCTGGCAGCGGTGGAAGTCTATTAATAGAGAAAAAATAACAATGGATATAGAAATAGAAAGCACATGCAATCACTCCACATTTTTTCTTTCAAGGGGAAGGGATCAAGTCAGCGTCCTCAATCTGGATTAGCAGCAGGTCAGAGGTCAGAGGCCAACGCCTTTGAAAGACCTCAGGCAAACTGCATTAGCTCCACACAACTGACCCAGATGGAAGGTATAGAGCATTTGATTATTTTCATAGCACAGCATGTTTCCACAGTTTTAATATATTCTTAGATCAGTATTTCGGTGGTGTGGAACCAGAAGTGACAGCTTTGACCTCGAGGAGCACAACAAGCAGTCCTACCCAGGTAGTTGGACCAGCAGTTCTTTGTCTGGTTCTGGTTGGGGAACCTGGCGTCGAATGGAGCTGTGCGATAGTTCTCCAGTTTGGTTTTGATGTCCTCGGCCATTGTCACGTCTGTCGAGAGAGGATCATCAGTTTATGGACTATACCAAGACCACTCTGTCCCAGACTGGAGACAGAGCGGCTGTGGGGCTACAGCTCAGGTGTGACCGGGCACAAGCGGCGGCTCTGCAGAGGCTTATTTTTCGGAGAAGATTTAGGGCGGCTACATGCGAATAACGTATATATATATATATATTCCAATTATTCATTTGATAGAGAAAATACATGTTTCAACTCAGTACTGTATCTACTGTCAGCTATCAGTCAGACGTCTAATGGCAGCCGCTCAACCGGATGATTTGAGGAAATGGGGCAGATAAAAAACAAGCGTAAGGATATTGGCAAACAGGTTTTCAATAGAGCCTCGTCACCAGGCCATTGCGCTCATTTCCTCCTATAACACAACCCAGTTTCTCTTTCTATATCACACAGCACATGAACAACTATTTGTCTAATGTATCATATCAAGGTGAATAATAATTAAGGTCATACAAAAACGTGTGCGTAAAAAAAAATGTACATGCGGAACTTGCATTTCCCGACGCGTGCCCGGGCACAGCCTCAAGTTATTCTCGTCATTCTCTCGTTAATATATTCACGCAGCCTCCAAAGTACATGTTCCATGAGTGTGGGGCGACCTAAGTGTTTAAAAATGTGAAGCTGAGCAGGTGCACGTTACCTGTGTGGTGGCTTGAGTCGCTGGTTCGAGATCCCTGCGTCTGGTTCCTCGGACTAGAAGCCGTGTGCGCACAATGCCGCGCGCGCGCGCTCCACTCTGGAGCTGCTGCTGCTGCCGTGCAGTGGAATCATAACGGTATGGCGGACCCAGGTCACATTGAAATGACACACACACACGCTGATCACGCAGACGCGCGCGTGGGTCTACTGCTTATGGATGTGAGGATACAGGGGAGGCAGCCTCGTGCACGGAGACCCCCCAGCATCCAGCGCGGGGGTGTTTTAATAGTGTTTATCCTCATGTATTCTCAACGCGGAAGTATTTCGGTGAACGTGTTAATCATTACCAGATGTTTACGCAGAGAATTTCAAAGTATCTCAGGTGGTTCGGTTGGATTCGTCCCCCCCCCTGTCTGTGGACTTCATTCTGTGTCTGTGCTCAGCAGAGGACGACACAGGGGAGAATAAGAATAAGAAGAAATGCTCGTTTATTCAAACCAGGAACTCGCTGTCTAGGAATCGAGTTAGTCTGGACACGTGGAGGAGGAGGTGGGTGGGGGTGCTGTCAGGTGTTATCTGAGGACAGAGGAGCGCGCAGGAGGAGGCGGGGCTGCTCTGCTCCACTTCGATCCCCGATGTGTGAGGAATATTCACCATCTTGTCCTGTTTTCTAAAACCACCACTGATCAGGTGATGTGAAACGCGTCTGTGCGGTTCTCCGGCTCCTCTCCTCCCGGTGACCTTCCCCTGCTTTGAAACGGTTTCCCTGAATATCACTCTGGACTTTCAAAGTGTTCCCCGATCCGACCACTTCCCTACAAGGACCTACTTTTCCATTCCGAGATAGCTCAGGAGGGCAGGAGCCTGTCGGTGGTTGTGCGTCATGGTGATAAAATGACGCGCTGCCACTGTTCAGGGTTCAACCCCTGTACTACGTGACTAGCCTCAGTGTGTCAATGGACCTAGTGGATGATGCTGCAGCGCGCATGCCATGTAGTGCCTACTCATCATGCAGTGTTTATACTGCAACACCAGGGGGCGACAGAGTTTTCATTTGTATGTTGTGACTGGGCGGGATTATATGAGTTCAAAACATCAAAGGCAAAAGTTAGAGATTCAATAAATGATCAACTGCTTCTGATTCAAAAAATTATTTCAAAAAGGTACTGTAAATTCATTTAAATTGTTTTTTTATTTGGTTTGACACGTTTATTACACTGCTCAAAAATATATCACATTACATTGTATATATGTAGGCATAAAAATATATATGTATGGTCACTGGCCAATATCAGCATGATTTAGATTTATTAATTTTTTTGCGTAAAGGTCACTTTCCATCGCTACAAAAATGTGCATATTTAGCCTCCAACTCACTGTCATGCCAATTGTCTAAACCACACATAACATAAAAGATAAGCCTGAAGATTTAACTTCAAGCTGTTAACTGTGTTATTAAAGGGTGGCACAACATTCAACAGCATTTGTATTATCTTGATTGGAGGTTTATAAAAGCTCTGTCACCCTATGAAAGTCTCCTCCGTAAGACATAAGGGCGATACATTCTTGTAGGGATTGGCGATTTAATGGTTGAGAGAGCTAACCAATATATTAATATCAATTCAGTGTCGACAGTGTTCGATCCCCGGCACCTCCACTATGCATGTACAAGTGACCTTGGGCAAGACACTGATCCCCCAAATTGCCCCTGAGGCCTTTAGCAACAGTGTATGAACTGTGGGATAGAAGAAGCGCTGCATATCGAAGTGCTGTACGATTGTGTCAGGGGCTTAATAAATACAATCTGTTGACCGTCTTTGAGATTAAACATAACACTTCTTTTAAGCCTGTTGAATATTGCTCAGATTCAAGCTTATCAAGACAGAAAGAACAGCCAGCGCCAACACAGACCCGCCCTACAGGTTCAATATATTAATGTAAAGCATAAACCAGAAACTCTTTAACTTCTATAAATCACTAAGAAAAGAAACCGCTTCATAGGGAGCAGTAAAAACCACAGCACTGACTCAGCAGGAGATCCTTTGACTCACCCTTACAGCATCTTGGATTAAGTAAATAACAGTACCAATGACTAAAAGCTGGCCCTCTCATACTTTTGCGAATAGAATATGATAAAAAAAAACGTAGTGGCGGTAATTTAAGGTTCATGGATTTCAAGTTTCTCCACACAACTATCCGCTTCACTGTGCAAGTAAATGATTAAATTCAACTAAAGAAAAATAGCCCCATCATGGTGGCTTGCTAAAGGTTGTAACAATATTTTGAAAAAAGCCACCTTTGGCAGAGTGCGTCTGCTTCCTTTGAAGCACAGTGTCACATACAGTTGCATAGATCCAGACAATAACCCAGCCTCAGCCGTTTATAAAAAGAGCAATGCATTGAAATGTCAGAAACGATATACGAGGCAGGTCCCCTCTCGATTCATCAGCAGGAAAACTGCGTCTGTGCACAGTGAAGCAGTCGGAGAACAGGGAGCTCTTTGGACATGAGATCAAATCTAACTCATGATTGTATGTTTACAGTCAAGTCTGAAGGAATCTTTTTGTTGTCAGCAGTAGGAAAGTTGTAACTGGTGAACACACGTTGGTTTATAAAGCCATCATACAGTCACCTGTGACCAACTGGTTCGGACACGTCCCAATTGGTCCTGTCACTCTTCACTGAAGCGGAGTCGTAGGAACGCGTCTGTAATGTCCTTGTTGCTCTCCCACTCTCCTTCGCTGCTGATACGCAGCACTTTGCTGTACTCGAGATCCTGCTTCAGCTTCCGCTTTCTGAGGACCACAGTGTCTTCGTCCCCCTCCCCCTCCGGGCTGGTCAGCAGAAGGTAGGCAGCGTGGCGCCCAAGCTCCAACAGGGTGGCTGAGAGAAGATCACAGATTTAGAAAGAAAACATGGATTTCCTTTATCCCTCCGAGCACCGAGTTAAGTTGAGATATAAATTGATTGCATAGGAGAGGAATGAGTACCTTTAAATGTTATGATGTGGTCCAGGGAATTGGTGGACTCGAGAAGAATTTGAGAATAAAGAGGGAGCATCAAGTAAGTGCGGCGGTCACTCATTGCCGGGATCTGTAAGGAAATATTTGAGTCATATCAGGGTTTTTCTCTCTCACATGCATCTTTTCCATTAAGGCAGTGTACTCACAGATGAGTTGGTCGCCGGAGGCATCATGCCCCAAAACACAAAGACGGAAACGGCGTTGGTGGTGTGTATCGCTGTCGGCCCCGGTGAATTCGGACATGACAAAAGACTGACTTGCCACAGCACAACACCGGTCTTCCCGTCGAGAATTACTATCTACATATAAAACAGAAAGTGGTGCAGTTAAACTATGATTCAAATCAAACACTGCGTGAGAGGAAGTAGACATAATGTGGACATCACAACGGTGTTTGAACATTTTCAACCCAACTCACCCTCTTTGTGTAGTTGCCAACATCCTCCTCAACCACAACATCAAGGACATCGTCTTTGTTAAAGTGACCGAAGGAGGGCTCGCTGGATGAAGGAGAACACGGGAGAAAGACATTGATGTTAATAAAAGTAAGTAGTTAACTTACTAAACTAATGAACATAATGCATCTACAGGGGTTTAAGAGGATTGTTGATATTACAAATGACAGTGGGTTTTTAACAGTTTTGTTATTTCTGCAACTTAATTGTTAACATACAGTTTATAACTATTATTTAACCAAAAGATCTATCTATAAATGATCAAAATCGGTTTTCCTCCATTCTTCTACAAATTGTTTAGGCTCTAATTTGTGTGTGAAATATAAACAGACAGAAGTGACACCTGAGGACTGAGCTGGTGTTGAATCTCCACAGTAGTTTCCGATCTTTTCCATCTACCAGCACCACATCCGTGCTGGTCACCAGGAGCAGGTTTGGTGGATCCCATCTTTCCTGTTTTCTGACCACTCGAATCACTGAGTCAGACCTACAAAGTGGTAAAAGAAATATCAGCCACAGTCTCCGGTGATAGCCCTGATGAATTCAGGTGGTTAAGTGAAGTAAGAGTAGAATGGGGGGGGCGGGGCGGGGGCTCCTCTCACTCGTAGATGGGTACAAGGCCGGTTGCACTGCTGGCGTTTTTCTCCCAGAGTTTATCCTTCTTTAAGCGGACCTCAATCCCTGCTTTAGCCTTGGCAGCAATCCTCCATAGTGCAAGTCCATACAAGCCAGTGTCTGAATGAACACACAATTACATCACACACCTCTACTCACTCATTTCATAGTTATTCATGAGATAAAAGGGGACTATCAATCCTGTGCATATATTCTTCATATCAATATTCACCTTAACTGCTCTTTATCTGTTTATATATTTATTTGCTGCTTATATATTTTCATACACTACAGTATTGATTCATCTGCTGCTACCTGGTCCTGTGTGTATATTATATATATATATATATATATTCCTTTTAACTTTTACTGTATATCCTGTTCACCTTCCTCTTACATTCATATACACTACTCTTACTCTTTAATTTCAGGTTACCATACCCCTTTTTTTTTACATGCTCTATGTGCACTTGAACTGCCCTCCAGGAACAAATGAAGTGATTTTGAATTGAGTTGAATCCACACTGAAACTCATCAAAGTGTGTTAAATAAATTTAGATAACTGTTTTTTTAAATCTCTAATGACTTAAGGCTATTTTCTGTTTTAGCGCTAAGGAGCACCTCCCCTGAAATCACTACATCCTCCATAACTATACACGTCTGAATACAGATATGCAGTAATAACCTGTTGGGATTGCCCCAGCTGCTTTCTTGTACAAACCTGTTTGGAGCAGCACATAGTGAGAACCCTCTGTGGTGCGATGGAGGAGATGCATCTCTGTGGAGTTCAGGGACAGCGTGGAGTTCAGAGACACCGTGGAGCCGATCTGGACGCCCGTCTCCCCTGAGAGGAACGCCAGCCGAGTCTGCAGGTACGATGGGAAACAATGAGAACTGGATTCTGTTTGGCTGGATTCTGTTTGAGTGCAACATTAACGGATGGTGTCATGGCCAAAGCTTGTTATTTGCTTATTTGAGAAATGAATCAGTACATTATCACCAAGTAAAATGCAAAAATATACAAATTCAAAACACAAAGACTCATAAAGTAACTTAATACTTGCACTGTGAGGCCCTGTTCAGTATTAACATTCATATCAGGGGATCGAATAACAAGTGGTCAGCCTTTAAGTACAGGTGTGAACGCACTTAATATGCAATGAGGATGCATTTGAGATCTGAGACACACGTGGAGACTTGAGGTGTAAAACGATGTACTCGGAGCTGTCCACTTGGGAAACGATCATCCTAACCAGCTCCTCTGTTACAAAAAGAAGCAAATAAAGTTCACTGTAATAAACAACACTGCTGATTTTCACCTGTGTGTTGTCAGATCCCACCAGAGCCACGTCATTGACCTTGTCCCCATCCAGATCTGGGATACTGAGAACAGGCACAGTGCTGTGCAGACCAGAGAGCTGAGGCTGCTGCCACTTTATTACACCTGTACATAAACACACCACACAGCACTGTAAAGGGATCTTTTGCATATTACTACCACTTAAATTTATCATTATGAATCTGACCTGTGGACGCTGTGGTGAATGCAATACATAGACAACAATGTTCTCAAAAACACGTAACTTAAGAACAGTTTGCAATATTCATATAAAAGATTTATACATAGGTAGTCAATACTTCATGGGTCTTTTAAAGAATTATCAACTAATTTAAAAAAGTTAATAGAAAAAGCAGATTATTATATATCATAAAATGAATAAGATTACTATAAATTAGTTGGGATCTAAAATGTAATGTAATTTATAGTATCCATTACAAAGAGACAGAGTGGTGAGTCACAAACCTTTGTGTTTGTCAACAGCAGTGATCTGGTCAGAGTGGGAGAGCAAGCAGTCCCAGTTTCTGCCTGTATCTTTCTCCAGACCGCACTGGGCCCAGTGGAACTCAGGCTGGAGTGGTAGCTCCCACAGGGTCACTCCATGTGTCCCATCCACTGCCAACACAAACACGCATGGCGAAGGCATACCTGGAAAACACACAGGGTGTAAATGACCTACACAAAACAACATTTAAAGTAGGAGCATGTAGTTTGAGCGACGACTTCGTGATTTCATTCAAACTGAAAAGCCCTTCGTACCTGCATCGGCACAGGTGCTGTTCACACCGGATTCTGTCGTCTTGAGCACAAACAGGACGTCCCGCACCTTGTCGCTACTCGCAGCTTCAATGGCTAAGAAATCAAAAGTTGCTGTGGCAGAGGGGGAAGAAATCAGTCCCACATTCTAGACACTGCCGGGCAGCGAAACACAAACCATCCAAACACACACACCTGCTTTAGGGAATGTCCTGTTCCAGGAGACGAGATACTGCGGTCTGACGGGACAGCGGAGGACGAAGGAGAAGGCAAACACGATGACGAGGCAGAGGAAAAGGGAGAGGAAGAAGAACGCAGTTCGCCAGTGGGTCAATTTGTGAAAACCCAGCACGTCCTTTAAACTCTTCTTCTTCTTCAGCTCTGTGGCTTCCTCCCCACTCTTCAGAGGGTCGCCCTCAGTGGCATGGTTTGTGGTCTCCATCATCACCTCAATGCATGTCAGGGACACTGATCCACCTAACACAGGAAAGATTTAACTGTAAAACAAATTCCACAATGTAATCCTAATCATAAAGCAACACCATGTGACTTTACAATTCGTCATGCTTCTTTATTTGTATTGTCTTATATTGCTTTTACAATTTGTCATGATCCCTTTTGTATTTTATGTGAAATGTGTGCTACAAATAAACTTATATACTTGTATTTATATTTTAAAGGTTTCCTCGCTGGAGAAAAACACAGGTTTTTAATGACTCCAGAGTCTTTTTATTAACTAATATACGGTTCAGCATTACTGTTCAACATGTTTTGGCCTAAACGCCTCCAAACGACATGACATCAAAGGCAGATGTAATTAAACGGTGTGGCAATCAAAGGCCACACAAGGCACGAGCTACCTGTCACAATATGGAGTCAACTTAAAAACGTGCATGTGACGAAATAACCTGCAATCAAAAAGAGACAGGCCTGCAGGCATTCACAGATGTGGCTCAGGAAAAACACACACTGAAGGCAGCAGGGTCCAGATGTTTCTGCTGCCTCCACCTTTGTGGACCTGGGCCTATTCAGACGGTGGCTCGCGAGGACTCCAGAGATTTCTCAACAACAAACCCATGATGAATAATCAGCGGCGAACACACCCTGTGATCTGCTCTGTAGCCACGGGCACACTACCCCATGTAGGAATCGTACAGGAACTAGTGGCTTGTAGATAAATAAATAAAAACTTGAACGCGTGAATTTGAGTTAAATTTCCGCTGTCAAATGTCCCCGAGTGGACACACCGTGCCAGGTTAGCCAAGTAGCCCCAGGAAGAGGGTTTACTTTCGGGTGCAGCTATCTTCGTTAGCCAGCTCAAGTTCGCAGTTAACACCCGGTTGGTTCAGAACTTGGTCAAACAAGGAATGTGAACCTGAGACAAGAATGAAAAGAGACTGAAGAAGAGTTTGTTCGTACTTATTCCCTCTGCACAGGCCTGAGATCAGCAGTACTAACACACAAAAACACACTGAGGCCTGTCAACCTAAGTAAACAAAGCACACACGGGTCTGAACCGGTTATGTTTGTCTGTCAGGTGGCGCTCTGTCGTCCGTTAAAGTGACATTACAAGGACAAAACCCTCATCTACGTCACAACCTTTAACAAAACCCTCCTGTTACCTAACCCTAGTTCTAGGACTGGACTCACCTTCTGAGACCAGCTGCTGCCTGTCAGGTCAAACTCAGGGAAAACAGAGCGTGAGGAGCCAACATTTTGCTGAAGAAGCTTTGATTGGTCCGTTTACTTGTGCCTCAACGATTGGTCAGCTGAAGACCCATGGTCCCGCCCCTCAACCCTGACGTATGCTAACCCATATCTATGTGCTAACCGGTGCAGTGCCGAGTTCCGCCCGCGCGCGGAGAATCCAGTTTACCTCGCGGGAGCGCGCACAGCCGCTGCGGAAAGAGGCTTCCTGTCGTGATCATCTCTATGGCAACTAAATACTGTATAATCTCCTTTGCCAGTGTTTATTAATGATGATAATGTTCATGTTTAGAGTCAACAATGATTTATAAGAAGTGTTTCCTCGCGATTTGTCTGATGAGTCAATATTTCCTGATTTAAGAGCTGCATGTGAGACTCGGTATGCAGAACTGCCGATATGTAATGTATTCACAGGTATTTCAGTACTTTACAGTCGAGTCAAACGTCAAAATAGGCATCGTGTTTACAGATTTCTAGAAATAAAGTTGGATTGTGAATGTAGTACTTGACATTTGATTAATTGCTGGGTTAGATGTGTGGCATTCCCAATGTAAAGTAAAAAACACAAGAAAATATCAGCTGGAGTCAGTGTTTGACCTCAAAGGGTCTGAAAAGAGACCTGGGAGGAGGATGCATTGTTTGGAAAAGCAGATTTTGGACCTGTATTTACATCCCTCGGTTTTTTCAGCAAGGAAAAGATTAAATGGATTGGAAATGGATTTGTATTTATATAGCGTGTGTGAAGTTCTCAATATTGAGTCAAAACACGCTTTTGGTCTCGATGTCAGGTCAATAATGCTGAAATAGCTGTGTATACTTTACATGCCAGCAGAATTGAAGATCGAGTCTCACATTCAGCTCGTCAACACAAATAATGACATTAAAACAAGCTTAATTTGATGGAGGTGGGCAGTTTGGCAACGTCCTGCCATATTTCCTCAGAAGTATTGAGTGCTCAGACCTGTCGCGAGGAAAAGCGTCTTCAACTGAGTCTCCTAAATCACTGATGACTCTAAACATTCATGATCAACGTTATCAGCATTAATAAAAAAACACCAACACACGATAATAGATAGTTATTTAGCTGTGCGCGGTCCCGGGAGGTGCATGCCAGTCTCGGCAGGGCATGCTGAACTCGGCACAACACCGGAACCACCGGTTGTTCCGTCACTTCCCTTATGTGAAACGGAAACAGACGAATCCACGAAATCGAGAGAAGCTGCGAGAGGTGATGCTTTGACGAACACATTATCATACTTCACCCGAGCCACACGCCAAGGAGCCGCTCTCTGCTTTCTAACCTGTACATAGCGCCGTCGACGGAAGGCCCAGCGATGTCTGCCCAGGCTCAGATGCGGGCCCTGCTCGACCAGCTGATGGGAACAGCGAGGGATGGTGAGTTGCTGTAGCATGCTAGCCGAGCTAGCATAGCCAAGATGGAGCCACCGCTGAGGCTGGCCGCTGTTGTCGTGTGATGGACAGACCTGCATGAATGGATGTACTAAAGAGGGCTGCGTTAAACACCGCACAGTTCGACTCGATGCGCTTTAACGGATTAACACTAGACTTTAATGTTTGCATCCACCAATCAAGAGATATGTTAGTTTCGCTTTTGTCACCATGAAACTTAACCTTAAACGTAGCTGGTGGCTAAGTTAGCTAATGTTTACTGTTTAAGTTATGTAACCTTTGCTGTTAGCGCCACTCAGAGATACACAAAAAACAGTTAGACCATTGATTTTGTCAATTCCAAGGCAGCACACGTAAAGCAATAATAGTTCATATACATTACATTTGCAGGAAATAAACGAAAAGAAAATGTCTAAATTATTAATTGAAGTTGTATAAGTTTATGTCATCGATAGTCTATTTTAGTAAAACATCCAATAATCCAAAATATTCAAGATCGAGACTTTCATTCATAACCTCACTATTTCTTATTAAAAGAAAAACATTTAATGTTATGTACTCATGCTCCCTTTTTGTGTAATGTTATAACCATGTAAAGTACAACATTAATGGGCTAGAAGATTTTTTTATGTCAGTGCTTTTATTTTGATAAATATAACAGTGTATTGTATCATATATCTTCAGTTGATTACATGTTTTATATATTAAAAATCTTAACCACATCGGTAACGCGTGCATCTGTGAAACGATTGTAGGGACTGAACGTAGAATATTTATAATGTAGAAAATACTCGTGGTATACAAGGTAAAAGTAACTTAAAAGTAGAATTGGAATTTACATAAAACTTTGTAAATATGTTTTCCATCTGCTTCAGATTGCATTGTTGCGTACAATTTATAAAAAAATAATATCAATAATTAAAAAATTGAGATTTGCACATGACAAGTGCAAATCTATTATATCTTAATGCTAATATATAATTTTAGTATTATCGTTCTGCCATTTGGATGCAAACATTAAAAGATGAAATCGGCTGTCAAGTCTGATTTCCTGTAGCAGAACATGACGGCTTGCTGCTGTCATGTTATTTAATAAAACGCTGTTGCATCCTGACGATAGAATAAAAGTGCAGCCCTTTAGATTATCCTTTAATAAATTGTTAACTCGATTTGTGCTGTCAGAGTTACTATGTGTTGTGCGTTTGTGGGTGTATGTGTGATGACATTGATATTAAATTCTTCCCATACATTTGTTGCATACAAACTGAACAATTGTGGCCCCTTTATTTTATTCATTAAGGTTCAGTGTATCTTTGCCAGCCTACATCAATCTGCAAAGGAGTTGCAGAAAAGCCTCATGTTCATCGAGCCGTGAGTCACACATAATTTTTAAAGCTGTTATGATGAATATCCAAACAATTTGTTTGCCTTCCGGAAGTTATTGTAGCCATTTTGTAATCACACAAATGGGTTACTATTTAGTGGCACTAGAATTACAATTTGGAGTAGAACTATGCAGCCTGAGCTGAGACGCCGTGTTGCGCTGAAGCCAAAAGAAGAAGTTCTCAAATTCCGATTAGACGTCTTGTTTTTCAGAAGGCAATTTTTTGCATTCAGTCAAAACTAAAACTTTGCACACATCATTTTTCGATCTGACTTGTGTATGACTCCCAACTTCTTACTACAGGTATGGGCAAGAAAACTGTTCCCATTTATACTTTTCTACAGCGGGTTTAAAATTCTGCAGCTGAGGTCTTGAAGATGCAGAAGGGTACAGTATGTGGTGCAGATCGCAGTGTGTATAAACCCATTTTTCCCTTGGATTTCTTTTGTGTTTTTTTTTCTTTTTTGTTTTTACTATTTGTAAAGGTCTTTGCTGGAATATTTGTCTGACATGTTTACATTTTACTGTCACAGTCTTAGTAGCAGGCTTTTCTTGTATAGACCAATTTCCAACTCGTGTGTGTATATGTAATAGAAATGCTACAAAGTCATGGTAATGCAAATGAGTTCTAGGAAACAACTATAACATATTGTGTCCTCCTTGGCTTCATCTTTTGTTGCTCCACATTTCTAGAGTGAACATTGAGCCTGATCACAAGTTAAACTGAACAGAGGCTCTAATATTTCCGCATTTTGATCAAGGTGTGGGTAAGGCTAACACAGAGGTGAGGTAAGAACGCAGAACCACATCTAGTTTCTGCATTGTCACATAAGTTAACATAGTTCACTAGTTCATTAGTTGCAGGTAAATATAATGTTGCACTAATAAAATATATATTTTAACTTCCGATATCTAAGAATTGGTTTTCACACGATTGCAGGTATATTGACCAACGTATGCAGATTTAGTTTTACTGCAGTATGTTAATATGAGCCAAACCATTGGACACCTCGCACCTGCTACCAAGTATGTGAGGTCTTTCTCACTGGTGGTTTTCTGGATTATTTCAGGCGATGAGACGAGGCAGAGGGTCAAGTACAGTGACGAGCGCGTCTGCAAAAGTCATCTTCTCAACTGCTGTCCACATGACATCCTGTCCGGAACTGTGAGTTGACTGCATTTCTGGTTTTAAACTTCCACATACTTTACATATGTGTATATTTTAAGATGCTGGAATATATCGTAATTTAGAAGCACATTTGATTCCTCACAGGATTATAATTCTCTTGGCAGTAAAGTACTGTAAAGAAGAAGGAAAACAGAATATGCACCATGATTTAATTATAACATAACTCATTTATATTTGCACGTGTGTGTGACGTTTCTGCTTATGTCTTGCTGATAGCGCATGGACCTGGGAGAGTGCACGAAGATCCATGACCTCGCACTTCGGGCAGATTATGAAATTGCCTCCAAGGACAGAGATCTGTTCTTTGAGCTAGATGTAAGTGATGTCCTGCTATAAATAATACATGTATGCTGATGGTAAAACTGTCAAATGCATATTCATATGAGAAATGTGTTGTACAGCATTCTTAATGATCGAGGAGCTACTTGGTATCACCAGATATATTTTTCAGATGTAAATGTCGTACAACACATCCCACTTCTAACTACCTCAAGATGTCGGATTAACAGAGCTATATTGTGGAGGATGTGAATGTTTCCTTCTCTGGGTCTTTATGAAGCATTATTCATTTCGCCCTGAAAGCAAGTTAGCTGAGATGGAGTGAGTCAACAGATAGAAAGATAAAACATACAGTCAAGCTTGCCCATTTCCCATTAGCAGTTGCCATAAGCAACCAAGGCCGCAAAAGATATGATAAACTGAGCCTAAGGGAAGGGAAGTGATAATACTGGTCTTGTGAAGTAAGAATCGGCGCTGCCTTTCTGTCCGAGTCTCATTCTGTGAGCGTTTTCTCATTCTGAAAGGCGGTGGACCACCTGGAATCTTTCATTGCCGACTGTGACCGGAGGACAGAACTCGCCAAGAAGCGCCTCGCGGAGACCCAGGAAGAGATCAGTGCTGAGGTGGCAGCAAAGGTGAGCAAACAGAGTTTTAAGAAGACTTTTCAAACCTATTTACACCTTAGTTTTCCCCTTTTTTTTTGTTGCACTGTTCAATTTGCGGTTTAGTGTTTTAGTGCAGGAAATAGCCAGATGTAAAACGTGTGGTTCTGGGCTGTTGTTGTAGGCAGAGAAGGTTCATGAGCTGAATGAGGAAATAGGAAAGCTCCTGGCCAAGGCTGAGCAGCTTGGAGCCGAGGGAAACGTGGACGAGGCCCAGAAGGTTCTGCAGGAGGTGGAGAAGGTCCGCACCAGGAAGAAGGATGCAGAGGTGAGGAATGCAGGAAATGGAGTGTGGCGCCCATTGTTTCTTATATAACATTAATCTTGTGAGAACTCAATGTCCGTTCTCGTCTCTGTGTCCTCAGGAGGAGTACAGAAACTCAATGCCAGCCTCCAGCTTTCAGCAGCAGAAGCTTCGGGTGTGCGAGGTGTGCTCTGCCTACCTGGGTCTCCATGACAACGACCGTCGCCTGGCAGACCATTTTGGTGGGAAGCTTCACCTTGGCTTCATCCAGATCAGAGAAAAACTGGACCTACTAAAGGTAAACTTCTGCTTGTACATCTGTGATTGACATTGGGCTGATCATTTGAAAACACAGAGGTTTGGATAAAGGTGTTTAACTTCTAAATGGGTTTTTTGGTTTTATCAGAAAACTGTGGTTGACAAGCAGGAGCAAAGGAACCAGGAACGCTTGAAGAGACGTGAAGAGAGGGAGAAAGAGGAACAGCTGAAGAAGAGGTGGGTGCAGATATTTAAAATTCTTGGAATTTCATTTGTTGTGTCCACTATATTGTTTTTATTGACTTAAGTGTTTGGTTTTGTTCTCTGCTTATTTCTTAGGACCAGATCACCAAGCCGAGAGCAAAAAAGGTGAGAGCACTGCCTTAACCATCTGTCCACGTTTTGGACGAGTTGCTCTGATTTAAAAAGTGCTGTTTGTAATTCCCAAGTGTCATCTCTCATTCTCATCAGGTCCCGTTCTCGTGACCGCAAGAAGCGGCGCTCGAGCTCCCCATCACGAGACAAGCGCCGCTCCCGCTCCAGGGACAGGAAGAGGCGGCATCGCAGCCGCTCCCGCTCCCGCAGCCGAGGCCACCGCCACAGCCACGAGCAGAGCTCCAGACACAAGTGTGTACAAAACCAAACCCACTGAGTTCACACCAAGCCCACACAGACTTTGGTCACAGCTTCAGCCTTTTCTCAAATAATCTTTTACTTGTTTATAAGAATAAACCAGTGAGTTTGTAGGATTGTTTAGTGACAGGCGTGTACAGGCAAGATTTGATGACACTTGAGGACTGAGTGTTGCCTCTCTGAACATCTGGTCTGGTCCCGTAGGTCTTCCAGGGACCGAGAGCGCGTCTCCAGAGACGGGTCCCGGGAGCGAGACAGGAGGGACGGCATGAACGGCCGGTCGGACTCCCGCCGAGCGGACGACAGGGACATGGGGGACCTCTGAACCCCCGACTCCATCCACCACCGACACAGTGTCCTCCTGTCCCCTCTGGTTAACGTAACCTAATGTTACACACAGTCTTTGCCTTGACCCCATTGTTCTCCTGCCTGCCTCCTTTCTTTGCTTTAAGAGTTAATGCAGCCGGCACAGAGTGTCACTTGTCTAGCATCCAGATACATCAGATTGCATTCGGCTGGCGGGATTAGCTATCGATCCGTAGTGGAGTGTACATCTGTAATTTGGTGGCTGTCTGTCCAAAACGTCCCGTGTCTTGTTCTAATCTCCCCAACACCGATTCCAACGGATGCAGAAAACAAGAGCTAACGAACTGCGTCTTTCATTATTAGTGGCGGATGGTTCTTTGATACAGAACCAGTCTGTAAATATATTTTGGGCCTACTGATTGTCTTGATCTGATCAGCCTGATTTTTTTTTGTTGTTTTAATCTCCCTCTGCTTTGAGTGCAGGTCTTGAATGTTTGTTCACATATTTGTCTCCAGTATTTGGTCTAAATTCAAAATGAAGGGTTTATAATTCGTCGTATTAGCAACAAATATAACTCTCTTTGTCCAAATCATGTTTCCTTTTATGCTGCCAGTTGTGAAGGGAATCTGTTCAGTTGTTTTGCCAGTTGAAGTAACTGCTTGTTTTTAGTTTGTATTGGTGGCAGTCTTTCTTGTTTCGAAATTTTCGTTCTAGCTTAATTTCCTTTTATTTAAAATATCAAGGATAATGGAAACTTCCACATTAGCGTCGGCATGTGGAGCTGTAGGCTCATAACTGACACATCTTAAATTCAGTGCTAAAACTCGAGTCGAACTGAAACGTTGGCGTGGTTCAAAACAAATTCCTTTTGTGTGTAGATCTATATTTCAGTGCAGACAGATTTGAATGGATGCATTGCTTTACCTAATGTGTGAAGTCATATCTGTTTATGTTTTTTGCTGGAAATCTTTCTTTAAGTCTCAATTAAAAACTCTTACCATTTTACTTTTGATTGTGTCTTGGCATGTTAATCATGGCTGAAGTACTTGGCAAAGATATGTGTATCATTGGAGTTGGTGTTAGGCAGGACAAATAAATTCACATTTGAGACAATCATCATAATTTAAAAAGAGTGTATTTTAATGTTAGAATGTAGTTTGCACAGCACCTGCTTGGATTAAAAACAAGTGATGATGTAGTTACATGTGAGTGAGCACGACGGTCTTCAGACATTCTTTGATTATAGATCGGCTGTGAACCGTTTACTCGCTGGTGAATATAATTTAAAAATTGAGTGACAGCTGCAGCACCAGGCGAACAATCCGTGATGTGAATCTCTTCATGGTGGAGAAGACATGGTGCTGCTCACAGTGTGCTGCTCTCCTGCTTCAGATCCACCTTCATCTTCTGTTTCTCCATGACCGTCTCCAACTCCGTGGCCCTTCTGGCGTCCTGCAGAGGAAACAAGCAAATGGGGACAAATGAGGCTCAAGAGATCACTGAAGTCAAAAGTGCTCCAAAGAAATTGGGTGAAAACTGATTGTTGCAGACATTTAGCACCAGATAACTCCCCTGAGCTTATAAGTATTAATGGATGACCTTACTTTTTAGCAACTTATGATTCAGGTTTATAATTCAAAGTGAGGACGAAGTAACATAAAATGAGATTACAATTTAAATGTTTCATCCTCATAATTAGAATGTTATAATTAGTTTAGTGTAAATTATGGAATAGAATGTCCTCATTGACATTGTATACTGTACAAGGGACATTTACTGTGCATCTCCAAAAATGTATAATAAATAGACAACTAATAGATCATATGAATATATATTTATATATATTCATAGTAAAGAGTAAAATTGTGCATTTTGATAAACTATTGCACAGTAAAATATGTTATGTCTAGGTGACTTATCTATAGGTGTGTGCAAATTTGTCCAAAACCAACTTAAAATATGGATCTAGTGACTTTAAATGTGATTTCATGTGTTTAAATTATTATTATTTGGTGATGAAGAAATGCTGCAATTCAAATCTTATGAATTAAGTGAAATTAGTTCATAACTACTGGTTAATATAGCGTATATTATCATAATTAGATAATTTTTAGGATAGAAGATTGCAAACATGTTGCTGATATTTACTGAGCTTAAAGGATGTGCTATAGAGGTAACTTCAGGTGTTTGGGGACTGAAACCTGGGTATTCAGTGCGCAGTTCAGCGCTTAATAACTTTTCTTATCTAGTGAAATCCAGCGTTTTCCCGGACTGTACCTCCAGCAGTGCTTTCTGCACAGTGAGCTGACTGTAGACTCTTGCGCCCTCGTCTGGAATCACAGCTCGTAGCTCCTCCTTGTTGAGGGAGAAGAGCTGGGCCCCTGTCAGCACTCCCAGACACGACACCGTCCTGAGGGACACGAGAGGAGAAACAATTCTCCAGTACACAGTTTTTCTCCATAAAAACGTTACACGAGAAATGAGCCTGTACACTTTGATTCATGTCAAAGGAAGGAGGCCGTTTCTCTCGCCCTGAGTGTGCTGGCAGCACTCCGGCGTATAAACAGTGAGTGGTTAATCTGATCTGTAGCCATCACTCACGGTTCACTGAAGCCTTTCCCTCGGAGCCACTCGGCCACTTCCTCTGGGGGGGAGTGGTAGTCCAGAGGGACGGCGGTATCTGAGGAGCGAGGGATGACCAGGGGTTTGTGCAGGTGGGTCTTTCCGTTGGTCAGCCTATGGAGCAGCTCGTCATTCACCAGCATGACTGCAAAGATTCAAGGGGACATTTCAGCCTCTCGTGCACAAACTGTAAATAAAAACATACAAATCAAACATTCCAGAGATAAATAATTAGTATTATTCAAGCCTGACAACAATTTTTACTACTACTTAGTATTACAAGTAAAAATGCTTGCAGAGTGTAGCCTATTACTTAATGCAGCTGTCAACTACTTCATTCAGTATATTCTGTTTAATACCAGAATAAACAGACTGTCATATTAATAATAATAAACACTGCAGATGATGTTAATATCTATAATTTATTGCTGAGTCTGGACAATGAATGTCCTCTTCTGAATACATTTTAGGTGTTATCAATGCATTCTAAAAATGTAGTGGAGCAGAAGGTCTACATAGTTATACACGTCAAGTAAAAGGGAAATGTACATAAAAAATGAATAAAAATTTTTTACTTTGTTACATTCAACCACTGCTTTTAATATTGTCCAATAACACACCTTTTTTTATTTAATTATGTATTATTCCTATGGTCCCTGTGGGGGACTTTATGTTATGTTTAAAATCGGTACTCTGGACTCCTCACTTCATGTTGTGGCTACAAGGTGGAGCCAAATTTCACATTTTCACAGTTTGTGTCCGTGCCGCTCAGTCACACACACACAGAGACAGTATAGCTCTCTCTGTTCAAACCTCTTTATCACAGCATGTCCTGGTACCTTTATCTGATTCCTCTGCAGTCTGCATGTGCTGGCTGTATCCTAGCATGCTGCGGGGGCGCTGTGGGGAGTGGGTCTGGGTCTGGGGCAGGGCAGGAGGGCTGGGTGGGACCGCAGAGAAAGTCTTGCCGAGGGGGGGCGGAGTGGGAGCCTGCAGGAATTTAGGGCGGAGAGAAAAGCAAACACTTGAATTCCCTCTGGTATGTACAGGTGAGAGCCTGCCTCTTTGCTGATGAGATCTGTGTGTGTGTGTGTGTGTGTGTGTGTGTGTGTGTGTGTGTGTGTGTGTGTGTGTGTGTGTGTGTGTGTGTGTGTGTGTGTGTGTGTGTGGTGTGTGTGTGTGTGTGTGTGTTGTGTGTGTGTGTGTGTGTGTGTGTGTGTGTGTGTGTGTGTGTGTGTGTGTGTGTGTGTGTGTGTGTGTGTGTGGTGTGTGTGTGTGTGTGTGTGTGTGTGTGTGTGTGTGTGTGTGTGTGTGGTGTGTGTGTGTGTGTGTGTGTGTGTGTGTGTGTGTGTGTGTGTGTGTGTGTGTGTGTGTGTGTGTGTGTGTGTGTGTGTGTGTGTGTGTGTGTGTGTGTGTGTGTGTGTGTGTGTGTGTTGTGTGTGTGTGTGTGTGTGTGTGTGTGTGTGTGTGTGTGTGTGTGTGTGTGTGTGTGTGTGTGTGTGTGTGTGTGTGTGTGTGTGTTTATATGCATGTGTGTGTTGTCGACTTACACTGGGGGGTTTGTTGGTGATGGGGCTGTCTATGTGGGCCAAGGGCTCCAGGATGTTGAAGGGGACAAATCCGATCTGGTTGTAGCTGTTACGACACTTCCACCAGCGCTTTGAGGATTCAACCACCTGACAGAGAGAGATTATGCTGTCAATCAGAGTTATCTATCTATCTATCTATCTATCTATCTATCTATCTATCTATCTATCTATCTATCTATCTATATCTATCTATCTATCTATCTATCTATCTATCTATCTATCTATCTATCTATCTATCTATCTATCTATCTATCTATCTATCTATCTATCTATCTATCTATCTATCCATCTATCTATCCATCTATCCAGAAATTACTCTGTCAGCACTATTCACAGGATGTCAGTGTTTTTAACTCTACAAAACAATACTATAACTTTGCAAACTGTTCAATTAACAATAATGAAGAATCCTGTAATCCTGGATTCCTGAACATGTGACTGTGCATGATCTTCTTGGCTTCATTACCTCCAGCTTCTCCCCCTGCTGCACCGACAGCTCGCTGCTGTTCCTGGCTATGAAGTCGTAACTGCAGGTGTAGAGTCTATCGGGATCCGGTGGGAGTGGGCTGGAGTCTCTGAGAGGGAGAGGAGACACATGCTGGTGTCATGCACATGGCGGGGGAATAAGAGCAACTGACTGATTAGCCTTTTTCAAAAGAGGACTTACGTCTCGTCACCGACATGGGTACCAGGAGGAGGGACCGGCTGATGCTGCTGCTTAGGGCCAAGACAAGATGGACATGTGTGGGTATACAGCATGAAAACACACAGGCATAGAATAAGAGTTCAAAGGTCAACATGCAGAGAGGCATGGGTGGTTGACAAAATAAAAGACATTCTCCTCTGTAATGTGTTTAGCTTTGCAAGAAGTGATTAAAGAAAATCTACATTACTTTCATTTTATCTAATATTTCAACTACTTTAATTACAACAGGTAAAAATTCACTGACAGAGATCCGTAATGAGCATTCCTACACATCAGCAAAATCAAATAATACTATAGCTCCTTGTTTAAGTGCATTGTGTGCCTCAATATTTTTTATTGTTATTACTACAATTTTTTCTTAAAGACAACTGACAAGGGCACTTCAGGGGCCAATCGGATAGTAGCTGCCGGCCCCGCCTCTGGATCCGCCCCTGAAAGTGCCAATAAGAAAATATGCATTCCTCCATTAAGAAAAAAAAAGGGCAGAATGTGGAGCCCTGGAGAAAGTGGTGGGAAAGCTACATGATGGTTGGAGGGGTTCTCTCACCTGGGTTCAACAGGTTTGTATTTGGAGACTTCTATTTCAAAACCATCTAATAAGAAATTTCAAAACACACCTCCAGGCCAAAATGTCTGATGCCAAATGTTAAACAGTGTTGAATTTGTGTCTCATTGGAGTCTGTGACTTTGTGCATTTGTAATACTGTGCAGCCTCAATGAAAACTGCATCAGGACACTTTCTATTATCTAGAAACAAACCAAATTTATAGGACAATTTTGGTGTGACAAAGCTGTTTTTAACACCTCAGAGAAATTTCTTTTCAACAGTTTTTCTCTGCTGTGTTGCAGCTCTACTACTTATTGCACTTGATATTTCCATGTGTTGTTTTTCACACACTTATATGTTGAGTGCTCTACTCGTCTGACACACAACGGAGCGTCAGACCCATTTCCTAAACACAGGTATTCCATACCTCTCGTTTTACTGGGAGGGCTTCATGTTTGTGCTGTGACTCGACCGGATCTTCCCAAACCTGCCCGTCTGCCCTCAAGGCTTCTGGTTTCCAGCCATCCATGAACACAGGCGTGTACGGAGCGACAGGTCCTCTGAGCTGAGAGCTGAAAAGAACAAAAACAGACGCTGGATTAGTCTAGTCATTATATACACCAGCGCATTTCATTAGTTTACAAAATCCAAGGACATACCATCATTGTATTTTGTTTTATTTTTAATTATCAGTCTAATGTTCCCTATTAGATCAGATTTGTTTTCTTCTTCATGCATGTGTGCATATGTAGGAATGTGTTTATTTATATGTGTACATGTAATATTTTGTCTATAAAGGATACATGGGCCATGGAAGTCTCAAATTCTGTAAGACAAAACTTTCATGTATTAAGGAAAACAAGGTACAAGCATGTTAAGCAATGTTGGCTTTCTTTTCCAGGATGGTGGTATAATGAATAATCATATAAATAAAAACATTATTTTATGTTACTTTATAAAAAGAGGTCACTGGAGGTGTTTGTTTGGTACTGACCGAGAGTGTGTCCAGTTGGGACCCAGCGACGTCCACAGCTGCTTCTCCTCCTGGCTCAGGGTGTCCTCCAGCAGCGACACAGCAGAGTTGGTCATGGAGGGGCTGGACACTGAGGCTCCCAGAGCTGGTCCACCTGTTGTTTTCACCATCTGTCCGCACACAGAGAACAACAAAACACGGGTTAATGCCCACAGTCTGAGAAAACAGGCCTGATACTCAAAGTCCAACCGAAGCAAGAGAGTGAGAACAAATCATTTCTGGTTAGAAAATTGACAATCAAAGCACAGTGACACAAATCAAGCACAAAAACCACACACACACACACATGAAAAGATGAGACACAGTTCCTGACGCGTGGAGCTCAGTGTTTTCCATTCAGGCACGCCAGTTCACACAAATCAAACACACCCTCTCCACCCTTTGACTGTTTGGACTGATTCATTCCTGTAGAAATACTGAGGCACGGACTTTACATGTTTGATCAAATATCAACGGAGACACACCTGAAATACCAAGCCTCTTTTGACATTAGTTCAATATTGATATGTTCCTGGATTACAATTCCCTCCATTCGAGCTGATTGGGACCACTTCACTGTCGAAAACTTCCACAGCAGATATTTTGACATGCAAGGGAAAAATGTATAAATAATAAAAGCCCTTGTCATTGTTATCAGGATGTATTTTTCCTACATTTCCACGCCCAAAAAGGCGTATGCACCAGGAAAGCATATCTGCATGCAATAATGTTTCGGGAAACAACATCAAACAAATGCCTTTTTTTATCAAGTTACAATGAGGTTATCACACAGGGAATGACCCTGAGTAAACACTGACTGGAACATGGAGTTTATGACAACGTTACTCAACTAAAATACTTTTCCATTATTTTGACATGACACATGCCTTTGTCCACCAACGTCTTTTTATATAACCTAATCAGCATGACTTCTTCACATTTATCCTCTCTCCCTCTGAACCCCGACACAGTTAGCGGCGTGTGGATTTATTTTAAGACATTTATCGTGTCATAACCCGGCGAATATCTATGCTGATATGAAAGGGTTTATAGCAACAACAGGTGTTGTCCTCAGAGACCCGGTGGACACGTGGAGGTCGAACAGCACTGACTCACCATGTCCAGAGGTTTGAATACATGGTGAACGAGCTCCTCTGATGAAGGGCTGGAGATGGTAGATTTCAGACGGGCCTGTAAAGAAACAAATAGGAGGAATTTATCTCAGGGTTGCGCAAAGAGGAAAAGAAATAATGACCTGACTGAATACGCACCAGGAGGCTGAAGCAATATTTGAATTTCTGGAATATGTCGATGAATTCCTCCTCTGGTGGGGGGCGGGCCTTTATGGAGAGCTGATCATCTGTTGACCAAGAGTGGAGACACACAGAATACAAAAGGGTTATCAGCAGGGGTGGATCCAGGGGTGGGAACAGGGGGGGCACTGGCCCCTGCTGAAATCTGATTGGACCCCGATCCTATCAGCAGTCCTTAAAACAGAAAAACTAGCAATACTAACAATAAATATGACAATTTATCTATTTTATGAGCTCTTTGGAGGAAAGCCACGTGCTTGGAAAATGTATATTGAACTATATTCAATGATGCTTTGTTTTGCTCAAAGTTATAGAGCAAACAGGAGTGATTCCAATATGCATCTTAGTGAGTCAGAGATAGTGCACAGATATTGGACATTTAATTTTCCCCTTTATGGCCCCCGGGGAAAAAAAATCCTTGATCCACCAATGGTTATTATAGCAAAAAATTTGAATGAGTTTAATCAAAAATATCTCCTACCTTCTGCAGTTTGCTTTTTGCTCTTCTTCTTCTTCTTCTTCTTCTGGCTCAGCACCGTGGCGGCCTCGGCCGTCAGCTGCAGCTTAGCCATGAAGTTCTCGATGTCGTCGAAGCAGTGATTGAGGATCCCCTGGGGAGAGCGAGAACCAGTTTGTTACGACATTCTGGTTTGAGATGCAGACAGAGCAGAATGCAGAGACACAGAGGTGATGATGAGGATGCATACCACTTCTCGCACGGCTCGCAGGAAAGAAACATCAGGCCCGCCGTTCAGAGCGTTTGCTGCTTGGGAAGAGAGGAGCGGAGTCAGGTTATCCATGTTCATTCCCGACTCTGCATGCTGTTTGAAATTCCTGTCCCCTCTTACCCCTGATATCCACCCTCCCCCTTTTTACAAATACACACACACAAAGCAATCTCTGTACTCCTGAGTCTTTTAACTTTAATGTCCAGCTTCTCTCCTTTCCTTCTTACCGTCTAACCATGTCAAATCTTGCCAAATACTTCTACAACAAAAGATTTTACTGTCGTACAAAAGCATCTGTGTGAAAGTCAATCTTTTTTTCTCACCTCTGGGTCCAGGGTACGGTGGAGGGTTGGCTGGTGGGGCATTTGGAGCCAGTGCGACGGGGGGATGGGGGATTCCATAGGGGTCGATCACCTCTCCTCCGCTCTGAGGAACCCTGGGGAAACAAGTGGAGAGATTCATCCCCGCTGCACTCTCGCAACTTTGACTCCGTCTTGCTGAACGACGGCAGCAACAATCCCCAGAAACACCCTTCAAGCGAGTGTGACACACTTTCACCGACTCCCAACTGCCAGACAGGCTCATCCTCATTCTGAGAGCCTCAAACCGATGCAGCCTCGCAGAGCGGTTGCAACACAAGCGCCAACTAGGATCCAGGCCACACAATGGAGACCTCCATCAATAGACACTGCGCTGTCTCTGAAATTCAATGCCGCAGCCCTTATTCCACTGAGGGACAGTAAACAAGGTGAAAGTGCTTACTCACAGCGAGGCCTTCCATTTCACAAACACTCTGCTTCAATCTGAATCCACCTTCAAACACACCCGTCAGCCACAGGCCGGGTTTAAGAGCAAAAACAACAAGGCTGTGAATCACAGGTCAAAACTTTCCTTGTGTTTGCTCACTCTTGTACAATCACAAGGTCCCTGCAACGACTGACTCAAAATCGTACACATTCAAAAATCCCCACCCGTCTATCCGCCCTTCTTACCACATGAGTCCGTCCTTAACTCGTCCTTTTTCAGAGAATCTTTTATTTTTTAAAGCAGGTAATCTGTTCAGGAGCCGAGCCGGGACTCTGCCTCCGTCATCCCTCCACCTGCTCTCTCTCTCTCTCCCTCTCTCTCTCTGTATTTTCTGTCACAATGGACTTGTTATCTCTGTCACACCTTCTTAAGTTATGTGGGAACCAGTTGAACAAGTCTCTCTCTCTCTCACGCTCTCTTTCTCTCTCTCAGCTGTTTACACTGTCCTCTCTGTCTCTCTCCCACCCTCTCTCTCTCACACACAAGTGGACGGTGACATCAGGCAGTTTTGCTTTTATTATGGAGGAAAATAAATGGACCTTGGGTGTCCATCAACCTCCTCTAGAGTAATATGATTACAAACATACACATAGAGACAGACACCCTGGCTCTAATCCTGGAGATAGAGACAGAACATCAAATCAATGGATTTCAGTTTTTTTCTTTCCCGTAGGACGTACCTGGAGGTTTCAGCAGCTGGCTTCTTGCTCCTTCTGCTGGAGGAATCCGAAACTGTCTGTGCGATATTGTCACGGATTTCTTCGGCCTGCGGGGAGGGAGAATCCAAACGTCATCATCACTTGTAAAACCAGAAACGTGCTGACGATTCAAACGCTGACAGTGAGTCAGGTGGGAAAGGCGGGGACGCCGCTCCAGTGTTATTACTCACCGGCACTGTCTCACAGTTGAAGAAGAGAATGTCCGGCTTCTTCTGCACCTCACTCTGGCAGATGAGCATGAGGAGGGAGGGGAAGTGTTTCATGGTGTTGATGGCATCGCATCTGAAGATGGATTTGAAGGGGTAGTTCTCCAGCTCATCCTGCAGGAAGTTAGAGTTATTATACATGCATGCATCTCATCTTCACCCTGCAGTGCCTGTCCGGGGCCATCGCTCCTCACCCTGCTCTGTATGTCTCTGAGCTGAACGGCCTGCGCTCCGACGTCCAGCAACATCTGTTGACTCCACAGCTTTTTGTTCTGAGCCAGGTAGGAGAGGCGTGAGCGGGCCTCCTCCACGCCCTGCACATCCCCGTCCTGGAGTGAGAACGTGAGCAGATGCTGCGGGCAGAGGGTGAGAGGTGGTGATGATGAAGGGAGGAAAAATGCACCTTAAAACATCTCATGAACTCGACAGGATGTTAGCGAGCATGGGCAGCAGGCGAGGACTCACGTTTACAAGATACCGGGAGATGTTGGTCATCCTTCGTCCACTGTGTCAGCTTTCAGTGAGTCGACTGCTGAGGAGAGGGGGGGGTCAGAGGACAGTTCAGGTGCAGCCGCATAGGGGGTTGTCATCGCACCTTGAGCCAATCAGATGTGGGTGTGTGTCCCCACCCATCAAAATAGTTTTGGCCCACATTTAGCCCATATTTGACCCACCCTGTCACACCGCTACACTGTCACTGCCCACATTCCACATGGCATGATGGCACTCAGGCAGTCTGCTACTGAATGCCAGATTTGGGCTCACAAGTATGCCGTAGTAATATCGGATGTCAACCAATTTGTTATGTGCTATTTGGGCCAAATAAACAATTCACCACTCAGGCCACTTCAGGTTAACATCCACATTACACCTCGCCTCGAGCACAGCATGTTTGCCAAAAAAGGCCCACTTTTATTTGGGGATATTTAGGCCACATTTGCTATTTTACAAGTGGCCTACTCTCGGTTCACGTCCATTTTGTCTGGGCCACAAGGGGGTCAGAAGTGTTGCATCATTTCCTGAAGTGACCCACACCTCTATACAATCTGGGTCAGGTGACACTCGTCCAGTGTTTAACACCTGATGTTTCACCTTCTCTGTAAATTTACACGTAGTAGACAGGGATAGGCGAAAGCAACATTCTCATTCAAATTTTCCTTTCCTCTGTTGCAGTGCTCGTTAGCCTGTCACTATCTCTGCTTCGGTAACCATGCAGTGTGTGTGTGTTTGTGTGTGTTTGTGTGTGTGTGTGAGAGAGAGACAGAGAGAGAGAGAGAGAGAGAGAGAACCGCCCAACCAGTCTGACGACAGTACAGTGTGCCTCATCACTCAGTCTCTCGGCTCGTCATTGACCATCAATACCGGAGCCTCCAGTATCACATGAGAGTATACATCCATTGTTTTCATGGAACGATACTTGATACAAAGCTTCTTTCCATCTTGTTTGTTTATAACATCATTGTCAAACTGATATAGTTGAAGTCACACTAATGATATCTCTCAATACAAACAGAAGAGTACAAATATTTCAATAGCCAAATAATAAAAATGCCATCTGGTACACACGATTCTTAAGTGAAGGGATGTAATACCTTTAAAATAAAGTCTACATCAGCACTCGGAGAATGAATGTATAATAAGATACAGTGAGAATTCAACCCCAGCACATTACCCTGTTATTAATTTTACAGAAACACATAATCAGCCATCCAGATTATATCCAAAGTTGATATATATACAGTTCACTCAAACACAGATGTGGATGATTGGAAAATGTTTGTGTTAAATCAACTTACCGAGGTTTGAAAAGGCTCCCGCTGCTGTGTGTGTGTTTGTACTGAGATGAAAACCTGTCCCGTGTCTCAGTGCCTCTGCAGGTGTCTCGCTCTCCTCCTGGAAACTTAAAGCTCTTGGAAACGGAGCGGAGTTGTGTCACCTTGTGTTTGTTCCCGCCCAGTATACCACCCCACCTATGAGATAAAATATTTACTTACCCTCCCTCCTGTACACCTACACAGCAACACGTGGACATTTTCTAAAACACAGTGACACATTTGTAAAAACATAGAAAGAAATGTCTGTGTTTTCTTTTGTGGAATTATATTATATATAATTATATATATATATATATTATAAACTTTATTTAAGACTGAAGACTATTCATTTACAAATCATTTCAAGCAAGGTTGTCATTCAAAACATATCCATATCTACACACACACACACACACACACACACACACACACACACACACACACACACACTAAACTTAACTAGAGTTATTACTTGCCTAACCCTAAATTAACCTAACATTGACCCATATCTACACCTAGAGCTGAACCTAAACAACCTTAATTTAAACCTAACCTTTTACGTAACCAAATTTTAGCCTTAACCTAACCTAACCTTAGCCATTACCTAACCCTAACCCTAACTTTGACCTAAAGTTAAACATAAAACTAAGCCTAAACCCAACCTAAGACTTTTGAGGATTACCTGGACTACATGCACACACACACACACACACATTGCATGACGAGGGTTGGGTCCACAAATGGTGTTTGAACAAATGTGTCAGTCAGGTTTCACATTTCATAACAGACCTTAGTTCCCCTGAGGGACAAGTCTCCATGTTATCCACCAATAGAGGAGAAAGGCGGAGTCAGGTGAAAGACAACAAGCGGAGGATCCTACTTGACTTTGCTGTGAGGACGTCCGGATACTTTCTGACGAATCCCCCCCTGTCTGACAGCTCAAGGTATTTGTCAGTCATCTATAAGTGCGTGCACGTTACTTCCAAGCTATAGATCTTAAGTAGTTTGCGGGTTGGCAGTGCCAGGGGAGTGTGTGTTTTATTTGATCACAGAACAGGCATACGTGGCAGACAGCGTGCGTGTGTGTATCTGTGTGTGTGTGTGTGTGTGAGTGTTTCTAGAGAAATGTCACAGGCAGAAGGTCGACACTGCAAAGGAGCGAGAAAGTGGTTGAACTTAGATTTCTTTCATTTTTTTTTATTAATTAAAAAGTGACACGTGGAAATGTGAAAAATAAATACTGAGTGGGAGAAGCTGTAATGGATTAGTGATGTTTTGCCACGTGTTACGTTCACGGTCACAGGAGTGTGAATCAAAGTGGATGAAGCATATTTTTTATAAACTTTTCTTAATCCTCTGTGGCAGCCTGACAATTTGAGGTTTTCACGACCACAGACATGAACACACACAGTAAAGGACTGTGTGTGTGTCTGTTGGCATCACACAATCTCACGTGTGGGAAAATAAAAACCAACAGATAGTTTAGATCGATTATGCGTTTAATACTATTCGCGCGTCCGTACCTGCGTGTATGAGAGACAGCGCCACCACGAGGCGCTTTACAACTATGTAAATCTCTCCACCATACATTATTACTATGCTTGGATGGTTTCATACTTTCATTTTACAATTCAGAGGGACATCTATCTATCTATCTATCTATCTATCTATCTATCTATCTATCTATCTATCTATCTATCTATCTATCTATCTATCTATCTATCAATTGTACAATTAAATATTAAGTTACGTAAAGCATGTATTACCAAAGCATAAAAAAAACAAATTAAAGAAGAGCCTAAATAAAGATATCAAGATAGAATATAGCACATAGTACAATATAGTTACTTTAAAATAGTAACTTAGGATGATAGTGTTCAACTATTAATGGATCATCAGCACGAATAACAATCAAATGATTAAAAATACATAATCGTAGCAAATCGCACAACCTACTAATACTTAAAGTCCATTTCCCAGTAAAACTTTGATTATATGATCGCTTATATATTTTCGATTTATACGCGAGTTAAATCAAAAATATATACACAATCAGTTTTTTTTTATTACATTTCATTTATGTGTTGAATATCTGAATGCATTAGGCAAGTTTATTTGTATAGCACATTTCAACAACAATAACATTCAATTTACTTAACTTTACAAATAATATACACTATACTTTATATACATACTATATATAACTATATGATCGTATACGTTTTTTTTACATAGAGAATAACAGTAACAGGGAGTCATGACTGATTCAGGGCCAATATTCACAGCACAAGTTGTTGTAAAGAGGATCCTTTGTAATTTGAGTTATACACATCATTTCTAGCTGTTAGATTACAACACGGGATTCAAATCTATCTTTTTTGTCAAATAATGACATAGGCCATTACTTTAGGAAGGTGACAATGTAAAGTCAATGGGTTCAACTGCAGATTCTCCGGGTCTTAAGAAGAAACAGAAAGGTATTCATAGCTGCAGGATGCTGCCGTGTCTGTATTGTCCCTCAGCACTTGAACGCAGCCTGGTGGTTGCATCACGCGGAAGCAGAGGCTGAGTCTCTGAGCCAATCAGGAGAGAGGATCCTTTGGCGGATGCATCTTTCACAGTATTCTTCGGTCCTGTTTGTATTTTATATATTTTAATGGTTTAAAGTTAACGTGGGTGTTTAGCTTGTTTTGGTTTAATTTGATGAATAGAAACTGAAGAATAACTCAGGTGCCTGACAACCGACAACACGGTGAAGGTACAGACCGCGGCTGCACGTGTTCGTCTCCTCCTGTGAGGAATAACCGACAGTAGGCTACCACCGGAGCTGCGCGTGTTTCTTTGCCGCCTCCGGTGCCTGCTCCGCGGCTTTGTCCGCCACATTCTCCAGTGCTAAGGTCAGTGTGTGTTTTTGTGTTGTGTGTTTCCCTTTGTTAGTCCAGTCACTCACACACACACACACACACACACACACACACACACACACACACACACACACACACACACACACACACACACACACACACACACACACTTCACATGTGTTACACTTCACATGTTTTCATTTATTATTACTGTAGATTATATTATTGATTAGAAATATAGATTATAATAGTTTGACGGGATACGTACATCTGTTGTGGTAACAGCATATGAATGTGACTGTTTGTCAGGCTAAAGCTAATGCTAGTTAGCTAGTCCTGTAACTCCCTACTAGAGCTGAGGTTGACACATCAGCAACACCTCTTGTTGTATCAGATCATAAATCAAAAGTAAAGAAAACAATATCAATTATTGTCACAATATATTTTCATGAATAAAAAGGAGTGGGCAATAATACAATCACACTTAGAACTGATCTTTATAAAACCTACTGAATTCATATTTATGTTAAAAATTAAAACACTGCGTTGTGTCATTATCTGCGAAAGTAACTTCTGTCTGCAGGAGTGTGTGTGTGTGTGTGTGTGTGTTTTTGTGTGTCTGCTCGTCTCTGTCCCTCCTCACACACAAACTGATGATCACATGTATTTTGTGATTATTCCATGAAGTCAGATCATGGCTCCGAATTGTTCCAGTCCCTCTAACCCTGATCTCCTGACTGCGCATCACGTCACGTCTCGTGTTGTGTAGCAGGTTTAAGCGTGTGTTTCTCGAAATCTAGAGTGAATCAAACAAACACAAAGTAAACGTCAGTCCTGTTTGTGTCCTAACAACTTCTGCTAAGTGATGGTGTTTATTGTTGAAGTTTGAAGTGAGCGCAGGTCAGGGGTGGAGTCCGACTCTGACAGGTGCATCAAATCTTCCTGTTTCAGATGGAGAAGCAGCCACTGCCAGCTGATGACGACATGACAGGAACCACAGGGTCAGAGGTCAACGGCTACGCTGGTGAGGAGAGCGAGGAGGCCTTATCGGGGCGTCCCGCTCGAGCCGGATGGAACAGTAAAATAGAATACTTCCTGGCCCAGGTGGGATTCAGCGTCGGCCTCGGCAACGTCTGGAGGTTTCCTTATTTGTGCCACCAGAATGGAGGAGGTGAGACCCCATTGTTGTGGCCCATGTGAAATCCGGTTCCAACAAGTAAACACACATATTGCTGGTGCAGACTATACTGTATTTACTCACATGGGAGATGGGGAGGTCTCTGTCTCAGGGTGTGCATGTGATCAGAGAGACTATTAATATACTGTGTGCGTTACAGTACATGTCCGTGCATGATCTCATAAAAATGTAAGCCTCCAAATCTGAGCAGCTGGATGTTGAAACTATTTGTAAACAACATATAACACTACTGCTCTGGAGTCACATGTTCTAGAGCTAGGTTTATATCTGTTTATATCTGTAATGTTTTTTTTTCCTGCTTTTTGGATTCTACTTCCTCAATTAGAAGTTGCTTTATGTTAAAAATAAAAAATAAGCTTACAGCCAGTTTGTCTTCGGATGTCATATGAGATTTATATAAAAATACATGCAAAACGGTAAAGTAAGATTAGGCCTATTTTCAGCAGAACTAGTATTGCAGGCAGGAGTAACCAGAATTCTCCTTTTTGTCATTTTAGCTCATTTACCAATTGAACCCTGTTCGCCTTTTCTCCTCAGGAGCTTTTCTCCTCCTCTACGTGCTGCTGATGCTTGTTGTGGGCATTCCCCTGTTCTTCCTGGAGCTGGCGGCCGGTCAGGCCATCCGACAGGGCAGCATCGGAGTGTGGAAGTACATCTCCCCCAGGCTCGCAGGGATCGGCTATTCCAGCTGTGTGGTAAGACAGAGTTTGATATATGTTCAACCCAACCACTAAAACTCTTAGGCTGTTCAATATGTAGTGTTGCATGCATTCCAATAGTTATTTTTGTGTTGTACACTTTAGCTGAATAAGAAAGTTTCCTTTGGATAAACACACTTGTCAACATCGGGAAAAGCATGAAAAGCTATTTCTCAGCCTCTGAAGCAGATAGAAACACAAGATCGGTGAAACCTTTAAAAGTTCATATCTTGACTTCTATTATATCTCACATTACCTTTAGCTTGGAAATGGGATATGGCTGGGAAAATGTTCCCTTGAGCTCAATTTATTTGATCGCTTATTGATTTTATAATGTTGACCATTAGTGGAAAGTCGTAAAGCACATCCACCTTAATGATCAGGATGAGCACAGAAAGAACAGTGACTATGTTGACAAGACAAACACCTGAGATCTGCAAACAGCTGTTATCTGTTGTTGCCTCCAGACAGGATCCGATTTAAAAACCGCAGAATTCACACACCATTCACGCAATGTCCACAGTCTCTTATCACACAGCCAGAGATAAGATCTCTTCAACAAACACACAGAGCTCAGATCAGTGTCCAGAGGCTCGTCTCACTCTATCTTTCTCACAGGTAACCCCATTGATAGAGAGCGTCACTCTGAGTCACCACATTCCGGTAAACACATTCAGCAGAACCACATAGACTTGTTATTCACAAGATTTCACGAGATTTCATACAGTAATCATGACCAGATTTAATACATACATCTACTTTGATTGAAGTGATGGCAGATTATATCCTAATGGTCAAAGGTCAACTTCATTGTGACACCACACTGTTTTGCACAAACACTTTTCTGGACATGATTCAACACCGTGACCTGGGAACACCAGGATAAATTGTTAACCTATTTCCTGCATGGTGTCATTCGTTGTTTGATGTATGTTAAATTGTGTTTGAACTGTGGATTTCAAAACAAATCTTATTTGTATTTCTTTTATATCGTCAGGTGTGTTTCTTTGTGGCTCTCTACTACAATGTGATCCTTGCATGGAGTATTTTCTACCTTGGGAACTCATTCCAAAACCCGTTACCATGGAGCCAGTGTCCAGAACAGGGGAATGTAACAGGTAAACACTCGACACATAACCGTCCAGACATGTGCAGTTATCAAATAAAAAATGTTTAGCTGCGTGTCACATGTAAGATTATTAAGAAATACTCTTTATATTTATTTTTACAGTAAAAGAATGTGAGAAGAGCTCCCCAACGTCTTACTTCTGGTACCGCAAAGCTCTGGATACTACAGACTCGATTGATGACCCAGCCTCTCTCAACCCTTACATCACCTGCTGCCTTCTGGCGGCTTGGACCATCGTGTGCCTGGGAATGTTCAAGGGTATCAAGAGCTCTGTGAAGGCAAGTGTGTGATGGGTTGTGGCGCCTAACTGAGGATTGTACCAGGGGAGGAAGCTGTTCCATTCAAATAAATCTGTTTGTTTGTATTTACAGGACAAACCCATGTGTGTATTTGAAATAGTGCTGTCGAGATTTATTGAGATAGTTATATGACTTTGAAACCAGCTGAGCAGAAGCATAAACTAAATAGAATATAAAAGGGAGCCCCTACTTAGTCCTGCCCCGTGTTGTTATCCTCAGTTGGTTTAATCCCACTCATGTGTTGGGCTTACAGTTACTAAATCACTGGGGTTGATGGAATTTCTGGAATGTTTAAGCTTAAGTGTTGTTGACCCAACTTCATACGGCAAAGTTCCGGTGTGAGTTTTGTTTTAATACTGGGTTGTTTGTTTCCCCTAACTAGGTTGTTGGGATTTTAAAAGTATTAGAAACTGTTAAATCCATTGAAGAAAGTCAAGGCGCTTTAGACTTTTTAACACATCTTGATGACAATATTATGAGGTATTGAACTGTGAAGCTGTTTTCCTAGTGTGAATAATCCTATTTATTCAAGGAGGTGAAAAATGTATTAATTAATTTACTCTCCATAACCGGTATGGAGAATATTGAGCTGAGCAGGAAGTTGGATTCAGGAACAGCGTAGAGCATACAGAGTCAGTTTCCATGTTCAGAATCCCAATCGTATACCCCAGGGAGCATAAAGCAAAGGGATTTTCAAGGGTCCTGCCTCCCTCTAGTGTCACAGCAGGTGTCAGTGTTCACAACTTCCAAGAGACAATGACACAAATATAACTTCTAAACATGTATGGAGAATAAATCATGTTTTGTGTTTAGTTTAACATCGAAGGGGAGGTTTAATCCCACTCTGGCTGACATCAGGTGTTTCACGCAATTACTGACTTAAGCACTTCTCAATTGCAAGGGCCATATGCTCAGTGTGTAACAAGCAGCAGGCTTACACAAGATTAGATGAAACGTTAGTCCTCTCAGAGTATAGGTTGTTAAAGCAGCTAAATTAGTAGGTTTCAGCATGGAACTGTCAAAAAGATGGTTTACATAGCGATATAAAATGTAAATGTCATGTATTTTCTGAAGCACAGGTTGCAAACAAGAAAGAAACAACATGAAATTTATGGAAATTAGTGCAAATCAGTCAATTAATTTAAGGTGCAGTCTATCCGGCCACTCCCTTTACCCTTAAGCACCTCTGTGTAGATGCCAAACCAAATAGCTGACGTATACTGGGAATACTGGTAATGTTTGTATGTGTTTGTTAATCTAATATCTCTTCCTTGCTTCTTAGGTGATGTACTTCTCCTCCATCTTCCCCTATGTGGTTCTGTTCTGCTTCCTGGTCCGAGGACTCCTGCTGGATGGAGCCTCCGAGGGAATCAGCTACATGTTCTATCCCAAGGTAGCTGCAGATGAAATGTCTAGTTGAGATGGTAGATGTGAATCACATGTGCATATTTCCCTGATGCACCCGCTGTTCCTTCTGTATGTTTTAGCTGGAAATTTGGGCTGACGTGCAGGTGTGGCGGCAGGCGGCCACTCAGGTTTTCTTTGCCCTGGGTCTCGGCTTCGGGTCCATTATCGCCTACTCCTCCTATAATCCAAGGAACAACAACTGCCACCGTGACGCCTTCACTGTCTCCTCCATCAACTTCCTCACATCCGTGCTGGCCACTCTGGTAGTGTTTTCTGTTCTTGGCTTCCGCGCCAAAGGCAATGTCATGAAGTGTGTCGTCAGGTAGGTTTCATTACAGGACAAATATGAGCTTTTGTAATGGACAGGTTCAAACAGTGTTTTGACATAATTTAGAGGCTCTGTGCATGGAAGAAAGTGATTGCCATTTAAGTTAATGGAAAAAGTGGTCCCAGGCTTTTGTACCCCATTGCGTGTTATTAATTATATATTTATCTGTTTCTTTTTGTCTTGTGCTTAGTAATGTAAAGGAGCTGTCAGAACAGTTTCACAACAGTCATGTGGACGTAAGCCGGATGCCAAGCTTCAACTACTCTGCCCCCAGTTCTGTGAGTCTGGAGGATTACAAGGCCTGGTTTAAACAGCATGGAGCTAGCATCCCTGGTAATTTAACAGACTGTGACCTGGAAAAAGAGATGCAGAAGGTAAAGACTTTTTTGGACTAATGTGTATGAAAAGCACTTAACTTCAGTTTTTTGTGTTAATTATATTGTATACAAAACCTAAAGCTGGCTCTATTTGTGTTCAGGGCGTGGAGGGCACGGGCCTGGCTTTTATCGCCTTCACAGAGGCCATGTCCCTTCTGCCTGGAAGTCCTTTCTGGTCGACGCTCTTCTTCCTCATGCTGCTCAATTTGGGGCTCAGCACGATGTTTGGCACAATGGAGGGCATCCTCGCTCCCCTCACTGACCGCTTCAAAACTCTGGCCAACAACAAGACCAAATTCACAAGTAAATACCTGCTCCACTCGTTTGACATATTTTTCCTGAGCCACTTGACATGACTCAGGAGTGGTGACAAAGTTGTGTTGGTTACAAGATAGCACATCCTGTCATGTGTACCCAATGCACAGTGAGCGCAGGTCTGACTTCTTGCTCACAACTGTATGCTTGTCGCGACAACAAGCAAAACAAAAGCGATATCTACAAATGTTATTGTGAAATCAGTCTGTCTGTAGAGGAGGGTATGATTTGATGGATGTTTTGATGGGACACCTTCGCTTAGAGAGAGAGAGCAGGACAAAGTGTGCAGAGCCAGGCTCTACAACACAGCAACAGTGCAAAACAGATCTTTTATGTCATTACTAGAAGTGATAGAAATTTTCTGATCATTATGAAACTGTGATGGGACAAATTGGACAAAGGCTCTCAGCCTTGAAAGTTACAGCCAGTGGATCAGTGTCTCGTCGCGTATCTTTGAGCTTCACAACAATCCTTAAACATAATTTCCTACCAAGCCACCAGTCAATTAGCTGATTTGTGACACCTTAAAGCAGAATAACAATGGTCGTCCCTTCTGCTTGATTGCATATCATCTCTCTAATGAAATGATGTTTTACCCTGACATGTCTGTTTGGTTTCAGTTTTCAGCTGCATCATTGGCTTTGTGATCGGCCTGCTCTTCACCCAGCGCAGTGGGAACTACTTTGTGATGATGTTCGATGACTACTCTGCCACGCTGCCCCTCATCATCGTGGTGGTCTTTGAGACCTTCAGTGTGTCTTGGTTATACGGAGCCGACAGGTGAGCTCTATTTTAACACTGGGGGTAAATTCAATCTGTTTTTCAGTTTATCAGTTCACTCAAACTGAAAGTGGACCACTCTCTGTTTTCGAAGGTTCCTCGACGACATCGAGGGAATGCTGGGCTGGCGTCCCTCTGTGATTTACAAATATCTGTGGAAATACATTTGCCTGTTTGCTATGCTGGGCTTACTGGGAGCCACTGGCATTCGCATGGTCATCACACGACCGACTTACATGGCATGGAACCGAGAGAAGGTACGGGGGAATTGAGTGTTTATGTTTTCTGTTGAATCGGAACACAATTTCCTCATCTATCTGAAACCGCTTTGGTCGGCACAGCCACAGGACATGTTCATTCTTGAAAAAGGCAAACGGCTGCTACACAAACTACAAGTCACAGTAAAACAAGCTGTCTCTTGCTCTCTCCACACCTTCTTCCATAGGGAAATAGTTAAGGACATTTCTTGGCCACAAATACCCAGTTTGTAAAATGCAAAAAATGTGTATAAAATAAAGAGTTTATGGTAGTGAGTGACCCAAACATATATTTAAAAAACAAATCTTTAAGGTTGTTGGTGTAACTTGTTGTTTAATGAATGTGATTCTTTTTCCAGGCCACCGAGGAGCACCTGCCGTACCCTGACTGGGCCCTGGCCGTTCTGGCCTTACTGATCATATTTGCCATGCTGCCCGTGCCCGTCGCCTTGATCCACGCTCTCCTGGAGGAGAGGACAAAGAAGAGATCCAGAGAAGCAGAGAATGGTCAGTACAGCATCGTGAGCACGGACGACAAGTTCGAGACTCCGATGACCGACATGACACAGCTGGACCAAAGGAATGGGACCGCTGATTCCTTATCGTGAATATTGAACTTGTGGGAAATGACCATCAGCACCCATTCAAATATACAGTGGGCCACTTTCAAGGATGGTTTAATCATATCTCTCTCTTCAGTGTAGGCATGACACAGAAAACTATGGCAGAATAGATTCCATATTTTAATATTTAAAACCTTTCTTTTAATAGTTTCATGAAGTTCACTCATATACAGATGATTTTATAAATACTGCTGATCCAACAACACTCATCCATCTTCAAACTGGTTGAAGCATCGCAACCATTTATCCAAAGTGGGGCAGGTTTATACCATAACTCTCAGGAGTGTCCAATTAGAGCGCCACTGAATCCTGATCATTAACCAACATGGCTGCAGCTGAAGTGAAGAGGTGTGATGACTCAGCTATTGAGACAGTATTAAACAAACTGGTTGGTCGATTTTCTCTAAGTGGAGAACACAAACACCTGTACCTTGTTGTCTGTTTACATATTTTCTGTCACTCTGGTTACATCACTCCGCCTGGAAACTGAAAATGAACTGAGAGATTCCAGAGGAGTGTAATATGGAAACTACAGAACAAACCATTTACTACAGCAGATTTTTACAGAGTTGTTTTCCAAATGAGCAAAGAGACAAATCTGCACAAGCCATAAGATATCACATCGTCTTCCTGCATTTTTATTTTGGTATAAAAGCTTCACTTGTGAATTTATCTAAGATAAACCAAACATTTTAAACCTTTGTAAATTCATCCGTCTTACTTTGACAGTGAATGTCCCTGAAACTAAAAAGCCAACTTTTGCTCCTCATTTTATTTTAGACAAAAATCACAACGTGTTACAGTGAACAATGTCCCCCTCCATGTGAACTTTACAGAGCTGTTACGTGCTGTTTTTATTTTTCTATCTTAAACTTTTGACAGCACAGTGAACTGATGGTAAAAGATGTGTTGCTTTAGATTATCAGTTATGACTTGGGTTGAGTAACAACAATATAAACGCTGGGGCCTTAAATCAAACAGGAAAACTACATTATAATCAAATATAATTATAGTTGATTACTGCGTTGCTGTATCTGTGCGTGAGGCAGCATTACGTACAGTGCACGTAGCACCACAGATGCTGTTTTTTGTTGCTGATGAGTGTGAGGAAAAGATTCTGTTAAAGGAAACAGATCTGTTGTATTATTACTCCACATTCTCTTCTCAAAGCTCAGCAACCACAGCTAGTTTTATTAGCAGATAGTGAGACTGTTACATCAGTTGTGTTGACATTAAACTGTTATTTGGTACAGTGTGAGTGTTCTTTACTACACACAATGTTTACAGCTCAACACATTTGAGGCCTGAGTTTCTTATTTACTTGTATGTATGCAGAGGTACCTACACAAGTCGTATGGTAACGTTCTCTGATGAAATCCAACTTTCATTTCAACTCGGTTGTAAATGTTTCAAAACATTTATTTATTTTAGCGTCACTGTGTCTTCCTTGTGTTTAAACGTGTCAGGTTTAAGAAAATGTCTGTGATTTCGACAGTAGTATCAAAACATCCGCAGCACTACACCGAAACATTTTCTTTTCTGAATGGGTGACGGAATACAAACACTGAGTGGAAACTCACATTTTAATTGTAAATATGTATAAAATACATTGAGTCTCCTCAAGAACAAATGTTTTAGACATTCTGTGGGACTTTATCTGTAAATCAATTTAGCATGAAGCTTTGTTTATTTCTAGTGTTTCTTTTCTTTCTGGTTTAAGTAGAAGCTACAAGTCCAAACCAGAAAAAGTTTTTATACTTTCACTGTTACTGTTTATCAAGTAATTACAGTGTTTTAAAATGTTGTAAAAAATGATTTTTAGACTTCAGTCCTTGATCACTTTTGTCTATTTTTATCAGCCATTTTTCAGAAGTTAAATGTTTCGATAATGTTCGCTGGGTTACGATGAAAATGAATTGACCTTATGAACTTGATTGCTGTTGAATGTGTCTGTATCAAGTGCCTTTATATTCAATGAGGCCAAATGAACTAATTGTCAAAAACATTCCAGCATCAAATTGTTTCACTTTTCAATCATGTCTGTAGTTAGTTTGTATGAAATGAACTTTTGAGAAAATGTAATTTAATTCCACTGCTACTGTATATAATGTCATTTTTTAAATTAAAAACTTGCAGCATCATATTGTATTTAAACAATCTCTTTTTCAAATGTAGCTTCAATTTTATGATTTTAAACAGCTCAGGTTGACAGTTTTCCTGATTTACATTTTCAAAAAGGTGGCACTAACTCCAAATGAGTTCTGGGTGTCCGAATTGCAGCTGTGCAAAGGAAACACTTGAGTAACAGTCGGTGTTGCAAATATTGGTGAAATCACAACCGCACTAACTGAAGTAGCCATAGAAATCATGCTGGCTTTGGTTGGTAGTTTGAGTTTTCTCACACATTTACTTATGACAGTTTTGTAGTGTTTCTTACAGAGCCTTTTCATTGAAGCATCACAAGCACAGACTCTCTGGACCCACTGGCAACTTTAAGGGAGTACTTTAACATGTAGCAGCAGTATGAGGATTTGCTTTTCTTACAGGTCTGGATGTTACAGGTTGTAGCTGAATGTGTCTGATATTGGGAAACACTTCTAGGTCATCCCTGCTCTGACTGGTGTAGATTTTAGTTTGGGTCTTCATGTGTTTATGAGTGCAGGTGGCCTGAAACCTGAGAGGCTGTGGAAAACACATTTTGACTGTTGGATACAGTGAGCTCTTTGTTTTTCCCTCTTATCAATCAGTCCTTGGGAAGTGTGCGTGTCCTTGCAGGGCAGTGCAGACGACAGGCAAATATACTGCCCTCATTGAAAACTGTTTGAAAGCAGCTGACTTCAGAGGAGGTCTTACCTTGAGAGTATCCTTTAACACTGGAGACTGAAAGAAGAGCAGAAATATAATTTAATGCTACATTATAATGATGCATTTTAGGTATTTAATATTTGATATATTACTAGATAAGCTGATTAATGTCACAAAAACATACATTTGATATATTTGTCCAGAGAATCCCACTGGTTACTGCATCTTAGATATTTTATTTAGTTAATAATTGTTTGAATTTTCGGGCTTCATATTGAGCACATTCAGCTTTACACACTTTTTAAAATCCAGATGAGACCGGAGCAGTACTGTTATGTGTCAGTAGGGAGCTCTGCTGCTGTGGTTTCTTTGCTGAGCACCATCGCCATCACTATTATTTGTTGTGTCATGTTTCTGTTCGATGTCTTTCCTCATTTCACAACTTTTAAAGACCTCGATAAACACAACAATCACTGACCTCCATGAATTTGCATTAACTTTCTGTCAAACTACATTTTAAATGTCAAATATTTAACAAATTGTACAAACTTAATTGCCAAAGCAAAATGTGCACACAGAGGAGTTTTCCTACCCTTTGTCTGGCTGCACAAATCGCTTGTGTAAGTCACTGGGTACTAAGTGTAAGCTTGTGTGGAAGAATACTGGTCCCCTTGGAAATGTAATGTGTCCGGGGAGTTCAGTTGTCTTGGATGCAGTTTCACCTCCGTCAGGTGGAGGCAGAGAGGACAGGACCAACACCCTGCTGAGAGAAGCACCACATCATCGCTTCGACCTCAGGTAAACTATATGAATAAGATGCTTTTTAAATGCTAGAACTTTGCTTAACAGTGAATGGTTTCAGGGCTGGGTAGAATTTGCTTCATAATTATGAATATGAATGTTCTGAAAGATGATGGAGGTAAATAACTGCTTACACAAGGCTCAGTGAATTTCTGATATCTCTCGGCAAAGTCTGATCATAGAAAGTGCGTATATGCTTACATTCAAATAAATATATTTTAGTACAGATTCGGGGGGTTGTGATATATTGGTATTCAATATGAAATATTGATATCATGTTAATAATTTAAATTATCCAACGCTTCTTAAATCTGTTTAATTCCTCTCCATCATTTTGCATTAAATATCTTTTCATATGCCAAAAGTGGAAAATGTCGGTCAAAAGACACAAAACAAAGTGAAGTAAAATAAAAAAAAACGACAGGAAACATTATTATTATTTTTCTTTATGTTTTCTGCAGAGTTGCACTGGAGGATGATTTGTAGTGTGAGTGGAATGGACCAGAAACCAAGTGTTGTTTTTCATATAAACCAAATGTAATCAGACAAGCCACGAAAGTAGAAGTAGGAGCAATTTCAGAGGCTTCATCACTCAGGGTCCTCTGCTGACAACTAGTGGGGAAAATCCACATGGTGAACAAAACCTTGACCCTCCTCCATCATCCTGGACAGTGGAAAACAGATCAACCAATTTTCTGTTCCCCAGGAAATAAATAGCTCTAACTTTTACTTTGACCAAAATATTAATTATATTCAACTCAAAAGGCAAAATTTTACCTTATCTTAAAGTTGAAGTAGAAAACATTACTCACAAACATAATGGTGAAATGCAGGGGAACTTGTGTGAGCATGAAGACACCAAGTGAACAAGCATTTCTCTCCGGCAAAAATAAACAACTCGTAAATTGTTATTATAACATATTGTGATAATCATGTAGTGAGAATCTGATGTCTCACAGCCCTTGTGCAGGTAATTATTTTGTTTGTGCAGTAACCTGTGTGTGATTTATAGGCGTTCCCACATGGCAGGCCTGGCAGCTCTGTGTCTGCTGCTGGTGTTTCCACTGTGCAGCTCCCAGAGCACCCTGCAGTCTGAGCAGCAGATCAACGGCCGTGCGGCACCGGCAGCTCCTCCTCCAACACACATACAGGACCTTCTTAGAAAAGAAGAAACCTCTCACTTAAATACAAAGCGGACATGTAAGCTTGTTCCCCACCCACCCTGCACAGTGTTAATCTTAGAAAGGCAGCACATGCCAAAACAAAGATAATACAGTAATATTGATAAAGGCAGATAACTCCCACTCTGTTCGTCTGTGTCATGTGTTTGTGTCTCCACAGATGCCCATGGAGACAGAGATAATGCCAAAGTGGGCCTGTTCGTCGCTGCGGCCCTGGGAACGTTCACCCTGATGGCCTCTGTTTACTGCATCTACAACAAGTTCTACAGCAAACACCAGTACCTGCACACCCAGCTGCATGACGACCCAGGTACATCCCTGCTTTTCATTAAATCCTTATCGAGTTGGAGGCTCATTGAGATTCGTAAATTGGCATGACTTTTGTTAGACTGTATTCTAAATAGCTATATTGAAAAGAAACTTGTTGTGTGTTTTTCTTTTTGTACATATACACATGCAGTATCCTATATGCCTGCACAACAATGAAGAAAATTATCAACCGAAAAAGACTAACACAACTAGAGTGGTACTAAATGGAACCTACGGGAAGGCCCAACAGTCCCTTTATGAAACCACAATTAACTTCACTAGATCCGGATTTAATTTGCATCCCTCACCCATACTGCATTCCTTAAATCAAGTGTCATGGTCATCCATTTTGTCATTTAAGGTCAAATCTTAACCTCCTTGCCTACAAACATGGAAAAGTTCTCACATAGTTAATGATAAAGCTACAGATGGAAAACATAAAGCATCTTCAGAGAGAGAGAGAGAGAGAGAGAGAGAGAGAGAGAGAGAGAGAGAGAGAGAGAGAGAGAGAGAGAGAGAGACACACAGGTCGGCTGCTTTCGGCCAATGGAGACAGTAATACAGTCCATTATAACGTTGCATATAGCTTCTAGATTAAACCAAACACAGTAGATCGATTGTTTCTTTTGCTTCATCCTGTGAGAAAATATCAAAGATAAATCAACCTTTGAATTCACAGGAAATATCTTGTCAAATAAAGTGTTTCATATCTGTGTCTGCAGATTTATCGACAGACCCCATGGACCCTCCCCCTGTGTATTTCCACACCTCTGTTAACTCCAGCGCAGTAGATGTGTGTAAAGCCGGTTACGGCTCGCTCTCAGACACCCCGTCCATCATCTCTGTCCCACCCTGCCTGTCCCCCCCTCCCTCCGCCATGCCCTTCCCTCCCCCCTTCCTCTCCTCTCGCTCCCTGAGAACTATATCGGCCAAGGATCTGGAGAAAGGCTGCATGTGATGTAAAATGCTCAGGGAGAAGTCTGACAAGTTTCAATGACGTAAATAAGTAGTTTAACTTTCACTGTGCATGTTGCTTGTCGTTATCTGAACACATCTGACACAATTTAAAATCTTTTGTGGACAAAAACTAGCTTAACATGTTTTTCGTCTACATTTACAGTCTATGGTTTGCACACACTGACTTTTCTGCAGGAAAATACAAAACTCGTTTTATTAGAAACATCCCATTCACCTGATGCACCTACTAAACCTGACACTGTTGTTTTCTGTGACCTCCTGACCTTTAGCCGTCTCTCTACCAACTACAAATCTCCCCTCTACATTTGTCTGTGCAACCCACCTATATGTATGAACTGTAGTTATTTGTGTTTGTGTTTGTAGTTACAATAAACTAGATATTCTCTTCACCTGATACCATTCCTGCTTTCAGCACTGCCACCACATTTCTGCTCTTTATGACCAATAATCACAGTCTTATTGTCAGATTAATAGATTTTTACTATGTTCCCATGAGCTTCAATGCCAGTTGTAACAAAGGTTTAAAGAAAAACGCATAATAAAAATGAAAATCTTAACAAGGCACATCTACAATCCAAGACCAAAGAAGAGTCACTTGTTCCTGGGCTAAAAATAGACTTTCAGCAAACGGGTTATATCAGAGAGTATCTGACAGTCCTTGATCTGTGTTTGAGTCTCTTTGGATAGATGCTCATGTTGTAAAAAATAATGTTAAAAGTGGTTTTAGTACACCTAGTTTAAGACAAAGCTCTTATTCATATTTAAAATTTAACAAAATTCAAACAAATATAGACAAATTCTTTCTTTCCTAATTCTAATAAAACTACTGCGCAATTCATTGTCATCCTACCCTTAAAACACTCATATAACACATATTATTTATATTATGTAACATACTTAACTATGTCAGTCAATTTACTGTTACTATGCTCTTTTACTCTTATCACCTAAAGTTGTGTTTACTTATATTTGATTGAAGAACTTTATTTCATGCTTCCATTGCTTGTATTTATGTTCTCTTATTTAGTTGCTGATTTGTATATGTATATTCCCTTCTTTATCTTTATAGGCACCATTTTATCTGAGAATGACGCTTTCACGTTTTTGTTGTGCTTGTACAATTTCAATAAAGTTCTTTAATCTTGAAAAAACATCTCCCGATTTACAGTTAAATTGACAAAAGTCACGTGTTATAATTTACTTTTTATAGTCAAATGGCTATGCACTGAAAACAATGAATAATACAATGCAGTTGCGTCATGGCAGCGTTTCCTGTGCGTCAGGGCGCAAAGGAAAAGCTGCAATAAGATCAATTTCTAGAATATTTAAATTTGACGCTACAAATCAGATTACTTTTTTTTAATCCTAGACTTGCACAGCCTGGGTCCGTAGTTCTGATATAATACAATCACTGGTCAAAAGAGCGCAAGTGATCCGCCTCCCCGGCAGCCTCCCGGCGGCAGCCTGCCCCTCCCTGTGTCACGAATACCTGGGAACTCTGGTGAGATGCTTCGATCGGACAGTATTTACTCTGACTCTCGCCATTCACGGCTTGCGCGCTCCAAGAATAGCCGCCGCTTAAAACGCCGGGAAGGAAGTGACATGCTACCTTCCACTCACTACACACACTTGGAGAGATTAGCGCGCAGGCAGCGGTAATCTGGTTTCAGGACCACGGCCAGAGACGCCGCCCCGGGCCATGAATCCTGTGGAAAGTTGTCCCCTGCTCCACCTGAACACCACCGGCCACCGGAGAGTGTGAGGAAAGTTCATTCAGGACACCGAGGAGGAAAGAAAAGGGCAAAGGGGCACTGACCATGTGGAGGACGTTTGTGGAAAATCAGAGTTGCTGACTGCAGCTCCATCTGGAAACTGCGAGGTTAAGGAGGCTGGTTGATCAAGTATAATCAAGTTTCTTTGTTTTTAGTTTTTTTTTGCATGTGTCAGTGAGAGACACGAGGCGGAGGGAGTAGGAGAGGAGGAGGAGAAGCCTGTGCGCTCGGGCGGGAGCGCGCAAAGACTGCACCTTGGTCGGAACCTGGAGTCGTGAGGATGGAGATCCGGCCGGATAGGTTTAAGGCCGTGGCAGCCAAGACCCTCGGGAAAATATACGGGTATGTAGAATAACCACCAGCAAAAGTAATGACCTCTGTGTGCCACCTTAAATCTAGTCCCCTGATCTTCTCGTGTAAGTTTCTGATTTTAAGCAAACTGCTCCTTTAAAGCTGAGGGTGTCAAGGGAGCTGGATTAGTGTGGAGTTGTATGACCTCTCACCACATCTGTGTCTCAGCTGAAGCCATCACATAACAAACTGTTATACAAATGATTACAGTCATTCAAAACTCCAAATACAAAGTTATAAATGTATATCTCAAGGTGGAACCTATAGTGGCGATGTAGGTGTAATTTTGGTGGGTGAGCCAGTAAAAATCTGCTCCACACGCAGAGACACAGTAAGTGAATTATCCTCCTCTGAGCTTCAGAATTAAGTTTCATTTCAGACCCAAACTGCTCGATCGGTGTAAGATGAAGCCTCGGATCAATAAGCAGATTCAGCTCATCCAGGCCTTTCTGCAGCGCTGTCATATCGCAGAGGCACGGTCACCCTGTTCATGTGGAGGTCTGTGTGGGACTACATGCCTGGACAAAGGGACGTGTCTCAGTTTATATCGTGTGTGAGGTTTTTCTTTCTCTGCGGCCTGTTATTTGGTCGCACCTGCCTCCATGGGACAGCAGGCTCAGGGCGACTTCCATTTAAAACCTCACTCTAGTGGAGGCTCCACCTTTTTGTGTTAGATAATAATAGAGCAAGCAAACGTGTCATGAAGGACTTGGAACATTGGAGGAAATCTAACATCCATCGTGCGTTATTACGCATTGCGCATGCCCCATTGCGCAAAAGCCAATGCTCCACAGATCTGTTACTATTCTATCGGGAACTAGCTGAACTTGGTGGCACTCCTTCCGCTTGCAGCCGACACCGTGTGTGTGAGGTGGTCAGGGGTCTGGCCGGTGATTGGTATCTGAGGAGGAGGAAGGTATTGATGGCCTCCTCTTCCTCCCCTCTCTCGGGATTTGATGGAACGTCTAAACACTTAAATCCTCTCCAGAAATAGCCTCTCCTCGTCCAAGCTGTCGGCCCACGTAAATCCCCGCAGGCCGTACACCTTGGACACCTCTCTCTCTCTCTCTCTCTCTCTCTCTCTCTCTCTCTCTCTCTCTCTCTCTCTCTCTCCCTCTCTCTCTCTCTCACCCGCCCTAAGTAGCCCGATAGCTCGTCATCGTGCCACCCCCCTACCCCCACCCCCTCTCACAGGGCACCTCACAGCCGAGATTAGGCCATGGCAGAGAACCCGCCGCTGCCCAAGGGGTGTCATTTTAGTGAAGCGTGCACGTGCTCGCAGGTAGATATACTCCCTGGGTACCTCGCTGCCGTGCGTGACACGCAACCGCCCCGCTCCCTGCTGCTGCTCCCTGCACGCAACTTTAACGAAGGGGCACGCACTGTGAAAAGCTGCCTCCGTTTTATTTTGTGGCGGCTGTTATATGTGTCTGTATTCTATTCTATTTTATTCTATAATAACCACAACAAAAAAATAATTGCATACTAGAATATAATTGAATACTATACTATACTATACTATACTATACTATACTATACTATACTATACTATACTATACTATACTATAGTATACTATTCTATGCTTACCATTCTGGACTATTTCCTGTCAAGTGTTTTTTTTATGGTGTCTCTATGTCTGGGCGTCTCACTTCTATAGTGTATATATATAATATTCAATATATTCTATTGAATAGAATAGCGACTGAGTACTATTTATTGTTGAGTATTTTCTGAAGTTGTCTCCATGTAGAATAGAATTCAGGGACCCTCTTCTGTTGCTCTTCTACTAACAGTGAGTGTGCGTGTCTCTTCTGACTGATCCGCTGTAACAGAGTCAGTAAGAGTTACACGTTGGAGTGTTGGAGGCAAAATGTTGATGGTTTTATCCAGTGCATGCTTTGTTATGCTATATTTAAGTGAATTCAGTAGGTTCATGTTATAGTTATTTGACTTTTTCTTATCCACGCACAGACTCGACTCTGAACCGAGCTTCTGAACCACACTTGACAAATGAATTAAAAGATTAACTAGGATATTCAGTAGTTAATATGAATTCAGCTTTCTTACACAAAGTCAAGATCCACAACTAATCATTTCAACTTCCCTCATGGTGTGACAAGAGCAATAAGGAGGAGGTCAGGTAGCTTGTGAGGATTACAACGGATTTTCCTTAACTCCGGGTCAGTCATGAAAGCTACAGCATGTATGATGTGTAGTAAAACAAAAAGTGGAAATCCGAGCAGTTACACAAAGCTCTGCGTGGACGTCCTCTGGACACCGGGAAATAAATTGGTGTTGAGGAGAAAGGAAATGTTGTGAATTGTGTGCGAGACTGAGTGGGAGCCGGGGGAGTTGGTGGTGAAAGGAAGGGTTAAAGATAAAGCGGAGACAGGAGGAAGGAGGAGAGAGGCCCGCCCAGACAAAAATAGTCCAAGCGAGCCAGAGATATTAATAATTCAGGATGGAGAATCATTAATACTTGATCAGTGTTGAAGACTGTTAGATCCACTGCTGTACAGTAACTAATAGAGACTGTATGTTTTATTGTTGCGTCGCTGTTATTTCCCATCAGCCTGCTTACCGCTGGGGTTTTGATCTAAACTGGTTTATTGGCAGGAACACAAAGTCTTTGCTGTCACTCGATATGTTAGGATCAGTCTCATTTTGTCAGCAGGAAGGTCATTTTTAAAAGAGCTTCCATAATGCATGTATGAAGGATTTTTTGATGAACAGCCGGGGCTCTTTTCAGAAATAGAATTGTCTTGGTGGCGTGACAGAGCTGTAAAATTCTGAATAGAGATCTAAAAAGTTTAGAGAAGATGTTCCACACATCACCAGATAAGATACACTTTCTGTCAAAACACAGACTTCTGGGATGTTTTATATCTTGTTTGGGGTCTTTACCACATGTCTCCCTCTCCCCTGATAATTCCTGTCTCAATACAAGGCAACGCAGCTCTGCCAGAAACATAAAATCATCATTATAAAATCAATTTATAGCAACGTCAAGAACAAGATGGACTTGAAATCAGCAGCATAGTTTCTGTGTATTATTTAAAAGCAAGATAATTGCATAAAAATATGAATTACAAAATGATAATAAGGATTGAATGAAAGGAGTAAACCGACGAAAACTACCAAACATCGGTTTGAGATGCTTTCTTGACATTTTAAACCTATATTCACCAAAGTAATGTATCGACCATGGTGGCTCATTCATTTTAATAGGAACCAATTTCTGTGTTTCAATCCGACTTTGTGGTCTATACAGCCCACTAAGGAGGCGGTCTTTGTGGGCTGGGTACACCGCAATGGTTGAACCCAAATGAGACGGTCTGGTCAACAGAGGATTTCCAGGATTGCCGTCCCCAGCTCGTCCTGCCCTCACTGCTGTCGGCGGACAACAGAGCTGCAGTTAGACAAAACGAGAACGTTTTCGCTTGCAGGCGCCATTACCATTTTGAAAAACGGTTTGTCACTGAACCGCAATGAATCCGCGAATAGGCTGGGACAGAGAAAGATCCACTTGTCGGAGCCTTCATCTCTCAGGGGTGGAAGGACACATTGGGGACGGGACGGTCCAGTCGTGTTGCCGTGACGCAATCGGTCTTCAAATGCAGCCTCTGATGGATGCGGCCCCTGAGAAGAGACACGGCTACTGTCTGTGTGGTGTAGTGATTGAGGAGTGGAGCCACGGTGGTTGAAAACCTGCAGATACACACTCTTGATCATTCACGAGTCGGGTTTAGCACTCATGACGTTTAACCCTGTTGTTGTTTAATCAAATAACCGCTTAAAACCAAACTCACCTATAAAATTAAGACTTGAACAAACACCAGGACTGCGGTGGTTGAAACTGTGATCAGGGGTTGTGTGTGTGTGTTAGTGAACTGCAGTGAGACATCAAGTATCCAGGCTGTACTCGCTCTGCAAGGTATAAGGATTGTCATCACCACCGTGATGAATGTTCACTGGGGGAGAACTAGTGGCTCAGTCAGCAAAGAATCCTAACACATCAGATGAGACTCGAGCCCATGAGCTCCATCTAAAATCCTCCTCTTCTGTCTTGAACAACCAGCTGCTGTAAAAAGCCCACACCCCCATTTCCCTAAAGCTTTGCTCATGTTCTGCACTGTTTGGTGTTTTTGTATTTTTGATACAAAAACGGCAGGACTGAGCTGACTCATTTGTTTTTTGCTTCAGCACAACCAGCTCTCAGGTACTGAATTCATCCTTCGACATTGGCGAGGGGCTATATTTACCCGAGGATAGCAGCAGGAGAAGCAAACAGACTCCATCACGCGGACCTGCAGCTCTCGAGTCTGATCCGAGAACAGGCATCATGTTTAATAGATCATCCGCTGCACGTTTAGATGCATATTTGATGCCCGTTAGACTTCAAGCTTGGCAGAGGTCACGGCTTCTCAGGGTTTCTCAGCAAGCCTTGTGAACATCAGTCACAGACAGGAGCAGGAAAGGAGGAGTTGGAGGAGGAAGAGGAGGATGAATGCACCAAGATGAGACGTGTCTGTCAACACTGTCTGTCTTTTATTCACACAGTATTTCTTTACTGTGAGCTGGTTCAGTCAAGATATGAGGGATATAAATATATTCCATTTAGGATGTAAAAGTTAAAACCAGATTCCACAAACTCTGCAAATCAAGTTTCATGTATAATTTCCTGGGAAAATGGTGAAGAATGTGGAAAAACCTTAGAAAGTTAAACAATTTTTGGCTTCTTCCCTGACCCATATGGCATCTTCTCACTATTCAATTCCACAATGTTGCTAAGAGGGGATCAAGCCCAGACAACCTCATCCCACCATCATAATCTGATGGAAGAGAAAGCTGTATCCATCCATCCATCCATCCAGGGGGCTGATGTCAATCCTGTATGTCAAAAATGTAATTACTAAAAAATGTTAGGTGCCCAAGCATAAAAAAAACATACCAACATGGACAGAGCGTAGTGGTGCCGTGGTTAGTGCCGTCGTTTGAACACAATGGCCGACCAGTGTTTTTTTGTTTGGAGTTTTCATGCTTTATCGGTGTCTGCATGTTTTTTATTACCAGGTAGTCCGACTTCCTCCCACAATACAATCACATTCCCCTTGGCTCAATTGGAGGATCAGATTTTCCTATTGTCTCTGCATGTTTGCCCAGTGATGTAGTGGCGACCTGTCCAGGTTGTTCCCCGCCTCTCGCTTCATGTCAGCTGTGATGCATCACTTCACTTTTCCCTTTTTCCAAACTCTCCTTTTCAGAGCTCTTGAGAAGAAGCAGGAAAATGGCGAGACCATCGAGCTGTCGGCGGAGGGCCGGCCAGAGATGGTGGAGGAGAAGGAGATGCCAGTGGTTGACTGCACGTGCTTCGGCCTGCCCAGGCGCTACATCATCGCCATCCTCTCCGGTATAGGCTTCTGCATCTCCTTTGGAATCCGGTGTAACTTGGGTGTGGCCATCGTCAGCATGGTGAACAGCCACAAGATCTACAAAGACAACAAGGAGGTGGTAGTGGTGAGTGGCCATTACTACAGCATATAGGGTTATTTTAGACCGGCATTTCAGATCAAGATCAATGGGAAGTGTTCAAACTTAATTATTTGACAAATCTTACGTGATGTTTGATGTAGAAGTGGCCAAATTAAAAAAAGTTGTCACAAAGCATTGTCATCAGCAATTTGAAGTGTTCAAGGTGATTGTGGTCAACTGGATTACCCTCAGTGGACCATGAATCAGTCAGTGTGATTCTGTTGTTTTGATTGTTCACTGTCTTCCTGTCTGTCCTGACAGGAACCTCAATTTGACTGGGACCCAGAGACAGTGGGAATGATCCACGGCTCTTTCTTCTGGGGATACATCGTAACTCAGATTCCTGGAGGATTCATTTGTCAAAAGTTTGCAGCAAACAGGTCTGTTATTTCAGTGTTTTATCTATACAAGGGATAAGTGCACATCCTTCTATACCCACTGAATGGCTTTTTCATTCTTTACTCCTCCCGTTTCCAGAGTGTTTGGCTTCGCCATAGTAGCCACGTCATGCCTGAACATGCTCATCCCCGCGGCCGCCCGGACGCACTTTGGCTGCGTTATCCTCGTCAGGATATGTCAAGGACTTGTAGAGGTACTTCTACTCGTGAGCTTCCTCTAAGATACAAGAAGAGGACAAGATGGACTGATTTTACATTTTATTCAGATCATTCAACATGGTGTCATTTCATCTCTACTCTACTACAGGGTGTTTCCTATCCTGCCTGTCACGGTATTTGGGCAAAATGGGCCCCACCTCTCGAAAGAAGTCGCCTGGCCACAACAGCGTTTTGTGGTGAGCCTCTTATAATGGGTTCTTTTTTACTTTGGAGATTCACTTTAAGAACAAAAATTTGGCTCATTTATTAAACTCCACAATTTTTCTGTGCTGCCCAGGTTCTTATGCTGGTGCTGTGATTGCCATGCCATTAGCTGGAATCCTCGTCCAGTACTCAGGATGGTCATCGGTCTTCTACGTCTACGGTAAGCGACCCTTGAACTGAAGATAAACAGACAGATTTTCAGACTGAACTTGACATCTACATTTTTGTCTTTCTTTTCCCTGCCTATCTGTCCTTCCTCCGCTCCAGGAAGTTTTGGGATCATGTGGTACTGTTTCTGGACCCTGGTGTCTTACGAGAGTCCAGCAGCACATCCCACCATCACTCCCGAGGAGAGGACATATATCGAGGAGAGCATAGGAGAGACTGCCCAGCACGCAGTAACGGTCAGTAGATTCCCTCACAAGTGGGATTTAGACACCGTCCTTCAAAAGGTTTGAGGAGTTAGTAAATAACAAATTTTTATGTGTTACAGAAATTCAACACCCCATGGAGGGCCTTCTTCACGTCCATGCCAGTGTACGCCATCATCGTGGCTAATTTCTGCAGAAGCTGGACTTTCTATTTGCTCCTCATCAGCCAGCCCGCGTACTTTGAGGAGGTGTTTGGGTTCGAGATTAGCAAGGTAACGGAAACAGGGACAAAAGCTCCAATACATAACGGTCGAATAGCACAGCTCCAACTGCCCCCTTGAGTTCAATAAAGATGCACCAAATTTCACACACAGTTCCCTAAATGTCTGCGACCCACACCCTGATCCAGATCTGCACCTAACCCTAACAAACGGACAGGGGTGAAAACACAACCTCGCTGTCACTTTCAATGTTGACTGCAGTTTCAACCTTTCTTTTCATTTTCATGTAGGTTGGCATGGTTTCTGCACTCCCCCATCTGGTTATGACCATCATCGTGCCCATCGGTGGCCAGCTCGCTGACTATTTGCGCTGCAACCACATCATGACCACCACTAACGTCAGGAAACTTATGAACTGTGGAGGTAAGAAGGGGCCAAATAAAGGGAAAGCTAAATTACTCTCGCACAGAGAAAATGACGCTGGTTTGCTGTTTTACTTCCCAAAATCTTAAACACAAAATCATTTTAATGTCAGGGGTTTTTCACTCAGAAGGTTCAGTCCTGTAAACCTGATAAACATCATGGTGACTCCTTGACTGATTATGCTGTAAAGTGTGAACTAAAGTATTTCTTCAGCCCTGGTGAGAAAACATTTGCTGGATAAGACAAATGGTGACTCACTGTAAAGCAGAAGCTCTGCGCCTGTCAGCTATTTTTGAACGTCCCCAGCAGAGAGTGAAATGTAGAAGCGAGCAGTGCACATATCACTTTGTTGGAAGCTGTGTCAGTACTGAGGCTATTTCCAGATTCGGCTCAGAGAAAAGCAGTTTGTGAACAGAGAGAAATACACAAATACTTGAATAAAATGCACATCAGTTGACTTTACAAGCGTCTTCCTTTGAGACCCCACTCTCTGTTTGATTTCTGTGATTTCTTCATCTCCGACAGGGTTTGGGATGGAGGCGACTCTGCTGCTGGTTGTGGGCTTCTCTCACACTAAAGTTGTTGCCATTACATTCCTGGTCCTGGCTGTGGGTTTCTCTGGCTTTGCCATTTCAGGTGAAAAACACATCTTGAGTCTATTTACTCTCAAAGCCTGCATGTAATGTTTTCCTTGAAACGTATTGGCCATTAATATCTATTTACTACTTCCACAATCCTCTGTCTTGCTGTCCGGGCACTTATCTTGCCAACGGTCCGTCTTATTGACTCCACATCTACCATGTTTATTCCTAATAGCAAGAGGAGGTACATTGTAAAATTGTTTTACTCAATACTAATACAAAAATTGAATAAACAGGCGACCATCACTCTGTAGCATACAGTGGGGGCGAGCAGTTGTCTTCTTGCAACTTGGTCAAACAGCAGTTCAAAATCTCTTAAGCCAAATGCTTTTTGATAGTTTGATAATTTTTATTTCAACATATTAAACTGACACAGACATTAAACGGTATGTGGGTGCTGTATCAGGCTGAATTACAGAGCTTTTAGTTTGAAAAGTAGTCAAATTGGGTCTTAAGATTGTGAGGATGGCTGAACAGACCTCTGAAATAGCTCAGTTTAATGTTACAAAAACAATGACTATCAAATCACCATTGCAGATAAACCTGGTAGGATGAATATAACGTTTTCTAACATCACTCTGAAGCATAGCTTGCTTTAGGAGAATTCACTGATGACGAGGAATAATTCTCATGTTTATCTGGTGCATGGACAAGAAAACTGCCACTTTCCCAGCAGGCACTTCACTAGGTTGCTTTAATTAAGAAATATATATCACTGATTTTATTTATTTTTTCTCATAAGGTTTCAACGTCAACCACCTGGACATTGCACCACGATATGCCAGTATCCTCATGGGTATCTCCAACGGTGTGGGCACCTTGTCTGGTATGGTTTGCCCACTTATAGTTGGTGCCATGACAAAGCACAAGGTGAGAAATGATTTCCACTAAATCATAGTGTATTTGTATTTGTCATTAACTACAGTTTCATATTAGAAGGTAGTATAGTATGCATGACATTATATCCTGATAGGATCATTTCAGTTTAATTATCTGACTGGATTGATTTAACTTTTAAATTTGAATTTTATTACAAAGTCCTAATAGAAAAAAAGAAAAGTATACTTATAACCACTTGTCCCCTTTTTTCTTCTCTCCATCACAGACTCGAGAGGAGTGGCAGGGCGTGTTCCTTATTGCCTCACTTGTACATTACGGAGGTGTAATATTCTATGGTGGGTATAATCACCTCCAGATCATTGGGAGGTTTCTTTATGCTCCTGTGTGTTTTTATTCATACACTTAAACCTTTTTTCTTACAAATCTGAAATATTTGCCAAAAGTCATATTTTGTGTGTCTCTGCTGCAGGACTCTTTGCATCCGGAGAGCAGCAGGCTTGGGCCGAGCCGGAGCAGACGAGCGACGAGAAGTGTGGCATCCTGGATGAGGATGAGCTCGCCAACGAGACCGAGGAGCTGTATCGCACAAGTGGAGGGGGGGGCTATGGAGCCATGAACCAAGGTGCGGATCCTAATGGAGGCGGTGGCATGGCAGGAGGAGGAGGAGGAGGCTGGGTCTCAGACTGGGACAAAACTGAGGAGTATGTACAACCAGCCGGGGCCAATAATTACCTTTATGGAGGAGAGGGGGACCGGGAGTTAACATAAAACCAGCAGGTCCTCGGCACACAGCCTGTAGTGAGGCAGAAACTGTGCATCTCACCGGATGACTTTAAAAGTGCGGATTTAAAACGGAAGCCGGGAAGGACGATTCTCAGCAAGTCTGACTATATTAACACAACTGAACTGAATTCAAAGAGACTGCACAGTGGAGGTGAAGAAAAATTAGTAGATGTAAAATGTGTGTTTGTGATTGCAATTGTGTACCTTGTGTGACAGACACTTTATGTAGGAGAGTAGTAGGACCTGTCAGCCTCCCTGTGGTATCTGTTGGAGACGGGCTGTGTTTTAGGCCTGGTGTGGCTTTTTGTTGACGTGTATCCATTGTTATAATTATAGACCTTTATATAAGAATTGACAGGACATTAGCAACCCTCTCATTAAAGTCATTCCGAATCTCTAGGCGCACATTGGTAACAAGCGCATCTGTTGACGGATAAAAACTTACTGAGTTGTGGAGTTTCTTCAACCCTTAGCCGTGTATGTACTGTACCTCCACTGAAGTTTTGTCCCTAATGTGCACACTTTTAAGAAAAGCATTTTCCATGTGCCAATACAACTAAATATGTTTGCTCTCTAGTATTCATTTACTTATCCACTGAGAAGGTAATTGAACATCTGCGAATATTACTGTTTTCTGTTGATAGCCTCAATACGGATTATTTCTAGATGCAGAAGTTTGAATTCCTCGTGCAAAAAATTTGTACATGATTGGTCACGTCACATGTGTTTTCAGACATTCAGCCAAAATGCTCATGTGGACATAAGTCATCTTTGTTTGAAAAACGCCATTTTCATCAAAAACCCTAGTAGAGTGGATTTAGCCTTAGATCAGGTCCTTTATAACCGTTCTCTCAAAAATGCTTCTCATGTAACATATTCTTCATTCATATTATTCTATTGTGTCTTTGTTGTGTTCAGGCTCTTCATGCTCTAAGTGTTAACATATTCCCTTTCAGGTAAGAAACTGCTGCCACAGTATTAATAACCCTAAGAGCCCCAGCACATGGCGGTCTCTCACAGCAGTGAGCCGATGGAGCCGTGTGGGGCCGCTTATGTAGCATACATCAAAATTAATGAGCAAAAATAGAAGGGGGACATTTTTCTTTGCTTAAATCTATAGGGCAGCCGTCTGAGGATATGTGAAACAAATCAGTGAATCAAAGGCCAATTAACCATAAGAGGCTGATAAAGGACAAGGTAAAAATGTCACAGTACATGAGCAATTTCTTGAATTTTTCTTAGCCGATGTATAATGTATTTAGATATAACCCCAAAGTTAGGGTTTAATATATCCCTGTGTTAGACTGTGAGATGGAAACTGACTGTCACTGTTTCATCAACTGATTCACTGATTAAATATGAAATTAATCTTAGTTTTTTTTCCAGTTTTTTTTCTGTTTTTTTCATTATTATATTGTTTCATGTTTTGTTTTGGATTATTTAATCAAATTGTAAGTGTTGAAAAAATTCTGTACATGTAAAAAAATTGGATAATAAAACATAGAGGGGATGATTCCTGTAACACTAATCATAGATATTATTGATGATTACTCCTATATTTATATTTTCTTTGTGTACTGTACAGCCTGTACAGCCTAAAGATGCATTTGTGATCTAATAACAGAACCCCTTTTGTCTTCTTCAAGCCAATTTTCCTCTTCATCGTGATCCAGGTACAAGCCATGTTAACCTCTGAACACAGTGGTGTCATGTTTCCCATAATGTGCCACTCTTCCCCAGACGGTGTGTGTCGATCCCTGAGCCAGAGTATAAGAGCATGAAAACGAAGAAGAACGACAGCAGAACGAGGGGGGCTCGCCATGTTTCCCCAGGCGGTAAGAAGCACCGAGGCTCAGGGATTCACCCCCGCTGCCCCGCTCCGGTGTCTGAAATCAATGGGATTATCCTGTGTCCATCTGTCAGCGAGAGAACGAGTGAGAATAAGGGGGAGAAAGATATTCATCACTGACATCGAATAACACTGCAGAGAGAAACGTTCCTGGCAGTTTGTTTGTGCCAGCATCCAGTTACGAACACACACTCACACACAATCACACACAAACACACACACACACACACACACACACACACTCACACACACACACACAAAGGGCAAATAAAGGGATAGAGGATAACAGGGAGAGCTGGAGTGGGATTAAAGCAAACTGTCGATTTAATGGGCCAACAATTGCTTTCTTGAACAAATCCAATAAGGGGCAATGTGGTCAGTATCAACCAGAAAGCAATGATGTTCCTTCCATGACCACAGATGCATAAAAACATTGAATGAAGGCTTCTCTTTCTGGACACTTTATCATCATTATCTATAGGGTGTATTATCCACCATAGCAACTTTATAATAGCTAACAGTTCCCAATTGGTATTTGTTGGAAAATTGGGTTTCCTCACCATGATTAGAGGTGTTGCATAGAAACAAGACTAATTATCAACAAGTAGAGTATCTGTTATCAGCAAGTTGAGTGATAATCACTGTACTGGCTCTCAAAAAAACTATAAATCATGTAGTTTACCATTCATCGTATCCTAACCAAGAACCCTCTTCTATTCTGTTTGGTCCCAGGTTCAGGAATAAGTTACTGGTTCATGTTTCCATGAAAACCAGTTGCCTTTATTGTGTTCTTTAGGCCAATACAAGAAGAAGAAGAATTTCATACCAATTTGGATAATACCAAGTTGGTTCAAATATTAGACAACCTTGTTCTAATTTGAAACATGATTGTTCATGATATTCTATTTTCATGTACATATTGGTAAGAGAATCTTTATGGGCTTGATGAAACCATTTCGTGAAACCATGTTTTTTATTTTCTTCCACCTGGTGGCGAGCAAGATGCTTTGGCTCCACTCTTGGAATATGCTCCCCCCAATTGTGAACTTCTTCTTCCTGTTGTGGACTTCCTGTTTTATTTTCCTGTTGGATTCTACTTCCTGTCTTTGTAGGTTTTCCCGCTAGTTTTCTGATGCACCTGTGGCTCCCTTGCCACTTAGTCCTCAGTGTATTTAAACCTTGTGTTGCTGACATTCAGATGTCATAAAGTATCTAAGCATCTGTTTCAGTTAAACGCTCTACTTGCATTTTTTCACTCTCCTTTCGTGGACTTCTCAACCGATTCTCCTGCATTTGAATTTCGGCCTCCTCCATTTTGGATTTGTTTGTTTGCACAGTTTGGACTGATCCTCTTCCTGTGTTCAACTCTCGCCTGCCCCAATCCTCAGTAAGCCTGCTCCCTCTTGTTGCTCAGATTATCTTTCTCTTTTCACTGGGTTGTTGATACTTATAGCAAGTTTTTGTAGTTTTATAACTGTCAGAATCAGAAAGTTATGCATAAGAGCCATGAGGGCATTGCTTTAAATTTTGAAAGTATTGAGCCCAACTCTATAATAGAGTCTGCCTTCTCTTGTTGCTGAAAAGAACCACTCTGCTGTCTGTCCTAAACTGAATTTGTCAGTTTTTTTAAAAGTTACCTTGACCTTCATTTTTTCCTTAGCAACACAACCACTTAAATCTTAATATGTAATGGCCCTTAACGTTGTTGGATTTAGAATCTTCACTCAAAGGTTGGGACTTTAAGAGATTTACAAAAAATAAAAACCTCTCTCAAGGTACAAGGTTTTACTACAAATTACATGTTTAATAATGTTATCTTGTACTTTGTTTAAATTGTACAACTGATGTATTACACAAAATGCTCCAGATACGTTTTGAGACACCGAACCGGTCACTAGCTTATCCATCCCTCTACTAATGACACTATGACAAGGTGTAAGTAAAATTAAAGATGATTTGCTCACCTTTTACATCACTGAAGGTAGATCAGATTTATCAAACACTCTATATTATATGTTAAACTCTAAATGGCTTCAGAAAAGGCCCATGTATGTCCTTAACTCAATAGTCGAATGAAAGCATCTGTAATGCTCTTGTTGGAGTACAGGGTGTATGATGAGTATCAGGGTTGAAAAATGAGTTGACAAGATCTGAGCTGAACAATCCATCAAGCTGATCAATACCACTGTTCACTTTACACCTTGACTGGAGGTAAGGTTTTACTGACTTTGAACATTGGCTACTTTGTTTTTGAATGTTACAAAATGTAACCATTTTCTGTTCTGTTACATTTATAGAACATTTTGTGTAATTAATTATTAAGAAATGGCAACAATTGTTAGGTACTGCAACATAAAGAGGTTTTACAACCTTTATTCAGGTTTCCATCTGTTACCTATATAAAATCTCTTCTGTTCGTTTTCTTAGTCTGATAGATTTGCATCCTGATCATCCAGAGCAAGGAGTTACTTAACTTTATCATACAGCTCTAACATGTATGCTATGTTTTGACTTATCATAGAATTTGAACATTAGGATTTGAATCCAAGCTGCACCTGACTTTGTCTTTTGTTCCTCTACCTTTTATACTATTTGTTTTCGTCCTCTTCCCCAGCAAAATGTGACTTTTTTTTTCTTGTTCTTATTTCTCAGAATTCATATTTGGAGACAGTTTCACTTTGTGCTGTGGGGAATATTTAGATGTTCTGTTGTCGGGATCACCTACCCGAGCTCTGTTTGTAAAGGTCAAGTGGATCCATCATTCTTTGCTTTTGAAATCTTTACTTTTGATCAATGAAGTGATAATACAAATACCAGGTGGGAAGCTGATTGGATAAATGGTTTGTGAGCTTTCCATTCCACATACAGACAGACAGACGTTTGTGGAATTAGTTAGTAGATTATTCAAATCGAACTTTATTTTTGGTCCTTTTAAGAGGAAGATCAAACCACACTATAAGTGGGGAAATAAATACCCTCCTTGGAAAATTAAATACTATTCAAAAATGGCAAAGAAATCCAGTGTTTTGAATAGCAGCACTGTGGTTTTATTGCTCAAATGTTAAATTAGTTTGAGTTCAGTGTTTCAGTTACTTGAGTTGGCCACCAGAGTCCAGCACTGCATCAGTTTTCTTTGCAAGCACAATGCATGGCTGATGCCTTACAGACGGTTTGAGCCTGTATTTCACTCTGTGTCTGTACAGAAAGCGAACGTTTGATTGGACACCATGATATAGAAAGTGTGTAAGTGCAGCATTCACAAATAGCAAATGTTGAAATGCGATTGAAACATTTAAAATCTTCAAATTAAATTTGATTTACATACTCTCACTAAAATGTACAGAAATCCTTTTTAATCAGTGATTGATTTAAAGCAGCACTTTCTGTTTCACAGCATCGATTTTATGAATCTATATTCCTCTCTCATTCTGCCCTCAGCTCCTGTCTCTGCTCTGCTTTAGTTCATCTTTTCATTCTGACTCTACTTCACCCAAAGCAAAGTGAAAAAAACACTCACAGAAAAAAACAAGACCAAAACAAACAAAATCCAAGCCAGCAGAGTCTTACTACTGTATGCTCCATCTGCCCGTGACCCACTTTTCTCTCGTCGCCTTTGGCAAGAGACGGGTTAACGCAGAAAGCAGGAGGAAAGCTAATTTCTCAGAATAAGGACATTGGGCCACAATGGCTATGGAGGCTGCGAGGTAGGATGACATTGTGGTGAATATACACCATTATGGCTCCCACTAGAGCTCCCATCAAGGGGTACAATCCAGTCGAATGGCGTCCTTAAAAGGCTGGAAATGGCAGGATCCATTTACAACACCCCTTAACAAAGTGTAGCATAGTGTGTATTAATGTTATTCAAGTTCACCTTCCTCCGTCTTCCAACTTCTCTTAATGGACTCTAAAAGCTGCCACAAAGCAAACATAAGGACATTTTCTCACTCAAACCCTCCAGCTGCTGCTATTCACTGGAGCAGAAATATATATTAAACCTATTATATAAACTCACTTTACCAACATTAAAACACTTAATAACTTACAATTTATAATTTATTATTTGGGTCTTGATATTTTTGCTTTGGTTTGACTGTTTTCTTTTTGCCTTTTTCCTCTACTGGACAGCTTAACAGTGTAGATATGGACAGGAAGTGTGTGTGTGGTAGAGTAAACTACACATGACACTGTCACCTTGCAGAGCATCATGTGTAGTTCCCAATCCTTTTCCCAGTGGTATAATGATGCAGTCACTCACTGAGCCTGTCACAAACATCCATGCATCACCAGGATTTATCATAGATGGACTGGAAGTGTTTACACAGTGTTAAAATGCAAACTGCATAATCAGAAGGTACCCAGTTGGACTCCTGCGAAGGACCCTCGCCTCACGCCACCACCGGTCATCTCCACAACAACAATATTCATCGGAGTTGAGTCCAAATTGTTGATGTCATTATTCCCCCCTCCTCTTTGTTTGTGGATGGATGTACTGTATGTGCCCAATTACAAGGTCAAAGTACCGTAAATGATTGCCTCAAGGAGGTTTCTGCTGCTTCAGGTAGTTTCTTTTTATCACAGTGATGTTTGTTCAAGAGCTCGTTTTTCTATTACTTATTCATTTTTTATTTGATGCTTTAAAAACAGGGTGAGACGTCTTGATTCACAGCTAAGGCTGGCTTGTGATTGGTCGAATGCTTGCATCATCAGGACACCAAAACCACGTCTCCATCCCCCGTTCGCTACTGCGCCGACTCTGACTCCAAATGCAGAACATGGTTGCGATCTGGATATAATGGTGGAAGGAAGTGGAGACAAATTGTCCATCTTTATTTAGAGTCAGGCTTTAAAGTTTTGGCGAGAGAGAGAAGCAAATACACTACATATCTTCCTGGTGTTGCTCTTTATACCACTTCTTCTCAAAGTCAAATCTCAACACATGGGGGGGAAGCAGTCTTCTAAGTACTTGCCGGAGAATCTTGTATTTTATATGAAGTTTTCTTCAGCATCAAGTAATTTAGTGATACTTGAGTGAAACTTCCACTGTTAATGCCTCACTTGCAATTGTGCCAACTGATTCACTGGCAACTGTTTAGTGCTGAGTTTTCTCAATGCAATGAGCACAACAAACAAGATGTAATTCAGCTCAGTTTTCCCAGCACCCACGGTCTCAAACCTCACACGACACATGGTGAGGTAACCGAGACAACGTGCTTCTTTCTTTTCATTCAGGTGAATAGACCCTTTGAATGAGAGAAGACGGCATTTTCCTTCTAGTTCGTTCAAAGTCAGACTATTCTCCTGACCACTAATTGGTGGTGATGATGAACGATGACCACTGAACAAACGTGTAGCTGCGACACCTGCCAGCATAAAGGCCACATTTTATCAATGGAGGGAAGTCAGAACCATTTTTCTTTGCCTGCGACGACCTCTGGGCGTCAAAGATAAAAAGAGAACAGAGAGGTGGCCTGAATCCATCCACCCACCGCGTATGTTTGTATCTGTGTGTGTGTGAGAGAGAGAGATGGGAAAGAGAAAGACAGAGGGAGGATCATATCATGGGACAAGTGAGGGTGTTTGATTGATAGAGTGACAGAAATAATGAGGGTGAGAGGCAGAGGATGGAGGATGCAGAAGAGTGGAGAGTGAGAGTTGGAATGCAAGCGGGACAGTGACAAAAGAAAAGAGAGAGAGAGAGACTAATGAAGAAAATTGGGGATAATTGAATAGAAGAGCACTTGAGCGAGAGAGCGACTGTCAGACGGATGGTGAAGAGTCGCTGCACAGTGGAAGTACAAAGAGAGGAGGCAGAACGGAGGAGAGAGATCAATGTAGCTGCTGAAGAGAGAGGGAGAGTAGAGAGAGAGCAAGAGAGAGGGAGAGAGAGAGGGAGAGACGGCTCTACCAGGGCACAGAGTAGGTGAAAGTGAGTGTGTGTGAAAGAGAAGCTGCAGAATACAGTGGCTCAAGCTGGCTCTCACCGCTGCACATTTAGACACTAGAAGGCATGAAAATGTGATTTTTGAAAGAGGAAAAAAGCGAATCTTTTTTTTTATTCCTCTCATCTGTATTTTATCCATCGGATCTTTATCTCATCTGTTCTCTTTGTGGTTTATAAAGGAGGTCGCAGCGGATACAACGAGGAGCAACAGAGGCTGAACTGCAGACTGGAAGGTAATGACTTTTTCATCATACAAATTAATTCACCCTAAAAAAGAGCTACTGCTGTATGTATGTCACAGTGAAATCAAAGTTACGTGTAGTGTCTTGAGATATTAAAGAAAAGTAAATTGACAAATATCTGGAAATGAATTAGCATCCCAGGTTTGTGAGGGTAAAAGTGACTTAAAAAGAAGCTGGTTCTGCTGGAGTTGTGGCAGAGAGAGAGAGAGAGAGAGAGAGAGAGAGGGGGGGATCTGATTCAGATTTTTCATGTATGTGGGGAGAAAAAGCTAAGTGGGACAGCCAAAAAGAAAAATTACAACGATCACAGTGCCTTCAAAGAAAACTCAAAAATGAACTCCAGAGCAGCTTTTGCACTGATTTGTAAAAGCAGGACTGATCGGCTGTAGCGCGTGTAAGCTTTATTTGGAGCATGAGGCGGCTGTGATGAGGGTTATGTAGATTTGTTTTCTCGTAGTTAATGTGAAATCATAGAAATTTAAATTTTTTCTAGACACAGTGGACCGTGATGGTGGAAAAGTTAATTTGGCTTTAAAAAAATGTATTCTGAATCCAACTTCATGGTCATAATTGAATCTCTTGTGACTAGTTAAGACCCTGTTCCCTGTAGATGACTCGGTGCTCATTATTAATCAGAATCCTACATTGTACAACTGCTACCCCCACAGTTACAAAGTAGGTTATGACCTGCTGCATTACAAGGATCTGTGCACATAAGAAATGGAGGGGGAATAATTTATTATAAGCTAGTAATCAGTCTGAGACTTGTGTGTGGGGGGGGGGATGCTTGTGTAAAACTGTACATTTGTGTAATTCTGATGATAATACCAACGTGACACTTACAGGATGGTCTGATAGGAGTTGGATATGAAATGGTAAGCGTAAACAAACGAGAGCTCAACAACACCCACATTTCACAAGCTCCTTCCGCTGTGACTTGTCAAAATCATTACGTGCAAGTGAGTTACGGTATCAGCTGATGGAAACACACACACAAACACACACACACACACACAGAAACACGTACAGTACATTGAATTACTTCTCCTGGAGACTAACTGTAACCTTAACCATTGTTTTCTGTGTGCTAAAACCTAACCTTAACTTAAACATAATCTAAACTGATCTTTATCTACACCTTATCTTAACCCTACCTTAAAACATGTCTTCACCTTTTCAAATGTGATGATCTACATTTAAACTAATAATTAATAATTAGACATGTTAAACCGATTTATGTCCTCTACACACGCACACACACACACACAGACACACACACACACACACACTTGCGCACCTTTCCCTATTAGGACTTTGCATTTACTTCCATTCGTTATGTACAGCCTAACCACTTACTAAACCTTGCCCATGACAAATTCATGTCTAACCTTAACATAAATGCTACTCCCATCTTACCACTAACCTTTAAACAGGAAAATATTGCCTACTAGGTACCAGGCTTTGATCCCGATGAGGTCTACTGGTCCTGAGAAGGTCAGTGTTTATGCTGGAAAAGCTCCTAAAGAGGTGAAAAAACAAGTGCACACATGCACACACACCTGGCTTATTTCCTATTTCTCCTCTGCACCAGTGGTGTGTACCATCTCTTTGCACTTTCACCCTGGATGCAACATAATTGACTTTGCACAGCCTCCTAAGACCTGCCCCCACGCGGCTGAAATGCATAACAAGCAAAACTGCCTTTAAAAGCATATTTCTCGATTGGAGAGCTGCGCCGAGGGAAATCCATTTGGAATCGAAAGAAAACAAACAAACTGGCCAATTTAGAGCAGAGTGGGAACACTGAGATTAATGGCTTCCTCTCAAACGCAGAACAATTGATCATTATGGAACAAAGGACGCCGGTTGACGCTATCAATGCCAGCGAGCAACTGAGCTATTATACGTGACGTGCGGGTTATGCCAAAGGAGAACGTGGTCAAGCAACAATTGAATGGAGGATGAAAGACATGAGAAGTACTGGATCTGGCAGAAGGCTTAATGTGTCTCCCTGATTCAGAACATTTCCACCACCACTGCCTACTTACTTCCACTCCATCCTGTCCTGCCTCATGCTGCTCTTCCCTGCCTGGTCCTGTTCTGTCCTCTATCATCTCTGCAGGAGGAGCAGGAGTCGATAAACAGGCCGGTTCCTGTAGCAGATGTGACAAAGCCATATAGTCCAGTAATTCTCTGGGGTTTGGTGTGGGGAGAGATAGTAGGACAAGCAGTAGACACACGCTGGGAGAATATTTCCATTGACAGCTCACTGCTGAGGAGGAATACAGCCAGACTCCATTAGCTGCAACGTGCTACTGTATCTGTGAAGGAGAAACGCAAAACTCACAACAAAATGTTCCTTAAATCAGTCCCATGGGAGAAGTAAACTAGGCTACAGCTGTGGAGAGCTATGAAAACTCCATATACAGTATAACCAAAATACACATGGACACACACACACATACACATTTTATTATTACCTTGTAATTCAAGGACAAGCTTCCAAATCTGCACATGCACACGGACCATCCTCTGTCTGACATTTAAAAGTGGTCTCATCAAATAACCTTGAGAAGCAATTTCATGTTTAAACAAAAATTGTCATCCAATATGATTTTTAATTTACCTCTAATTGTTATTTGTGGAACCGATGGAGTCCCATTGTTCTGCTCATTAAGACGGAACGCCCTAGAAGGGCTGTTTCCCCTGACTCTGCAGGCTTTTCATTATTACATACAGGGATATTTGCCCCCAGGGGAAAGATCTGGAGGATTGCCGTAAGCCATGCAAACAAAAGCCAGCTAACTGCAACACATCCACCGATATGAAGAACGGAAATAGCTCCAGATTTGAACCACTTTGCACACAACTTCAAAGTAATGAGTCAAAAGCACAATCGTGTTCCGAATGCACCGATGGCTTAGGAAGCGACGAGCAATCACAACTTTTCACTTAGTTGGAGACGAAAGTATGAAAATCTACCATCTAACATGAAACGAGAAGTAATGTATAATATGATGACAGAGCGAGTGGGTGATCAAACCCCTTTAGGTCTCGGTGTAATTATCTCTGCCTCATTAACCTCACTGTTTGCTGATGTAATCCAGCTTCTGTGCTGCCGAGCCGCCCGTTCCCAGCCAGCAGGGTCAGATGGTCCTTCGCTGGGAACATTCTGGCAAATTTTTGGGCCGTAACAACCGAGCGTAGATTTCAATTTCCACAAATTAACTTGGCCTGAAGGAAACATTTAGTACTCTTCTTGCTTTTCTCTTTTTAGCATCCAACTGCAGTTTGTGTTCTCCCAAAACAAACAGGGATGAATGTTCACTGCCTTTGTTTCCTCACACTTTATTGTGCCCTCTTAGTTTAAAGTGTGTTAATAGTAATAGCAGGGTAATGGTCATAAGAAGACCGAAGCGTCTCCTTGTCTGTAAAACCCTATGGGGTTTATAAAGATGGGTGACACAGCTCCACTTCTTCCCACTGTACAAAAAGCCCAAATATTCCAGATATGGTTGCTGCCTATAGGAGTTTTGGACATCATATGGTACTAATAGTGATCTTGGTATGGAGCAGCCGTATCAAGGTACCGCCGATACACGCTTGTGACCAATCACAAGTCAGTCGCATCTGTCAATCATAATATTTCACGTTGTTTTTACAGCATCAAATAACATATTAAAAATGTACGGAAAAATGAATATATATCTGTATGATAAGAACTACTCTAAAATGACAGAAATCTTATTTGATTTGTGCTCTGAAAATTGTTTTTGTCCAAGATTAGTCAATGTCCCATCTGATTACATGGAGGAGGCAGGTTGTGTGATCTATACTGCAGCCAGCGGATTTGGCTTCACTTTTAGGGACCTGTCATGTCGTCCATCTTCGTATGCAGCCAGCGGTAAAACCAATTAGACTCATTACACGGAAGGTGGACGAGCTGAAAATGGGGCCTGACAGGCATTGACATGGTGTTCACTCTGTCAGCCATGTCTAACAGCATTTATATATATAGTATCGTGTTGACTTTTTGTCTCTCAGTGTTACCTTAATATCAATGGACACACAAGGTAAGTGAAACTGTCACTGCTGGACGGTCTGTTCGTGGCTGTTTATCTGACATAGAATCCACCCTAAAGCCTCAAAGCTGCACTCATCTGCGTGTGTCTGACTAGTCTGTCTGTGGCCTGCTTTCAGTTTGTCCTGAGGTCTTTACTCAGGAGTATAAAAAGTAAAATATGCCCTTGAAAAAAGTTATTTGTCTAGGAATTATATAACGTTTTATAAATGTTTTGAACCTGCATCTGCACTTCTTCTTTGTTGCTGTTTAGCGGAAGGCAACCTGCTGCATCGTTGCCTTTTTAAGATTCAGGAAGAATTTCATGACATTTAAATTCTTTCGTTTCATGTGCTAAGAGCAGAAGGGAACTTTGTGTTTTATGGAATTAATTAGTTTATGGGAAAGAATAGAAATAATGCATTTTAGTTTTAAGCACAGAGCAACAATTCATTATTTGTATGTATGTCATGTCCACGTTATCAAGAGACTGGCCATAATGCACCAACTCACACTAGTTGCTGTGTTTGGTCTCAGTGCTGCTGCATTGTCGAAGGGAACATTCTAATACTAAAAGAACAAGAACATTGCATCTCAAATATTGGCCCGTGTGGATTAACTCGTTAACTTGCAATTATAACCTCCACTAACACTTGAAATTGTAAGTCGTTCGAAGACATTAAATGTGCTTCGTTAATATTATATGCTATGTGGAAGGAGCCACAGGGGATTTGTTAAACTTGTGCAGAGCTAGATTGACACTCGGTGGAGCGCATACCTTCACCAAGGCCCAACAGTCCCCTTATAAAACCACATTTAAATTCACTACACAGGGAATTTTATTTGGATCTGCACCAAATTGCACACACTCACATACATATCATTCCCCCTAACATGCCTGATTGCTTTTTCATCAATATCCATGAATTATTCTCTGAGAAATCAATGAAAATATTGAAGAGCTCCCCCTATCTCACAAAGTTAAGAAAGCGGGGAAAGGGGAAAAATGTATTCCTAAATCTTCCCTCTATCGAGATCCGTGAGAAAATACCACGCGCTCGTGAAGATTTTTGATCGTGAGTTAGAAAAAGTAAAAATTAGGGAACCCTGATTTATGGAATTTCTGTTGTGTAGTCGTGCAGGGACACTATAGCTTTGTATCAAACAATGATTGGGGAAGTCTGAAAGGTAGCCCAGGGGATGTTCACTCCTAAATCTGTACCGCATTGAGGTCTCCCAGCCTATACAGCCAAGTTTAGCCCGAGTGAGGCCCTGAGCGCACGCTCCACCTGACCCAATTATATCCAGTCTGAGGGGAAAGATAGCCCACTTTGATCGACACGAGACCGCCAGCAAAGCGAAGCTCGGGCTTACTGGTCTGGCATTTACTGCTACCTGCTCCACGTTTTTTTTTATTTACCAGGGCTGATGTGTTTGACGGCTGCCTAAAGAGTCAAACTGTGCAGGGTACACTGTGTGCCGGGAACACACGTGCTGGGTGGAGCTGATGAGCAGTGTGTATCCTATAGCTGGAGCTGCTTTCCCCTTACAAGAGGCTGTCCTGGTGAGGTGGCAATTAAAGTGATCAAACGAGCAGGATGTTCCTCGTGAAATGGAGAGAGAGGGAGCTGATTGTTTCAATCATCCACTTAATGCCTGATTAGCAGGGTTATCATTTCTGTTTGATTGGCATCAGATATGCAATTGATTAATCAACGTCTGTGTGTGTTGCATTGGAGAATATCTCCCCTACTGAGGGAAATGCCCGACTGCAGGAGATGATTGTGTGTCTGGTGTTATCTGCCTGTAAAATTAATCGAAGACACCATAACTTTCAATTAGGCTCTTGCAATTCATCTGATTTTTATCAAGCATAGATTTAATTAGCGCTTGAAAATACAAAGCCTGGCAACAGGAAGGCATACAAATAATATGATAATGAATGCAGACATTGAAATCTATAGAATTTTTTTCCCCATTGAAATGTCCTTTTAAATTGAATTTATTAATCGCATTAAACAACAAGGTACCCACCTACCATACCATAGTTTGGCCCCTTCCCCCGTAATCTCCCACATCCGAGCCCCACTTCGAGATCTGATGCATCATTCACATAAAGCTAAATGTCCTCTCCTCCCCAGTTTAGTCTTGTTGGAGTAGGCCTAGAGTGTCCTCAACGGCTCCTCGGTGTAAAAGAGGCTGAAGGGTGGAGACCCAGAGAGAGGGAGCGATATAGAGGACAGTACTTGGCCGTTCCACTTTAGCAGGACGTAAAAGTGGGACAATCTGTTCCTTGGACCGTCTCCAAATCTACTTTCCGGGGACCGATACACTGAAAATATATCTATATACATGCTCCGGCCTACATAGGGAGAGAGTGGAGTGAGAGACGGAGCGAGACAGAGATTGACAAAAAGTGTGAATATGAGATGAACTGATAAGATCCGTACAGTACATTGTGCCAGGACTGGACCCAATTTCCCTCGAGACTGACGAAAGAAAGGGGAGAAACCTCAAAACCAGTAAAACCAGCTCTCAGAGCAATCTCTGCTAAATACAGATAAAGGTGATATATGTCAATAACTAGAGACAGAAACAATAAATCAGGGGAGACAGGCTTAAGTCACCATTTTTCATTGTTCATAATTTATAATGCAGTAAAGATGAGTGTGAGTTATTTGCCCCAAAACAGGCATAATGTTTTGTTTATATGGAACCCCAAGGAGTGAAAGCAGCCAAATGAGCCCCCAAGTCATCATTGCAACACTGCTGCACTTTCCAAAGAAAGAAGGGCGTATGGAAAATATCTCAGAGGAGGCAAAGATGGAGAGAGAGGAGAGATGTAAGGGACCTCTGCAAATATCACCATCCATCCCTCTTTGCATTCCATCTCTCAAGGAAGGGCATCGATCACTGTCGCCATTATCATGATTAATCAGCCCCTGATTCTTCATCTTGTTCTTCGTCTGTTGGCCCATAATGAAAACCTCTTCCAGTCTTCTCATGAGTCTGACGATCAGAGGTTGAGCTTCTGAATGAGTCCGATGAACAGAGCAACTCTCCGATTCCAATCTTCAAATATTATTGTCTAGGTTTCGAGTTAGAAGCTGATAAGATCGGAGCAAATCTATTGGATGACGTTGTCGGACTTTGTTGACCGAACAAGATAGGTGTGAAAGCGTTCTAAGATCTGGACCTAGATTTAAACATGGGGACTGCTGGGCCTTGGTGGAGGTATGCGCTCTACTAAGTGCCATTCTGGTAAGATTATCAAACAGCTTTTCCTTACCTGTTATACTTTGTGTTATGGCTCTCAACCCTGTCTCATCCCTCGTCCAGCTACAGCTGTCCTCTCACCCCCTCCTCCCTTTCCTCTCTCAATCTGATTACTCTGCTTTATGCAAACTATAACTCTCCCTGTCTTTCTCTCTTGTGTATCCTCCTTTTGCTTTTACATCCCAATTAGTTGGCTCCTGTCGACACTCGGCCTGTCCTCCTCGTTCCTTATCTTGCCCGGTGCAGACTCGATGTTGTTAAATATTTTATGAGACTTTTGTCATAAATCAACCTTCTCTATTCCCTTCTGTTATGCTTGAATGGTAGTGTTAATCCCCAGAAACCTTGTGAGGGTTTTGTCAGCTATTGACATTTTGAGCGTGTGAATCATATTCAACAACAATGGCCAGAGTGGATTGTCCCCTATGGTTAAATGTATGCTGAGTATGGGTTTCCAGCCATTTAAAGCTGAGCTCTTTTGTGGCTATTGATGGGCAGTAAGGTCCTTTGTGTTAAAGCCAGCAGTAGACAAACTTAATGAACAACTTTTAAATGCCTTCTATCCTCACACTTTGTACTAAACACTTATTGTTTTGATTGCCTTTTCATTAATCCTTTTTTTTCACAAGTTGCTGCAGTTTCTTATCAGAAACCGTCAGTTTTCTCCTCTTCTTGTGGTCCCCAGTTTACTTGCTCCGACAGACATTGTTTTTGTGTTGAAGTGGCCCACCCTGTCACTCTCCGAACAGCTAGGGGAATCATCCATGCTCAGTCCTCCTCCTGCTGTGGTATCCTCTAAGGAAAACTCAACTAGCAGACTTCCTCTAAGCCAGTGAGACATGAACAGACCAGGCCCGGACTGTTTTGTATTCATCCCATCAATCATTCATACACTGCTGACTTCATACGGTCGCCTTTATAGGTGCAGTAACGGTTATTTTGTATTTATCCATTGCATATAACAACCATTTTCTTTTGGTTTTGTCTTGTTGTTGAACAAAATCAGATTTAGATAAATCTCTTGCTGACTCTTGATATTTATATTTTGATACAAATGTTTTGCGGTGATTGATTTTTCAATCTGTACACGGTTCAGAACATAAATCAGGAATAACAGTTAGGGAAAACAGAAACACTTAATTTTTTCTATAATTCTGCAATTTTCTTGTATTGCTTTATGTGAATCATGAAGACATTAAAGGACCTACATGTGATGATACATCCATGGACGATAGATCGCAATAAGACATTTTTAGCAAAAACATTTTGCCCATAACCTGAGTCAAAGTCTAATGCCTAACCTAAGTTAATATAGAAACTAACTTAAACCAACCTAATTTTCTTCATGTACCACATTATACAATGCTTACACACTTGAACCGTACAACCAGAGGTGGAGCCAAATAAATTAATTTAAGTACACAATCATGGAGCATGGGCATGGCCATTTTAGTTTATTGATAGATGGATAGATATCTCGCCCAAAGGAAATTTAGTAAAAAAGATCCCTGTAACAAAATAAGGAAGGAAGGTGTAGAGTTACATTTAAGCCCTTTAGGGCCATAAGGGGAACTCGAGTTTAGAGGGTGTAATAAGCTAAGCTAGTAATTTACGAGCTGATAATGCCAGACACCTTGGTCACCTAGGCCATGTTCCTTGGTCATCGATAGAGGATATCTGGATATCAGTAATTTACTGACTGCATGTGGGTAACCTGGGATTGAATGATTTTGGACGTGTCCTAATTTGAGTTTGTCTCCATGAGTTCCATCTGTCCATCTTTCAAATAATCATCCATTTCAGACCCCCAACTCATATTATATTCAGAGCACCACATTGCCAATGAGATAGTGGGAGATTCCCAGCGTCATTCGCCATCATTAAGGCGGCTGTTGGCAATGTTCCAGATCTACATGATGGCAAAGCCCCTGTAGCCAGACTTCACCAGAGAAAAACCAGGACAGTACATATGGAGCCACCAGTTTGCCAAATCTGAAGCACAATGAAGTCTTAAAGCCCAAAATCCACCCTGAAAGACACTTTCAAACTGCTGTTGGTGATGCAGCTTGTTTTTGTTGGTCAAACGTGTTTTCTTGCTGCAGATAACTGGGCAAAATGCAGAGGACCTGACACCATGTCAGCCAAGATAGTTTTCACATAATGTCAGTTGAGTTATGTTGCACGAAGCGTTTTAGCCATTAAAACTATCCCCAGTAACAATCTTGTTTTCCCCAAGGTCCTCTTAAGTAAAGTAAAGTAGAGACTTTACACACAGTCTTCAAGGAAGAAAGCAATTGATCATAAGACGTTTCCACTCAGAGAGCCCTCAACTGACCTGAGCCTCATGTAGCCACAGCACTTTACATTTTAATTAAGGGTCATGACTGCTGCTCGTCTCAGCTGAAAAACCTCCTGAACTTTTGCAGCATTCTACAAAACTAAATTGAATTTGAAACATTCTCAAGCCATTTCAACAACTGGACACATAGTCAGAGCCAGTGCATTCAGAGGCAACAAGTAACAGGAGTTATCTGGATACCTTCTCTGCTAATCCCATTAAATGTAGAATGTGGCCTGATGTTTTAGTAGGTCGTCCAGGTAATCTGCTTCAATTAATTGAGAAAGCTGGAAAGTTGTCCAAGGATAAGATTTCAGATGTCATGCAGCCATGACTCACAAATAACCCTTCTTAACAATTGAAAGTAGAATTTTTTTATATAACTTTGTGAAGCAAGGTCACTATTGTTTCTGGAGGGTTGCCAAAATGTATTGTGAGCAGAGTATCCCCCTGTCTTTATTACATCATCATTGTCCAGACAGGTGGCAGGACTGGAGGGAAAGAAACCAATGATCCATTGTGACAGCTCATTTAAAAATAACACCTGCACAGTGAACATCGAGATGTGACGATGTACAACACTGGGCTGAGGGTGGACTTTCCCTTTCAGGCCCTCACAGTTAGCTGTTGGCCCAGGGTTGTGCCTCAGACACGGGTCCGCTCCATTATCACAAAGCACCAATGATCTTGACCTCATGCGAAGCTAAATTTCATATCCAACTCATTCCCTTCTGCAAAGAACCTGTGATGCAAATTCACAGAGTTTATATATAGTCCGTCTTTCATCAGCCTGCTATTCCCCGATGCATTCCCAGCGGCTAAATGGAAAATGTGGACCAGCTCTGTGCTCATTCACACATGTGGACTTGTTAGCATTGCCCGTGGCTAGTATTTCTATTATTGCACGTGTCTTTTTCTAATGTTGTAGAGTATCACTGAAATGTTCCAGAGATAAATGACCAAAGGTTACTCCCTTCTCTCCCACAGCATGTTTCTAAGGACGAGGCCAGTCTCATGGGATAGCCATGACTTGTCTTCATGACAGCTATGTCACTCAGCCCTCTCTGCAGTGACCCCTGCACAGCAAAGGATGCTGGGAAATAATGAGCACTTTTATCCCGGTCAGGAGGACAAAGATGGGGAGGATGAGGAGGAGGAAGAGGAGCAGGGAGGAGAAAACACAGACGGGGAAGATGGACGTGACTCGGAGAATGGAGGGTTAGAGGGTCTGGAGGAGGAGGACATGACGAGAGGACGACAATCCTGGGAAGGGAAAGGTGGCGAGGTGCAGAAACCAGCTGCCATAGTCATCGGTAGACAGAGAGCGGACAGGCCACTGAGGCCGGGCCACCGAGGATTTGGTTACATGTCAAATCAAGCTCCGTTACACCACCAAGCAGCCAATAAGCAGCAGCAGCAGCAGCATCCTTTTAATGCAGCCAATCAGCAGCCTCATCACCCGGGCCTGAATGCGCTGCAGAAGAGACGAGCCCCCATGGAGCGCAGCATGACCACGATGGCTCCTCTAGAGGACACGTTCCTGACAATGATGGTGTTTCGTATTGGAATTCCAGACATCAAACAAACAGTAGGTGCATGTCCTCCCTATGGCCAAATGCAATGCAAAAACACTCATGGCATGAAGACACCTTCACATGACAGAATCTAGTTCTTCTAGATAAAGCAAAAAAGTAAAATACTCTAAAACTTTGTTGTACAGTTTGGCTCCTCTTGTTTAAAATCTTTGAGAATGAACCATCAAGTACAATCAAATCAAATTTCAACATTTAAACAACTCCCCCTCAGGGCACCACTTGAGTGAAGTGTCTCTGATATTACTGCCTCAGAACTGAAAGCTTTACATGAACACACATTGAGAATGAGGTTATAAACATATACAGTGTAGACATCAGACTCATTTACAGTGTTAAGGCAATAACCTTGAGTGATTTGTCATGTTTCTGTGAGGACATAACTAAACCTGTAAATGTTATTTTAGTGATGCAGGGGTTTTCATGTGGATTGAAGAGGAATTCTATTATTCAAATATATAACCTGGATTTGTGATAATAAAAAACTAATTATCCACAGAGATGAGGTAAGAGCACAACCTTAGACCTTGGTCACTATATTCTCTCAGTGACTCATCAGGTTTGCTTTTGGTTGCTGCGTTCGTCGTCTCTTTTTCAACGCCTTCCTCCTCTTTGTTTTGAAGCCTGCTGTCTTTTCTAATGGAAGCTGAAATGATGTCCACTCCAAAGCCGGTTTATTTTGCATCCCCTAAATGAAAACATTATTCAGGTTTATAGCTGCAGTGTTGACTCCATATCTGTTTGAAATTAGTCTCTGAAAAGTACTGGGGGAGTACTCCGTGCATTCATCGTTGAGCATTAACCAAATAGAGTGCACGGCTGTACAGGAGCATCTCTTGTTTCAAAGCCTTTTTCACTCCAGTCGTCCCACAAGCCCAGAGATACGTCCCCGAAGGAAGAAGACGGCGCTTGTGTTGCCTAACCTGTGAGGGCAGACATACGTGTTTTCCGTCAACAACACCATGTCTCGGTCATGTATCGTCATAATTAGTTCCCAAAACTGAAGTTGGCATCAATTCACACTTACAGCTGCTCTCAGCTGAGCGGTGGCGGCAGGTGTGAATTGGCAAACCCACACATCCAGGTGAGAATGGGTTCCCGACTGCAAACCCCCCCTCCCCACCATCTTGCTCTCTGCAGTTTCAACTCCCCGAACTTGCCGGCTGCTCTACATGTCAGCCGATCTGCCCTCAATATAACAGTAATTGCTAATTATCTAATAGGTTTTTAATGAGTTTGGGGAGAGCGAGTTGCTCTGGAATATATGGAGGCCCTCTGTGTTGCTCGTCGGTCTCCGTCAGCCACAGGCGTCGGGTTCGGCTCCGCACACCGCTGACTTACACCCAGCAATTCACGGCGTGGAGCTGAAAAATATTATTGAGTCAAATGGGAGAGCGACGACAAGCGGGAAGGACATGTTGGGAGCGGGTTAAAGAGGGCCAGAGGGGAGACGGATGCTATGAAGAGCAAGTTGGGAGATTTACACTGTGCGTTTAACCGTAATAATAAAAGTGTCAGAGAATCCCTGATTGTATAAAAGAGAACGATGGGGAGAGGAGTGTCATTGTAATACACAGTATTCATTACATTAGACATCTCTCCCAGGAATTACGCAGTCTGTGTCTTCCACACACACAAACACACACACACAAACACACACACGTTCTTTACAACTCAGTTATATATGGTCATGTGGTTTACCTCCCAGGGACCACCGAGACATTGCTACGGCAACGGGTGCCTGCCTCCACTAATGAATCGGTTGCCATGCCAATAGAGTTGGCTACATTATCAAACTGTGCAAACTAGTGAGGTGGGGGGGGAGCGGCGGAGGGCGGGGGCTCGAGGGGGAGCAGAGGGACATGGAAGTGTGCTGAGCTGTGCAATTTTACTTACAGTGCGCTGAGATGGAACAATGGCGTAGATGCACACTTCTCATTGAGACGTCTCAGCTCCGTCGTTAAGACCCACTCCGGCTCCGTCCTGCAGCTCCGGGCTCTAATAAGAAAAGGGGAGAAAAGATTGTCTTCATGTGGAAATGGAATAATAAGAGGGAATGGGCAGCGCACAAATCACCGTGAAATCCGGTCGGGCATTCACATATTACATCCAAGGTTTTCTTTTTCACACACGTACAGTACGAGGAAAAGAGGATTTTCTCTCCTAACTACTTTCTCTTCTAGATCAGGTTGCAGATGTGCCATGCAATATTTATCCCGGTGTAGAATCGTTCTTCTTTCAGGGTAAAAGAGAAACAATGTTGTGAATATAAGTCAGAGTCAGACCCGAGTGTCAGCTCAAACTATAAGGAAAGCATATAAGTCATATTCTCTCCACTGATTTGACTCATGATCAATTATTAACAAGTAATGCATTCATATTCTGCTCACACCACACACTCAGGCGTTCATCACTCACCAGCTGATGTTAAAGCCATCATGCTACATTATTTATCCATAATGATAAAGTGCAACTACATAGTATTATTTATTGAGACACAGGTTTACACATAGAAACTTGCCCCTTTAAAAAGAAGCTGTTGTCTTAATGATATAAACACCTGTGGTTAGAGACAGAAACAGTCAGATTTCCGTTCTAAGATCAGAGAAAGGGACAGAGATCAAAACAAGACGGAGGGAGGCTGAGGCAGCTTATGAAGTCTGGCACTCCTGCTACTCTACAGTGGTGGAGGAAGTATTCAGACCTGTTACTTCAGGAAAAAACACATTTTCCGTGCAAATAATATGAGTCGAGGGACAATATGAGGCTCACGTCATCATGTATAAGTCTTGAAGAAGTCCCCAAGAAGAAAAGTACATGTAGGTCCCTCCTCCTATAGAACTACAGACATGACCTTAAAGTTATAAAATGTGAAAATTAATGATCATATTGTAGGAATTATGTCTTCATGACTTCAGATGAATAGTAGAGTAATGCATTAACTATTCCAACCAACAATGATCTACAGCACATTTACATTAACCATCATTCATCATTGTATGAAATACATGATGTCATGGTGACGTCAGTTTCCTTGGAGACAAAATCACTTACATGTAATCATGTCGCAGTGTTTCCCATGGTTCCTTTAAAACTGCTGCAAATAGTGCTGGTGCTAATCTGTCAGTATCAACTTTGGTTTAATTTTACTGTTACTATTTAATCTAGTGTATCAATTATGGCTAAAATATGCTATTTAAAAAGTTTTTTAATTGGGTATCTTGAAATCATGTTGCACCTCCCTGCCCTTGAGGTTCACAAACCCTAGTTTTGGGAACTGCTGCACCATAGAACCACCTTTTTCAGATTTTTGTTCTGCTTAACCATTTTAATTTCTGCCTCCAAAAACTCCCACACGTGACCGCTGCTTTGCCCTGTGTTCCATGTCTGTCAGAGGTGTCTTCAGTTTGACCCGGACTGCACGGTGTGGAGCGCCAAGCAGCAGATCGTCCTCACCCTCAGCGAGTCGCTCTGGGACGTCTACAACTACGGCCTCTTCCAGCCAGCTGGAGACGGACGGGACGCCAAGTTCCTGGAGGAGGAGCGGGCCCTGCGAGACTACTCCCAGTCCTTTGAGAAAGGCGTGCCTTACCTGGAGGTATGGAGATGGGAAGGGTGGGAAAGTTAGACAAAAGAGCATTTAGAGGTTTTTTATATATGCTTGTTAAGTGAGGAATAAGTCAAGTTATATTGTTTATATATTCAATTTTCAAAATTATTCACATGGCTGCTCCACACAAACCCTTCTTTAATTTGTTTGTTTGTGGGCCTTAAGTTTGTTTAATAACCAAGTCCAAATAAAAAAATAAGAATCACTCAATATTCAGTCCAGTGTTTATTACTGTGCAAAGATTATTCAGAAAGAACATCATCTAAAAACAGAAAAATATGAGCACATTGTTGATTTGATAGATGTCATTATGTAACACAGAAATGATATTGTATTTCTTCACTGTTTGGGATGTGGGTTGTTGGAGGCATCAGTGAGAAGTTCCATGCTGGGTTTTGATTATCTAACAGCGCCCCCTGCTGGTCCAGCTTGCTGTAAATGTTGAGTGCTGCTGGGTGGGGCTGAAATCGAATCCCTGCTCTCAGGGTTTGGCTTCAAAGCGGCGTGTTTACATTCTTGACAAGGTTCCAGATTAGGACATGTCTGTGTAGTGATGAGGCCTCGTAACTGGATTCCACTCCACAGCAGAATGCATCTCACAGCACCGGGAGTGGATGTATTTATAACACCAGTAATGCCATTTTGTAAAGCCAGCTTAGTGCACATTCACTGGTCCGGTAGTTTATCCACACAGTTAGTTCTGAGTGTGTACCACCACACACCAGGGAACACGGTGTAGTTATTTGATTCTATTCAAGTTGATTTCCTTCATCCTGACGCTGCACAAAGCCGCCGCTCTGAGGTGCAGTGTGTGCCTCAGTTCAGCAGTAACTTAGTTCTCTACTCTCACCTCCCGGCTCCTCTGCAGTTTAACAGTTTGTCATCACACTGCAGTAGAGGTGTGGACACCCCACATTCAGATAGGCGGTTTTCACTGCCACCTCGTAATATTCAGAAAGGAAGAGACTGTAAACCGACATGACTTCAGTTGAATTATCGAATTCTGGTTCTCTAGACAATGTTTTAGGCCAGTGTTTTCAGAGGGGGGTCACCAGATACAGAGAAGGGGTCTTAAGGAGACAACTTGAATTTAGAAAACAATTAAAAAATGTCTTCAGTTAATATGTGACATGATTGAAAGCAAAACAGGAAAAATTGCGACATGTACAAGTCATTGATCCAGATCAATATCATTTTATCTGCATTTTGTCTCTGACACTGTTGTTTTTGGGGTCATCTGAATCTAAAAGATTTTAGATAGACACTAATGTAACAGCAGTAAATCTAAGTTAGCTAGTGCTGCTCAGTACAGAGCCCCCCCTCCAAACAATGTACAGATATCAAAATAGCCTGTAGTGAGTACATTATATTTTAGTACTATGCAGTTTGACATATACTATGGCTTTGCAGTATGTAGGTTATGCAATATTTTGCTGTTAATTAAAGAAAGGTGATCGAGGCTCTAGTATTTAATCATAATTAGAATGAATATCAGAATAAACTTCTTATAAAGAAATTCATAGAACTGGCTGTTCTGAATTATTTGGTCTAAAACTAATCCCCAGCCTGACTTCTGTTCTTTTAATGTTTTCATTGTTTAACACCATCTGAGCCACAGATGTACAGCACAATGATCTTTTCTCTTATTTTCCTCTTTTTACACCTTCAGTGATAAACTGTGATGCAGAAGGATTCTTCACAGTTTTCACACAGATCTTTTTCTGCTCCTCAGTTTAGGTACAAGACCAGAGTTTATAAACAGACCAACCTGGATGAGAAGGCCCTTGGAAAGCTCAGCACAAAGGTATTTCTTCACTTCTCTATGAGACATTACTGCTGTAAACTGTTCATTTCCAGTAACTGGCATCCGTCTCATTTCTCTGGACAACTCCCAGGCCAGTCTGAAGAAGTTCCTAGATTATATTCAGACTGGAGCAACGGAGAAAATAGCAAAAGTCCTTGATAAAGGCCTTGATCCAAATTTTCATGATCCTGACACCGGAGGTGAGTTTATCACAGATCTTTTTGTGCAACTTCTCCCTATGGATTTATGTATAATATATGATTAATTATTTGCCTTCAAATAAATTATATTGTGGTATTGAGTGATTTCAAATATAGTGAGAATATCCCAGGATTGACTTTCACCTTTCTACCTGCCATAACTCCTCCATTGGTCAGAGACCCCTCTGTCTGTGGCGGTGCAGTCTGGTTTGCCAGTGGAGGGCATCAAGGTGCTGGTTCAGGGCGGCGCTCACTTGGACTTTAGAAGCAGAGACAGCTTGACACCAGTGCACAAAGCTGTGAGGGTTCATAATCACGCTGGGTTGCTGGTAAGGACCTGTTTTAAGTTGCACTCTCACACTGTAGGTTGCAAATGCACAAACTGAATGATGATTGTAAGGCAAGGCCGTTTTACTTATGAAGCACATTTAATACACAGAAGTAGATTAAAATTAAATTAAAATTAAAGAAAAATCAAATCAAATCAGAAAGCAAAGTTTAAAACAAGTTTGAATCAAGTTAAGATATTAAAAAGAGTATAATGAAAACATAAACTTGGTGGTGGTAATAATCAAGCAATATGATATATATATATATTGACATGATGTATCTAAAAGTAAAACTTTGTGATTGTATTGGTCAGCAACATCATGAGAACTAGAAAAATGCCCAACTATATACAGCAATCATCTTTTCATTTCCTTCTCCTCAGTATGCCTGTCTCTCATTACAAACAGACCTGACACAAACACACACACACTCACACTGAACAAAGTCAGAAGTTCTTTCCTGTCCTTTTGCCAGGCTCTCTTGTCCCTCGGAGCATCTCCTGACTACAAAGACCGCTGTGCCCTGACACCGCTGTACCACACTGTGCTGACAGGGGGCGACACGTCCTGCTGTGAGACCCTGCTCTACTACAGAGCGAGACTGGGGACAAGGGATGAGAATGGCTGGGATGAGTCCCATCAGGTAATGGGCAGATCTGTCTGTCTGTCCATATGTCTGTCTGTCTGTCTGTGTCTGTCTGTCTGTCTGTCTGTCTGTCTGTCTGTCTGTCTGTCTGTCTGTCTGTCTGTCTGTCTGTCTGTCTGTCATGCTCACACTCTATATTTCTCTCTCCCTCTCTCTCTCTCTATTTTATACATATTACATATAGCTCCCTCTACCTATCTCTCCATCTTGTCTGTCTGTCTTCATATTGTAACAATAACCATATTTAGTCTGTTTTGTCTCTTCATGTAAACTCGAGCAATGCACCAGTGTTCCTTATCTCTGTCATTCACATCGTGCCGCCCTCAGTTTCTCTCTCAGCATTTTCTCACACCCCTCTCCTCTTGGCCTTCCTCACCCGTCTCTCCATTCCCTCTGCCTCCTCCCCTCCCTCTCTCTGTCTATAGCACAGGGATGAAGAGGAGTTTGGAATGGAAGAAATGCATAAGGTACCCGTCATCCCTCCATCTCTCCATCCATATCAGCCTCTCACTGACAATCAGGATGTGAAAAAAACATTAAAAAAAATGTCACTAAACAGTCGTGGATAAGACGACCACATAGTCTCCTTAAATGTTCAAATCTGAGTCATCTTGAGCTGAGTCCAGTTCAGAAAGAGCATTGTATTATTATCTCTTTCTTACTGTAGATATGGGTGCATTGCCTCCTCCATGTCTCTGTGACATTGTGGTAAATTTGCGTTTGTGCTGCGAGCCGGTTGTCATGGTATCTTATTTTGGTTTTGCCGTGCTCTGTGTTTTCTTTCTTTACTTTGAACGTATGATGTGATATTTTAGTCCCTGCAGGGGGATATGAGGAAACCTCTCAGGCTGTTGATCGCTCCTTTCTGTTGTTCAAATGTTTTTTTTGGCTTTCTTTCTTTTCCTCCATGGTGCAATGTAAGTGGCTCTGACCTGTTTTTCCTGTAAGAGTAATTATGGATCTAAATGTGGATGCAGGACACAACATTTCCTTTTTCTTTCTCTTATCTCCTCTACAAAATCTTTTTCCCCCCCCTCTCTTTATCTGCCTAATTCTCCTGTACTATACTGCCCTATGTAACCCCCACCCACCTTCCTCCTTCCATACTTAATAACAATGATAATTTGTGGATATTTCTATCACACCCTTGACATTACAGGCTTGCCAGAATGGCTTTGCCCAGCACTTGGAGCATCTGCTCTTTTATGGGGCAGACACCACTTCTCAAAATGCCTCAGGGAACAGTGCACTTCACATTTCTGCCCTGTACAACAAGGTGAGTATGGAAATAGATCTCTTATATTAAAGTATCATTACCGTAATAATTACTGCTGCTTCTTCTAAAGGTGCTAACCAATCACTTCCCCTCTGTGAATCATCAGGAGAGCTGTGTCCGCGTTCTTCTGTACCGGGGCGCAAACAGGGAGGCAAAGAACAAACATGGCCAGACCCCCTTTCAGGTAAATGTGTTCACGATTATTATTTTGACTGAGAATATAGTTTGGAATTTTAATCATATGGCTTTGACCAAACTCTTCTGTTGCAGGGAGAGATAGTTATTATAAAAATAACACTTATTACTAGAGCAAGAATAACTATATACATCATTTTGTTTTCTCTGTTTGCAGCTAGCTGTAGTTTCTGGTCACTTTGAACTTGGGGAAATCATCAAAAACCACAAAGATTCTGACGTAGGTAAGCATTCGAGCCAGACTTCCTTTTCTGAAGGAGCTATTAAATATTGAAATATTAAAAAAATCCCAGCACTTGCATTTTTTTTGGCCCCTATATGATCTCCTTTTCCCCCTAATCTACCTTATTTCTCCCTCCATTTCATCCTGTCACATCCTCCCTGCTCCCCTTCCTCACCTCCCACCCCTCACCGTCACACCTCCATCTCCAGTGCCCTTTTTGGAATCGCCAAAGTTTGTTCCCAAAAGAAATGAGAGCGCCCACACACTGCCTCTCCCCTCGCTCCATTCCCACCACCTACTGCGTGCTAACAGTGATAGCACCATGACCCAGTCTGACCCTCTGGCCCTCCCCTTCAAGGCTGCAACCAATCCCAACCCAGGACAGGTACTGAAGACCATTAGGTGGATGGTCATCCACTGATTGCTCTTAGATATGTTTACTGACAATGTATTGCTTCTCAGGCTCTTACAGGAATAGATAGTTTGGCTTTTGACATTCTGTCGTTATGGGTGTGTTTCTGCAGGCCCAGCGCAGGGCCTCCATCGGCATGAGAAGCTCCAGCAGCCCCAGAACTCGGACCCGCTCCCCATCCAGAGGGAGAGGAGGCCAAAGTGACACGGAGGAGAGGCACCGGCAGCCGCGAGGTAGACAGGGGTAAGTAATCTGTCGGGGGGGGGGATCAGACATGAACTCCGGAGAATGTCCACCCAATGGGGTCTGGAGATTCTCCGGTCAGACGCTTTCACAATAACATAAATCTTCATCAGGGTCTACTTCATTGGTGTTCTCACATACAGCCCCTCTGGAGAATGCCAGGAGATTATACAGAGTTCAGTGCATGTCGGAAAGCAGCTTATTGCTCAGGAGATGGAGAGGGTCGTCCACTAACCAGAGGGTCGGCAGTTCCATCCTAGTTTCCCCCCGTTTCGATTGCCAAAGTGTCCTTGGGCAAAATATTGAACGCCAACTTCAACCCAGGTCCCGTGAGGACATCCACCAACAGGGCGTCTCTAATTTCCAGTTACCCTCAGCTGTATGCGGAGAAATTACTATTTGTGTCTCAGTTGCATGGTTAAGCACTATTTTTAACTGCTAGTCACATATTTTAGGTGTGATGTCACGGTACATTGTTGTTCTGCGAGGCAACGGAAATGTAGAGATATTCACCGCCCGAAAAAAAAAGGGCAGGTATCAGAGCTCAATGACAACAACTTGGATATAAACAACACCCGAGTCTGTACTTGCAGGACGGAGCAGAAATGTTCGTGCCTTCTTCATGACATATGAATCAATTGCCAGACTGTCAGTAAATACACTGCTGCAGCAGGCTCTCTCCCTGTTGCCATGACTGATGAGTAAGACTCAACATGCCGGCAGTCTGTGATGTGGCCTGACAGGCTGCGTGTCGTCTTACTTTGTCTCGCTTGTGTTTTCCACAGTGTGTAACACGGTCTAATCTCACTGGTTTGGTAAGAGACTCTCCCTCTTTCTCTCTCGTTCTCCCTCCACAGAGCAACCTCTGCGGGCAGCGGGGGAGGTCACATAAAGCGCATGTACAGTGCGGTGCCGGGGCGGGTGTACGTGGCCACACGCGCCCACTCTGCTGGTGGAGACAGGGAGCTCTCAATCAGCAAAGGGGATAAAGTTAAAGGTGAGATGGAGCCAAATCAACAAATAGGGAGCGAAAAAATGAGGGAAGACGTCCCCTGCAAGATTTAAACAGAATTGTAATCATATTGTTATTGAAGCAGCCTAATATTTGATTAGTACTTTCCAGTGTATGTTCCTACTGAGCAGTAGGAGGCTGAGGCTTGCCAGAGGAAATCTAAGTTCATGCCAGTAAACTGTTTTGGACTGTGCTCATATCATCAGCAAAGTTTACCCCCTCAACACACACACACAAACAACATACCATTATAGCTTGATTAATCTAATTATCTAGGTTATCTAGTAATGTGGTACATCTCCAGTAGCAGCTCACGCACTGTTGCTATAGAATGTTCTCATTAAGTGGAGGGCTTCTTGCCTATAGAGTTTCCTGACGGCCGTCTCAAGCTGTTGGAACTGCTGGCCCACCTCAGCCTCAACCTCAAACGGTGTGTGTGAGACAGGCGAGGGAGATAGAGGCCAGTGAGAGGATGGGGGACGTCTCTGAATGATGGACAATATGGTGGTATTCGGGGTTTGGTCTCAGCAAAGCAGTGTTTTCTAGATTCCCACTAATGAGCTGTTGTGATGGGACAGCCGTCCTGCAGGGTCCAAGATGGAGAAATGCAGATTTGTAATAAATGTGATTTTAAAATTACCATTAACATATTTAATTAAAAAACATATTTAGATGTTATATTATTTACTTTACAGCTCAAATAACACATTGAAGTGTGCAGTATCGGTCACTTCAGTTGTTCTCACACAATCACACAAAAGTTATCGATTTTACTTTACTCGGTTTTTCTTTTCTTTATCTAAATTTTCCCTCATCTGGTGCAATGTTTCAAAAGCATCAGTGCAGCTGCAGGGCAGGTTGACAAACTCTGTAAAACATCAACAAGGAGAAGACGTACATGAGGGAAGAGAGGAGCGTAAACAAGAGAAATGAGAAGAACCAGCATCCAGTCATCACAAAGCAATACGTGTCTGAGCCTCTCAGTGGATCGTCCACCGTTATTATAAAACAGTTTAATAAAGACAAACTAGGAGAGTTGGAGGAAAGATGTATAACAGACAGAGAGTAGGAGACACTGCATTTGCACCCAAAATGATATTCTATACATCTAACTATGTCCTGTATCTGTTTATCTGTCTGTGTATTCCCTCAGTATTGAGTGTAGGAGAGGGGGGATACTGGGAGGGGACAGTGAAAGGTCGCACTGGCTGGTTCCCCTCAGACTGTGTGGAAGAAGTGGCGGCTCCCACCAGAGACAATCGATCAGGTAAGACCGTTCCAGTGGGAGCTTCGTCTCATGACGTTAATTCTAAAATATTAATCTCTTCACGGCAGATGTGTGGGCTGTTTTATAAAATCCTCTTGGTTTTGTGGTAATCTTCTGAGATTCGCTGTAGCTAACCAACAGTTTGAGTCTTGTTTATAAATTAAAATAAATAATCAAGTGACATATTTTTGATCGTTTTCATAAAGTTTATCATATCAAGAGATGGGTTAACAAGATTTATAGTAATTGTTTAAATAGCTCATAGATTGGTGAAGTGGGCTCACAGGAAAATGGGTTACATACCCCCTCAGGCTGGCATTATCCTTTAAGTCACTGTAACACCCAGCACGTCACACTCGTGTTTACCAGCAGGCCCTTTATTGCAGCAGACAGCAGCACATGTACAGCACAGGCCCTCCATTTTCACATATTTTCCCAGCTGCAACATTCGCACAGCAAGCAAACCATATGTCACAACATTTATAGACACAAAAACATGGTGTAATTACATTTGATTCACTCGAGGCTCGTGCTCAAAACGTGGCGCTCCTATAAATAGCAAGGAGAAGGTGTCATGACGGAAGGTGAAAGTTTGACTCCTGCTTATGTGTTGCCTCCGTGTGTCTTGCAGAGACGCGTAGCGAGAAAGCAAAGAGGAAGCTTTTCCGAAACGTCACTGTTGGAGCCTACGATGGCACCGACGGCCCCAGGTAAGGAAGCTTGATCCGAAGCTTACAACCTGGATTAAACAGGGGAAAAAACTGATATATCCATATATCGCTCATCCTTTAGGGGTCCCTGGGAGGGCTCACATTGGGCGAAAGGTGGGGTACAACCTGAACAGATCCCTAGCACTTTACACTAAGATAAAAACAACCACTCACACTCACGTTCTCACAAAGTTATAGTCTCCAGCAATCTGCATGTCTTTGGACTGTAGGAGGAGGTAGGACTTACCAGAGAAGTTGAGAAATTAGACAAATAAAATGATATAAATAAAACTGAATAAAGCTGATTGGCTGCAGCCTCTGATGTAGATTGCCAGTGTGGGCAGCAACTGAGCTGTGAGCTAAGACTGTGAGGCCTCAAGGTGATTGAAGAAGATGACACACAGTTGTTTTGTGGGTATGAGGAACTCGTGTGTGTGTGTGTGTGTGTGTGTCCATGGTCACTTGTTTCACTTGCTTTCATGTCGTCCTCTGCACTTCATGCATCTGATTTGTTCTGATCCTGAACAGAGCCCGTTCTCCATTGTTTTGTTCTGTGAGCACGTCGCTGCAGAACGCAGAAAGAGCAGCCATGTCATTTTCGGCTCTGCCCCCTTTTGGCTCCCCCAGACAAACACACTTGTCGCTTCCATCCATGTTCCTCCCTCTCCTCTCCTCTCTCGTCGTGCTGCCTGTTTACACTGAGCACAATAATGGCTTAATGAAAGGTTGGGCTGGGGTTCTCTCCTCCATGACATCTGTCGAAAGTCGCAGCTCAGCCCAGCCCAGGGGCAGGTGCTGCACGACGCTTGTGCATGTTTGTCCGAGTGCTAATGTGCATGTGTCCTTCCATGTACATACATCACTCTCCTGATGAGTCATATGGAGGCTGAAGCAGCAGGCACTGGTTATATCCCATGGCTACAGAGAAGGACTTTGCAGTTGCCACCCGAGGGTGTTTCATCCTCTCACGTGCGGTTGCCGGCGTTACCCTTGTGCTGAGCAGCTCTCACTGTCATTCAGAAAAGGAATTTGCCTTAATGCGGCCGCGCTTGCCTTCTAAATGGAAATAGTGGCCACTGGGGTTGTATTACCTGTGTTAAGTTGGCAGAGCGTGATTGCAGCACTGTGGTGAAGTGGTGCTCAATTAAGAGCAAGGTGATCTGGTGCATGTTCCCTCGCTGCGGCTCGGCATTTGGGAGAATGTCAATTACTATTTCAGAGAGAGACAGAGAGAGAGCGGCAGAGTGTTTGTTAGCCGGGGTGGTGATGACAGATCTGCTGTAGAGGAGAGGAGGGGGCGAGATGAAAGTTGGCAAGTGTGTGTGTGTCTCTCTCTGTGTGTGTGTGTTAGTGTTGTGTGTGTGTCTGTGTGTGTAAAAAGAGAGTAAATCCAGGGTGGAAATCAGCTGTTAGAATATCTGTGAAACACCATTCAGTGGATGGGCTCTCTGTCTCTCTCACTCTTTCCTCTCTCTCGCCTTACAGTTGTACCCATCCCCCGCATCCCCACCCAGCAAATTCATCTCTCCATCTCCACGATATTGCAACCAAACCCTCTCCCTGTCATCTGCCAGCACACACACAGACTGTACAGCACACATTGTGATGATCGCTGGTATTCTCTGTCTCTCTCGCACGCGCTTCATCTTTGACATTGTCTTTCCCCTCGCCTGATGCATGTGGGGTGCACCGCAGCACATTCTCTCCATCCTCTCTCGTTCCCCTCCTCTCTCCTCCACTCTCGCAGCTCTCTCCGGCTGAGCTCTCGCTGGAAGACCGTGAGGAGGAGGAGGGAGGCGGGAGGAGAGAGGAGGGAGGTGGTGGTGGAGAGAAAGCGCGAGATAGAGGAGGGGACATGGCAATGGGGGGATGCGGAGAGAGAGATTTCTCTCTCTCCCTCTCTTCTTCGTGGCCGTCACTGGGCCCCAGAAACAGGAGCGTGCGGTTCATTTACAGGTAGCGGCTGTTTCCTCATTCATTGGCTGGCTATGGATGTGAGGAGAGGACAATGGAGAGAGGGGAGAGGTAGATGATGCTATTGAGAGGCCGTGCCTTTTCAAAGACAGACTAATAAGCTATCTGTTCTGTGCGTGTGTGTCTTGATCGCCGTGTGTGTATCTGTGTGTCCGTCTTAAATCTGTATTTTCCCCTGTGCGTGTGAATATCTGTGGGACGGAAGTGGCTATTGAATGGAGACTCTGCAGCATGTTTATTTCTGTGTCTTCCTCCGGTGTGTCTCTGAATGTGTGTGTGTGTCAGTGCGTGAAAGGGAGCACATATTGATGCCTTTCAGTCAGACAGTGTGGGTGTATTTCATTCTCTTTGAGTCATGATATTCTTCATTCACCAGGACTTCCCATTTCTCGCTGCTGCTTTAAAATGCTGCTGTCACATCCTGTAATTTTTCATGTATCCCGGCGTGTCATTAAAAATGTGAGGCATTGTGACTGTACAGAAGGATGAATGTGAATGAGTGGTAAGAGTGCATTTTGTCAGTTCCTATTGAGGTGCCTGTCATTTCTGTGCATGTCTCGGTGTCTGCATGCATTTGCCTTTACATGTGTCCGTGCACAGGACTGTAACCAGCGAATAACACATGTGTGGTTTTCACATATAAGTGTATACGTCACCGTGCTTGATTGCTGTGGGAGTATCTCTCCTGTACGTACAGTATGTGTGTGTGTTCGCCGCTCATCCCTCTCTCCATCCACACTAACATCTGTCACTTGAGGTGTCTGGGTATTGTCCCCACATAACCAGTCTCTCTTCGTGTGCGTCCAGCAGGTTAATGGTTAAAAAGTTGCCTTTTTTCTCAGTAATTGTAGCTAGAAGAGAGGATGACTCAGTAGGGTACATAATAACTCTGCTCTCTAGTAGGCTTACAGCTCTACTGCGGCCAGTTCAGAGCGAGTGGCTCCTCACAGCCAACAGAGATTAAACACGGACGTTTGTGCTTTTTGTGCTTCTAATTGGCCACAGTGATTAATGTGGTGACGGGTGAACACTTTCATGTATGTTGAGTTAACCAGGTGAATTGCTGCAAACCGGCAACTTGGAACCACCTGCCATGTTTCCCCCTAATAGAAGAGGATGGATCCGTCCACCCACTCGACGTTACTTTGATCCTCAGAAAGGGAAAGCATGATGGAGGACAGGGTGAGAGAAAAAGGAATGAGGTGTGAGGAGCAGATGGCTGGAAGGCGGCTGTGCGTTGGCGAAACAGTAACATTGATGGAGAACACACGAGGGACGGACCTCAGTAGGGGAAACTAGCGATCGTCTGTTCAGTGATAAAGTTGCGGCTTGGTGTCGAAGTCTGGATGTTCAGGCCTGGAGGCCGACGCTCGTGACTCTGCTGTACCTCGGTGACTCCACGACCAGACTTTGTTTATTGATGCTCCGTTGGGTTAAACACACAAGGGCTCATTGTGGTTGTGCTGTAAGAGACGGTGCAAACATTTTTTCCACTGTTTTAATGTTATCTTAGCATCAGTATACACGTCGGTCGAGTTTCGAGTTGGAGTGATGGTTTTTGCTGCCAGAAACCTACAATCAAAATATCACAGTGGTTCTTTTAAAAGACACATTGATTTATTTTTCTACTAAGTGGTTCCATGGCCGAGTTACCCCGACGAGTGGCTGCCAGGCTGCAAATCAAATGATTGTGTTTACATTGGGTTTAGAGGCATTACGATTCGATTTAGTGCCACAGTTTTGGTTCTCGGATCAGCTGACGCCAACGAAGGAGGCAGAGTTTGTGTGTGTGTGGACTCAAGAAGTTAGAAAGCGACGCCTGGCACATTTAAAGCAATGCTATGCGACTGAGCAACAGCACCCCCTGCAGCCACGCGTGGTGGTTAATTTTGTTGGCCTCCGTGTTTGAGCGATTAAGTGGTTTTCTTGTAGAAAAAAAACCCTATCAATGTTTTGCCTGGAGCTCTGGCTGCAAAGTCCAACTCACTGAACTGAAACACGACTGAAAAGCGGATAAAACTCCTGGATCCCTAGAAGAGCTACTCCGGTAACAAATAAATCAATCTCTGGCTAGAATTCTTCATTTTTTTTAAAGTTGTATTGTTAAATATCGGTGAGATAAAACGCTGGTTTTACGTGACTTCTGATACTTCCTAAATGATGTACAGTTTGGCATTACCCTTGTGACAAAGTCCATTATCCCTTTTACAATTTAGTGTGCATCAAAATAAATTTGAAACTCCTATTTTATGGTGAAAAAAGTTGCTGTGTGTTGCTTTAATTCCAATTCCCTTATTTGAAAGGGGGAGGCATAAAAACAGACTGTCCATTGGAAATGATGTCCTTGAGGGTATCCTGTGATTTTGCTGCACCAGTCAAGCTTTTACAGTATATAAAGGCAACTCTCTAACCAGGCCACTTGCCCTGTTCGCTTGTTCAACCCTTCTAGGAAATCATATCCTCTCATTTGATATCAGTTAGACTGTCAATTCGGGTTACGCTGATGAGCACCAGCTAACACAGAAATGAGCTGCCCACGAAAAGGAATATCTGAAATTCCTGTTAAATCACACAGCTCTGCTAAAGCCCCGGGCTCTCCAACAGAACCAGGGTGAAATGACATTGTTAGAAAGTCGAGTCCAGAAGTGAGTCATGAGATGTGGCTGTGTGTTCGGAGTCCATTTAAATAGTCCCGTATTAGATGAAGGGTTTTAAAGCAGCTTGGCCAAAAGTCGCAGTCCTGATATTAGAATAATGAAGGAGTGTGCGGGGCCATCCGATACACTACTCCAACTGTCTCGTAACAAGATTGCATCACAAATGTCTGTGATCGCCGTTTCTGGCCTGCTCTCCCGTTTTTCAGACTCTGAGCGAGAGGAGCTGTTTATGGCGGGAGAAGAGAGGCCTGTCCGACTTGCTCTTATACATAAATTGACGTGTCATGTAGGACCGGTATCGATGCGCTGGAGTCAGTAAGGCGGTATCCTCGCAAAAAGCTGCCAGAGGCGGTGAAAGCTAATGCAGCGATTTGGGTGAATTTGGAAGTTTCCATTATCAGTGATGTGTATGTGCACAATTTTCTAATGCGCCCTGGCCCAGTGCTCGTCAGCTGGAGCTGGATTAGTCCATTGTATGGAACATCATCTCATGTACACTTCCGCCCATTGTGACAATAACTGTGTCCCTGCCATCGACCATTTGTGTGCACCAGCGCCTTTTGTGACATTCTCAAGCCAACCTGTATTTGCTGCAGTATGATTTTTCATAATGTCATACGGTATAGCTGTTTAAATAGATGCTTTATTTGCATGACAATACGTTTTTATGATTTAGCTATAGAAGTCATATAGCTCTCTTCCTCTCCAATTCTCTCTCCTTTTCTCCCTGTCTCCCTACATGTTTTACCCCCTCTCTTCTCCTCCCTCTTTCCTCCCTCTAAGTGACTACATCATTAAGGAAAAGACAGTGCTCCTACAGAAGAAAGACAATGAGGGCTTTGGCTTTGTGCTCAGGGGAGCCAAAGGTGAGCTTCTTATTCAACATTCACCACATTCCTCTGCCTTTATAGATTTGTTACTCTCACACACTCGTTTTCTCCCTCTGTATTCTGTCCATCCCTCTCTCATTTTCTCTCATCTGTGTCCACTCATTCTCCTCCTTTTTGTCTTATCCTCCCCAGCTCAGACTCCCATAGAGGAGTTCACCCCAACGCCAGCGTTTCCCGCGCTGCAGTACCTGGAGTCAGTCGATGAAGGGGGTGTGGCGTGGAGGGCGGGCCTGAGGATGGGGGATTTCCTCATCGAGGTAATAACAGGATACATTTTGGACTGAAACGCACACAGAACTTTTTTAGTGACAAAACTGTCTATCCAGAAGGATACAAAAATGTTTTAAGACCTTACTGATGCACTTTCAGGAAATCAAACAGGAAGAGTTCCGTGGTGGAACAAGAGCTGGCGTACACATTTTTCCAACTCACAGAGCTTAAATGGATGATTATGCAACAAGCTACACTATGCACCATACCACATTTAGAGTGAGATGTTCCACACGCGTATTAAAAAATCATATCACCAGTGCTTTCTCCACTGACGCGTTCTGAATGTAACATGTGCAGCTATGTTGCTTTAAGAGGCTCAAAAGTGGGCTCATGAAAAAAAACACATTAACTACACTAACCCTTTATGGATGCACTGAACCAAAGAGGCAAATCTTTAAATATTGAAATCTTCTGGGTGGACGTGTTACAGTTTATTCAGTGGTATTTTCTCAGACTGTAGTGTTTATCATGTTTTTAAATATAAAACAATATCCTTATGTATTGAATTTTAGTTGAGTTGGTGAGGAACCGCGGTATTTGTTATTGCTCTTCCTCCCTGACAAAGCAACAGCAGTTGACGTAGCAACTCTCAACCATTTTGTGCCTTTAAAAGTCCCCGTATGTAGCCTTTAAAAGTCGGCTCTAAGAAAAGGAAATCGTCAAACCTCTATTAAATTTGACACATACAGCTAATTGGTATTCAACCTAATCTGACTCACTTATGTAGCTTCCCGAGCCTTTGTACTTTAGTCGCTGTCTGAATTGCTGGTGCACCTGTCCAAAGCTAAGCTAAGTCCTAAAATTCCTTATTTTATGCAAAATACCAACCACTGGAAACAAGTTGACACTTGATGACATGACATGTGGTGTCTCTGTTATTGTGATTTTTCATTTAAATGGAAATGAAGGCAACCCAACAGCTCATTCTGAATCCTTCAGTCGTTCTTTGTTTCTGTGTCTGTCAGGTCAACGGCCAAAATGTGGTGAAGGTTGGCCACCGGCAGGTGGTCAACATGATCCGCCAGGGAGGCAACAGCCTCATGGTGAAAGTTGTGATGGTTGCTCGGAACCCTGAGCTGGAGGATACCACCCGGAAGAAGGGTAGGGGGGGGGTCAAACTTTCCTAAAACGTTGTCATATGTTTCTGATGTGACGATAAAGCTGTTACCATGTTTACTTCACCCTAAAAGCCTTTTGCAGTGAGGTTGTCTTTGGTGACTGCATGTTTACACAAGAATACTAAACATTAAGTCTGCATTTGGCTGGCTTCCCTTGGCAGCCCCACAGCAGACGAAGAGACTGACTCCTCCTGCCATTGCCCTGCGCTCCAAGTCAATGACATCAGAGCTGGAAGACATGGGTAAGATGACATAGGAGAGTTAAGACAGAAAGCAACATATAAAAAGGAGCATAAAACAGGATAGAACATATGAGAAGGAGATGAAATGTATGTCCCCCCCCCCACTGTTTTGTACTTTTTTTATTTATTGGTGAGGGGGGGACACAGTAAAAAAAAGCCTCTTTTTGGTGGGTTAGTTGCTCCTCTGCAGGAGGACAGTACTATGGCACTATTAGGGAAACACAGCATTAAATATTTACGGAGTTGATGCAGAAAGCCAAGAGAATGATGTGTGAGTGCGTTTTCATTTTTTTCATGAGCAGTAGTTTGATGGGGAAGTAGTCATTTGATTCAATGGCACTTTTAATAATATACCTGGTGATAATTAAACCATGAAGTTACGACATATAAAAGCAATTACACGTTGTTAAATGCCACTTGCCGGATGCCATCAATCACCAATTGCTTTGCTTTCCCCCCCTCTGAACCTCATGTGCTGCATACAGTGGAAAAAGGTGGGAGAATCCTAGATTTATCTGCTCTTATTATCATGTCTGTCCCCATCACCTCCCCTCTCATCACATCAGCGTTCACACCATCACATGTGTCTGAGTATGTATTTCATCCTTTCATCTCCTTTATACTCATGCAGAGCAATTCTAGTCACACCTAATTTTCTGTATCCCAAATTATGCATGCTACAGCGGCCTCTCCATGGAAAAAGAAAGCAGGTGAGCATCAGCCTTTATCGCTGCCCCCATCAGCCCCTGAGCTTTAATTAAAAGTCAGCCTGTTTGATGCTCCCTTCTCCTCCTCTTTTTTTCAGATTACGAGTCCTCTCAGGTTCCTGATAAGAAGAGGACAGTCTATCAGATGGCACTAAGTAAGGAATCACTCTCCCCGCTCTTGTCGTACTGTAGCACGGTGTTTTTACCCCTTGAGGGGACGGGAGGGGGCTCACTGAAATCCTCCTATGCATATTTTCTCCCTCTTACTAAATCTTTACCTTTCTCCTCTGGCCTGGCCCTGCTCCGTCTTTGTTTTAGATAAACTGGATGAAATCTTGGCTGCTGCCCAACACACTATTACACCAGACAACCAGGGCCAGAGGGGTCACGGAGGCAAGAGGGACCGGAGCAAGAGCATTGTTCCCAATGTCTCCAATGAGGTAATGTTGGGAATTGGAAGGAAATTGTCCTATTAAGGATGATTATACCATAACATCTTGCTCGCATCTTAGACACTCTTTCACTGTAACGTACAAAAAAATTATCAAATACTGAACCACTCTCTCCTAGTCCAGCAGTATGAGATTCAGATAAACAACACTCCTCAGGATGCAGCACATATTGAGTCATGGAAGTGACTAATGATTCCTATGTATAAATCAGCTTGGTCTTTAGCTTGTTTTTAGCCCTGTGTGTTGTCCTGCCCTAGAGACAATGATTGACAATGGACCACCCACATCAAAACGTTTGTTTAACTGTGAGTCAGCCTGTGTCCATTCATCTCTGCTCTGTTGCTTGATACACTAATGCTGGTTTTGCTGCATTGCATTTTACTGTATTTGAAATCAATATCAGCTCAACAGCCAGTATCATTTTTATATGATTATATCTGAGTTAATGTTTCCTTTTCTCCCTTCTTCCTTTGCAATCCTCTTTTGCTCCCTTGTTTCGATGCCTGAAGCAACCCTATGAGCAGCAGTCAGCCATGAGCATGGTGCAGCAAGGACCAGGTTTCGGCTACAACCAAGCTCATTTTCAACCAGGCCACGGTCCTCAGCATGCAGTCATGATGCGTCAAAAATCTATTGGTAACGGCAATTATTCTGAAAAGATTTCTGCCTGCTCAGTATATACGTGTCTGTTTGTAACTGCCTGTTTCTGTGTGCTCAGGTATAACGGAGGAAGAGAGGCAGTACTTACACCCCCCTGCTATGAAGCTGGCTCGCAGCCTGTCAGTGCCGGGACCGGAGGAAATCCCCCCACCCCCTAACACATCTGCTCCAGAACCACCTTTATCTGCAGGCCCTCATCCTGTGAGAGGGCCTGCTATGCCCATACCCCCTGTATCTCAAGCCCACTACCAGGCCCACTCCCAGCCAGGGCATTCTACTCAAGCTGGCTGGGAAAGGGGAGGCACTGGTGGGATGAACCAGCAGGTCCCTACTCTCAGGAGACAAGCGGAGGCACCGGAGGCATCCAAGAGAGGTGGCAAGATGGGAGGGTTACGGAGAGGCTATAGCAGCGCTACGCCACCAACAAGCGCTAAACCTAAGGCCCCACAGGCACCTCAACATCAAGCGCATACGGCCAACCGGGAACAGGGTGGAGGAGTTAGCAGGGGCGGAGCCAGGAGGGGTGGTCGAGGGGCTCTGATTAAGCAGTCAAAAGTGGAAGACGGGCTGCGACAACAAAGAGGTAAAGGAGGTGCTGCAAAAGAGAAGAGCTCGATCCCCATTCCTACCATTATCGTCAAAGCGCCCTCAACAAGCAGCAGTGGCCGTAGCAGCCAGGGAAGCAGCATGGAAGCTGACACCTCCCAGGATGTAGTAGACCACACCTCAGCTGATGCAACCCCAGACATCCCCAACACCAGTCTACCATCACCACTCACCTCCTCACCACCTCAGCCTCCGACATCCTCTTCCTTGCCTTCGTCAACTGGCGCCCCCTCTGTTTCCTCACATCAAAACCTGGAAAACTTGGATTACTCTTCAATTTTTGGTACAGCCTTTGGGGGAGGAGGAGGAGCACGCAGGGAAAGAGAACGTTTTCGGGATATGAGAAGAAAGAGCGCTTCTTTCTTCCTATCATCTGAGGAGGATATTCAAGGAGAGGCAGGAGGAGGAGCAGGAGATGGAGGAGGAGCCCTAGGGGTAAGAATTCAGCCTTTGCAGGGCTCACAAGTGGATGTACCCATGCCTCGACTCCGGCCCTCGAAGTCTATAGATGAGGGCATGTTTTCTGGAGACAACTACGTCAACTATTCCAGCAGCATGCCCCCAGCCTTTGGCCTGCCTGAGTATTCCTCCCCTGTCCTTGGTCAGGATGGACAGCCAAAGTCTGCTCCCTCAGTGTACGGCACCCAGCCAGCTACTACTTTCATCCATCCGCTTACAGGAAAAGTTCTCGATCCTTCATCACCGCTTGGCCTGGCCCTAGCTGCTAGAGAAAGAGCCTTAAAAGATGACCGCCGGACACGCCGAGAGGACAGACACTTTGGTCGGCAGATGTCCACTGTGGGAGCATTCCCAACCCCTGCTCAGACCCCAGCTTCTTCCCTGTTTGCAACCCCCACGCAATCGACCTACACTTCACCTGTGTCGCTCCAACTAAGCTCCACCACCACCTCGCCTGCCTCTCTGAGCCGGCCACAGTCACCAAGGATATTACGTTTGGGAGGAGGAAGTGGGGATAGGACTGAGAGAGAAAAGGAAGGAGGGTCCAGAGAGGGTCTTCGGGTTCGCTTTTCAGAGGACAGAACCAATCAATATTCAACCCAGTATTACCCACAGAGTCCCAGGGAGAGAGAAAGAGAAAAGGAGTTGTACGACAGCAGACCTGCTTCATCCATGCAGCCTCCTCCACCTCCGGCTCAACCTGCCCCCCGCAGACCTTCCTTTCTGCAGATGGACAGCACTTCAAACACCAGCTACATCCCTCAGTACACTGTCCCCGCAGCCCAAGCACAGACAGATCAAGCTATGGGAGATGTAAGAGTAGGGTCGGGTGGAGGTCTAGGACTGATGGTTCTCCCTCCACCAGCTCCGTCAATAGACGCAGATGATGAGTTTGTTTTTGCTGATCCCTTGCCCCCTCCTATACAGTTTGCTAATGGTAAAAGAGAGAGAGGCCAGGAGTTTACTCAGCGCCATCAACACCCAAGTCAACACTCTGCTGCTGCTGCTCCACCTGCCCCACCACCTCTTCCATCTCCCAAGCCCTCACATGTTCCCCAGTCCTCTTCACAGGGTGGTGACTCTGCTGCCTCCAGCCTTACCTCCTATGACAGCGAGGTAGCCAACCTCACACAGTCAGCTCTCTCTCCAGCTTATCCATCCCCTCATATATTCCCCCCTTCCTCCACTACTACCACCACCTCTAATGCTGCTCTGCCTCCTTCACTACACAGACCTCAGCCTATGTCCCATTCTCATGCCTATTACAGTGGCGTTAATGACCCCTCAGTAGGTGGCCACACTCTTTCCCAGGACAGAGGTACGGCTGCCCTCACCCCCACCATGACATATGCTACCACAACCATGACAGCCACTGTTGCCGCCACCACTACAACCTCACATGCATCCTCTGACTACGGCATCAGCCTGGCTGGGCCCAAGGCTGGCCTCACCGCCGGGGGAAAAGCTGCAGACCACACTCACCACACCAATATTATATCCAGGAGCGGAGACTGGCAAGACGGTGTGGTGGATTCTGGGATTGAGGAACTGGACAGTCACAGCAGCAGCGACCACCATTTAGAAATGCTGGGACTAAGTGGTTTGAGAGGAGAGAGGGGAGGGGTTGGAGGAGACGGGCGAGGAGGAGAGATGGAGAAAGGTAGCGAACATCAGGATCCCTGTACAACCTACTCAGGTGGGCAAACATTTGAGGTGCACAGTGCCAAACTGGCAAACCCTGTGTTTCCAAAGATGACTCATTACAAGGACGGAGGAGGGAGGGGCCAGTCTGTAGCACTACGCAGGCAGAACAGCACCAACCCTGCTCCACTGCAGTTGCACAGACAAAGCAACCTAGAGGACGCCAGGTTAAATGAAGCTCTCATAGATGAGAGACAGCTTAAGCAGAGTCGATCCAAAATGGAAGATGGCTTTAGCACAGCTCTAGCTGCCTGCTTAGAAAGACCTATTGATACCCGGTCGGTTGGCTGGGGTGAGGTCGAGGAGCATGAGCAAGGGGGAGGAGTCCAGAGAGGTGGCATGGCCTTGGAGGGCCGCAGGCTGCACTCGCCTCTTTCTGGTGTGAAGGCCAGCATCATCACGGAACTAAGTTCCAAGCTGCAACAAATGAGTACCATGAAGAGCATGGATGACTGGAGCCACACTCCAAAATCACCCACCATGCATAGGTGTGTTTGTTGTCCACAATATAACAGTTTTTATATCTGTTTTTATCTGTTGTAAGAATTTAATATTTACAGGTGCATTTTTGTGTCTTTCAGGTATTCAGCAGATTTTACTGATGCATATCAAAGCCCCCCCACCGGCCGCTCCACCTCCCCATTACCCACCTACTCCCCACAGCACCGTCAGATTCTGACACCCAACCTTTCGGCCACCCCTACCATGTCCCCTACTCATCAAGTACCAGCTCAGAGAAGCTGGACCCGATCCCCTTCCCCACAGATGCCTACATCTCCGGTTCTTACCCACCCTCCCCATTCCCCGACCTACTGCCCATATCCGACATCGCCGAAGCATCGCTCCAAGTTCCGTAGACAGACTTTCGATTTCCAGTGCAGTCCCACTAAGGAGATGCGGTCCTCGGTTTCTCGGCGCCGTGCTCCAAGCCCTCTCATCTATAACACCGAACAACCAAACCCCACCCCGCCTAGGCCCTCCTCGCTCCCCATACTTCCCACTACACCTCTGTACAACAACCCGTTTGACTTTCCTGGGCCCCTTACTCCTCCTTCACCTGGCCTCCCTCTAGGAGACCCCTACCAGGCCTCAACATCTCCATTGTACTCCCCAGCCGGCGTTCCAAGCCAAAATCCCCTACTTGTCTCCCGCTCTCTCTCCCCCACACACTTTCTCTCTGGAGCCTCCTCCCCGATGCATTTGCCCCTCAGCCCGTCTTGTCTCAACTATCCCCATCTCACCCCTCCTCCACCAGCCAAGCCCTTTGCCGTCAAACCCCTGCCCTTCTGGACCAAGTATGACGTTGCAGACTGGCTGGCTTATCTAAACCTGAGTGAACACAGGGAGCGTTTTATAGACAATGAGATTGATGGATCGCATCTGCCTTCGCTCACCAAGGACGACTTCTTGGACCTGGGAGTGACACGCGTGGGACACCGAATGAACATCGAGAGGGCACTGAAGAAACTCACTGACAGGTGAGGGAGGACCACTAGACTCTGGAACACATAGAGGCAACGGGATCAAAAGGTCAAAAAGGAAGGTGAAGGAAAGTCAAGGTGTCTCATTCCTTCCATAGCTGGACCTTCCCCCTTTGTTCATTCGATGCATATAATTTGATAAGTTATTCCATCTTCCCTCCATCCTTTTCTCTCTCTTTATTAATCTGTTTTATCAACCCTATTAGGTTTGCTTCATCTTTATTTCATATCCGCCCATTCTTATTCTTTGATTTGCCCTCCCTCTCTTCCCAGGCGGCTCTCCTCTCCTTTTCATCTCACTACTTCTCCCCGAGACACAGACTGAGGGAGCGAAGGGGAGAGACTGAACAGTGGACATCAACAGGCTTAATTAAGACAGTTCTGGACATGTGGGGCTGTTTTGAATTTGCTTCACATGTAAAGACTATTGTTGTGAAACTTGTGGATTTCTGGTCAAGGAAGGGTATGAAGAAATGAAGAGTACACGAAAACAACGCTCTCCAACTGAAAGATTCTGTAAAACTTCTGATGGACAGGCATTTAATTAACACACCGTTTTGTGCTGTAAAAGACAAGTACGCTCACATCGGGTGACGGATGGATTTCTTGCACCGTCTGCGGCTCAGCAGCACTGAGAAAACTTTGGTCTGTGTTCGAGGAAAAGTTGAAAAGGTGCATCTTAAAGGGTGAACCCCTATAAAGTGTTGTTTTCTGGTGAAAAGAGAAACATTAGAGCCACATCAGTTTTGTAGCTTTAAGCATATGGCTGTGAGTACTGCAGCCAAAGTCAGAATATGAGATAAAGGGGTTTTGTTTGTAAATGATGCTAGAGGAAAATGATAGACAACAATAGTATTCTTTTTATATATATATTTGCCATATACCCCCAAAGGATTCCCCCAGTAGGCTTTGTATGTACGTACTTTGCGAGCACTAAATATATCTTACATGTTAAACTGGATTCACTATTAGTAGAACCATTTGTTTTGTACTAAGTGCTGATCGCAATCATTCATTTCAAACAGGTCAGGGTATTTTAAACTGTTGAATTGAAGGTATGAATAATGAGGGCATACAGATGTTGATACAATGTTGGTAGGAAATGAGCTGCTTTTATTTTCCTAATCATTCTATAGAAAGGAGGGACAGTATTTGAGAGCAACTGAAACAGGTCTGCATGTCACTTCAAGCTGCAAATCGCTCTTTAGACTTAATGGGTGTTCACGGCCATAGCACAGGTCAAGGGATGGATCCATCCTCTCTGATGCCATAATGTTGAGCGCTCTCTCTCTCACACAGCAGGTGATCAAAAAGGGCTTTTTACGGCTACTCTGTCTGCCTGACTTCCTCAACCTTCAGCCCCTGTGAGTCCGTGTGTGTCTGATTTTGTGCGTGCGTGTTCGTCGGCCTGCGTCGGTGGCTAAATGCTTCCCCTGACCTTTTTCGATTTCTAATGCCTTTTCCAAAACATATTTATAACAGTCAGCGAACAAGACTTTTCTCACCAGTTGACAATCCCATCCCTGCTCCACACATAACCCTTCAAAAAGAAAAACACTCTGGCCCACTTTTAAAAAAAGTTGTTATTTTTTCCTAAGTCAAAACTGTATATGTTTCATAGAGGTGAACATGAGCACCCTGCTTTTTTTTTAACATGCCAGTTTAGCCGTTCCTTGCAGAGAATTCAACACATCATTTATAGATCTATATGTAATGATGATGATGACAATGATAAAAAATATAGTATAATAAAGATAATATTATTAAGTATGTAATCATTTTTAAGAATCTCTGTCTTCCAGATAGTGTGGACAAATTCTTTGAAGCTTTGTTTGGTTTATGTTTTAATTTGGGGTTTTCAGTCAATGCTTTCTCTACTGCTCTCCGGTGAAGCTGACACGTTATTTAATGTATATTCTCTCTATGTGAGTTTACAAATAACAACTCTCTTATACGATGGATGCTATTCCAGAGAAGTGGAAGGACTGAGCAGTAGTGTAGAAAGCATAACATGCTATGAATTAAAGAGTATTTTAGGTCTAGCAAAAATGCATTATGAATATGACTTCATGCAGTATGAGTGTAAGTATGCAGAGATAAAAAGGTATATATATAAATTATATATATATAAAGTTTTGTTTTAACTAAAACAGTATAAAAGTTGATAGAGCTAAGGTGTTGAAATAAATGCTAAGATAAACTGTGACGCTGCCATGGTTCTCATTTCTCCATTGTTTCCCTCTTCTGACAGTTTTGCATAATGATCCAATTTAAAGTGCTGTGTTTGAACTGAGTCAATTGGCAGCGGCTCGTTTTAGCCCCACGGTCGTTCGGCTCAACATTGTTTTCAGGTTCCTGGATTATTTTCCCATCGTGCTCGGTGAGGTAAAAGGCACAAGAGAGGGGAGCTCATGGGGAGGGAGAAGATGAGATGGCTTAATTCGGAGCGAGCAGCGGCTGCGTTCATGTAGCAAACCAAGAGACGCCTGTAAGGCATGGAGAAGATGATAAACAACTGGGAAGACTGGGATATTGTTTTCGAAAGCTGTGGCCAGTTCACTGTTGAAAACTGTAAATACTATTAACTGCGACCTTGTGTTTCTGTAGATGGGGTTTGCTCATAGGTAGTAAAAGTTCAGATATCTGGGTTTGCTCTTCTCGCAGTATGACAGGAAGATAACAACTTCCACTACTCATGTGGGTTTGATTAGGTTTTTATATGTTACTATTTTTTGTTATCTGACTCATTTCTGTTCGGTCACCAGGTCACTCCATTCTCTTTTCACTGAGACAATTTATTCGCTAGAAGCTACAGACGATCCTAACAAGTTAAAGTAGAATCCATCAGGTGTCTCACTCTGCTTTCACACATACACTGAACTCCAGTTTTCATCTTCCTGGACATTCCCAGAGGGGCTGTTGCTTGTGAGCGCATATGTCCGAGTTAGTTGCACCGTAAAATGTCCTGAAGGGGCCCATGTGAGAATACAACAGGAATGTTGATGTTGCTAAACACATGACGAACAGAAATATACAAATATCACAGGATAAAAAAAACAGCTATATACGTAGAAGATGCTCCAAAGTTGATAAAAAAAACTCAGCCAACCCAAGTACAAAAGACAATTTTTATCCTGTCAGTTGTGGAACAGCGGTCCCCAAGATACTGCTGGAAGAAGCTGTTGAGATTAGTGGATTTTTGATTAGTCTAATTTTAAACAGTATTTATTGCAGAGAAGAAATCGAGACCAGATGCCGTCAGCAGTAAACAAAGTGTAACTCTGGATGACACTGGCAAATATCCAGGGGAGAGTGCAGATGCAGAATAAGTAAACAGAGAACATGCTGCATATTCCACCCTCTTTGACGGCCTCTCTTACTGGGCCTGACCAGAGAGAGAACGGCAGGTCATAGAGGAGCACAGGGCTAATCTGGCAGTTCATGGGTAACCCCCTGCGCCCACCCTCGCCTCTGCTGTCACACACACTCACTAATAAGCTCACATGACTGTGTGCCACACTGACATGATACTGTGACTGGCGGACGGTCAAAACGAAGGTCCAGCATCTCATTAGCACCATATTTAGAGAGACAGAAGGAGGGTTGGGCAGGGAGGAGAGAAGGAGGGGGGATTCTTCCAGCTGTTTCTTTTTTCTAATAGCACAGTGGAGAAAGTGAGAGGGTGATTGTCAAAGATAGGAGGGAGACCTGAGCAGCCTGGCAGGAGGACGCCAATGTGTTAAAGAAGCAAAGAAATGAGATTGAAGTGAGGGCAGAGAGGGGCAAGAGGAAGAGAGGTCCGTCCTGGAATGATTGAGAGCTAGAGTATCACAGCTGACGTGGGAGCAGGGCAAGAAAGGTAAGTTTCCTCCTCCCCGAGCCAATAAGCAGGAGAGCGATTGCCATGAAAATGCATGTTTAATGTTTTTTTTCTCTCCGGCGTGTGTTTGAATTGTCATTGCGTCTCACGCCCACTTTCAGATCAACAACGCGTGTGTGTGTGTGTGTAACTTTAAGTGCCAGGGGGAAATTGGGTCAGTGAGAGGGGAGAGGGGGAGAGAAGACTGCGTTAGAGGAGGAGAGACGCACTGGGAGAGGGGGAGACGGACAGAGAAATGAAGGGAAATCCTCTGTAGCCCTTGAACTACAGTAACAAGTGGTCACTTGAGTAATCACTGGTGATTCAGAGAGACATGTAAGTGCCGGTTGCTCACAGGGCTTGACTGCTCTGCTGCCTTTTGCTTCTTCTTGGCTTGAGGATAGAAGATTATTCGGCGTTGAAATACTTTGCTGTGGTGATTCAGGCTGAGCTGTTGAGTTCTATCTCAAAACCTCTTCTTTCCCCTTTTGCATGGACGACTACCGGAACAGGATAAAGTTTAAGATTAGAAAGGAATCGTGAAAAGACAATATGTTAGCTGAGGGAAAGACAGTCCTACAAGAGCCTGACTCTTCGTCATGCTCAGTCTTGTGATGAGGTGTGGTTAGTCACTTTCATATTACTCAGCCAGCAATGTGTGTGTGTGCCTGGACCGAAATAGGCCCCAATGTGATTGCGTGTCTCTGCATGCATTTCCCTGCTTTTATTCGAGATGCCTCTCACCCGCCAACATTTCTGCCACATGTGCTTCAATTTACATGCTTCGCAAAAAAAGAAATGTGTGCTATCCGGAAAAGTTATTCCTTCTAAATCCTACATTCCGTTCGGTTTGCCAGATCGGTAAATCTACCCCTGATGCGCTCAGGATCTCTGTATCGAATCGAGTCAGAGCAGGAGACAGTTGGTTCTAATAGGCCTTTATTAGCCAGAGCAAAGGGAAAGATGACCTTTCTATGCTGTTTATTTTGGGAAGGCAACAGGAAGAATGCCAGAGCAGCTGTTCTATTCCTGCTGGCAGATCCCACCCCTGTGAATTCCAGTCTGCCACTGCAGCGACACTCCCCTTACTCACGCAGCGGGTTTGGATGTTCCCGAGTACTGTACAGTGTAAATAACACCTCGTCAGAATCTTCTAAGTTGTTATGGCAATAAGCTCAGCAACGTCCACACACACGCACACACACACACACACACACACAACTGAAGCCATCAGCTGCCAATCATTTCCTATCATAGACGCCTGCCCTACATGGAGAACCGCTCTGTTTATGAGGACGCCTGCGGTATCTGCACATTACACCGCGTAGACGTCCAACCTGTTCCATGATAATCAGTGTCACTTGCCTGCCAATGAAAACCCTCTCCTTCCATGCTCGTTATGCATCTTAACCTGTCTGGCAACTCTCTTGTATCACACAAGCAGCCATCGTTTGCTTTCCGAGACAGACACGTTCTCCAAAAATGGCGAGCCTCCCCAAAGAGCCCGCCGAAGATGCCAAGAAACAGAGCTTCTGGATGGTGAGGATTATATTTATCATCAAATCTAAGAAAACTACCGCCCTAGGAGCCGCTTGTTAATCCAAAACAGTACCCGGGTGCTTGTGGCTGGCTTGTTACACATGATCTCCGCCTCTCTCCTTGCAGACGGGGAATTATGTGCGCACAGTGCACAGAACTGAGCAGTCCTTCCAGGCCTGCAACGACATCGTGGCCTGCTTCACGGAGAGGGCGAAGGTAGAGAAACAGTACGCCCAGCAGCTCAGCCAATGGAGCAGCAAGTGGAAGCCCATAGTGGATTCACGTAAGTATGAGAAACCGCATGATTGCTGCACAGCCCTGGTGGCCTAACATCAGAGCACAGGCACTCCCTGGGCCCTTGTGATCATCTCAGCTTGCTCTCATCAAGTTCAAATTGCCTCTTTGGTCGCATTAAATGAGTGCATGTGTTGCTTGTTTGAAAAGCTCCAGCGGACAAATGGAGGCCATTATTTCTCTATTGTTTCCATGACTCACCGCTATTATTTAATTTCTCCGTCTGTCTTTTTTTTTCACCTCCCCAGGGCCACTTTATGGCTCCCTCATGAGGGCGTGGCAGTGCTTCTTCACCTCCACCGAGCGCCTGTCCACCCTCCACTCCTCCATCTCCCAGTCACTCACCGCTGAGGAGGGCAAGCGGGTGAAGGCCTGGCAGAAGGAGATCTTTCCCAAAAAACTCTTTTGTGGGTTCAGGGAGAGCTACAACAACAAAACCAGCTTTTCACGAGCCCAAAAGCCCTGGTCCAAAAAGCTCATAAAGGTCCAAATACAAATCATTTACATTGTTTGTGTGTGTGTGTGTGTGTGTGTGTGCATGCTAGTAATGGTTGTCATAAGTAGCAATTATCATAGTTTCTGACTATAGCTAATGGTCTTCATTAGCGGAATAAGATATTTCAGTTTTTTCAAAGTAATGGATCACTTTATAATTAATTCATTTCATACAAAGTAATGATTTAATTACATACCGTAAGTAAGATAAAATAAATCCAACATAAATTAATCCGACCACCTGCTAGCTTCATTTTTACCGGGAAAACATGAGTGGTAAAATTATACATATATTTTTCTATATTTAAAAATACTTGCAACTTGAACTTATATAAAAAATTTTGGGTAAAATCATCAAAAGAAGCAAACTTAACTTTTACTTGAAATTTTGGAAAAAAGATTAAATAAATCAAATGTGTGCATAAATGAGATGTTGCAGCATTACATGGAGTGATGCGATGGACTGTTTCTGTGCAGACACAGATTATTAAGACAACTGACATTATATATATATAAATATATAAATGGTAATTAGTGAGCTTTATAGGCTAATTGCCAGATGTTGCAGTCAATCAATCTTTCCACTTTCAACAACAATTACAACAATTCAGCACATTTCCCATAATATCAGACCTCTGACTCATGTAAATATCTATATGTGCATGTTTATTCAACAGCTGGAGAAGGTCCGAGTCGCATACCATAAGTCGTGTCAGAGGGAGCAAGCAGCGGTGGACAAAGAAAAACAAGCAAATGAAAACACCGAGATGAGTCCGGAGAAGAAGCAGAAGATCACAGAGGCCAGAGAAAAGGCCAGAGAGGAGAAGGAGCAGGTGAGGAGAGATGTTCACGCACTTCGCCGTCTCACTTGCAGTTAGCCGTGCATGTTCAATAAAGAATTCATTCACAGCACATTTCCCATTTAAATCACATGTCCGGATTCCCCGGGAGATCAACATGTTGCCTTCCAAGAAAGATTCGCTGGCCCCGCTGCATGTTGCCATATTTATTCAGTTCAGGAACTAGCAACTCCAAACACAAGCCCCAGCCTTAGATATCTGTTCCAGGCATTTTCCTTGTATGGAGATGTGTTATTGTTACTCTGCTCAGTGTTTATGGAGCCCGGCATGGGAACGGGGATAAGCACCCGATGATTTATACTTTTAAGATCCCCCTCCATTTAAGAAACACAGGGGATGTTGTTCCTGAGGGAGAGTATGGCAACCTCTCATCACAGGACTGTTCCTCTGACCTGCCCGCAGAATAAAGAGTGCTACGAGAAAATGCTGGAAGACGTGACGTCCTACACGCCTCGCTACATGGAGGAGATGGAGGCCATTTTTGAACAGTCGCAGGAGGAGGAAAAGAAGAGGATTGAGTTTTTGAAGCAGGCTTTCCTCTCCATCCACAGGCACCTGGACGTCACTAACAATGAGAGGTGAGCAGGCGTCCATTAAAGGCCATGGTTGCTTGTAGAGCTGGCATATGGATGGGTTCATACAGTTTAGTTGCTTATTGTGTCTTGATAAACATCCAGCTCCATGTCCCTGTGTCAGTGTGAAGGCGGTGTACAGTGAGCTCCATCAAACTCTGATGTCCATCGATGACCAGGATGATCTCAAATGGTGGAAGAACAACCGAGGCCCGGGCATGCCCACCGACTGGCCGAAGATTGAGGTGTGGTACAAAGTTACACTGCAAACCAGAGGAGAAAACTACGTACACGTGCAGAAAAATTAATTTAAAAAAAATGATACGTACATAAGACTAAACAACAGGAACTGAAGGTGACGATATCAAATTAAATCTCAAACATTTCAGTGCTTTCCAGTTCCACCTCAGTTAAAGATGTGCTCTTCCACATGAACTATAACCCATTAAAACAACCTCTCTCCTTGGAAATGTAACATTTTGTATATGAATGTGTATTTTCACAAAGGCATGATAGTATTTATAAATCTCAATACAGTGTAAATTTTAAACCCAAACTTGTATCTTTGTCAGGAGTGGGTCCCACCAGTGAAAAAGCTTAACAGAAAGAAAAGAGACCAGAAAAGAAAAGAGGGCCAACCGTAAGTATTACTTTTCACCTATAGGCTATAGTAACTATATAACTATAATCAATGATATATATTTTTGAAATCCCACAGATGACTTCTGGTCTGTTTTTTTCACCAATTAAATTTCTTTGTCTTCTGCTGTTAGTGTGATGATCGGGGGTGTGAAGGTGCGAGCTGTGTATGACTATGTGGGAGAGGAGGGCGATGAGCTGTCCTTCAAAGCAGGTGATGCAAAGTGTTATATTCACAACACCTAATGACATTGTGTTCTACAGTCCTTTTCATGTTAAAGCTACATTCAGCAAGGATATATATATATAATACTGATGTTACATAAATATGTATCTGTTATGGGAAAATGATGTGAAGTTTCCTCGTGGAGCTTTAAAGGATGAAACCAACTTTCAGGATGATGTTTTATGAGTAAAGATGTTTTACATACACAGGATATTCATCATATACTATCTTAATCATACAGATGGCACAGATCTACAGCACTAAACATAAGTGTTATTGCTGTAATATAATTTGCATTTTACAGAAACAAAAACAACTATAATTTTGTTGCATTTAGTGAGATATTTTGAAAATTGACATGCATTTTAATACTTTAATACGAAATCCAAAGAGAGTTGAGTGAGACCATCACAGAATCAGGACGATGCATTTCATCCAACCAACATTTTATTCGCTCTGCCCCTCAGGTGAAGTGTTCCTTAAGGTTGAAGAGGAGGATGACCAGGGCTGGTGTCGAGGGGTGCTGAGCGGGGGGAAGGAGGGCTTCTACCCGGCCAATTACGTCGAAGTTGCCGAGTGAAATCACACTGTCGGAAAGTTTCTGTCCTAAAGTTATTTCTCACAAAGAGTCATTTTTTAAAACCTTCTAAAAAATAACAATTATTTTCAATTGATATCGGAGATGTTGTGACTCTGAGTGGGGTCAGATGTAATCTGTTCCCAGCTCTTTTTGAGGCCTTAATATTCTAACCTAGTTAGTTTGAGTACTTCTTCAACATGAATTAACTTATGAATGACTAGAATGTAATGTTTGAGTTGTGTGTGTGTGTGAGTGTGTTTACATGCACATTCAAATGAAACAAAAGAGAAGAAGAGAGGATATTTATTTACTGCCATCATGTCTAGGTACTAGGTCACTGTAATGAAGATAACTGATAATTATACACGGGTTTACAGTCATGAGTGCACACAAGGTTAATGTTTACTCACGTATGATGTATAAGCCAAAGCACACAGATGTTTGACTGAGGAGAATGGATTTTCACAATAAAAGCCTATATGTTTTGCCTGTGATCCATCTTATTGACTCAATGTTTGTTTTTCTTGCAATACAAGCAGTGTGGTTTCAGGGAGGGAGATGTTGGCTGGACAATTCACCTCTTTGCTTTGGATTGAGATATTCCTTTGCCAACAAGATGAGCTGTTATATCAATACTTTGGTTTATGGCCAATCCCTGCAAACTGATTTTCATCCGACATTACTACAGAGATGTTAGCATGGATTCTCACCTCTTTACAATTTTGAAATATTAAGACAGAGCTGACAGAAGACTGAATAGTAGAAGCAAAAACCTACATGTACAGATTCAATCTATCCCTTTCAAATTATTCTCTAACGTCTGTGAAGTGGTTTTCATGTTGACGTTTGAAGTCCCTGCACATGCACATTGATATAGTTCCATGAATCAAAATTCTGCCAAGCACAAATACTGAAAGATAATAAAAACAACAACAAAAAGGGTTTTATAAAAGAATTGTTATTTGGCGTAAAATACATTTTTTAAGTTAAGAGAGCAACTTCTCTGTCCTCAAATCGTCCATCATACAGAGGTCTTCTATAGCAAATAATATTATATTACTAGCACTCTCATCCAAATTGACTTAGATACTTCCACATTTCAGTAGCAGTTATGGTGTTGATTATCTCCTTCAATCTGTTTACATAGAATCATTTCACAGGGTTATCAATGTAGGTCATTGTTTTACTTTGAAAGATTTAAACCTTTGACATCTTCCTGCCCTGTTTTCCAGCTCTACCTCATCCAGCCCTTCTATTCACATTCATGAATGTTTAACTCATGTCTTGCAATAAATCTGTGACTAACCACCCAGCCTCTCACACACACCCACACCCCCACGCACACACACTCCACTCTACAGTATCCATAGTTAGAAAGAAAACCGGTTGGACAACATCTCTGTGGCTCAAACAATGAGTGACAGGACGTCACACAGGAGTTGAAACATTTGTAAGACCTGGGAGAGTTTCTTGTTTATGGTTGCACTGTACCCTCAGCGTTCAAAGGACTCTCCTCGTGTGTGAGTATACAATATATACAATATATCTCTTCTTTAAGAGAACTGGTTCATTTCATATCACATAAAGACGTTGGATGCATTGTCTAGATTGTGTTTCTTTGATGAGGCTGCTTCTTAAAAGCTGTATCAATATCCACATGCTCCCCATGGAAAATCCTCCTGTTATTACTTTGAGAAGTTTGATTGCTATGGCCTGGATTGGATAATTATCTTTGTTATGAGTTGAAGTTGTTACCGTAGACTATTTTTCGTTGTTATCAGTCAGTCGTGTTAATTATTGTCCCTTCTCTCACACACAGGCAGATCCACAATGGAATTTGCTTGTGGCTTTGTTTATGTCCCGCCAGTGACTCAGATGGACGGCCAAAGATCCAACGCCAATGTCGTTAAACGCTCAGGTGTGAACTCTTTCAACTGGTATAAAAGAAAAAATACCAAACACAGTTTAACTTGTCTTGACACACTCATGTGACATTTTTGGCACCCGGCTGCTTGGAAGTATTAGTTTCCTGGTGTGTGATCTGTGGGATCCAGACACAGATGTATTCCGTAGCTTCACTGGAGTTTGACCCCAGAAAAGTATTTCAGCTGAAACTCGGACAGGAAACATCGGATTCTAACGTCGTTCTGAAAGACCCTCTTTGAAGAAATCCATTTAAGAGGAAAAGGGCTTTCACTCTGCTGGGTCTGTAGCTGATCCATTTCTCCTGCTGTCGGCTCCATTCTCGGACAGCTGTCCAAAGGCAATCTGGGAAATGTAGGAAATCATTGTCTGAAGTATGAATTGAGAGAAAGATACAGTTTAAATGCAAGAGTATCGTAGACTGATGGTAAGCATGTAAAAGTATCTACAGGTGGATTTTCTCTTTCTTCCTTCCTCGAAAGCAGCCTGAGTGACTGGTTGGTCAGGTACTGTCATGTATAATGTACCCAGTGACACAGACACACAGGAGACACTCCTTTCAGATGTCTTGCTCAGAATTGTAAGGGTCACATTTTCTCACAGAGGAAGTTGTTTTGTCTGTGATGCACATTTCTCCTGCAGGAAATAGTTCAGCATTAATTGCCTTTGTATATGTTTTTTCTTTGTCTCTCAGCTCTACTCCCTCCTTGTAACCGTGTTCGCCCTCGGGTGCCCCCCCCTCCTCCTCCTTCTCCTCCAACAAACTCTGCAGAAACCAAATCGCCAAAATTCCCCACAACTACCTCCAAGATCTTTGAGCAGTTGGAGAAGAGCATACTGAAAAAGGCTGTGAAGCCCAGTGTCTTCTATGAAAATGAAGAATTTCACAATAAAACTGAGGCAGCCTTATCCGTCAAGACCCCAGGCCAGCAGACGGCATCCCGTCGAAGGGCAGGTACAGTGAATGTGGAAAAATGAATTTGTAAATCTTTGGCTGAGCCCAGTCAGTTTAACACCATGGCTACTGTTGATATCTTAAAGGAGTAATTCACCCCAAAATTCTGTCTGAATGTTTGACTGTAGCAAAATGCTAAAGTTATTTGGAGAAACGTTTCTCTTCATAAAGAGTCACTTAACCAAAAACTGAACCTGGAAAACAGAACATTCAAGTGACAAAAATAGATATATAGATAGATAGATATATAGATAGATAGATAGATAGATAGATAGATAGATAGATAGATAGATAGATAGATAGATAGATAGATAGATAGATAGATAGACAGACAGACAGATAGATAGATAGATAGATAGATAGATAGATAGATAGATAGATAGATAGATAGATAGATAGATAGATAGATAGATAGATAGATAGATAGATAGATACATACATACATAGATAGATACATAGATAGATACATAGATAGATACATAGATAGATACATAGATAGATACATAGATAGATACATAGATGGGTATATCTACACACCTATACATTGTTAGATTGATACATTGTTACATAGTTACATAGATACATTGATACATTGATACATTCATAGATCGGTCGATCAATCCATTCCTAACCGTCTGCTCCTGTCTTCTTCACCCAGCCCTTCTTCCACCCCACATGAAACCTGCAGACAACAGCCAACCACTCAACAGCAATCAGACATTTGTCTATGACCTGCCAATTGAAGGGCCAGATTTAAATACCCAGCCCTGGGATCCAGACTACTCATACAGTACACCAGAAGGCACTGGGGGCGAAGTGAAGCTGCCAGACAATACTACCACTGTGGCGGGTCCAACACAAGGTGAGCTGCCATCTTTGTTTATACCTAGATGTAACTAATTTAGGGAAGGAAGATCGTTTTCATTTTCTCTGCTCTCATCTCATACCCAAGCCCCAGCTCTCCCACCAAGACCTTCATTCATGAAGTCAATGCCAGATTACCTGGTGTTGATACCCTCGTCAGGCTCAGCTCCTTCATCCTTTAAGAAATCACCCTCATCTTCATCACTGTCCCAAATTGATGGTAAGGGTAAATACAACAGAACCTGTCAAGCTGTGAAAACACCAATATAGGCTATAGAACACAAAACGCTGATTTTGAATGCTTCCCACTCAGGATCAGCAGATAAGGAGCCTCTTCCCGGGAATCCTAACGTAGTCCTAGTCAGTTTAGGGAAATTACTCTCAGAGGAAAGAGGTGAGTAAACTTTAATCATCGCCATAAAACCTTCATGAGTGGCCTTTCATTTTCAGTATTATTATCTGTAATGATGACAATGATGTCTGCATAATTCCAGTGCAGCCCATTGTAGGCAAACCTACGTCCTGCTCCCAGTGTGGCTCTGTGCTGGACTCCGGCTATCACAACGTGGTAAGACCAAAAGTCATTGATTTCAAATGTGAAGAACAACTATAAATCTCCATGTAATCACTTCGAGCCTAAGCGCTATTGATCCTAACATAATAAATAATTGGAATTAATTGGGATTAATTGGGCCTGTTCTGGTGTCAGACAGTGGGCTCAGTTAATGTTTCTCACTCTGTGCCGAACTGCAGGTTAATAAGTGTCACTTCTGTGGAACCTGCGAGTCGACCAGCCCTCCCAGTATAGCTCCCTGTATTAACTTCCTCCTCAACCCGGATGAAAAGCCCCTGTGCGCTGCTGACGCTCTGCTGCTCTTCTGCATCGACACCTCAGGCTCCATGAGCATCACCTCCCAGGTAAAGTCACAGACCTGACATGGCCGACATTCACAAATACAACATGTGATGTCTTCAACTGATCAGATTCTCATTTTCAAGGTGTCAGTAGGTGAGGAGCTCGTCCACCGATCCCGTCTCCAGGTGAGATTTCCCACATTTCTTAAAAAGTGTAATGTCAAAATAATTGTCCAGAAATGAAATCAAGATGCTTCTGGTGAATTAAAAATATCTTATTCTGAACAGTTTGTGAAGGAAGCCGTGATACAGTGTGTTCAGAGACTAAGTGAACAGCGACCAGACGTAAGAGTGGGGCTCATCACCTTCAACCATCAGGTACACACTGTTTTCCCCCTGATAGCTCTCTTTTTATTATGGTATATGTTGTATTCTAATCTTTCAGGTTTATCTCCTGTTTATATATCATCCTTTTCTTGTTCTTACTGTTTCTGTATATCCGTGAGTCACCGCGTCTTTTTCTCTCTGATTTGACGTCAGCGAAATGGAATTTCTTCAGTCTTCAGTTCTGTCAGGCAGCATCATTGTAATCTGGAAAAACACTGTGAACAGTATGTTTTATTGCTGTTACTTTTGTTTATGCCTTGATCTTGGTATTGCCAGGTTACGATGCATGGTCATAATAACGTCACGTCACATTTCCTGAGTGGAGATGAGTTGACTGACAGCAACCTTCTGAAAGAGGCTGCCGCCAGTTTCCCCAGTCCACCTCCACTATCGCAGACCAAGGACTTCTTACAGGGACAAGTTATGGGGTATATATATATATATTTATTTATTTATGTGTGTTTTTTTGTGTGTGTATGTATGTATGTGTTTGTGTATATATGTATGTATGTACATTCATATGATGAAACCTATTTCATGTTCAAATAACAAAAATATCATCTTATTCTGTTCTTTTTAAAAAAGATTATCTGAAAGTGGGACCACAGCTCTGGGTCCAGCTGCTCTCCTGGCAATTGCAATGGCCTCCAGACAGCCAGGGTCCAATGTAGGTTTGGCTTTTCAATCTTATTTGCATTTGTATTATATGTACCTAGAAACTTTGTTTATATATATATATATATTAAAACCCAGTTTATACTTATTTATACTAAGCCCAGTTGTTCCCAAACCAGGGGTTAATTCTGTTTTTAAAAGTGTTTATTCATAGTGATTCAACTAAAGTCATGCACACATTAAAGTTTTAAGGTGTAGCTGCTTAAACATTGTTGAGTAAAAAGCATCCAGGAATCCTTCAAAGTGTATTAAGCGTTGCAGGTTGACCCTGATGTACAGGCACTTTATTTCCCCTGCATTGAACAGGCCTGTATAGATTTATATTTATTTTATCAGAGGATTCATTCATATTTTCTTTTAATTCTACACTTTGAACTAGATGCACTGTGACAAACACAGTTTTGATGTGGTCCTAAAGCAATTATATATCACTTCTTAATTTTTCTATTTTCTAAAAACAATAAACTCCTGATCTTGAAGGTCATTGTCTGTACAGATGGGAAGGCCAACACAGAGTTAGGAAATCTGGAGACGGAAGACAATGATGCCCACAGCCTGCTCTCATCCACCATCTTCTACCAGGAGCTGGGGGAGTACGCCGCTAAGCAAGGGTTTGTACACATCTCCAAATCAATATCAAGAATTTAAATGTGCGATCAAGCATATTACACGATTGGAAGTCCAGATGCAGCCCAGTTAAACTTCTGTATCGTGAAGATGATGCTGAAATCTGCTTCTTCCATTAGTGTGACGGTGTCTGTGCTGTCCATAGAGGGAACAGACTGCAGGCTGGATGAGCTGGGACGACTTGCCGACCGCACTGGCGGAAAAGTAAGTGACCTGAGGAAACCTGCGTAGCACCAGATCCGTCTCTATTTTTTACAAACCAACTCTTGCATTTCTAATGTCCTTGTGTTTCGTCTCTTTTCCTCCAGGTGGTGATATCAAGTCCAAACCGGCTGCACCCAGAGTTCGAACAGATCATTGACAACAGGACCACAGCTACACACTGTACCGTCACATTACTGCTGCCCAAATCCCTGTAAGAGCCGCACTGTGTTTCAATATAACTAAGTAGAAGCAGTCCCATCAAATTCAAACAAGCTGTCCCAAATTGCTCTCAAAGATATTAGTTTCTTAAATACGCCGGCTTTCTTTCATCAAGACCCATGAATAATTTCCTGGGAAATCAGTGACAATATCCCCCCCCCCAAAAAATCCTATTTCCCAATGATAAAGAAAGTGAAGAAGAAAACCTGGATCCAGCCCCTGATCTGGATCCACTCCTAAAATTAACTGGGTTCTTTCCTGAGCCATAATTTTCCTTCCACCAGGTTTTATTGCCATGAAGTAGATGTTCTTACAGACAAACAAATATAAAAAACCAACCAACAAACAAACTGACAAAAGTGAAAACATAACCTCCTTGCCAGAGGTTGACATTCCTCAGGAATTGGTCCAGATATTTGGCACATGAAAGTATTTGGAAGCACTTTGAATTACATTACTAACCAGGTCCTGCAGGATTGACAGATGTTCTTCTTCGCTGCAGACGAATGAGAGGAGAGAAGGAGTCTGGACACAGAGTGATCAGAGAGGTCGGGAATGTGGCCCCGGACACAGAGATCACGTTCCAGTTTGGAGTCAACGACCTGGACACAGAAGGTGAGAAAAGAAACTGCTGTGTCACTTACAGACATTCTGTATTTTTAAATTTTTCTAGTCGCAGATCTAATGCTCTCCTCAGGATTGTAACAGGTCGGGTTGTGATGTGTGCGCTGCCAGGTCTTGCAGGATGCTGATTGCTATTGCAACACTGTGAGGGAGCCAGAGTCTCTGACAAACAAAACCTAACCAGGCCCAAAAAAGCTGCTGTAATGAATAACAGATGAAATCCAAGTGGTGCCGATTGTGGTCAGAGAGGGATTTGGATGCACATGTTACAACCTGTTATTTCTCTAAAAAGAGAAAGAAAATTCTATAAATGATGAGTCGATGACCCCGACCTTTAACCTTTGATCACCAAACTCTATTAAATTCTTCCTTGAGTCGATCCAAACATTTGTTACAAAAATGGAAGAAATTCTCTCCATGGAATCTTGAGATATTATGTTCAAAAGGGATGGGACGCGATGGAGGGAAATCACGCCTCCAGCAAATGGCTGTCGCAGGCATGGAGTCCTTAAAACACGATGAACCCTCTGGACTGATATCTGTGTTCTGTCTGCTCCCGCCCAGCGTCGGCTCCAGCCCCTGGAAGCCGTGTGTGCATCCAGCTGCTGATCAGGTACCGGCAGAGGAACGGAGAGAGGATGCTCCGGGTGATAACTGCAAACCGAGATGTTACTGATGACAGGTGATGATGATGTTTCCATAACCACAGAGCTTCACGCACTCGCACCTACAAACACACACTGCTGCACTGAGCTATCTGCATTCTTGAGGCGTTGGGAGTTTAAAGTCTTTATCTTTTGATTCCTCTCATCAACGAGCCGCCCTCAGGACAACAGTTGATTGGATGTGTTATTTTACGACAATCACGGAGAAGCTTTGGGCAAAGCAGCTTTGAAAATCCAATGAGAGTGGCTGTTGCTGAGATACTGGGGCCTTCTCATCCTGAGCAAATGTGTAAATCTTATTTCTTATCAATTCTAACATTGAGTCCCCCAGTAAATTAACCTCTCAACCCAGTCTGTCTCAGTCATATCCCCGTCCTATAGCAGCTACAAAGCAGTGTGTGTGTTTGCACTCTGACACAATGGCAAGGCTGAATCTGTAAACGCTGAGACCTACACCCTCATGGTCAAACTGTGACCGTCCTTCGCAGCTCGGCGGCCCTGTCCTCCCTGTCTCTGTCCATCATTCAGCTCAACTCGTCGCAGGCCAGCGCCGCCCTGGCTGTCAGGGGCCGCATCCAGGACGCCAGGAGGGAAGGGGAGCTGCAGAGGAAGCTGATAGAGAGAGCGATGTGAGTTACGGGGAGATACTGTGTGAGCAGATACATTATACTGAGATCTGACAACTGGTTTTAAATGAGGGCTGATTCTATATCCATGAATACATACAAATTAGAAAATATAAGAAAAATCTTATTGTGTGGGTTTAAAAGGGGGCGAGTGTAAAATCACTTTCCATTAAATAACATGAGCAAACCTATATATTATTCCTGTCTTTGAAGATGAAACTGAACACTTGGTTGAGTTGCACATTAGAAAATTACAAATTATTCTTATTCTGAAGAACTATTGTTATTGTTTATAGATAACAACCTTAAGCCCTGTGTCCAAGTAGGTTTTTTAACTTACAAGGAATGTTCTATGGTGTTTAATAACTGTGTACAAAATGTAAGGGTTAAATTGCAAAGATATAAGTTTAAGCCTGTTTCCCCTTTAATTTCGTTTTCCTCTTTGCAATAAACTCATTGTATTCTTTTTATTGGAGTGTATTACAATGTTTCCCAGGCTGTGCAGCTCATGTGCTGTCTGTGTTTGCAGTGAATATAATAACAGTGCCCAGGACCAACAGACTTACCAAGAATGGGTTATAACCATGGAGCCCATATACAACAACAATCATAACTTGACACGGGTGAGTTTACATTGCACTTTTCTTTGATTCAGTGCTTCACAATAATCCAAAACACCGAACTTAAATGCTTATTTCCCCCCTCCAGAGACAATCAGTCATCTCAGACTCACAGGTAACACAATGTCCTTATACTGTCCTTACACTGCGTAGTACAAAAAGGCTGCATTGCCCATTGTGCTGATAATTTTCCAATTCTTCACCTGTCAGCAGTCTCTAACAGACGCTGGAGCAGCGCTGCTCTACACCATGAAGCACAGCAACAGGAAGTCCATCTCACTGAAGAACAAAGTTAAACTCTAGTTTCTACACTCTTTTATCACCTTGTTGGAGGCATCTTAAGTCATTTAGCGACAGGGATAAATACAACTGCTGTTTGACTTTGTCTGACTGTATAAATATCCTTTAATGCTATACAATGTAAATGTATCTCTGTACATCGGCTGAAAACAAGCTCATCTGTGTCAAAAACATTAATTTCTCTGTAAGATGTCTTATAGTTTCTGTCCATGCTGCACATACAAACTGCTGAGGCCGTGCACAGTGTATTTGACACCTTACCAGGCGGCTGTTAGAGCGTTTGTGTTGACCAAAAAAAAACCTGACTCAGAAACACATCATGCAGCTCACACCCAGGTCCCCTGGTTTCAGCAGAATGCATCTCACAGCGTCCAACCCTGATTGTGATGATTATTCAATTGTGTTGTAATACATGTGATTTGTTTTCCACCAAATTGGATCATGCAACAAAAACTTAATAACACAAGAGCAGCTGAGGATCATTAAAAGGCAAGTTTATTTATGAGGCACATTTCCCATGACACAGAGGATCATCAAAATGCTTCACATGAAAACACGAAATAAGAACAGAGCTAAAAGACTAAGAACTGTGAAGTCTGTAAATAATTAAAACATTCAAACTCATACAATGTCACAGCTAAAATTAAAAGCGTGAGTTGAAAAAAATTATATACCGTAACCTGTTTGGGGATCATCTAAGATCTATATTCTGCTTTGCATGTGAATCTAGTATAATCATGTTTTGTTTTAATTCTACAAGAACATGAGCTGAGAGGTCTGGAGGGTTCATATTGTGGAAGCAAGGGTTTTACTGTGTCCATAAACCATTAACTGATGAATAGACAAGTTGGAAAATGAATCCATCATCTTTACTGCTTATTCTTTAAGGGTCAAGAGAAGGCTAATGGAGGAAATGTGTTTTTTTTTGGTCTTAATAAGATATCTATCCATTAATTTTTGCTAAGATATTGATGCTTGTTTTGTAGTTGACTTGAAGTGGGAGATGGAATTTAAGTCAGTAATAACTTAAAGAAAGAGAATAGTCTTTGTTGTTATTGTTGTCTTAATGTTACAAGGGAAAAATGCTGTGTCTGTGTTTAAAAGTGGCAAAGATAGTGAACAATGGCAAAGATACAAAATGATGTTGAACAAACCACAATCATGCCTGAAATAGAAGCTAAAGCGTAGATCGCCATGCGTTTCTCTGGAGCGGCCCTCACAACACAAACACGTGACCCGGAGCAAACTCTGTCTGTGTCACATTCGAACGGACCATCGTCCAGAGCCGGTAGGTTCCAACCCAACAGAACAAAGATAAACCAGGATTCGATCAGAATACGCAGAGTGATGCTGAGCAGGTAGAAGCCCACTGTGCCTTTGTCTCTACGGAGATTGATCACCATCTTCCCTGTGGTGTCTGCGGTGTCTTTGGTCCCAGCCTGAGCCTCCTCTGTTCCCTGGCCCGCCAGCTCCATGTCGGCCTTCACCTTGCAGCTTCTCTTCTCGGCCCGGGAGCGCAGGTGAGAGGTGAACAGCTCCATGATCATTACGGAGAGGATGACCAGGACAAACAGGAAGTTCCAGGCCGACACCATGGGTTTGTGGAAAAGTTTGTTGAAGCAGGCTTTGGTGCAGAGGCTGTCCCCGGTGCCGTTGCAGGTAAAGTCCGAGTCCATCTTGTGGAAGGGCAGCTCGGCCAGGAAGAGGATCACCACGCGGATGCACAGGAAGCCAAACCACACCGAGCGGCCTGTGTAGTTGGTGGTGGCATCCACTGCTGTCCGCAGGATGGGGATGAGGCCTGTTACTAACGCTGCCATCGTCACCACTGGTTCTTGTTTGGAATCTAAGAGTGGAAAGGTTGGAACACAGGAAACACTATGCTAAAAATTCTGATTGCATACATAGTGATGTAATTGATGACATGTTTGAGGTACTTGTACTTTTAACTTGTATTCTATACTTAAATGTCTTATCGTTTCAAAAGGAAACATTTATTTTTATTTTACGTTGTTCCTCATTTTACATTTATTTGAGAATTTAGTTATAAGATCATTCTCGGATCCAAATGTTTATGAAATACAGGAGATTTCTTAAGATTAAACCAATAGTTAAAAACATTTTAGCATAGGACCATGTGGAATAACAACAGTATATGTGAACTCTTTTTATTATTTCCTGCATTGTTAATCATTTCATAATTCATTTCTGTCTTTTGTGTGTGCGTCAGAAATTTAAATTTTGAATTTCAAGTTTAACGTTTATATCAGCTGAGCAAAATATAAAAGGTACTTCACAATCATAATTTACAAAACTGAATTTTTCACTTCTCGTCTGAATAATAGGTTGCAGTACACACACACACACACACACACACACACAAAAGCTTAGCACTTTTTTTCATTCGCTCAGATACACACACTCCATTTGTTTTTATGGATTGAAGTTAAGTGGAATAAAGCGTGACAGATGAGAACTTACCTTTAAGGGTTGCAGTCAGCTAATGGACTGACGCCACGCTCTTTGCATTCAGTACTTTTGGGTGCAAGAATTTTCATTGTCATCAGTTTATGTGTTACAGTTTCCCACCAGATGATGTGCTGAGTCAGTCTCACTTCACATGTCATGGGCATCTCCCTCTGCAAGAGTTGGTTTTGAATTTACGGAAACAATAAATTAAACTAGTTTTTGCACAGGACACATTTTTTATTGGTATAAAAATTTAATTCCACTGATTTAATATTCAGGAATTCCACTCTTTTCTTTTTTTTTACATTACACTTAATATAATATCAGGTGACAGTGATTACAAATATCTTATACAGTAAAAGGAATTATCTTTATAAGATGGAAATATACAGAATGTATAAAATGTCTGAGAAGCTATATGATTAAAATGTATTATAAAAACAGGTTTCCCAGAAATCACAACAATTTACTGTAATCAGCATTTACTGTTTGTTTGCAACACCACTTTTGTATGAGATTACAACAGATAAGACATTTCCTTAAGCGGCTAATTATAGTAGCGCATATATTTTAAAATATGAACATTGTATGTAACAACTTACAAATATCATGGCAATACAAAACAGGGACAGAGCAGTGAAATGAATTATAGGAGAATCTGTTTTGACATTTTTGAAGGAAGTTATTTTGAATTATAATAAGATTTTTTTGTAGAGATTCAATGCAACAGTCTAAATGTTTGTGGAACCAAAAAGGGTTTTTGAGGCTGACAGCTTACAGTCCCTCGTCTTTCACCAGGTACTCGGGCATAGTCTGAAAACCAGTGACAGGTACTGGGACCGTCAGCGATATGGCGCTGGGTTCCACCGTGGAGGGGGAAACCTCGCTGGGGGGAGGAGGAGAGGGGAGCGGGTCGGTGTGGATGATGTTTAAGTCAGTGAGTTGCTGGGTGGTTTCCGCGTGAGTCCGTAAGTGCTTGCGAAGGTAGGCGGCAAACAGGAAGGCCTTGCCGCAGTGGGGGCAGCTGTGGGGTTTGTTGGCGGAGTGGATCTTCTGGTGTTTACGCAGTCCCGATTTGTTGAGGAAGCCTTTGCCGCAGCTGCTGCAGACGTGGGGCCTCGGCTTGGGATGCTGCTTCTCGTGCTCCTGTAAATCAGCCAGCTGTGCAAACTGGGCCTGGCAGGTTTCGCAGACGTGCGAGCCCACAATGAGCGGCACAATTTTGGTAACGTTCGGGGGAGCGGAGTCGACGGAGTGCAGGTTTTCATGGGCCTGAACTTCATCCCAGGTTCCGAATGTAGCATCACAGTGTGTACAGGAGAACTGAGGGAGAGTCGTGTGGGGGGTGAAGCCTGAGGCTGATCCTGCCTCCGTCTCCTGCTGCTGTTCCTCCTGCTGCTCCTGCTGCTGCTCAGACTGCTCAGCTAGGTGAGTTCTCTCGTGTTTACGCAGACTTGAGGACACAACAAACGACTTCAGACACTCCCCACATTTGAAAGGCCTCTCTCCCGAGTGCACGCGCCGGTGCTTGTTGAGGCTGGAGCGCTCGGCAAATGACTTGTCACACTCTGTGCAGGAAAAGGGCCTGAGCCCTGTGTGGACAAGCATGTGGCGCCGCAGATCCCAGGATGCCACGAAGGCCTTGTCACAGCTCTGGCATTTGTAGGGTCGCTCTCCAGAGTGCACACGCTCGTGCACGGCCAGATCAGCCGGCTGCCTGAACCTCTTGGCACACTTATCGCAGGGGTAGGGCTTGAAACCCAAGTGGGCCCGCTGGTGGCGACGGAAACTGGACGGGTCGGAAAACATCTTGCCGCACTGTGGACAGAGGAAGGGCTTCTCGCCGGAGTGAGTGCGGAGGTGGGACTGGTAGGAGGACAGCTGGGTGAAGCCTTTGCCACACTGCTCACACTGATAGGGTTTCTTCTGAGAGTGAATGCGCTGATGGCAGGCCAGAGAGGAGGAGCGGGAGAACGCTTTGCCGCAGTCTGAGCACAGGTACGGCTTTTCTCCGGTGTGGGACCGCTCGTGGTTTTTCAGGTCCTTCAGCTCCGTGTACGTTTTCCCGCACTCGTCACAGGCGTACGGGCGGTGGCCCTGATGGTTCCTCCTGTGCTTTCGGAACACGGAGGGGTCAGCGAAACTCTTGCCGCACTCGGCACAGAAGTACGGCTTCTCTCCTGTGTGAGAGCGCATGTGCACCTTCAGCTTGGACAGGGTGGGGTAGCTCTTGGAGCACTGACGGCACGAGTAAGGACGCTCGCCGCTGTGCTGGGTCATGTGGATCCTCAGGCATATGGCCTGCATGAAGGCCTTGCCACACTCTGTGCATATGAAAGGCTTCTCCCCGGTGTGAGAGCGGCTGTGGTTGCGTAGCTCTGTGGGGGTCTTGTAAGCCTTGTGACAGTCGGGACACTGGAAGGGACGCTGGGCCGAGTGAGTGCGCTCGTGCTTCGAGAGCTGAGCCTTGCTGGAGAATGTTTTGGTGCACTGAGAGCATGTGTGCGGCTGCTGGGGCTGGCTGGCCTTCACGTGCGCTGAAAGCTTGTGGCTGCGCAGAGCTGACAGACTCTTGAAAGCCTCAGTGCACGCGGAGCATTTGAAGGAAGCTTTGGCTTTTGGAGGCCTGCCTCTGCCACGTTTCTTCGCAGGCCGATCCCTCGGCGGCTCTTCCTCCTCCGGCTGGCTCTCTTCATCCTGAGAGGGGGGAGTGTGCTGCTCTATGAGAGATGGGCTGCCAGGCTGAGAAGAGGCCATCTTTACATCTGCCAAGGGATGACATGAAAATACTTTGTAATAATCATGTAAATAAACATCATATCAGCAGAATGAGATGTGAGATTGTAGATCTGCTCCAAGGGGCTTCAGGTTAAATCTCTACAGGACATGAATGACCTGGACAAATAGTGACAGTGACAGAGGCTGGTGAGGCACAAGGGAAGAATGTGTATGATCACATAATAGCAGAGATATGTGGGTGTGCATTCAATCACAAAATGGCTGGCATTAGGACCTCAGGGACAATAAGCTAACCGCCTTTGATGCCAGAGGAAGTGGCAATGACTCAGATCCCTGTGTATGAATGACGGACGTGAGGCCGAGCGGAGACGAGGCTCGAACATCACAAGACCCTGCGATGGTGCTAACGACCGGACACGATCTGTACGTATTCCTCCCCGCTAGCTTGACTGCTACGCTTTTTGGAACTAACTCAAAATGGCTGGCTTTAGGACCGCTTGCACCCACAGTGCCATCGTCGTTACACGGGGCTGCATTCCGCTAACAATAGCTGCTTTTAGCACCGAGCGTGCGGGAACGGAAGCGGCGGCGTCTCTTACCTGATTCGGCACATTAATGGCTGGTGGGTGAAGCCTGGAGAAAAAAAATGTCTGGTACACGAGTGAATTTACGGAGAGACGCGGTGACTGGCTGCGGGAGGGGGGGCCGGCTTTAGGACCATGATGACGAAAGCCCTCGGCCGGACAAGTGTGCAGCATTTTAATGCGTTTGATGGTAAAAAGATGCTAAAATAAGAACCGTAACACACACGTTCAAACCCCCGGGTAAACACACGACAGCTCCGATTCAGTTGTCACGTTCCCTGTTGTGTAAACATCACTCCCGAGGCTCGCAAGGCAAATGACGGAGCTAGCTGCGTGTGCTAATTCCGGGAAGCTAATGTGATTTTGACATGTATACGAGAAGCAGAGGCGTGGTGTCGGGACGGACACGTGTTTGGATTTGGGTTTAGTGCTCCCTGTGTTGTCGGTTCATCGATGAGTTCGCCGCATTTTGTTTCAGGCCAACTTTCAGCTCACCCACCGAGTTTCCCTTCAGAGGGGAAGCATTTCACCGCTGCACATTTCCTGTTTCCTAGCAACGAGAGCAATGTGGGAACCGGGGATGGACGACAAAAAGGAGACAATCGGGGGGGAAGGGGGGCGCCCTTTACATTAAATACAGTTTTTATACTAATGAATGAAGGGACACGTTCGGAGGCTCGCGTTGGATCGCCGCTGCTACAGGTATTTAATCCGCCGCGCGCGCTTTGGTCGCGTTTCCGCATTTGAAACGACTTCCAGGCGTTTTGGTGCAATGTTTGTTTAGCTAGCCGCGATGGTGCTGCTAACGTTAGCTAGCTCCCTGCCCCGCGATAACCGTTTCAACAGTGACCCGCTTGTTGACTCTGTCTTCTAAACTCGTGTTGAAGAGTGTGTTCGTTCAGCTTTGGTCTGTAATGTCGGATACTGTGGATGTTCGTAGGTGCAATGAACCCGGAGCGAGAGGCGTTGGTCTCCCGGTTTATTGACATAGCTAGCGGTAGTTCAGTTAGCATGCTGGTGCAGAAATGTAATGAAACGGCTCAGGCTGGGCTCAGTTTCCAGCTAAGTGCATTCAAGATTAATACATCTAGCTCTACTTCTGGTCACCTGCTGGATAGATCAACATATTGTTGTTTGTTTTAATTTGAGAGGAATCGAATAAGGGATCAGTATTAAGTAATTCATGTGTTTTGATTATTGTTGATCCATAGCAACCACATGTGGATGTTTGAGAGAAACTTCAATAATCTATGAAAAATGTCAACGTATACTTGACTGGGGATTCTATTATTTAGGTCATGCATTTACCACCGCTCTAATTGTCATTTGTCTTTTGTCCTCAACAGCTTTATTTGCCTGCTTCTCCTAAAGTCAACACTGGAACTGGTTCCCAACGTCCTCTGTTTCCTCCCAGGACATTCCTTGGACCTCACTGTAAAGAAAACTAGTTGTAAACAGACAAGAAAGGCATCTAATGCATTTCCTCCCTGCATACCCCAACTCCCTGTGTCTGGCACACGTTACTCAATTGATAGCTTGTAATGGCAGCGCAAGACCGTGGCAGGACGTCACATTTTCCCTGCAAACAATGTGGCCTGGTGTGTCCCAATATGCCCAGTCTGCTTGAACACATGGATGCACACCTTCAAGAAGAGGAGGAACGCAAGTTTAAATGTGACGAATGTGGCCGTGGATACAGGCACGCTGGCAGCCTGGCTAATCACAAGAAGACTCATGAAGTGGGCTCTTTTCAGTGTGACATATGTGGCAAAGACAACTCCAACGCGTTATCCCTGAAGAGTCATCTCCGGAGCCACACTTCGCAGAAGAAGTACTCCTGTGTACAGTGTGGGAAGAGTTTTCGTCTGGCATCACAGCTGACTACACACGAGAAGGTTCATTTTACCAGGCGAGCAAAAGAGCAGACGTTCAGGAAGATAGACGGGGAATATCCTGCACTTGAAAATAGTGATGCAATTGAGGATGATCATCTCGACGAGCATTTAGCCGGCGTCGGAATGTCTACAGAAGACAGCCTGTTTGAGGACAAGGCGGAGGACGTTTATAATGCACAAGCCGAGTCCTCTGATGAGGCAGCGGATCGACCTTTCAAATGTGATTTGTGCGACAAAGCATACATTCATCATCGGAGCCTGACCAACCATAAAAAGACTCACCAGGTGGGAATGTTTGAGTGCACGGTCTGTTTCAAGCTGTTTAATAACATGGCTGCCCTTTACAGCCACCAGAGAACTCACAAGTCCAGAAGCGGGACAGACCCCGGTCCGATGGGCGGGTCGTTCACCGGCACACCACTAGGCCGGTTCTCCCCTCAGAACCAGGATGCTCAAGTCAATTTCTGCCATTTGTGTCAGGTACTGTTCCCCAGTGATGAAGAGTTCCAAGAACACATTCAGATGCATAACTCTTCATCTATGACATTTGGCCTTCGAGGTCCCATGTCAGAGAGCCACAATATATCATACGACAACAGTATTGCTTCGCCTGAGTCTAATTTTTATGCATCGCCTATAAATAATATTCCCTCAGTATCATCAGTAGATAATCTTGGAGGTTTTGATCCACCACAGGAGCAAATATTAAGTAACGGTCACGTGTACTCGAACTGCTCCAGTAATCAAACTCCATCTTCCAGTAGCACTCAGGGAGAACCTCCGATCCTAGACGCAAGCCTTCTCGATCCTGTCCTGGCGCACACACAAAACAACGACATTACAACGGAATTCGAGGAGACTTCCGCCGCAGATTCCGCTGAGCGTCCCTTCAAGTGTCAAATCTGCGGTAAAAGCTACCGCCACTCCGGGAGCCTCATTAACCACAAACGCTCCCATCAGGTCGGGATTTACCAGTGTTCCATATGCAGAAAGAGTTATCCTCACCTGGCTGCCCTCAAGAGTCATCTTCGTCTTCACAAAGGTCAGTCGCCATCTTTTAGCCTCAACGCTGAGGGGGACTGGCTCTCCTCGGAGCCTCTGACTCTGGAGAATCAACAGGCTTGCTTCTCCTCACAGGAGGAGGAAGACGACACCCAGCCCCTGCTCGATATCGATCCGAAGGGTGGACTTGACAACAACAACGGATCCTTGTACCATGAGCAGTTTAATCAGGACTTCTCCCAGGACATGACGGTGCATCTACCTCACAGTGAACACCTGATGCAGAGGCACATGTGTGCAGACTGCGGGGAGACATTTGCAGACATTGCAGGGATTAAGTCTCACAGTTGTCCACTGCTACAACAGCAGCACGACACAACTAGCAGTGAGAGTAATGCAAACTTCCAGGACAGTAATGGTCACTATGCTGTGGGAAACCCAGGGAGCAATGTCGGCTTCCATGGTCTGAATGGTAGCCACGATGATCAAAGTTACTTCGAACAAAACTTCCATCAAACTATGAGCATTCAACCGCTGAATGGTGACGCAGTGGACGATAACGCTGAAGAGGAAGAGGAAGAGGAGGAGGAAGATGATGACGATGGAGATCTTTATGAGTGCTCTATATGTGGAAACAGCTACGCCAGCATGAGGGCTCTGAGGAGCCACCTCCGAGGGCACACGCAGTCTCACGGCACTCCTGCAAGCTCAGGGCCTTCATCCATGTCCTCCCATGAAGAAGTGAAAGACGAGCTGGGAGAGATGATGATCTGTAGCACATGTGGGGAAAGCTTTGCCAATAGGCAGGACTTGATTACCCATCAGCTTGTGCATAACAAGGACCAGGTAGACCACGGAAATCATTTACATATGAACACCAGCGATGTGTCCGGAGGCACGGAGGAACCACAGAGTATCATCTGCGGCAGCTGTGGAATATTCTGCACCAGCTACCATCATCTTGAGAACCACGGCTGCACCCCACAGAGGGTAGATGAGTCAGCTAATTGTAAAGAGGAAATGAAAGTGAGCGAGGCTGCCCAGTGTGAGGACACAAGTCACGTTAAAGAAACATGTGTCACCGAGGCTCGTCAGTACAAGTGTGATCAGTGTGGCCGGTCATACAGACACGCAGGCTCCCTCCTCAACCACAAGAAGTCCCACAAAACAGGTGTGTTCAGATGTCTCGTCTGCCAGAAGCGCTTCTACAACCTGTTGGCCTTAAAAAACCACCAGAGATCCCACTTTGACATTAAGAGGTTAGTAACATCATTAATAGGTGTATAATTATGCCCTTTGTCACTCCTGTTATACATTTTCAATGCTTGTTGTAACTCATAAATAGTTTATATGGCTGAAAATTGGCCTGTAGGGTCACAATTGTGTTTCGTCATCATGGACTTTACCCGTGCGCAGATGGTTCCCTGTATTTCAATCTCTGAATGAACTAATGTGGTCCTCTTTCCTCCCACAGACACACTTGCAATGAGTGTGGGAAAGCCTTCAAAATCCAGAAGCAGCTATTGAACCACCAGCGACGGCACAAAGAGAACCAGGCCAAAATCCAGGAACTCAACAGCCAGATCCAGGCCTTGATGCAGATGAATGGGACCAGGTCAGATGGAGGAATGCAGCCCCTGACTTCAAATTCCAATCAGGCCTCTACCTCCGCTCGGCGCTCCAGGCGACTGCCGGCAGGGGGAACGGCCCAAACAAAGCGTGAGAGTCCGGTCAAATCCGAGGAAACGGGCGACCCACGACCTTTCGCCTGTGATCAGTGTGGGCGTACATATCGCCATGCAGGAAGTCTGGTCAACCACAGAAACTCCCATAAAACTGGTGAATATTACTGCTCGGTGTGCAACAACAGTTACTCCAATCAGCTAGCAATGAAAAACCACTTGCGCACCCACTTTGCATTTAAAAAGCACTCTTGCCAAAACTGTGGAAAAGGCTTTAGAGGCAAGAAGCAGCTTTCAGCTCACGTCTGTGTGGCCCTCAGAAACGAAGGAACCAGAACCAGGAGGGGCCTGAAACCCAGAGCCATTAAGTGTAAGGAATGTAAACAGGCCTTTCCCTCTGTTGACCAATTGGCAGCCCACACCTGTGATGGACCTTCAGGCAGCACTGATGCCCAAACACACATATTTCCAAGAAAAGAGGAGCGCCCGTTCACATGCAACATATGTAATCGAAGTTACCGCCACGCAGGCTCACTGCTCAACCACAAAAATACCCACAAGACCGGAACGTTCAGCTGCACCGTCTGCTCCAAGCCCTTCACCAACCCCATGGCCCTGCGCAATCACACGCGCATCCACACGCAGAAGAAGAAGTACGTGTGTCTCACGTGCGGAAAGGCCTTCCGCCTCGCCAGCATCCTGCACAACCACCAGAGGGTCCACAACCGCATGGCGAGTCACTTCAGCTGCTCGGCGTGTGGGAAGAGCTTCCAGGGCCGGTCCGGTCTGAAGAGACACCGCTGCCGCCGAGGGCAGGGGAGCTCGGTAAGAGCCGGAGTCCAGCAGTCGGAGAGAGGAGACAAGTGCTTCACGTGAGTGAAAATGAAATTCTGACCTCAGTGTTAAATTTGTTCTCATGTATTTTTTCTTTGTCTAAGAAAACTCTCCTGACCCGACTGATTAGACTTATTGGCCAATATTAGTTTATTGCAGTTGTAACTGTATAAGTGCATAAGTAAGGCCGATAAGTTACCAGAAATTGAAGTATAATAGTTTAATTAATTTGTTCACCAGAAAATAATGACAAGTTTATTGTTCAGCTGGGAAATGGCCTGTTCAATCCATGTATTGATTTACCGGTAAGTAATGAAAAAACAAAAACTTTTAAATGAGCAATATTGGCCTAAGAATTTAGTTTTTACAGTATTTTAATGTTTAATGACAGTAAAGACATATTAGTATCAGTAATTTGTTATTGGTTTGATTGATCTGGATTCCAGTTTGTGTTAGAGACTGAACATAAACATATCCCCGCTGCAGGTGTGACCTGTGTGGGCGCTCCTACCGTCACGCCGGCTCCCTCCTCAACCATAAAAAGACACACTCCGAAAACCTCCACCATTGTACCTTGTGTCTCCAGACATTTCCTGACTCTCTCACTCTGCAGATTCACTCTCAGATGAGACGTCATTGCTGCCCCGAGTGTGGCAAGACCTTCTGCCTTGTCGCTCACCTGCAGAACCACATGGAGGTGCACGCCAAGGAGCGGGCTGTGGTCTGCAACCTCTGCCAGCAGAGCTTTCCCACCACCGACAGTTACCAGCAGCACCACGACATGCACCACAGGGATCAGGGCCCCTATCAACAAGCTGCGGAGGAACCCATAGCTAACAACTTCTGCTGGGACTCAGGAATAAATCCGACCATGGGCATCGACGGCCTGCACAAGCCGGTTCCACCACCTCTGTCCCACATTCCAGGAAGCCTCCCCGATTCGCCCAGCGACACCCCTGGCACGGAGGAGAAGAGCCACGTCTGTGATCACTGTGGCCGCACTTATCGCCACGCTGGCTCCCTGCTCAACCACAAGAACAGCCACAAGACGGGCTCCTTCTTCTGCTCCATCTGCCAGAAGGAGTTCACCAACCTGATGGCCCTCAAGAACCACCGGCGCATTCACACGGAGCCCAAGCGCTACCAGTGCCTGGATTGTGGAAAGGCGTTCCGCGTGTCCACCCAGCTCATATGTCACCGGAGGATCCACACCAAAGAGAAGCCCTTCGCCTGCCTGCTGTGCGATAAGAGCTTTTCCAGCAAGTCCAACCTGCGGCACCATCAGAAGATGCACCAGAACACGCAGGGCTACGACTCTTCTTTTAGCATGGACGCTGACACGTTTATGGACCTGGACATGGGGTCTTTCCTCTGAAGCAGTGGTGCAGAGTAAACGAGAGAAGAGGACAACTGATCCTCTTACAGATCTCGCACTTGTCTCTCTATCAGTAATTGTAAAACAGTATTTTTTTTTCTTCCTTTCTTCAGAAAGTGCACCTTGGTCCGGACAGAGGCTCCTTTTTGAAAATGCACATTTCATTACTGATACCCAGTCTTACCTCGGCAACAGACGGCAGCATCACTGAAAAGTCTCCAGAGAGTCATCTTTTAATACGGCCTGAATGTTTTCCTGTGAATACACAGGATCCCAGAATACAGGGCGGGCGATTTAAAACGATCGCCAATCATTCCTCAATGACCAACCAAAGTGAACAGAAACGTGCAGCCCAGGTCTGTGTAAGAATATTAACACAGTTACCATGTTTTTTTGTAAGACTACTGGTGATCTCTCCTCTCTTGCTATGTACAAATGTGTTCAGTGCCTCTGTAAGTTCCTTAAATAACAAAATATACAAACTATATTTATCTTTGAATCCTTTTGTTAGCTTTGCCGTCAATCTCGGAGGACTGCTCGCTTTTTCCTCTGGGAGCTCACATAGGGCAAGCCTGTTATTATAAAGTCAAATACCTCTGGGTGTGTCCAAAGGTCAGTGGCAAAGTGATTTACCGAAATCATATTAATAGTTGTACTGCTAATAATAATCCAGTTGAGTGACCTTGTATGCTAAAATTGATGTATTTATTAATTTATTCCTGTTATTTTATGTCCATATTTTATTAGAAAAAAAAACCTTTTTATGAATGTTGTACAAAGAGAAAAATCTGTCTTCTGCAACTCGTGTAGCCTGTAAGGAAGTTCATCAGTGGATCTCTGACTCCTTAACTCTCATCGGTTACAACAGGCAGGAATGAATTGAGCCACGGATGGTGTGTTATTGGCAGCACTCAGGGGAAACCTTCAAAAGGAACATACCTGACGTGTAAAACCTTGTAGATAATCAGTTGGAAGCGAACAGAGCGTTTTCTTTGTACTCGTGCCATTTCCACGTGTTTTTATATTTGATCTCGTTTAACGGTTGTCAAAGTCGCTCCGTGTCGCTGCAGCATGCAGCGCGAGCCGTTATCCACGTTAGAGTTTTAAAAAGGATCAGTTATGTAGAAGAGCCAGTGCCTAAAATATAAACAGATTGTAGCAGTTCAATGTAGACAAACCACCTCTCACTCTACTTGTTATACTGTAAAACACAATGTTTTTCTGTTTGTCTGCTACATTTGATTTTTTTTTAAAGTATTCTGATGATTTATGAATCTTTTCCGCCACCAAACATTAAAAATGTCTTAAGCATTTAACAACAGAAAAGAACCACTGAGGGGGAAGTGGTTTCCTTTTCCCCTCGTTCTCCATCATTTGATTTCTCTGTCACAAATGCTGTATATGAATTAAATAGAATGACTTTGCATCTGTAAATTCAAACACGTGGCCGGGATGCCTAATTTCTGCTAAGCACAAGCGTCACTGCCAATTTACCAGAGCTTTGTGGATTCACTGTATTTATTTCATGAATCACTCGTGTTCTATAAAAAATGTGCAATTTTTCTTTTTGCCAAGTTGTCTGAGGTGAATGTTGTTCCTGAGGCGAGTTCCGTTTAAAGAAAACCTGAATCTCCATAAGTGAACACATGGCCTTTAAAAAAAATATATATATAACAATCTGAAATTTGATTTTCTTCATGCCATTAACATTGTATGTCGTGTGTGCGTATGTTTGTTTAGCACTGGTCAGAAGTAAGAAATACCTCAGAAGGCCCTGCCTATGTAGTTCTGCTACTTACTGCCTCACGCAGCGTAATTGTAGGGAATACACTGTATCCACACAAACTCAGATAGTTACATATTGTGTGAATGAAGCATCAATTTAAAGGTTTTACTTTTGTCGTTGGCGGAAATCCTGCTGTGTTGTTTCTCCCGTTGTTGAGTTCAATTTGCACATGCGTAGTTGCGACATTTTTAGTCTGAGGAGGACTGGAGGTCGTTTGTTGCCGCGGCGACAGGAAACGAGTCGGCCACTTGGTAGTTCACCTCCGCTCGTTCTTCGGGGTCGTAATATTTAAGCAATACGCTGAAATTGTTTCAGTGCACAGACTGAGTTCATCTCATTCGTCTTCATTGGAGTCGGTATTCTGACACAAGCCTTGGAGGAAAAAAAACCCACACGATAACTTCCCATCTGCCATCTTTGTTACATAATTTAAAAGCTCATCTGTATTAACTGACATTGTCACATGCCATGGTAGCCTACATGTAAAACGACGGGATACGCATTTCAGTTAAAACTGTAAGCTGACTTTATTTTTGTACGAGGTTCACGTTCTAATTCCCTGTGGCACTTAACACATTCACATCCTCTTGTCATTGATCACAATCACAGCCTGGTATTTGTGGCTTGTGCGTTAATCTCAGAGCTCTGTAAATATGAGAACAAAACTGTCTGGCTGGATCTCTGTACATTCAATGCAAGGTTTTGTTCAGCGGGAGAAAACTACTAGATTAGCTATTGTGTAATAAAAAACAAACATATACCACACGTTCTGATTGAATGCGTTTTCAGTGCTCGCAAAAATGTCTGCTCAGTATTTAATTCATATTTATATAACTATTTTGTCACTCAGAAGCGTAGATTTTTACTTATTTGTTAGAGTGTAGATTAGAAGATGAGCAAATTATTGATAAAACTAGTTGACATGAATTAAAAAGACTTGGAAAAACAAAGTGTGTTTGCTTCTTGTCTATATTCGTCCAACTGATGAGGTCATGAATACACCCCGGATTATTAAATTGTCAGTTTTATTGTGAAAAATACTTTAGGTACACAAAGCGGTTTATAGGATTGCGTTAAGTAAAAAGAAGCCAGTGCATGTACAGTATATACAGTTAGACAGGAAGCATGAGGAATAAGCAGGAAGTGTTAGTTATTGCTCAGTAACATCGCTGGCTGGCCGAGTAGAAATTTAAAGAGAAAAATCTTCACTGGAGTCCCTTTACACATGTGCTTGTCCCTCGCAGTTGGAAAACAATGCTACACTGCGAAGCACTTACAAATAAATAATATAAACATCTAAACACAAAAATAGAAATGTGGACGGATCTGTATTTGAAGTGATTCCCTAATGTCGCTGCCATGAGGGCAAGCGTTTCACCCACAAGCAGACAGATCCAAAAAGCAGACCTGAAACATTGTCAGTGACCACATACTGCAAGATGGTCGGAAGATGAAAAAGACAACACTTTGTACTATAAGAAAAACTGGAAAACAACAATTCTTCCCCACCATGTTTTTCACTGGTTTCAAATGGCCACAAAATTACTGACATCTCGACATGATGCATCGCCTTTTTTTGTCGTTGTTGTTGAGGATCATCAATCGACAAGTCCGAGTTAGTTGTGATTGTGTAACTTTCCCCCTGAAACACTGTGGGTGTCGACCTCTTCAGTACAGTACATTCTTTGCTCTTGTTAGGAGGCCGGCATTGTGTGTTTCTAGTGTTTCAAGCATCCTGTGCCGCTAACGCTGGGACGGTAACGTGAATTCTGGGGATGTTATAGTAGGAGAATTAAAAAACTCAGCTAAAAAACCTTAAAACTGAACAAAATAAAAACATATTGTGACCTGCAGTAAAGGGCCTGTGTTGGTCTAAAGGGACGTAGAACAGCTGGAGGTGCAGTCAGGGACAAAGGCTAGAATACGTTTCACCTACATATAGCTACATTCAAATGGCCTTTATGTGCCAAACAGTTTGTCTTGCTCACATATGGTTTATCTTGAAGAGGCTGTTGTGGTAGATAACTGGCAGGGAGACCCCTTGTCACCCTGCAGGATGGCAGGGGATGGGACTGCAGCCCAGCAGGCGGCACTAGCTGTGTTACATTCATTGGATTCCTGCTGGAGAAACAGCACGACACTAAACAGGAGCGTGGGTTTGTAGGGTTAGTCCTGATGCTGAATCAAATATCTATATAAGCCCACTAAGGATATTCTGCTTCATGATCTCATTAACATGGAATATAAAGGCACACGTGGTCGGAAAACGATACCACTCTAATATAATGTTAAGGCGTGAGAGTCTCTCGTTGTTAGGTCCTGTGGTCGCTATGGGACTGAGTGGGATCCCTTCAACCGTCTAATAAATAAAACTGGTCCGATTCTGGGTCGGGAGATACTCTGCGTTCAGAGTGTCCGCTTCGTGGTCCAGAGGTTCCTGCGTCCAGCTGTGGGCCGGTCGCTGCTCGGTTCCGTCACATCTGTTTCCAGAGGAAGATGAGGCTGAGGAGGGCAGGACAACCGGTCAGTTCTCTATGAATTCATATCATTTTACCCACATGTACACAATTGAAGTTACAGTCACATTTATAATCAAATATGTTTCAATTGAGGTTTGACCAATGTGGACTGATATCTGGTATCAAGATGTTTCTGACGTCAATTACATTTCACTTATTTACTTTTTTTTATTGATTTATATAAATTAAGTTAATTTGATCTATTTCAGAGAAGTTACTCAATTAAATACATTTATTTTGATGATTTTACTCAATTAAATTATCCCTTAGAAGCCCTGGGCTGATGCCATGATTTTTCAATTTAACAAAGAATGTTTAGTTAAACACAATGCTTGCACCATCCTCATCTTGCATACTTTCACTCATGCGTAAAATAAAATCAATCTGTTTTTACTTGGCCTCTGAGCACCAAACAAAACATAGCATAGAGTCTCACAACAGCACGTTTGACTGAAATTGAAAGCAGCGCTTCATGTGGCTCTGAGTTTACGCTGATGGCGTCCTGAACCAGCCATGGTGGATCAGCATTTTTATCCCAAATCAATTGTAAAAGATCACAAAAAATCCTAATAACTATTGAGTCATCAACCTGTTGTCAGGTCAAATTAATATTCTTCATTTTTACACTTCCTATCTGTACTTTTTGGTCTCTAAAGAAGTTCAGGAGCGACAAATCTTAGTGAAAATGAAAATCATACTTACTGAAATGTTTAAGCTTGATAAAGTGGCCCCGCAGTTTCTTCAATGGGTTCTGTATAACAAAATAAGAGAAGAAACACGTGATCACTTCCCAGTGCGTATTGTGTTTTTAAATATAGAACTCGTTTCTAAGAGTGAATAGAGACTCAGTAAGAGTAATGTTCTCTGCCATTTGTGATGGTTTGTGATGCAGCTGCAAAAGGCTTCAGAGCAACTCGTACCACAAATGTGTGAAATTCTTCTCCGCCAACTATTGTCTTTAGCCGGATTACACAAAAACTGGGTGGAGGGATATGATATGAGTCAGGGAAGAAGACATAAAACTTTGGTGCGGATTCAAATCAGAATACAGATCCAGGAATGTTGTTTCGGTGCAAGAAAGGTTGTTTCACTCACATTTGATAATGATGAAAAAATCACATTTTAGATAACCCCAGAGAGAATCTTTTTCACTAATATCTCCTCCATGTGAGGGTTTAATGTCTTGACAGATGTATTTACATTGAAATCTCTGATACAGCAGTTCCCTTTACAGGGAATGCAGTGTCAACAACTTCTAAAATGATCTGTGAATACTAAATAATATGTAATATCCTGATGCTGTAAAAGAAACTTAACTTTCTTGACTTTCCGGTGAAGTTGAGAATTGATTTTAAGATTTTATTGGTGGCTTGTTAGGCCTGTTCTGGACTTTCACAAGATTACATTTCAGATTTCTTTAACTAACATATAAATTACAACTTGTCACTGCAGAGTTTTATTCAACAGCGATGGACGGGAACATGATTTTTGGATTAAAAAAACATTTCCAACAAAAGCTAACATCACATTTCACGTGTTGAGCATCTCACCACGTAGAGGCCGTTTGTGGGACTTGCGTCGATGCACCATGACCCCGATAATCAAGGCAGCGCCGACCAGCACCACGGCGAGCACCGAGAAACTGGTGATGGCCGCAAGTTTCCACACATCCGGTGTGACCTCGGCAGGTTTACCTGGGGGATAGAACAAACACAGCTCAGCCTGCAGCACTGGCAGAAAGTGAAACAATGTGTGAATCAGTCTTGGGCGGAGCGGGGGTCTTACATGTGTTGCACGACGGGGTCTTGGGGTACTGCTTGCACGACGCGCACTGCACACACATATCCAAATCGGAGTTCCAAAACTCTGACCTGCCACACTGACCTGCACACAAACACACACACACACACACACAGCAGACATAAACAATCTTGACACTTCATAATCCCCAAGACATTTTTACTGGGAAACAAGGCTTGGCCCTGGAGGGATATGACTCCTTCCAGGGCAAAACATTTTCTTTATTTATGCAGTTTTCAACACTGTCCTAAGCAAATGAAATATTATGATCTAGGGTAATATTTGGACACATCATTTGATGCAAAGAGAGCAACCACAATCCCCACTGCAATAAAAGGAAAATGCATAAATACAATAAACCACAATCTGTTGACTTGCACCAGCCGGGATCAGTTCCTGCAGCGGGACACACCAGGAACTCTGTGGCTGTCTTCTTCTTCTAAAACGAAACTGGGAAATTCCTCTGGTGGTCAGACCGCTGATGCAACCTAACTGCACCAGAGAGGATCACTCAGCGACTCTGAGGTGCATGAGCGGGGCCGGGCGGTGTGTTTGAGGGGCAGGATGTGTGTTTTCGAAGAGTGCTTCCGCTGCATTGTTGTTCGCCTCAGCGGACGTGTGCGACTTCCAAAGAATAAACGACAACGGGCAGGCAGTTGCGCCCAGGGGAAAAAAAGGTCCACCTTCACTGAAACACAATCGAGAAGCTGCTCCTCTCTCTGTGGCAGCTGAACAATTAAAGCTGTGCACACGATGAAGACCACCCCACCCCTGAGGCCGTGACACAGCTAGGAGTTGAGTCAGTGCTGCTTTAACAGTGTTTGTGGGTTTCACAGCCTTGGCCGGGACAAGAAGGAGCTGATTCCCCCCCGAAGGTCATGAATGAAGTAGCGAGTGTTGTGACATCAAGCTGAAAAACAAAACCCTCTGCAAAACAACGTTTACAACATGAAGTCAGCCTGAAAAAGATGACAACACCCGGCCAGCCCAGATTGTGTGACACAGAGTCAATTATTTCCGTAACCGTCCCACATGTGTGTTTGCATGAACCTCTGTTGTGTTCACCCTGATAAAGAAGAGCGCCACTGAGCCTGATTGGCGTCACAGTTTGTGGTGACTTTCATGTAGCGGCTTTAATCCTCACCGAGAGCAACATCAAAACCATCAGGGAGGCGGGTTTGACGTAAGAATGTGTGGGACGCTGCAGCTGCTGCCATGGCAACCGCAGTACATGAACGTTTTGACGATGACGTGTTTGAGTCCACAGAACCCTTTTGGTGTTTCAGGGGTAAACAGTGTTAAAGCAGAATCCAATTACAAGCAGCACTACCACTTCCTGTGGACGTCAATGCTTAAACTCGGAGTAAATTACTTTGTTTCGAGTTGAATTTGAATGGAGGCGGCTTGCGGGCACTTGGATGACAGCGCACGAGCAAGAAGATCTGGGATTTTCTACTGTTATGGAGTAGTTTCTGTATAAATACTCCATTACTTGTCGAATCTCTGCATTAAATCCAAGTCCTAGTGCAGGGTTGTCAACATTGTACAAATGACTGCTATATTGGCATAAATTAAATTAATAGATTGCCACTGGTGCAGAACTCTGGGCAGCTTTTCACTGTTGTAGCAGCGTCCCTCTGTTGGGTCACTAAATAAATCTGATGGCAGTGAAGAGGTGAAGGATTAATGAGGTGATGGATGGTGTCGAGAAGAAAAACTGTCTGAATGATTAGAAAACTATTTGGATGATCCAGGTAGTTCGTGAATAGTGTCTGTCTAATTCCACAGACACTCCCTTCCCTCTCTAAGCAGAACCAAGGTCAGGTTAAAGATAAAGGCCCAACCACCAGTACAGTGTAGTGTCTATGTTGAGGGACTTTCATATCTCACTCAGATGCCCCAGACAGAGAGATAGCAACTTTAACCCTTTTGTTTATTTCACCAGTGGCAAGACATATGGACACAATGGGATTTAGGTGTCCATACATTAGGCTACCCTGTCCAATAGAATGTGAACACCTACATGTAATATAGAGGGAGAGCAATTCTAGCCAATCTTTAATTGGTTCTTTCCCGACCCTTTCTCCAAACTTCCTGGTAACCCATCAAGTAGTTTTTGCAGTAGTTCCTGCTCCATGAGACCAAACACAGACGAAAACATAACCTCCTTAACCTCACTGGGGGAGGTAGAAACAAATCAAAATCTTAATTACATAGACCAAGATATTCTGATCTCTTGTATCTGCACGATTCGTTTTCCCATAATGCAACACATCTTTCATTTGACACTCCCTGCCTCTCATGTCCCCGCCTCTTACAGTGTACGCCTCTGCTTTCTGTTGAATACTTGAAAAAAAGTGCCAAGGCCGAGTTGAGATAATCTAGATGACATCCCTGTGACCTCATCGAGGTTGTTTATTCAAACCTCAGAGAGGATTTCCCTGGAAACGTCAATCTGCTGCTTCCACAGGCTGCAACTGAAAACGAATTGAATGATTGAGAAAACAAAGTAATCTCATCAGTGTTGGGAGTATATTTACACTGATTTGCGTTTTTTTTTAAATACTGCACTTTAGCTCAACTTTGAAGAACTTGTGCCTCTCATGAATATTCCTAGTAAATATTACTTTAAACTTCTGCCCCACTACAAATCAGACCTAACAGATATACCTCCACCAAGAGGTTATGTTTTCAACCCTGTCCATTTGTTTGTTTGTTGATTGGTTTGTTTGTACACAAGTTTATTCAAAAACTACTGAACGGATTAGCATGAAATTTGGTTTAAGGAAGAGGTAAGAGTTTGGTGTGGATTCGGATGAGGGAGCGGTATCTCCGATTTTCATAAAGAATGAGAAATAAAGTGTCAAATGATAATAATTTATGGATTTTGAGGAAAAAATCTGACATGTTTAACTTTATATTTTTGTTAAATGTGGGTTCATTCAGGGAATGTTGGGTCTTAGTTGACGTATGTTTTCTCTGAGTTGCTTTTTTAGTTTTAAAATGAGTCTTCTGAGCTTGTTAATACTAAACAACAAGAATAACTTTTCAATAGTAGAAGTGGAAGAAGCTTCTTTCTCAAGTTGGAGGTTGCGGAACATAAAGAGCTGAATGCCCCATTGTGTGAAAAACATTTGGGATTCACTTGGCTTGTGTCATCGCTCTCAACCAGAGCGTTTTTACATTTTTAAATTCAAATCCAGAAGAATATTTTCCATTTCCCATGAGGTCCAGAGCTTACATCACACATGTCCAGGAGGCTGTGCTGTGTGCGTTTCTCACTGGTCACATTCCACAGGACTCATAGGATGTTGACAACCAGGCGGTGCAGGTCATTATTCACCGGCTGCAGTCAAGAAGGCACCTGCTGGGGAAGTCATGTTTGAGGCATTTTTACCTCTCCGCCTCTGGATGTGTTGCAGCCCCATGCACGGGCCCCCGGGGACCCTCCGTCCTCCACAGCCAGCTCGCCTGACTCATTAGAAAAGCTGCGGTCACAGTGAAAAAATGTGTCACAGCTCATGAGCCCGATGGTTTCAGCAGGTCCATCAGATCCAGCTGGACTCACACTGGAGGGGTTCAAGAAGTCATTGAGAGGAACTGAACCTTGACTCCTGGTTGACACGCAGCCCAAACCCCCAAAAGCCACAACTGGGTCATGGAGGCTTTTTTTGTGTTGCTCAGATCAAACGACAAGAAAGTGCTGATTAAACAGATGAGGTAAATGGTAACCATGTTTGAGCCGGAGCTGAAACCTCTTGAGACTCTTTTTCAGCGCAACGTTTGTGGTTTCATTTCTCTCTAATCTGTGTATGACAACACATCAGCAGGCATTCGATAGAAACACTAAAAAAAAGGAAGCTGCAGAGATGTGGCCACCTGACAGCCACACAACGTTCTCAAGGCTCAGGATGTAGAAAAATCTGTGAAACACACACACAGTTTGGAACCATCTTTTTTCCTGTGTGCATGACAAGAAGACCTTGGCAAATCTCAGCACCTAGCGTGACAGAGGATCCTTTTGGGTGTGGGGGTGCTGCACTTAGTCATAATGTGGAAGGGGGTGGGTGGACCAACAGCTGATAGCCAGATGTAGAGAGATGCTTTCACACGGATGGAGCCTCAACCGAACATGCTTTGAGTTTACTGTTATAAATTGGGGACTGTAATAAATCCGAGGGAAATGATCCTGATCCATATAATGATTCCAGCTTTTCATGTTCTCACTGCAATCTGACTCTGTGGGATCACATCCAAACTTCAGATGGCTGTGGAAACAAAGTCCAAAGCCTCCTCTTTTCCTTTTCCTTTTTTTGTTTCTTTTTTATCACTGTGAGATAGAGGAAATGGAGCTTGGCGCAAAAAATGGACACACGAGGCGGGTCGCCCTCTCTCCATGTGGCCGGTCCCCTCTCTCTCGCCCCGGGGGCACGGATGGATGGACAGGGTGAAATAAGGCGATCGGAATGCGGAACCGGTGAGAAACGCAGCTGGTTGAGGAAGCGGCACTGTAAGCGGACCCCTTACTATCTGACTCCATTACACAGGCGGACCACACCACAGCCCTTATCTGATCCATGTTACAACAACAAAAAGACGCGCCAGCCATTGCGCGTAAAACAGACAGCGGATCAGCATAAACAACCCCACAGAGTGAAACCCCCTCAACTTGGGGATTCTAGGATCAGTTTTAATCAGTTTTAAAATTCACGTGTTGTGTGAATAAGAGCGTTTTACTTACTTTTCTGTGCGCTCACGACCTGGAGATTGGCCACGGCCGCGAGGATAAGTCCGCAGAGCGCGCACAGAGCGTCGGGAGCCATGGTGTGTGTGCCCGGGTCGGGTGGGTGTGGGGAGGGGGGGAAAGCTGCTCTCCGTCGGCTACACGATTCCCGAAAAGTGCATGTGATGCGCAGTCAGCCCGGTGCTGGTTCTCAGCATGGAAAAGCGAGCACCAGAGTGAGTCACCCGCAGGAGTCTGCTCCCTGTTTTAATAGCGCGCACACACCCACGCTCACAGTTCAACTCCTATGAGTCATTTCCTATGTACTGTACTGGCGGTGCTGGTCACTCACAGGAAACTCCACGAGCATAGTATGCGGTGTCTTGTGTCTCAGCTCAAGGGGAGAAGTTTCTCTTCAACCCAGCGCAGGTTCATGAAGTGTTTTTTATTCTTTTTAAAACACATATTATTACATTTTTCACAGACACGCCTTTTTTTGAGCTTTCCTCCATCCACGAAGCCCTGTGTAGTCTGGACTTAATAGTGTTCTCATTGTTATTACCACGCCTGTCGACGTCATCCCCTCCTCTGTGCCAAAAAACACAAGGCCCTGGCAGGAGTGTGGTCCCATGCACACACACAGGGAGAGAGGGAGAGAGAGAGAGAGAGAGGAACAGCAACTGAGGCAGAAACAGATGACACTCACTAGGAAAAACTTTCTGGCTTCTAAGGCCTTTGGGAAAGTCTGCTCAGAGTTAAAGGCACATAATCTGTGTGTTTATTCTCCAGAACACCGTCTCCTGCACAAAAGAAGAGCTCTGGTGTTCTTCACTTCTCATCTTTTTTTTGTTCTCAGCCAAGGACCCCTACAAGACAGGAATGTACATCCCTTGGAATAATTTGATTCCTAATTATGTGAGAGCGAAATGTCTTGAGCCGCTTTCAGCACCAACCTCCAGATAATATCCTGACATTCTCCAGAGGGGCTGTATGTGAGAACACGTGTATCCGAGTGAGAGCCTCCGAGTTCTTCCTGCCAGAGGGATAATTTTCTCATGAGCCTCTTTTCACAGGATGTGCTGCGAGCAACTTGACGTTTCAAACACTTGGAAGACGGTAATCTAATGAATAAAAAACTAAATGAACATGAATATCTGGGGACATAAAAGCGGTGCCTCACATAGAAGACAGAAGAAGCCAACGAATGTCAAGATGTCCCCAGAGCTTTTGGGGATGAGGGCCGACGCTGGTGTGGATTTAAAATGTTACAACCCGTCTCTGTATGGTGAGCCTCACTTTAACCATGTGGACATTTATTTGCTGTGAACACGTCTGACTGGAGAATTCCCCGCTGCATTCTTCATGTCCTAACTACAAACTCAGGAGAAACTCCAGATCCTCATCATCCAGACATTCTCTGGAGTTCATGTCTGCAAACGGCTCTTGAAAGTTATTAGACATGCTTTAAAAAAAAACGTTTGCACCACATCAACGCAGAGTAGTGCTTTTGCCTTTAATGGAGGAATCTGGAAACAATCTCCAGACCCCCCTGGCAGCGGGCCACAGACCCCCAGGGGTCCCCGGGCCGCTGCTTTCGGAGCTTGACGTGTGAACAGTGAGTGTCCGTGACGCATGGTGGTGTTATTGATGTCTGGGGCTGGGTGTAGCCCCGCTGCTGCAGCGCAAGTATGCAATAAAAAAAAAGAGAGAGCGAGCAGTGGACGCCTGCCTGCAGCCCCTATCAGGTTGGCCTCTGTCACACAGCATTGTCTCATCCACTAATCAAGACCATCAGTCACTACACAGCACGAGTGGCACACAGAAAAATGATCAGCTGCAACAAAGTGGAAACTACTCATTTATTTTAGACAGGTTATTATGCACATTCATTTATGAGTAAACAACCAAAGCTCATGAATTATTAACAGTAAAACGATTCTTATCTTTGCCAACAAAAGCCAGATCCTGCAGCGACTCTTCCATAAACGTTACCAAATGCCCCCCCTCTTTTTTTGCTTTCACATATCCACTCTTTCTCTCCGCAGCCTGGAACTTTTTTATGTGCGCTACACGGTGTGAACTGCCTTTCCCACAAGCGCTAACGTCAAACAGACGCGGACCCGCCTCCCAGTAAATAGATCACATCATCCGAGCGGAGGGGAAGGGGCTTGCGTTGGCTCAATTAGGTACGAAGCATGTTGTCAAGCAGATGTTTTTGTACTCTGCTGTCGTAGCGAGGCCTTTTCAGCGAAGCAGCCTGCGAGGACCTGGAGCAGCACGGCCCACTAAGGACACCCATATGAGCTGACTTTCCACTGGAGTGATTTCATCAGTAATGAGGCACTATAAGCTGCAGATGTTGTGTCAAAACTCTCCAGCAGGAGCCATGGCAACGCGAATGAACACACACAGAGGACCTTGCCCAAGGTGATCCAAACACTCCTGTATGTGCTGACTGGATGCCAAACTAGCTGATGTCTCACGGGCATTGTTAATACTATAGCCTCACTGAGGAAGTTAGACAAATCCGCCGGTTGCACGTCATACATCAGAAACATATTTAGGTTCAGACACGCAACCCTGGAGTCAGTGGAGGATGGCTTCTTTGAATTTTCAAGTTTGTTTTTCCGCTCCACTGCTTTTTACAGGGGTTCCAAAAGCAGCAGGATAAAAAAACCCGTTCACGGAAACACGTCAGCAGGATCAACCCTGTGGCACTGCAGTTCACGTTCTTCTATACATAAAAAAAAATGAAATGGTTAAAAAGTGGGCTCAGTTCGTCAGAGGAGAGGATGTTTAACTTGGCGGGAAACGGCAAAGACGGGAAAACAGCTCAACATGTAAGAACGTCACGGTTTGCACAAACAACTGTGTTTATTAGCTACAGCACAATTCTCAGTAAGATGTGTCACTGTTTGGTCACCACATTAAATCAGCGACTGGTAATGACGCAGTAAAAGTCTTTCCAAAGAGAGATTAAAACAGGGAAACAAACTCATCTCAATACCCCCAACACCCCCCTCCTAAAAAACATCTCCCATCTTTAGATAAATCTTCAGTTCCTGTGTCTCCATTCTCTTCTCTCCTTTGGTTGTTTTTTTCTTCTCTCTCTGCTGTTCTCCCCGTCTCCACGTGAGTTAGGTAATGTAGATTCGGTGAAAGTCGTTGGCTCCGAAGGCACAGTTGCACTTGGGGCACTTCCTCTGCCGGGTGTCGTAACGCATCTTCAGACATTCGTAGCAGAAGACGTGGAAACACTTGGTGAGCACCGTCTCCTTGTCTCGGGTGTTGCAGCAGGGGCAGCGCAGTTTGGCCTGGAGACAGATAAACACGTGGTTTATGGGCCAAATACCGACTTGCTGGCAGTGTTATTACCTCCACTTGTTCTGTGGTAATGCGGCTAATGCTTGAGGGGTGTAACAAGTCTTTGTATCCCCAAAAGCACAAAGTGGCTGTAACGTTTACAGAGGTTTGAGCTCACTTTCTGGCTCATACTCACAAATGAGAAACTGCCACTGCCAGCCAATCGAACAAATCACAAAGCTTTAGTATTTGCAGGATTACCACATTACATTTGCGCCAGACTGTATTTCTGTCTGCGTCGGATCGTGCCAGGGAGGTGGTTGGTGTTTTTTTGTAACTCCCTTGTCACCAAATTGAGTTTTATTAAAACAAATGTCTCTCCTTCTCACCTTGTACTGGTTGATCTCCTCCTGCAGGATCTCATCAGCGTCAGAGTAAACCTCCACCTTCTTCTGCTTCTCCAGCTTCCGCCTCAGCCGGGACAGATCCTCCTGGAGGACACGGAGGGGGGAAAGAGTCAAAAGAGCTGCAGCCTCATGTGTTCCTCCCATCGGAACTCCACAAGTAACTTGGACATAATGCAGGGAGTGATATCCCCCCCCCCTCCCATTCCTCAAATACAACATACCTGTGCTCGCTTCAGGTTGCTGCTCTCCCTCTCCCGGGCCGTGCGGTTCTCTGCCACAGAGACATGGATCTCCTTAAGCTTGGCCTGCGTGTGCTCCAGCTGCACCTTCAGGTCTTCTGCCAGTTGGGCAGCCTCCACCGCCTGCAGCAGGGAAGGAACCAGACACACTCAATAATAATAATACCAAAAAAACTCATATCTAATGATGAAATCCCTGAGCTGCAATGTGGTGGGGCTGCAGCAAGCTCGGGGAAAAACTTGATATTCTGAATCTATTCCCTGTTCTTCATTCTTAGATATTCTGCTGTGTGCTAACTTGAACATCAACAGTGCCGATTTGGTAATTTTCGTATTTACTACACGTTGTGTCAATTTTCCGGCTCTGACGACCATTTTCCACAGGACATGATGCGTTTGTAGAGCTCCATCACCGCTTCCATGCAATCGCTGGTTCTAGTTCAAGTGAACAGCTGCTTTTGGGTCTTTTCGGTCATGTTTTCAATTTAGGGCCGAGGTTGTTTCTACTTTTAAAAATAAGATTAAACGTGGAAAGAAGAATTCAAGAGCCTGGCCAATGTTGGCGATGACCAGAAAGACGTCACGGGAGTAGGCACTTACAGAACATGGCAGTGTGGGAATGAGGACAGACACTGGGTTTAATTGCTAACAGTGTAGCTCGGAACCCCACGCAACTCGGATGTCAGAATTCTTAACAAGCACCTAACTACAAGAGAACCAAATGAAACCAGTATAGTTTTACGAACGTGCAATCACCAAGATCCTCCTACAGTGTTTTAATGTTTACATTTAGGACCACAGACATCTGGCAGCAATCTAATCAGTGTAAGAGCCAACAGTATAATGAGCAGGCATCTCTCTCCTCACCTTCCTCTTGTTGAGCTCTAGTGCTTGCGTCCGGACAGCCAGCTCTTTTTCCAGAGCGGCCAGCGTGCACTGGAGGACGCCCTCTTTCTCCTCTAGCTTCTGCACAACCAGCAGCTGAGCGTCCACCTGACAAGAGGCAGCAGCAAGTTAATATTTCAGCTCCTCGACACTATGGGAGAGCATCCACCCTGCAGCCGCACTTCACCTGGGTTTTGAATCGGAGGACTTGATCCGCCAGCTCCTCTTTCTCCTCTTTCAGCAGCTTGTAGATCTGGTTGGATTTGATTCGCTCGCTCATCAGCTTGAAGTTGGCGTCGTCCTTCTCCCTCAGCTGCTGCAGCAGTCGGCTGTTCTGCTCCTGCATGTCCTCGAAGGCCTGGCCCGTGACGTCCATCTCACTCAGCAGGGCTTCCTCCTCCTCGAGAGACGCACAGGTATCAGTGAACAGATGAGGCAGTATGTGACTCTGAACAAATGGGGCCTGGTTTCTCCACCAATGGTAAACGTTCATGTACAGTACAGTGCAAGTCTCCAACTAAGCTAAGCATGTTCACACATAAGCTTCTGTAATCATAACTAAAACAAACCATGTATATAAAACAAACTAATTTTACTTCATTTTTATAGATTTAAAACAGAACTGCTAACATCTACAATTCTTACCTGATTCCACATAAACAATCAAAAACGTATCATTGGCAAAAACAAAGAAAATATGATCAAATCAAAAACTGTGTTAAGTCTAAGCTGTATATTTGATGTGATGAGTAACAGATGTGCAGAGTTGTTAAATTTGAATGCAACACCGTCATATAACCTGACGTATTTAAATGTTTTACACCTTCACTGGACTGTTTCACTGCAAATTAACAAGCCAACTGGGGCCTCCTGCAAAAGTGAATTCAGGAAACTGGGATTAGATAAAACCCAAACCCTGACCAGGAGGCAAAGCACGAGCAGCTTCAGGCTGTCAGGTCTCAACAGCTGGCTACTTTCTGCTCGTAAAATGGCGTGGATCAACAGTTAAACGAGTTATAAATTAAATCTGACCACTACTACATTATTATGTCATTGCCTACCTTCCATTGCAGTACATTTAAGTAACTTGTCTTTGCAGAAGAGTTCACACACACAAATGGAGGAAACAAAACCAAACGAGTAAATGATAAAGACTGGGTGACATGGGAGAAGATAAATGGATCCATATTGTAAGTAATAGGACTCGTAAGACAGGTCATTTTCAAGGTGGCACCAAAGGGGAAACAGCTGGATGATCATTATCAAGACAAGAGTATTAAATTATCCAGCATGGGTGTGTCCACCATCTACACAAAGGTTTAGACATTATAGTGACACTACTTGACCAACAGTTGACCCTGGTCAGAGAATGGTTTTATGTTTTCCATCTCAGAGAGTCTCAGGAGTCTGTCCCCGAGTTTTGTGATTTACTAATGAAATTCCCTCTGAGAGCGTCAAGACCCAGCCAAGCGAGTGAGCTCAGACCTGACAGGATTTTTTTAACACAGTCCTAGTTAGAATGTGTCAGAGTAGCTCATTCAACATTTTTATAGTTATCGAGTTACATATTTCCCCCCTTTAATGTCAACATGATCATCTCAGAGCAACTCCCTCCTTCTGTCTTGAAGTAAATCAGTCCAACAGGGTAGATTCACTTGACAGACATTTTTCATAGTGACTAAAGTCTCACTAACTAAAGGAAGGAACGACAATACTTGCATGATTTTAAAAGCTACATATGTGAGATATTAGCCTGTTTACCATAAAGCCAGCAATAATCACTTAAAGTTTGTTCTGTGCTGGAAATTGAACACGTAACAGCACAGCTATGTTGATGAAAAATGAAACTTGGAAGGAAAGCAGACATTCTCATGAAAATTAGTCTAGCATATGGTGTGTAGGGAGTGTGTGTTATAGTCTATACAATACCATCTTCCTTTAAAATCAGGTTACTATGCTTGGATAGACAGATAGTTCTTTATTTGAATTCTCTGCCTTCATTATGCCATAAAAAAACAAGGTTTCAAAAGATTTGCATTAACGTGTTACTCAGAGCAAAAACTAACATTAACAAGAGATTAGCATGGAGTTAACCAGCTGTGAAGATTTAAATGACAGGCCCACAGCTTCGGATTTCAGTTCTTCTTTAGGGTTCTACGGTCAGGAAACCCATTTCTTAGGCAAATGCTTGACTCACTGCACTATACTCATTCTCTGCACAGATGGATTGTGCAAGTCATATCTTGAGCAGATTTCCAAAGAGGTCTGTTTAGTAATGACTCATTTCTCACTAGTCTTTGTTTAGAAAGAGGTTCAAATGTAATCAGTTCAGCCTCTCAGCTTGTTTGAGAGAACGGAACAAATAGCTACCTGCTTGGTTGCGGCGAGTTTCTTCTGCAGATGCTCAATGGTCTCTTCTGCTACTCGGATCTTCCTGAGGGCATCTTCATCAGCCAGCTTCTTGCTTTCCTTCCTTTCCCTCTCCTCCAGCTCTCGTACTCTCATCCTCAGCTCATCCACCTTGACGGTTCAGGAGAGGGAAGGGTAAAGTATTTTGTGGTTACCGGCTAACGAAGAGAAAATAGAAAAGAGACACAGAAGATTCTAAAGAACAAACCTCAGCTTTAGATTTGCGTTCAGCTGCCATGAGCTGCACTTTGTCCCTCTGCTCCTTGGGAGCTGACTTGTACATGTCCAACAAGAGCTTCATCTCTTTCTGGGACTCCTGTGCTTTTCTGATGAGTTAGAAAAATAAAAAATATAATACATTAACATAAGCAATCACATCCCTGGGATTCATTTAGTGCTTCTGAGCCCAGGATCCCATTCAACACCTGCTAACAATACTAAAGTGCTTATTTTGTATTTTAACAATTAATATAATCATTTTGCCTCAAATATTAAATCATGCAAAACTTTTTTATACAAAAGTGTGACTAAGACCATTACTGGAAATACAAATGGGGTGTTAAATAGAAGGGGGATGTACTTGAGTTCTATTCTGAGCATCTTCAGTGTGTCTGAGTCTTTTCTCTTCAGCTCGTCGCTGCGCTGTCTCTCTCGCTCACGCTCCCTCTCTCGTTCTCGCTCAGCCTCCCTCTCTCTCTCCCTGGCCCGCTGTCTCTCAAGCTCCTTCCTCCTCTCCTCCTCTTCCTCCTCGTGGTCCTCGTCGTCCTCTTTCTTCACGTCGACGCTGTCACTCGTTGTCTCCTCGAGAATGAGAACCGCAGAGTCACCGCTCTGACAACGCAACTGTCGATAAAACACAATTGCCATTATTCACTTGACAATGATGAACAATTACAGTAGTTGGAGGAAACGTATCACTACTAAGGTTTTCGATTTTGTTTTTGAAATCCCGCTGATTCACATAGAAACACTGTAACCAATCGACCAGACAGTGAATCACATTATCTACCTTATTAATCTCCATCTGTGTTTCCCGCAACTTCCTCTTATAACGCTGCACGTCCCCTTTCAACTGGAGGTTGTGGTTCTGAAGGCTGCTGATTAAGTGTCGCATCTCCCTGTTGATTGGACCTGAGAGCAGACACCAAGGATCAAAAGTGCACAGACACACACAGACACCCACACAGTCAACATGAGGTCTGGTTATGAGTCATTCAATATTATATAGAGCTGTAAATTATGCAATGATGCACATGATAGACTTCATGATAAAATATAAGTAGGCACTGTTCCCACAATACTAACAGATGGTACATTTAACAGATAACAAAAGTCTTCCTCTTCTCAATTTAAATCAAAAATAAAAGTTTGATTGATTCACTAACTGAGCCTTGAAGTTCAAAATGTACCTGCTTGCTCGTTGGCTGCCAGGTTCTGCTCGAACTCGATGCGCAGCATCTCGTACTCTTTGCGCACCTGAGCCAAGGTGTCCTCCAGCTGGATGACCTCAGTACGCAGCTTCTTTTGGAGGGACAGCTCATCACTCTGAACAGTTGAAAACACCAAGACATTGCAGATCGTGTTGACTAGTCACGCCAGTAATACATACGTACAAGTTGAAAATGTATAATAGGAAATGTAAAGTCAGCAGTCTTCTATTTTCTGATGTTTAAACCTTGTTTATATCTCCATTGTAAAAACGTTTAATATTTGCACAAACATATCCTTTAAGTGTTACCTCCATGTGCTCAATCTGTCGGAGGTGGGCGTTCTTCGCGGTGAGCAGGACCGCCCGTGCTTCATCCAGCTGGGTTTTGACCCCGAGCGACTCATTGTACAGCACGGAGAACTGAGACTGCAGACATTTATACTCTATAGTCTCCTTCACAACCTCTTCTGGAATGTTGCGCAAATCAATCTGAAAAATCAGTGGTTTAAGATGATGAATAAGGTTGAACAATGGAACCACGCTACACACAAACTATGACATTCAAAGCAGAAGGAAATCTTCCCCCAAAAAATTATATTTTTAACACACAATCATAATTCATCCCAATTATTTATCTATTTGCACCATGAACAACACAAAGTTGTATTAAAAACACTGTTTTCGAATTGGTCATGTGCATCAGTATATTGAGTCCCACATTTTCCACAGCTCTGCTTATCATATAAATCACAATATAACATTTTCAGGTTTCTCACTACTGAAAAATACATGTATCACGTAAATGTGTTTCTTTAGTGACTGGTGTGGTTCAGCTGATGCTTCTTTCCTACAATCTATATACTTTGTTTACCTTGAGCTTCTCGCTCTCTCTCACAGCCTCCTGGAGCTCCGCCTGCAGTTTTCTCCAACTCTGCCATGCGGCTGTTTGCTAACTCCTGGTTGTGCTCCAACTCTGCATTGAGACTCTCAAACTGAGATGAGGAGAAGGACAATGTGTTATCGGAGAAATTTGCATGGTACAAAAACCATACTTTGCCTTTGAGATGTGAACTTAATGAGGTGCAAAATAATATGAACGCTCACCTTCTGAATATTCAGTGTAATCTGACCTCCAGGAAGCCCGCCTGAGCTACCAGTGCTGCTGTATCCAGACTTCAGCTGCAGAGACAAACAGCAGAACACATCAGGAAAAATGAAAAAGAAAGCAGGACGGAAGAACAAAATCACACAGCACAACTACACAAATCCTATGTAAATCTTCTGGACTTATTTTCATTCTCAGATAACAAATGCAAACAGTACAACTGCATCAATGCATGCATTCAGAACAGGATGTGCATCCGTAAGAGATGCTGGCTTGGACCGCTTTGATGATTAGGATTTTATCAGTGTCAGCTCATGCATGCGAGAGAGAGAACCGACAAAAGAAGGTCACAGACACACAGATACACACTTAGCAGACAATATATCCCATAACTGCACCTGTTCCATGGCCTCTGCCAGATGTTTGTTGAGCTTTTGTTCCCTGTTGCGGAGTTTCTCGATGTCCCACTGCAGGTCCTCCACAGTCGTCTCCATCTCAGACACCTTGGTCTCGGAGCTGGTCACCTTGTCCACCAACTCATTGTACTGCAAGACAGCAAGGCATGGCAGAAGATCAGGGGCCATGTACATGCAATTTTAGTATGAATCAACAGTCTCTATCCTTTCTCCGAGTCACACACTCACACCCACACATATGCGCATTCACCACACACAGAGACACAAACAATGCCGAGGACATCGTACCTCCATAGACATCTTGTGGTGACGACCCTGCAGGAGAGTGGCCAGGTCTCTCAGTCGACTGTTCTCATCCAGCAGAGTGTGGCTAGCATTGATGATGTCAGACTGGCTACTGTCCTCACATGCTGTTAATAAAGATACATACAAACATAATTTAATATTTAAGTAAAATAGCAGCAAGTAATTAGTTATTTCTCATGCAGGATGGAAAAAATGTCTGACACTGGCTTAACGTGAATGAAAACATCTATTAAGAGAATCTAACAGTTACCTGAAGCTTGGACTTGCTTGCACATACTGTCAATTCGACTGTGCAGCCTGTCGAAGACACAGACCAGGCAGGCAATCGCTTCCTTGCTGAACTGCATGCGGTCCTGGAGGTGCAGGGTGAGCTCTTCCTCGCTGCTGTGCTGCAGCGTGGTCAGGAAACCCTTGGCATTATCACTTAGTGGAGGAGGAGGTGGTGGTGGCGCATCTGAAAAGAACAGGAGGTTTGGTTAAAATCAGTACAGCAGGAAATATATATGTCACTAAACCTCCATTTTTATCAAAGAAAAAGGAAAGAGTTTGTGCATGCATAAAATCTTGAAAAGTTCATTGGAAATCTCAATTGATCAGACAAATACAGGTAAGGAGAGGTTAGCCTTGCTTTATAATAGCCTGGAATTTGACAGGCTGTTTGCCAGACGATTGAGCCAAGACATACAAGGAAGCTATAACAGTTGATTTCTTTTTAAAGATACACCTGGAAAATACATGAGGATACATCTGGATGCTTTTTAGGGATTATAGCTCTGCTTTCAAAAACACCCCTCCCATCCAAATTATCAGTGAAGTTGTACTCCAGAGGACACACCAGGCTTTAAAATTTGGCCTTGCACTGTCTGACCAGCAACCCAAGGGCGTTCAGGATGGACAACCTTCAACTTAAGCACCAATGAGAGAGTCTCCACCATAAAAACTTACACCGAACCCTACAGTAAACACAATCAAAGGCCTCATCTGTACCAGTATATCCCCATAACAGACATTTACAGGGAAAACAGTCTGGGCTGAGCATTTTTAAGGATGTCACACACGCCAGCCACAGACACCCCCTCCCCCCCAGGAAGACGATTGGGGTGTTTCTCCAGAGGCTGGATATTTTCAACACTTAACGTCAAATTCATCACATTAACAACTAAAATACAATTGTGCGCAAGTAGGAGCACATATATAACAAAAATTAATCAAGCCCAATCACGGTCTATCAAACTAAAATGTTGATAAAACAACAAAAAACAATGCTGTCTGTTAAAATCAAATATTACTTGATATTACATGAAGACCTGCTAAGAAAGCTGCTCGATCAATGGCATCCTCCGTGTCTACACAGACAGAATTTAATAATGTCAAATACATATATGTATAAAATAGATAGATACCAGTTTATGTGGACAAATTATAGAAGTTCATCAAAGCACTCAGCAATTAAGACTTTCTATCTTACCTTTTGTTGAGTTCTTTGAAGGGTCAGTAGTTGTCATCAACTCTTCTGACCCCCCAGGTGGAAGAGGAGGCTGCTTCTCCACCTGACGCTCTTCTGGACACTCCTCCTGCCGTTTCTCTGCCTGCTCGCTCTCATCATGGACTTCTGGAAGGGGAGGAGGAGGAACTGCTGAGGTTGGTGAAGCCAGATTGACATCATCTTCCTCCATTGGTGTGGGATCAGGGAGAGGGGCAGAGGGCGGGGTAGACGCCACTGGAGCATCCGGCTTAATACGTTTGCGTAGAACATGCACATTCTCTTCCAACTGCAAATTAGAAACACAAGGGTTGAAAGATTGCTGTATTCTCTTGAAAAATCCTTATTATGAGCATATTCTAAAAACATGCAGTGACAGTGGTACTTCCACAAACTAACATTGCGCAGAGCAAACTCCTTCTAATTGGCTAATTTTACAAGTGTAGATAATTGGGAAATGGAACATGTTTACTCATGCTTTCATCAGAAAGGGATTAATAGTGTTATAACAGTGTAATCTTGAGTGCAGACAGCACCTGTGACCAGTAGCGGTTGACAATCAGCAGGGTGGTGTCATCGGTGGCTTGTCTCTTCTCCAGCTTCTCAATTTTCTCTCGTAACTCGTCCTCCATGGTCTGTCTCTGCTCCAGTCGCTCACATAGTTTCTTATTCTTGAACTGGATCACCTTCATGTCCATTTCCTCCTGCCAAAAAAACGATACAGACAACAAGAATAAACGTCAGAGATGCTGAACTTTGTTGAGCAAAAAATGAAGCCAGGCAAAGTATGCAATGCATCTCGGTGGAAGCAGACGTACACGGAGGACATGGTGACCTGAGGGAGTAAACATTGAATATGACTAACCGTAGAAGAGACCCCGGCTATTCGAATGGGCTCGATGAGTGTGGTGGTGGTCTTCTCCTCCTTCTTGCTTTTCTTCTCAGGTGGGCAAGGGGGGCTGTCCCCCCCTGAGGGACGTTTTCCTCCCCCAACACCTGACATCGTTCCTTCCCCTGCAAGAGATCAAACACGACGTGTGATCGTTGTGCTGGTGCAGCGGAGCACTTTGGAGAACTCATTCATTAACTGACAGCTAGCAAACGGCTATAGTCTCATGCTACAAGGACCACGGATTAACCGGCTGAAAACACTGATCGTCTGGTGTTTATATGAAAACACGTGTTGCTAAGGGGGTATGCTGAATGTCATCGTGTTGATCCCGGACTGAAAAGCACCCAAAACATTTAATTTGGCTTTTCTGCTACGATTTACGCCGCATTAGCAATCTTGCTAACGCCAGCTATGCTAATGCTAAGCGGCTGATTATCCGGGATCTTCCGGACTAAGCGTCGCTCTTTGTCCAGCGTATCTGATAAATAATGGTTGGTATCTTTATTCAGTGAACACCCCCCTGTATCTAAGGTACTCTGTGAGTGAACTCTACGTGCACGAGAAAGTACACATCGTTTTCTGACCTAATTCGTCGGTACAAACCTGCTCAAGGGACGATGGAGAATGTAGCTGGGGAAGCTACAGGAAGTGATGACAATGTACTTCCGTATTATTTTTTTTTACACATCAAGAAATAATAAAAATTGATAAAGTGAGAGTCAGGATTTGTATAGTGTGATGCTGTGAACTTGGCTGTATGTGAAATAACTGTTAAACATTGTTATTTCAGAGAAATAAAATAATACAAATAAATCACCATACTGCAATCGTCCCTTCCGGCCTCAGGGGGGCAGTACTGCAGCATCCTGCGCCAACGAGCTGTGTCGAGTGAGCAGAATGTAAACAGGCGCTGGCTGAGTGACACTAGCACCAAAGGCAGCTAACTGTGGTCCAGGCGCCGCTGATCCACAGTCATGGCATCACGATAGTTTGCACAGAACGAAAATGGCGCTTACGATCTGATCTCTTATCGGGCATCTTCCCCTTCTTGTCGTTTTAGCGCGCACACGGTGAGTAGCTTCCGGGAGGGTCAGTGAACCCGCTGCTGTTACACGGCCAAGCTACAGACGCTGTGCTAGCCCCCGGTCACGATGGACCAACGGGCACATGTGTGGTTTGTGGATGAGTGTTTAGTTCATCAAGCAAGTCACAACAGTGTCCTGCCAAAGTTAATTTCAACCGAAACAAAACATCGTGCCTGTCATGAGTGAGCACGGTAGTTCCTGTCACACATCACACAGCAAGACACGTGACTGACAGTGTGTTGTTGTTGTTGTTGTTTTAGATTCATAAGCTGTCACCATGACTAAAGATATACTTGTTGGAGATGAGTTACCAGACTGGGTGGGAGCGAAGGAGTTTTACCAGAAGTACGACCCCAAAGAAGTGATTGGCAGGTGAGTGCATCAAATCAATCAAACTTCCCTGTGTGAAGCACCTCTCATTAAAAGTGAGTGCAGATTCAAAGTGATGAGATGAGAACAGACCAAACCACTAAAAATGGTTCCATTAAATGGATTTCAAAAGTGGACAATACTTAGAAGTCAATTAAGTAGGATTTAAAACAAATATCTTGTTAATATCAACAGACAGATGAAATATATGACATTTTAAATTATGATGTCCAAATACCACACGTAATCAACAGCTAAGCTATAAATACAATAAATACTGATAAACATTTCAACACTTCCAGCTGCTCTCAGATCCTCTTGAGTGTTCCTCACCTTAGGTTCTTCTCTTACACTTTGGAGCAGCTAACTGGTCAGCAGCAGCAGACCTGAGAGGCCGTACTGGTACATACAATTTAAAGCACGACGACAAAGTGCTTAAAAACAAGTAAAATCATCTAGCAACAAGCAACCAGCGTTAGGACTTTAGACCAGGACCGATGTGATCTGTGGTGTGAGTGATGCAGCGGCAGAATTAGCTGCAGCTGAATGATTACATTTTCGAAAGACCAGAAAATAGGGAGCATGCATCAGTTTTTCTGTCACTCAGAGAAACGAGAAAACAAGTTGCAGTTTTGTGATGTTTTTGTTTTTAATTAAGAGAATTGGATGAATAGAAATCAAATCTGTAATCTATGTGTTCTATGTCGAATGGTGACTCAGGGGTGTGAGCAGCGTGGTGCGCAGGTGTGTGCACAGACACACGACTCAGGAGCTGGCGGTGAAGATTATTGAGATCACGGCGGAGAAGATGACGGCCCAGCAGCTGGAGGAGGTGAAGACCTCCACACTGAAGGAGATCCAAGTCCTCGACATGGTGAAGGGACACTCGTCCATCAGTATGTTGGAACTCTGCTCTTTTGGACTGCAGCACATGCTCTTATCCTGAGTGTTCGATAGTGTTGAAACTATTCTGTGTGTCTCTGGTTCCCTTTAGTTACTCTCATCGATTCCTATGAGTCCACCACCTTCATATTTTTGGTGTTTGACCTGTGAGTATGAAATCAAATAGCAAAAGTGTACTTGTTTCTGATCCTCCTTAAAATATAGATAGTTTAAAAGTCATGAAATCACTCTCAGATAAGATCCTTGTTTTCCTTGTCAGCATGAGGCGAGGAGAGCTGTTTGACTACCTCACAGAAAAAGTTACTCTGAGCGAGAAGGAAACCAGGTGAGCTCCAACAACAACACACTGCGTCAGCTAAGTGAATTTGTCATAGTTTTGACACAGTTCTGTGTTTTATTATGTTATTTTTGTAGCATTGTAATGATTTATGCTTGACTGTATTTACCACTGAGTATTTGACAGTTTGATGAATGGGGATTTCGTTTTGCTCGACTGTAGGAGTATGGTGCGAGCTCTGCTGGAAGCGGTGCAGTACCTCCACTCCCTCCACATCGTCCACCGGGATCTGAAACCTGAGAACATTCTCCTGGATGATCAGGGACACATCAAACTGTCCGACTTTGGTTTCTCAGTGCAGCTGCAGCCTGGAGAGAAACTCCGAGGTGATATTGTGTGACTGTAGATCACTGTGAGAACATTTTTTGTTGTAACCTATTTTGTTGACTTTATTCTTATTAGAGCTTTGTGGGACGCCTGGTTATTTGGCCCCTGAAATACTCAAATGTTCCATGGATGAGATGCACCCGGGCTATGGCCAGGAGGTCGATCTGTGAGTCTTTTCTTTGGTCAATGACGCAACATCAATCTCTGTGTAATTACGATGCATGATCCTGGGTGTGATCTCATTCCTGCTCACTTGTGTGTGTTGGTAAGCTGGGCTTGTGGCGTCATCCTGTTCACTCTACTGGCCGGCTCGCCTCCGTTCTGGCATCGCAAACAGATGCTGATGCTGAGGATGATCATGGAGGGTCGCTACCAGTTCAACTCCCCAGAATGGGACGACAGGTCGGACACTGTGAAAGACCTGGTAAGCGGATAATGACGGCCGACTGCAGAAGTTTGAATAAAGATTTCAATTTATTCAAAGTAGTGGCCTTTAGTAGCTCATTAATTACCCTCCCTTACATTAGTCCTAATGTTCAAGTCCTATTGGTATTTTTGTACTAAAACACGATATATATTCTAATATTTGTATCAGTATAATCAGTTGTGTTATTGCTCATGACACTCAGATATCCAGGCTGCTAGTGGTGGACCCAGCTGTCCGTCTCACTGCTGAACAAGCATTAGCTCATCCCTTCTTTAGACTGTACCAGAAGGAGGACGTGCGACACTTCAGCCCCAGAAAGACATTTCGGGTGAGTCAGCTCACCTGACCTACATTTAGATTATTTTCAACAAAAAGTCTTGAAAGACAAATGTCCGTTCAGAAATATGATGAGGCAGAAACAGACTAAGCACGACTTTCTTATCGGTTTTCCTTTCCTTCCTCCTCAGGTGTTGATACTCAGCGTGCTGGCTTGCATCAGGATGTACAGCCGCTACCGCAAAGCTCGCCCATTGACCCGGGAGGTGCTCGCCAGAGATCCTTACTCCCTCCGCGGCGTGCGCAAACTCATCGATGGCTGCGCCTTCCGTATCTACGGCCACTGGGTGAAGAAAGGGGAGCAGCAGAACAGGGCCGCCCTCTTTCAGAACACAGCTAAGATCATGCTGCTGGGCCTGGAGGACTTTGAAACTTGAAATGGTCAACGTAATTTCTAACCAACTTGATTTGTATTCAACCGTTTGCATGTCCTGTGACGTCCGTTGTTTTCTGTCTTTTTTACTTAACTTTAGTTTACCATGATTAATTTTATGATGGGAAATTCAGGGACCGGGACATTTGTTTGCCTTAATGCGCACAATGGGTTTGATTTGATTAGCATGCACACCCTAATACTCCTCATCTGCCTTTTGATCTAAGTGTGTGGCTGTCTGAACCTCTTCTTCAGGTCATAGTGTTGTCAATCAGTAGATAACACCAATCACATATTATAAGCTGTAGGTTCAAAATATATGTATATTTAGAGTTTTACCTGTTGATCGTCAGTAATAACTGTGGACAGGATGCGTTTTTAAAGCACTGTGTGGCTGAGATGGACTAAAAGCACTGTGATTATATATTTAGTAGATGATTATATTAACATATTGAAAATGATTTACAGATATTCCAGTGTTATGTGGACATGTGTGATACATTCAAGTACAGTGTCTGAAGTGTTTTTTTGGTAGAGCCTCATTTACCCATAACGCATGCAGTCATTCCTCAATAGGAAACCCACTTGAACTAACTGTGAGGACCCTTAAACACCATTTCCTACTTATTTAATTTCCCAGTGTGCTTAGAGGCACTTTACCTGCTGATTCCTGCCTGAGAAATGTACATTTTATTGTAAAAATGCAAAAATATGTTGTACTGTAAAAGAAGATAATGGGTTTTATTCACAATAAAACAAATTACAGTCAATTATCTTGTTCTGCAGGCTGTTACTTTTATCATGTGTCATTTTTTGGCCTTGTGGTTGGGCTGCGGAGAATCTGACGGTTTGTGCTGATCTGCAATTTCATTCATTCTCTTGTCGAGTTGTCCTGACACACGCATCATCTGATCTTTGACTTCTGTCTCTACTATCGCCTTCAGGTCCGATGTGCGACCTGAGTGTGAGGAAAGGAAGCAGTTACAAAACACAGTTTGAGATGCATTTCACTATACAAAGGTTATTGCTGCACATTTGCACTCAGTCCTGCTATCATTTGTAAACCTACCGAACATGCTTTTAGCTTCCTCTGTGAGGGATGTGTCCTGTGTGTCAGTGGAATCCTCTTTCATCGGTGCATCTTCCGCTCCTTCTATCATCACATTTTAAAAAGTTAGTAAATCTGGTCACAAGCCCTTCAAAAAGTCCAGACTATTTTATTCTCTGTGTGAAAAAACATGCAACTGAACAAATGTATATATGTCATAATGTCGTTATTATTTTTGAGAACTTTGATTGGATAAAACTATCATCATTACCTGCAGCAGAAGAATCCTCATCAGGCATCCCAACATAAGTCAGTGACAAATCCAGTTTAACCTGAGGGGAAAAACAACATGATTCCAACACAAGCTGTTGTAAACAATGTGTTTTGAATAACAATTATATGGTCTCTTGCCTGTGGAGTGAAAACATATTTGTAGAGTTTGTAGTGTCTCATGTAGCTGTTGTAGATGTAGTTCAGGATAAAGTCGGCCTCCTTAGGGCTGAAGAGGTTGATACTGAAGGGGGGTCGCTGGAAGTGTGCAGAGACAGAGAGGTGAAGATGGAAAGCAGTAACTTTACAATCATGGAAATCTGGGGCTGTTCAAACGAGTGTGAGTGGAGAAGATTTGTCATTTCCTCACCCTGACAGAGTGACAGAGCAGCAGCTCCTTGCAGTAATCGAAACACTGCTCCATGTTGTTCAGTGGCGTTTCTGTAAGGAAGGAGTTTCATACATAAACAAGTTCAAAAGAACATTTCCATGAATTACCAGTACAGAGGCTGAAGTCGGACACCTGAACTCAGTCTCCAGTGTGTTAGAAATTCTAAATGTTAATAATTTAATTCTTATTCCTTGTCTTAAATGATAAATATTCATCTGATATTCATCTCTCCATCTGATACGGTAGTCTTTACAATCTTTTGCATGACACGAGCCCCAGCACTTCACTTCAAGCCCAAGAACAGGAAGAGATAAGATGACCAGAAGTGCTCACCACCAAAAGAGATTGTTTTTGTACTCAAAGTGTTGGCAATGCACGACTCAAAGTTAGATATTGTGTAACCCAACTATCGGGTAGAAATCCCTGATGTTCCTTCATCACTTCGTTCATTTTCGCATCTCTGCAGCTGCTGAATTTAATCCAAACACTTTTATTTGATAGACTTGACCTGGAAGTGTATTAAAACTCCTTATAGACGACAGTTCATCCTCCCATCTCCACTACCACAGGGCAGAGATAATTATCTGACTTTATTACCTGTGTTAGCCTCGTGGATGGACTTGATGATGGACAGCAGCGCAGAAGTTTGTTCCTTGTTGAAACTGAACTTTCTGCAAAAGATCACAGTCTGCACATACAGCTCCAGCAGAACTCCTCTTTTGGGTTCAGCGAGGTCAACTCCAAACACCCTGCCCACAACTCTGAGAGGGGGAAGAACCGTGTCATGACAAATAAAGTCCGAACTAATGTGTTTTTCCTGGCGGGGGCAGTAAACCTTTCGAGATCAGGAACAGACTGCGTGTTGTCGATCACCTCCATGTCATGGTAGCTTGCATCCGTCCTGAGGACACCGGGAAGTGGATTCACTGTTACACAACACGTTGTCATGGCAATCAACCCAAATAAACAACCCCCCTGCAGATACTCACCACAGCATCACTTTGGCTTTGAGGGTCTGTGGGACCTAGAAAATAAAATAGCACTCATCTTACATGCGAAACTTTTCAAGGCAATACTTAGAAAAAAGTTGAATCCAATAAACGAAGAATATATCAGATGGTTACCTTTATTGTCACGTCCATATTTTCTGTAGCGTGATAAAGCTCAAGTCGTGGCAGCAGTAACTCGTACAGGCTCTTCCGGTGGCGATAAAAGCTGCCACTGATAAGTTGTTGGTGAAGCCACACTGTTTGGAGGCAGCTTCCTTTGTTGCAACACCGTTTAAAGGCCGCTGCCTTTGTTGCACCACTGTCTGGGAGCAACTACCGCTGGCTGGGATTTATTCAATGAGCTATATACAGGTTTAGGAAAGTTTATTAGATCGAACCCAGTATCCCAGTATCAGTTACAGTGGGACTCATACTGTGCCTGAGTAAACTGTGATAAACCAAAGGAGAGATTTACATTTGTATACTTGCCTGAAATGCTACATAAGTCCTTGATTACAACTGTACCAAAGTAGATGGACATACCACAAAGTTACAAAGTTTTTGCTAACGGTAAGACCAGGCAGACTCTGCATTTACATGTATTCTCTCTAGGCTGAATAAATATATTCAGAGTTTTTGTGTAACCACACAGCAAAGACAGACTCTATTTATTTGGTAATTCGGCCGAATTAAATACAGTACATTCGAGCACAGAGAGAAGAACAGAAGAAAAGAGATGTGAAGCCAGCAGTGGGATTTCAAGCTCCAGTTCAATGACACAAAACATAGACAAAGCATCAACAGCATATAAGGAAAATCGGTAGAAATAGGATTAAGAAATCAGCCACATAAACGAACATGTTTCACAATAAAATACAGATCAATTATTATTGGTGCACAGAACAGCAACAAGCTGATAAACATTAATAAACTACCTATAAATCTCATAGAATAAGTCACAACCAGCGCTGGTTGCCCTGAAATCGCTGCAGCTGCCTTTACCAATCAGTGGCAGCTTCTGGTGCCACCGGAAGTGCCTCTACGAGCTGCCGCTGCCACGATTAGAGTTCGTTGTCTCTCTAAAAACGCAGTAAAAAGAGAAGTTCTCTCATAAATAAACGCACATGTCGAAATATAGTTGTATACTTAAAAACGAGATAGCGACCAACCGTCTACTGCGTAACATTATTTAAAAGTATGAACACACTCACATCGAGCAAATACATTTCGGTAAAGCCGGACCGTTTCCGGTTTGACCTGTATCCTAGCAACGTTAGCCACAGACTGTGGACAAAAAAAAAGTGTTGTTTTGTTTCCTTCTAAATTTTTATTATTCACGAAAGTAGATAGTTTACAACAACAACAATGTAAAAGGGGAGTTCAAAAAAGAAAATAAAGGTTAATTATATAATACACAAAAAGGAGATAAAGGTGCATGTTGATGCAAGACAAGAGGATAAATACAAGTAAAATACAATATACAGTATTTATGGAAAAATATGCAATTATTAAAAGCTGTTTACCTTTTGTATTATTTCGTATAGAATCAAATCAACCTTACTCAATGATACAAACGGCTTCCTGACTTACATTAATGAACAGGTATATAAATATGCAATTCTTCCATATCATATAATAACATACATTAGTATTTAAACATTAATCATATAAACTGTGTCTTTCTGTGGACAAACTTCAAGGAGACAGAACAAAACCATTTTCCCATAGAAAGACTAAACCTTTATCGATATATTCAGCAAAACAAAGTGCAAACAAGTAAAAACATGGCTACTAAATCAACAAGACGTCACACAGTCGTCAATAATCAGTAGTATCAGTTGTATGTAGGGTAGAGGAAGCATTAAAGCAGTATATAAGTACAAGCTATGAACATGAGGAATAGTTTTTATTTTGAAATTATATAATGGGGTATGTACAGGTGTTATTATCTTTTCTTAACATCTTTATTGAAGTGTAAAGAGATAGAAAACAGAAGTATGATGTAATACATATAGAATGATATGTAAGGAAACTGAAATAAAACACATTAAGGGTTTTAGGGTTTCTTCTCTTCATTTTAGTGATAAGAGGTAATGACACAATTACATGGAAATCAGTTTATGAATCTGTTCTTACGCAAAAAGAATATACAATGATGATAGCTAATATCTTTAGAATACAGGTCTTCACTCTACTTACAAAAATGGTTGTCATGACAGCAGATGGTCGCTGTATCCATAGCAACGAGATGAAGCCGTTTGAGTGCCCTGGTTTTAGCTAACGGAGCTGTCGGAGATTTTAAAGGCTCTCTGGGTGACATGTTGTGTGACCCCTGACACACACTGGATGACTCTCTGGAGCTTTGTACAAATGTGCCGCCACTGCAGAGCCCGTGTGTGACTGCAAACTGGCTGCTGATGGAGAGAGGCATGGGGACAGAACCAAACTGCGTTTCATCTGAACACAACGAGGCCTCAGCATCTCCGCACTGCCGCCACAGGGAGGCTGAGACGACCGACTGAGCTGTGCGCTGCAGTTTAAGAACTTTATCCCCTTTTAATCCACTTTGCCTTCTGCCACATGCAGGTGAGCAGAGTGTCAGAGGGAGCAGGCCGCCACTGTCACACTGCTGCCAATTAATTAGTCTGTGTGCTTTTCTCTCTTATAGACACTGACCGTTGGTGCTGGGTTACATCTGTTGTTATATTATATATAAATATATTTTCTGGATTGCCTCTTGATAACTCTGATTATCTTTGCTCAGACATGGAGGAGCCGGATATACGACAACAGAAGCTGGACAACCAGGTAAAAAAAAACAAGATACTCTGACGTCGTTTACATATAGTAGCGCATGCTGAAGTTTCCTGCCAGTGAATTTTACAGCTGAGCAGTGCCAAACAAATGTAGCCTACAACCGATTGTGCGTAGTCCTTACAGAAAATACAATTTATATAAATGCCTTGCCTATTGTTTTTATTTTAGATTGACTTTGGCTTGATAAAACTGTATGAATTAAACTGAAATAAATTCCAGCATGTGTGCTTTTGAGCATTTCAAACCGGTGCAATATGCATTTCAAATCATTTTCAATCATAAAGTGATCTTTGCAGTGTTTCTTTATCATTAACTAGTGTGACGTGATAATTATAGTTCACAGTGGAGCAAAGGCCGGGGCTTGAGCAGTTTGAAGGAGTCTAAATAGAGGCAGAGCTTTGCAAATACATAGAGCTTCATTTAGTCCCATGACATCATGGCTGCTTGTGTCAGAACCACCTGCTGTGTAGAGCTACTATACTCCACCGTATGTCAGCTCCTGGCTTATATCCTTTAGAGTGCCGTGATAATACCTTACACCAGTTGTTAATTTTAATGTTGTGGAGTAAAGTCAAATTAGCTATTTGATATTGTATAAATCACCCCAACCTTCACCCCGTCAGGGAAGTCATGTTGTCATTATGTCACTTTATTGCAACAGCTCCTGGGCAGATAACTGGGAAACTGGGTGGAAGGATGTGGTCAGGAAAATACCCTTTAAATTATGGTGTGGATACAAATCTATGAGACTGATATGAGTGTGTAAAATTAGTTGTATATGCAACAACAACAAAAATCCAGATCTAGTGAATTTAAATGTGGGGACTGACAGGCCTATGCAGTATCTTCAAATGCAATGAACCTTTCTATAGCTCATACCTGACACTGTAAACAAGTATGAGAAAAACTGCCCTGAAAGAGGAAAGATCACACACTAACAGTTTAACTGTACTTTGTCTTTTCTGAAATTAAAGTTTGTTCAGAGCAAAATCAATTTAAGATTTTACTGTTGTTTTCTGAATGGAAAGAGAAACAATTACACAGTTTTCCTCGTGTGGAGACAAGAGTTCAAATGCAATCTGATCTTCATTCTGCCACAGCGAACCCTTCTGATCAAAAAGCAGCAAAAGAAGAGGGCGGACTCCCAAATGGTGACGGCCAACTGGGACACTCGCAAAAAGAACCTGAAGCTCAAAGCCTCCCAATCCGATGAAACCCCTCTGTTGATCAGCCAATCCCTGAGCAGCGCTTCACTGAGTGGTTGGTATTGGAAAAATTCATTATTTTATCTAGCATATCCATATCAGGCATGTTTTATAAATTACCGCTCAGTAATGTTCACTTTCTCCAATAATATTAAAGTGCTTTTTCTTTGTTTCTTTTTATCCTGGAGATCAAGTTGAGCACGCCCATGATAACCCAATGGATGTGATCACGTTGGGTGAATGCGACTTGACAGCCAGTGAGACTTCAGAGATGCCGGCTACTCCGCAAAAAATGAACTTGGAAACCAACAAAGAGTCTGATGTGAAGTGTGAGTCGGAGAGCGACGCCCAGGCGGAGGGAAAAAAGACAAAGAAGAAAGATGTGAAAAAAGAAAAAGTGAAACGAACTACAGGTACGTGTTAACTTTGGCGCTTTAGACAGTCTGGAAATGACATAAATTACTCAATGAGTGATCTGCAAATTACTGCTATTTTCAGAGGTTGAACAGAACAAAGACCAGGAGAAAAAGGAGAGAAAAACAAAGACGAAGGACAAAGTGAAAGAATCTGAAGACTCACAGAAGACAAACAAGACGAGCAAAGAACCAAAAAGTAACATCAGTGTTTGTGACTTTATCATTAAGACATCAACAGTGTCAAGTCTCTTAAAGAGGAAAATGTTCACTCATTGAAAGCTCTGCATTAAGATCTAATGTCTTTTGCAGAGACGCATTTGCTGGAGGCCTCGACTAAAGAGGCAGAGTCCGTGGTGGAGGAGGAAAAGCCGAAGAAGAAGAAATGTGATGAGAGTGACGATGAAGAGGACGACAGCTCAAACAGGCCGGTCCCTCAGTTGTCCAAGAGGAAAAAGCAGCTGGACACATGTGAGTGAGGCCCCATTGTTCTTATGATCAACAGAGCAGTAAAGTCGGGGTAGAGAACATCACTGCATGTTTGACCTCCACAGCCAGGTGCCAAATAAGTGACGAGAGGAGAGACGACGAAGTCCATGAAAAGGAGAAAAAGGAGAAAAGGGAAAAAAAGGAGAAAAAGGAGAAAAAGGAGAAAAAGACAAAGGAAACGGAAAAAACTACGCCGAGTCTGGCGTCGCTGAACTCCAACTACAGGGCGAGCTCATCCTCAGGCAGCGAATCGAATGAAAGAGTGAGTCGCTGTTTGGGAGAACATTCATATTGTGGAAGTTTTGTGAGGTCATTGTTACTTTTTCCTCATTTCAGTCCACCTCTCCGATGTCAGTGGAGGATCTGGAGAAGTTTGCTTTGCGTCCTGCTCCCAGGGACGTAACCATCCAGTGCAGGGTCACCAGGGACAGGAGAGGCATGGAGAAGGGCATTTACCCAACGTACTACCTCCACATGGAGAAGGAGGATGGAAAGAGGGTCAGTGTGCTCACACAAGCCTAACCAAATCCTTGTGCATGTAGATCTGAGCTCTGATAATATGAGCATCCCCTCATTTCTCTATCAAACTTCCCTTCTGCTTCTTGCACAATCTGTTTTCCCCTGCGCTGCCACCTCCAAGGTTTTTCTAATGGCTGGTAGGAAACGGAAGAAGTGTAAAACATCCAACTACCTCATTTCCACGGATCCGACAAATCTGTCCAGAGACACAAACTGCTACATAGGAAAACTAAGGTATGATCATTTTATTTCTACCGTGTGAGAATATTCAGTTTGCGATGCTGATTTGCTCCTGGTTTAATCTCAAAGGCAATTTTGTCAAAGCGGAATAAAGATGACATGGCCTCCCTTTGTGGCATCTTAGACAGAATTAAAAATACACCCGCAACAAGCCTAAAGTTTCTGTCCCCCTTGTGCCTGAGTAAACACAACCAAGAACCTGACCCCTAACTTTTCAATTTCCACATTTGGAATCAACATTCCTCATCATACTACACAAAACTTTTCATTCTGGTATGAAATTCATACTGAAGTAAAGCATGTGTACAGCAGCATTGAATGGGGAGAATAGACAAGGGGACAAGGGAGGATAACCTTCTTTAAATAAACTAGAATTGGAAACATATTCTTTTGGGATTCATTCATTGACAGAAGTACTAATTTGATTTAGAAATGAGTAGTGCCCAATTCAAACAGTAGGGTATTAGGATATTAAGATTTTAGGAATTATTATATTTAGATTTGAGGTATTATTATTATATTATCTAGTAAAATAAAATCCAACACCAAGATGTTGGCTGATTCTAAATTTGGCATTGATAATCTGCCCCTTATATAAAATATATCTAATTGAGGTTTATTATTTTAAGGATCTTACTTTATCATAAATAATTCTGAATGAAAAGAACACGAATACAACCCAATTTTGTTTTACTTGAATTCAGAAGATCTTTTCATTTCAGCTTTGTTTATTCTATAAAGTAAAGGTTTTATATCAGCAAATACAAACTCAAATACTGATATGTCTATGAAAGGCTTATACGGGCCGATATTATTGGCCAAGAAATAAATACAATCCCAAACTTCTTATCTTCAATTTTGGCAAAGTAGACGTTTCCATCTTTCACCCCAGCATCATGTATCTTTAACCCCTAACCCTAACCCTAACCCTGCAAGAACTAATAAGATCATCATATCCACAGGTCCAATGTCCTGGGTACAAAGTTCACAGTCTATGACGGAGGAGAAAACCCAGAGAAAAAGCCCTTCATTAAAGAGAGTGAATCAGTGCGGCAAGAGCTGGCAGCAATTTGCTATGTGAGTCCAAATGTACATCCCATGTTAAGTCCCAAGGTCATATCCAAAATAATTAACACACTTTGTTTATCACGTTCCAGGAGACGAATGTGCTGGGTTTCAAGGGTCCAAGGAAAATGACAGTGGTCATCCCCGGCATGCTGGGAAATGATGAACGAGTGTCCGTCAGTCCAAAGAATGTACGATCATTTAAAAGAAGACCCCTAACTTTTAAAAACTTGTGATGAAAGCTGGTAATAGACCTGAAACGTGTTTATTATTATTTCTCACAGGAGCTTGAAACTCTTCTGGGCTGCCACTCTAACGGCAAGACGGACAAACTGGTGACGCTGGTGAACAAATCCCCGAGCTGGAAGGAGGAGACTCAGTCGTACGTGCTCAACTTCCATGGGCGCGTCACTCAGGCCTCAGTGAAAAACTTCCAGATCATCCACCCCGACAACGGTAAAGGATAAGACTGACTTCCCCTCTCTCTCTCTCTCTCTCTCCTCGGAACAACCACGAGATGAACAGCTGTCTTTGTTCTCCTTCTCCTCTCTCTCTCTCTCTTCCCTCTGCTGTGTCTCCCAGACGACTACATAGTGATGCAGTTTGGCCGCGTGGCCGAGGACGTCTTCTCCATGGACTACAGTTTCCCCGTGTGCGCCCTGCAGGCCTTTGCCATCACCCTGTCGTCGTTCGATGGCAAACTGGCCTGTGAGTGACCGCCGCTGGTGTGCGCCTCAAGCGCTCAACTAGATTCTCCATCTATGTAGAGATCTACACTAAAACTTTACCCATTGTTTTCCCCTCAGGATCCCTTTTCAAGTGTCCATAATAAATATATAGACTTGGATTTCTGAGGAGAACCGAATTATTTAACCACTCACTTTATATTGAAGTGGAGTAAGTTAGTACAGGTGAATTTAACGGTCTTTTTTATATTTGTGTAAAGGAAGCGTGCAATAAAATATTGAGGACAACTGTGTCAACACTACCAGTGAAATATTAAATGATAATGATACAAGTTTTGTCTGTGAGTTGTTCTTTCTTAAAATCTCAAAGGTGGCTCAGTGCTGTGAGTTCCTTTGCTCAACTTATTGAAATTACATTATTCATGTGTGTTTAATTTTCAAATCTGAATCAAATTTTTTCAAATCGTATGAAAATACAAATTCGTGCGGCTTCAATCTTCATCAGATTTCTTCTACTACTTGAAATCTAAAGTAACACATCTCGCTGTTTTCTATATGTTCAGGTGTTCACTTGTATCAGTTGCAGAGGAATCAGAAGCAGATAAAGCTGCCAGCCACATCAGGATGTTTGCTCTTGCACAATATAGAATATCGGCTCATCTCACTCACTTTTTCACCACAAGCTCACTCTGTTTCTCACTGAGTGGGGCCCAGGTACTACTCATGAAAATAGGCCTCTGGGTGCACAGATATTTTGGATGTCAAAAACCCACTGAAACCTCTATTCTCACAATGACAGGACCACCTGTGGGTGCCTATGCTCGGTTCCTTCCTTCGTATATGTGTCTTTGCCCGGCCTCCCGGGTACACACTGCACACGTGAGGAAAGCTAATGCATCGCCCTCTTCAACCACAAGTGAACACTCTTGCAAATTGGACTTAAATGCGATTTGTGTTTTCTACTAAAAGGACTGCAAAAAGCCTGAGCAACACCAAATTGGCACAGCATCCACTTCCTCTTTATCTGTCCCTGCATGACTCCATGCACTGATCGAACATCAGCGTATGTGCACATCGGTGGGTTTACAATCTCTAAATCAACTGAAATCACTAACCTCAGAGGAAGGCATATACTTCACTTTCTAACCCATATCTTAGGACAGAATCTCTGTAGCACTCTCGTGTTGGTACACAACACATTGCTCAACCCACCTGTCGGCTGCACAGTGAGGAGTGTGTTCTAGTTTCAGGTTCCTCTCCCGTGTACTTTTTAGACAAATTAGACAACATGGAATCACATGAAGAGCTATAAAGACATGTACATGCCTACTTACTGAAAGTATGTAAATCATACTCAATCTAATTCAAAGAGAAAACTCCTTGAATAGTGAAACAAAAACCTATTAATAATGTTTTTTTTGCAATAGTTAAGAATGTGATATTTTGGACACTTGAGTGCAATTGTTGTTTATGAATTTCCAATTAGTTTGACATTTAGCAGACTCATAATAAATAGAATAGACCTAAACTGCAGATTTATTTTAGCTGAGTGATTATAAAGGACGTTTAGAACAGGAGCAGAGTTTCCATGGCAACCTTTCCTTCACATGTGTATTTTCACGTGTTTTCAGCGTCTTACCAACCAATCAAAATAAATCCCAACAGTGCTGATATGAATGTCTTCCAGCTTTGTGCCTGTTTGGTAAATACAAGTTCGGGGGAATGAATTTGCATGCACCTCAGTTTTATTATGAAGCATCGGCAGACTCGCAACATTTCAGATGTATTGCAATTGGTGTTTAAAACGGGGTCGACCACTGGTGAGAGTGCTCTATGGCTTAACCACGTTTTATAAAAAGACACACGTGCTCAGACTGTTTGATACTGTTGTGCCGTGAGAGTACCTTTGTCAAACTGCAGCCTTAACCCCAAGTGCTCTTAAAAAAGCACATCCTCTATCACCAACATGTGATTGATAGCTATCAGGGTAAGAAAAAAAAAGCTGAAAAAAAAACTCTGCCTCTCTCAGTCGTCGTTAAACACATGTTTTACCCGAGCGTCCTGACAGGGTGGCTCAGTTCAGACGTCTCAGGGCCGAGGTGATGTGATGGATCCGAGCTGGACATTGAGACTGAGGCTGATTCGGCTGAACGTGGTTCTGCTCGTGTCCACCAGCATCATCTGTCTGCATGGGAATCCTATCGCAGGTGATTTCTCTTCCACTATTCTTTCAAATGTTAACATCTCTTTCGCTGATTCTGATTTTGAGGGACCTCAGGTATGGGTAACATGACCATTGAGCTTCGGACACAGACTGACAAGCCTTCAAATTGTGGGGAAAGTCTTTGTATTGATGTCCTTTGATCAGTATTTGTAAACAGTGAATTCATGGTGTATCCTAATGTGTTAAAAACTGAAACAATCTATTATTCAAAGTTTAAACTCTTATAACAAACAAATAGTTTAAGTTAAGAAATGATATTAACAGTAATGCATCTTGGACTTGAAGGTGTAAAGTCTTCTTCTAGAACAAAGTCGAACAGCAACAAAAATATGCAAAGAGAAAAGGATATTCAATGTCTACCAGATTTAACTGACGGTGAATGGAGTGTGTCTATAGAGCACTTTTCTAGTGTTATTCACCACCCAAGCACTTTACAATACAAGTCACATTCATGCAAAACTTCTAAAAACTGCGCTAATTGGATCCAGCCACTTTCACTCAGATTAGCGCAGGTCAAAGTGTTTCATAATTGACTGATGAACAGAAACAAATCTAAATGCTAACGAAAAGAAAAACATACAATAGATTTGAAAAGCTAAAAAAATATTGGAGAACTAATAGAATGATTCAATAGCTAGAAGAAAAAAGTCAATAAAAAGTAATACTATATAATAAGGTTAAAAACATATTCTAATAACAATTAAATTCAATTAATGCCAACAAATAATGTAAAAAAATAAAACTGACCTTTTCTCACAGCTACACAACCCATTTTTGGCACCTGACAGACCAAATAATACAAATGCTTCTATATTTACTTGTGTGCTTGTATAATTACTCTGTAGAGGACCACGATCTTCACTGTGTGAATGACTACTTGTTCACGGTCAACTGCACCATGAGCCTCAGACCATCAGAAGACACCAGCGCCAGCTCCTACTGGCTCAATTTCACAGAAACATTGGAACCGTGAGTCACTTTCAACTGAAACTTAAGAATGATAAATAACCATAAAGCGACACTATGCAACCCCTTTACCTTAAAATATAAGGGCGTGCACCCCCCGTCCTGTTCCCCCACTGATTGAATTACCTGAGAGAAGGCTGCAGGTGATTGTGGGAGTCCAACAGAATGAATCCTCACAGGTTGCTGCAGAGGGCGCTGTTGCTCTGTAAAAGTTACACAGTATGTTTTTAATTTTCTCGTGTCTGATTCTCCTCTCCTCCTCCTGCAGGTGGAGGACGTTTCAGTGCATGCTGACACACATCGATAGGGATTATTTCTGCTCTGTTAAAACATCAGATCTGACGCCTGACGGCGATTCTCCTGAGATGTTCTCAGACACAGATACTTTTAAAATCTCACTCTGTCGCAACCAGACTGACCCGTGCGAGGAACTGGATGGCGAATACACACCTGAAACCTACAGTAAGGACCCCACTGGTTTTGACCTGTTGTCATATGTGTGTGGTTGTGTGTGTGTGTGTGTGTGTGTGTGTGTGTTTTGATGCATGATGTTTGTCTGTGACGTGTCCTCTCCACAGTTAAACCAAACGCACCGTGCTGCCTCACGTTCAGCCACCACTCAGGTCAACACCACTTCACCTGGAGCAGCACCTATGAGGAATATGAGTCCTACACGGATCTGGTCCAAGACTTCAAGTATCAGCTTCATTATTTTAGAAGAGGAGAGGAACATGACGAGAATGAGGTAAACATAGAGCATAATGAAGGGCTTCTTTCTTTCTTTCTTGGCCCACATGCCTCCTTTACACGGCGTTTCAAACAGCAAAAGGAATATTGTCAATTGTGAAATTATTATTGTAGAATTTTGTAGGATTAAAAAATTTTACAATCACATTATTGATTCAGTCAAACAGTTTTACTCACTAATCCTCTCATGTTAATTGTGAGTAAAATGAAATAATCTCCAATTTCCAATATTAATAATAGCCTGTCACATCTGAAAAGGTACAATGCAAGTAGTACAATCCAGAATAAAATAAAATACTATAGTTTCAAGCATACTTATAGTTTAGTATATGATATACAATAAATTAAGTATTAACAAGAGATTTGATATAAGGTTGTAGGGCCCAGTGCAGGACATTTAACTCCTTTCCAATAAGATCCTACCCGCTTCTTCTTTTCTTGCAGGTGATCTCACGTGATATCTACACAGAGAGAACAAACTATTCTGTGGATAATGACTTGTTTGTGCTGGACGCAGAGTACACTGCCAGTGTACGGTCCAGTCCCAACATGGTCTTTTACCAGGGACAGTGGAGCGACTGGTCCGCTGAGGTTCACTGGAGGACGGGGTCGGCCATGAATGGTGAGTCCCATTGTCACCAACGAATCCCCTGCATAGCAAAGAGTATATTATCTTTTTACCTGTGAGTTTCTTTGTTGCCATTGTTTTTGGAGGAAACCAATTTTGAGGTCTGAGAATTCTATCCTTTAAAATGTCTTAGTGCATTTCAACCAACAACTTCCCTCCTTTCCCTGTCTTACTGCAGATCTCCCCAGAAACATAGCTATTACGAGGCTCGGGATGAAGGTGCTCCTCACCTTATGTGTGCTGGTGCCACTCATCCTCCTTATGTGCTATGCTCCTGTAAAGATGCAAGTCCCTCTTCAAGCTCCTCCTCCTCAAACCCTGAACCACACGATAGCAAATGGCACTTTCTGAGATCAATAAACTAAATATTATCTTTATATCCCTCATACTTACAGATGGAGGCAGAGTGCCTTCATCCCAAGTCCAGCTCCCTATTTCCACACCCTGTACTCTGACTGTCAAGGAGATTTTAAGGTAAATAAGCTTGCCATATGTAATGATAATACCGGTATTCATGTCTTGAGATTGTGCCTAAAGGTGAAGTGTGTGGAATCTATTGCCACCTAGTGGTGAAGTTGAATGTTGAAGCTGAATACCCCTCACCTAACACCCCCCTTCAAAACATGAAAGAGAACCTGTGGAACCTTCATTTGTCAGAAAAACTCCAAAGGTGTTTAGTCTGTAAAAAACATGGCAGCTTCTGTAGAGAGGATCCACTCCCGATGTAAAAATAAAGTATTTGAATATAAAGGGCCCATTCTAGGATAAAGAAAACAATTCATAGTTTAGATGAAACACACTAGTAAAAACATCACTAGGATTATTTCATATTCAATTTCTGCCAATGGATCCCTTTAGCCTAAATCTCACACGCTGGACCTTTAACTATGATTTTAACCGTAGAGCTGGGTGATCACACAAGAAGGCACAGCAGACATGCCGAAAGAAGAGGCCTCGCTCCAAATCGACCCCCTGACCCAGTGTGCAGACGTCCCAGAGGACGAGCTCCAGCCCCACTTTCACCACCGGCTGATGGAGGGCAGCTTGTACAGTAACTTCATCAACCCAGAGTGCGATACCTCCTGCCTGGGCGTCCCGTATGCTGTGACCACCATGGAGCCACTGTCAGCTCCAGGGAGTCTGGCCCTCAGTTCTCAGCCGGGTAGCCCAGCTGAGGGGGACTCTGGGTGCTGGCTCTGCAGCGACTCCTCCCTGGAGAAGGACTCTCCTTTGTACTTTAGCAAATACTGCACCCTGGGCAGCCTCACGCAGTCCAGTCCACTCACAGCAGAGCATGATGGGAGCTGGTCAACAAAATGTTCCTCTCAGCAGATCATCAGCATGGATGCCACTGGGGAAACACAGTGATTAGTGTGTATGAAGTAACTAGGGCAGGATAATAGTTAGAAATGTAGTTGTAAACAAAGCTGGCCCATAGGTTTACCCTCCAGACATGTCGTGCTTCACAACGCTGCAAACGGCTACATTAAATGCTTTATAATTCTTCATAGTCCAGTTGTTAGAAGCCATTATAACAATCAGCTATTATGAGATGCTACAGCATTGTTAAATGTAAATATATCAATGTATATCCTTTGTTACGCACTTGCAAAAATAAATAGCTGTCACAGATTTGAAGCAAACCTTTTTTTTTAGACCAATTGTACCTGAGTGAATATTGTTTTTTGTTCCTACATGCAATGACCTTATTGTATTTTCCTTGTGTAATAAAGAATGCAAACATTTTGTAGAAAGTTTTATTTACGCCAACACATACATAAACAAAGCACCATATAACCTTAAAGTCTGATACAGAAGTAAGCCTACCTGCCTCAGTCGTTGTGGCCATTTTATTTATTCCATAGCAAACACTCTGAATAACAAAAAGACAGCCAAGGCAGCAGATTCTATCATATATTACAGCATGCTGAATAGAAAACCTGGGAAAGAGAATTAGACAGAGCCATCTAGAGACACTAGTGAGATACAACAGTATAAAAGTGCCATTCATTATACAGCAGTTGAAATACTGACAATGAAATAAGCTAATTTTACATTAATTTGATGGAAAATAAAAGGGGGAAACAAAGGAATAGACCCTGTGAAAGAGCAAAATAAACAAGGGACATTTTCTTCCTTGAACACTGATGACAGCCAGCTTGCATTGTGTTGATGAAACTGGTACCGAGCTGTGTCCCTTGCACCACATAAGACAATTATTGTTTAAAAAGAAATAACCAGGGTGCTGAAGCACCCATCCCCTCCCAGCATTATGCGCCAACCGGCAATTAAGAACAAAAGATGATAGGTCAGAAGAGAGCGGATGGCACAGAATGTGTGGAGTTTAAATAGAAGTCTTTAAGCAAGTCCCGGTGTGAGAGGAGCACATTCATCAAGAGACTGAGAGGGGAGGTGATTCTTGTTAAACCCATTCCTTCTGCTGCAGCGGAGCAAGTCTTCTCCTTTACGATGGGGAGAACTTTTTGGCTTGTGCTCGAACTCTTTTTTCATATTCTACTCTGTTTTGGCTGAAAAGGAGTTTAAAAAAAATTATGTTAACATGATGTTATAATCTTTTACCCAAAACCACATATGAGATATTCTTATGTTTATACAAAAATGAAATTATCAGTTTTGACCATTTACACAAAAAGCAAGGCGTCATATTTTTTTTTAATATTTCTGTTCATGCTGTTAAGCAGGACAAATTTTAGACGAGTGTTAAACGATAAAAGACTAAAGATATGACACACAAAAATCCTCAGGTTCAGACCAACATACATAGGCTCTGTAGGTTTTAAATGTGAAGCATGTTTTAAGAGTCTTGTCAAACTGATTACTCATCATCCTGGTCACATTTACCAATGTGTTCTCATCAGGCAGGAGATTCATTGCCAACAAGGGCTGGTTAGCAATGCAATGGCAATGAGGAAAAAGCATTTCAAGTTACTTCGAAATAAAAGGTATTTCAGTAATGATAAAAGTAGATCTGCAAGTTTAAGACGGTCCAAGTTATTAACTTATATGACTTTCCTAATTTAGCATAGTGTCTGGATTTAATCTTCATCCTATAGATTTGTACTCTGTCTTCATCAGGCCTCTCACATGCAGTACACTGTGAAAACATTATACTCTAACGGTGTACTGTCTTAATTCAGGTAGTGTCCCAAATCACAATTGTTGTTCACTTGATTGAATGAATGTTTTACTAATCTGCCTACTGTCATGCAACATCATGCCCTAAAGTTTTCTCTCTATAACTGTGAGCTCTCCACCTTAAAGATGTTGCATGTTTTGATTAGACACTGTACAAATACAATTTAACTGTGTCCGTGTGGTGCTGTACACAGGAGATCAGAAGTTCACACACACTTCACTTTGTCAGCACCATGTTTGAAAAGAAATGAGCTCCAGCGTCACTTACCAGTAGATTGTGTAAGCCTCTGCTTGAGCTGGATCCTGGATATTTGGCTCATTTAGGAGTTCCTGGATACCTAATAAGATCTAAAGGATACATGAACCAAAGAGATGCATTTATTTCATAATAAAATATTTAACTAATATGGCAAGAATTCAGTCATTTCTTGTAAGATTTAGCAGACAAGATAAATGCAAAAATCCCAAACTATTTATAAACACTAAACTGTATTATTCAATCTTTCTACAATAATTGTCGAAATGTGTGATATGGGCATCCAGAAATACAATTGGTTGTTTAGATTTGAAGAGTGAAGCCACAGAAAAAAATACTGTTAAGAAAAGCAGAGTGGTGTTAATAATATGTGCTTGGCAATCCAAACCTGCTTTATTGTGATGGCCGGTCTCCAGTCTTTGTCCTCCTCTAGAATAGATAGGCATACTGTGCCTGATGGATACACATTTGGATGGAAGAGCGGAGGCTCAAATTTACCTGAAACACAATAACAAAAAGCATCCAGGTCCATTAGAAATGATCCATCGATCTCTACAAATCAAGCAACAATGAGTTAAGGGAAATGATTTGCTACTAAAATGAAAATGAGCAGATCCAACTCTGCTCAGGTTAATTATGAAATCCTAAACACAGATAATTATTACTACAGTTTTACCTCATTATTATTATAGTAACCCTTTAGCACAATATATTAAAGCTGTAGATATACATTTGGTTCATCACAGACAGTCTCATTCGGCCATTAGAGTTAGGGTCTGTGGTGACAGGGTTGGCTGTACATGGGCCATTTCAAACTGCAGTTCTGCTCATTTTCATATTTGTAATTGTCAGTTAGCAAACCAGATTGTTAATTGTTCAATCTGAAGGATCGAGATTAAAAAAAGGCTAAATGTTGTGAGAGCGGTGGACAGAGGTCCGGCAGTGCAACTCACATTTCGGCGGTGAAGAAGGATAGTCATCCTTGAACAACATGCGAAGTTTAAACAGGCCTCCTTCCCACGGAGTCTGAGGAAACACACAAAAACACAAAAGATTACCTTGTTGTACTACCAACCTGTTTAACTTTAACAACATGAACTATCAATTCCTTTTAAATTGTTTTTTTATTCACTACCAATGTTGCTGACACGTTAAGAAATGCAAGACACACCTTTACAGCTGTGACTGTTCTCTACTAGAACCGGTTTAAAACCATACATACTCCTTTGCATCAGCTGCAGGAAAGTCATTGTTTAATCAAGCTCATTTAGCAGGAGCTGCTCTGTAAGACAAATATTTTCCAAATGCAAACATATTCAAAACACGTTACCCCCTTCTTGCCAGGAATGGCACATTCCCAATTCATGAGATTCATGGTTCCATCTGGATTTTTTGTTGGTACAGCAACAAATCCCTGAAAAATTAAACAGAAGAGTGCAAACAGTCAGGACACCGGTATTTATAGAAGAATGGAGGTAGTAAGAAGACTTTCATAGAGAAGCCAGATATAAACCACTTACAAAAGGATGGTCTTTCCGCCATGCCTTGCGCTCCTGGGCAAGCCGGCTCAATGCAATGCCTGACATGATGTGAGGACTCCTGGGACAACAAAGGAGACCAGGTCAATTCATTTGAAACACTGGTCAGAAATCAAAATCATAAACATTTGCTGGCCATAGTTTCATTCATATACATGTTTGGGGCTTTTCTCTGCGTTATATCAATAAAAGAGAAACATTATGGCTTTTTGATCATTAATGACAATTGTAATTGGTAGCAGCAGTGCATGATTTCATTTTTTATTGTAGACAATCGCAGTTTTGATCTGTGGAGAAGTTCCCAGACAAGGTTTGATTTCGCTATAACAGTGGAAAGTAGGCGCCTTCTTCTTCACTGTGATAGTAGTGATTTGATGTGGTGACATGACACATGAGGATGAAACCTGACATTATCCCTGTGAGACACATGTAAACAATAAAGATCTTCATGTACAGGGATCCACAAGTAAATCAAATGCACTATACTCGAGTATAAGGAACTTTATTATGAACTCTCTGTGATGACAAAGATTTCGACAGTAACGATGCTCTGGATGTGATGTCCCGAGTGGAAACAACAAAACAAGCAACAACTCGTTACTGGTCCCTCATTAACCAACTTTACAAAAAAAGGAGGGTTGCAGCTTTAATTCGGACACATTCTTATATTCAGGGCCAGAATGCTATCTACTGTCCATCAACCACGTTGTGAAGGCGGCTTTAAGTGGGTTTATAGGGACATTTGTGTAAAGCTATGCGGGCTAATCAAGCTAGCGAGCGGTGATTCCATGCCCACACAAGCCGCTCTTTACGCGCCCCTTTTAAAACCCACATGGGCCCGGGAGGCGACGCCGTTAGCATCGGGTTTGAATCGTGGTCTCTGGGCGTTTAGTGCAAACTCGCTGTCAACGCGAACGCCCGCACACTTAACCGACAAAGCTAACTGATCAGCGAGCTAGCCGGTTAGCCGGGCGAGCTAACTCATGTGCGCCAGAATCGTGCTACATCCCGACGGGCGCTGGCGCTGTTAGCGGCGGTCACGGCCTGATGCAGCACAAAACTGCGCAAATGCACTTGATTTGAACGCAGTTTTTTTGCGGGGGGTGAGAAAATGTGATGGCTGCTTTTCGCCTGACACTTCACGGTGAATCTTCAGTACCAACCAACGGGGGTGTGAGATGCGGCTCGAGGGGGGGGGACCCAGACCACAAGCCATTTAGGAATAGAGACAAAGACCGCCACAGCTAAAAGGCGCACATTTGTGCATTACCAAACTAGCGAAAATGGCGCAAACTGAAGCGGGTAAAATGTCCCAATACACGACAAAATGGGCCCGCTGCGGTGCGGGGGTGCGCTCCTACCTTTCAGTATGGCTGCACTTGCTCGGGTAAGTAAGCGAAATGAATTATTCGTGCTCAGATCCCGTTAAACCTCGTAAAGTTTCCCTCCTGAAAAACCAGCCGCTCCGACTCCAGCTAGACACACACACAACGCAGCGACATGGTCATCCGTCCTTCACTTCCGTCTTCGTTTAAATACCCATAGGAAGAGCGGACTGCGCTTCGGTCGTCGGGTTTCAGGCTGAATCTCTCCAGCTGTCGTGGATTCAGCAGAAAGACTCCAGCTGCTGAACCGTTAACTGGTTTCTATGCTACTGGATTAGCATAGCCTCTGCTAAAAGCACCCAGCCCGTTGAAAACAGCCGTTAATCTTGCATTTGCGGTTGTTGCTCATCGCGCATGCGCACCGTGACTTAGTGGGTTGCGTGTCTAGAAATCAAAACAATGTGTTGTTATGTGTTAGAAATTTACGTGAGACGCGGTGTGTTTATTTCTCAATTTGTTTCGCCCTGTTTATTCAAAACCTTTTTTAAACATGATGTGAGATAAGCTTGATTTCATACAACAGGAAGACCGGGAGATTTCTATCTTGTTGAATGAAACATCTTTGGCCACACTGAAGGCCGTTAACCCAAACGGCGACGTTAAAAAAACAAAACAAGTTGTTCAAAATTACAAAATAACTCAAATCAAACCGACGTTAGGATTTTAGCGGTAAAACACATGTTCGTACATTTTGTTGTCATAATCCAATGCGGGGGGAAATGCAGAATTTTAAGAGTATATTTAAACAGGCATTCTTTTAGGCAACTACTTCGTAGCATCGAGTTAACACAAGAGGTCGCGATTTAACAAAAAATAACACTTGCTGTCACGATTCAAGTCTCTACAGGTGTAAACGTGTTATTCACATGTCACATATGGTTAATATTGAAACTTCTTATAATAAACCTCATCTTTAACTTTTCTGTATAAACAAAAATATGTTATATAATAAAAAAAGTAAAATTTCTCGAAAAAATAAATATACTCAGAATTGCTTTTTGATAAAGAATTATAACTTTTCAAAAAAATAAATATACACAGAGGCTTGATGACAACATTTTTATTGTGTTTACCTTATGCATGACCATATAGATCTATCCCCTTAATCTCATACTTAGTTTGTACATGTCTAACATTGCATAAGATCGTATAGAAGTGATCCATGTGTGATATGAGAACCTTATTCATTGATGTATCTGTTAGATTGAGGAAAAATGACACAATCATTCCCTCTGATTACAAGTGTGATCACCTTCAATCATGCATGACAGTGGTCTGTGGCTAGTAACTTGATTGGAAAACAAACTGGGCACTTTAAAAAGTATTAGGCTACAGTTTTGATAAGTTTGTCCATCACGTGAAATGATTACCAATGCCGAATGCTCATCCAGACAACTTGTTACCAGTAAAACAAGCAAATTAAAACATGTAACACTTAAAATCCCATTGCAGGAAAAAAAAAGGGAAAGCTTCATCCTATTAAAAGTGAGCAACTTTGCCGTCAGAGGGCGAAAAAGCAAGATTGTCTGCAACGCTCAAGCTCAGAACTGGATGGAGTATCTTTAAAAATGTCTGCGTGGGTATCAGTTCACGTGGAGCGGGGTGCACGAGTTGCCCCTGATGCAGTCACACAAGTATGTTAACGTGTGTGAGGGAGTGCAAGACGGTACATATTTGGAAGGCTTTAAAACACCATAGCAAATGTAAACATAGCCTAGCTCTGGCAGGAAATCCAGTCTACTCTCTTTGCAGATCTCAAATGTTGCACTTTAAAAGCCCTTGTGTGTGTGTGTGTGTGTGTGTGTGTGAGTGAGTCTATATCAAAAACATGCATCCATACTAGTTTACCCGACAATATAAAAATCGTTTTTAGTCAAGTGTATAAGTGAGTAAATGGAGGTTTGTGTGTCGTTAACAAGTCTATATGTACAAAGTGTGCCAGCATTAAGAAAAGTTTACTCGTCCCTGACTCTAAGATCAATGTGTGCGACACACATAAGACATTGGATTTTGGTCGTCGGGATAAAGGCAACACTAAATGATTATTTGTGAATGAAATATCCAACCTATCAAAAAAAATAAAATAAAAAACACATCAAACCTGAAAACAACTTTCTATATATAAAAAAAAGAAGTGTTCTAAAATGCAGTATTTACATTAACATTACAGGCTGTAAGCAATGTGCACAGTGGGGTTTCTCACTGTAGTGGATGTAATGCTGTGTACGAAATCTACACAATTCAAAATGCTCAGAAGAATCTATACCACTGCAGGAAAAAAAATACATGTTTTTTTTTCCTTTAAATGTAACAGTCAACTTCATAGCCAGCCAAGTATAGCTTTGTTATTGGTTTTCAAAACATGTTCCAGGCATGTTCTCAGTGAAAGACACCGTAGTCAGCATCAGCCGTTTCAACCCTAAACTTGGAAATCTCTATTGCTGTACAAACAATGCAAAACAGAAGTTAACATTATTCAGATTTTCTTTCTCTCTATTTTTTTAAAGATCCAGTATAAACAACTTCCATATTTTAGTTGTGTTTTCTATACAGTGTACAAAACGTGCAGTTTTTCTGTTAAGAGTTAAATATTAATATTGAATTTGGATTATTTACATCAAAACAAGAGAAATCCTCTGGATATGAACAGAGAGTCCTTCGCCACTGCCATCAAACAGTTCCAGTCCCCAAACATCAAACACAACAAATACTTCCCCTCGGAAAAGAAAAAGAAATCAAAAACAAGATGTTCCCCCAAACATATGAAACAAGCCATTAAAAAGGAAAACTCGGAGGTCCGTGGGAAAAATCTAAAAAACACCTCCGTCTCAAGGATGGTTTTCCCCCACACAGTAAACAGGAAATTATTGGTGGACACTTATGTTATAAAAACACCTTTGATATTTGTTTTTGGCAGTTAACTTTAGATTTATGAACATGAGGTCTCAAACCAAACTACAGGCTCTGAAGATTGATATAAACTTGCACTTTTACAACATTAAATCTTTCGCTCTTTACAAGACCGAAAATTCTGCATTTGCAATATTAGCAATATTTTGAAATATTATTTAGTAAAAAAGTTCAACCCTTATAGTACAAATAAGTGGACTTCCTGGAAATGTCATAATTTGTTGACCTCACATGACCTTATCAACGGGTAGTTGGGTGGCTAAGGTTGCAATAAAGAAAGTGAATGAAAAAAAGAAGTGTCCTGCATCTGCCGTCCCTCTCGGGTGAGCTTATTTAATCTGTGAAAACAGGACGTCTCTTCAGTCAAGGTCATTTTTCTCATCACCAATAAAAGGACCTGTACGTGATAAATTACCTAATGCCCCTTCAGCATTGCAGTCCGATCACAGGGACATTTTTTTGTTCCTTTTCTGACCATTAACAGTTACTGAGGAAAACAATAATTTAAATTCAAAGTAAAATGCCACCTCTCGACTACAGCCGACAAAATGCGGGACGTGTGGTTGGGATCCTCATGATCACAAATCTCAGTGTAACGGTTTGGAATCTCTGGAAAAGACGTATGTCGACTGGTTTTCGGGGGGTGAAGTTCACATTTAATAGCACGACTCTCAAACATGCACTAAAGAAATGCACAATTCCCTTCTTAACATCTTTAAACAATGAATTTTGAGTTGATACTTTTGAGTTATAAAGACCATACTGATCCCTTACCAGACCCTGGTGCTGGAGAGGAGAAATAATTCAACAGATGACCCTGAGTGAATCATTGGCCTTATACGATGACAGCCATTTTTATAGCATAGAAAAATTGTAGATTGCTATTCCATAATCTCAATAAGAAAAGAAGAAAAAAAACTTGCTGCAAATTCAAAAAGGTCCAGTTTAAGTGTACAGGCACAAATTGTCAGTAAACAGACTTATTTACATCAAGAAAAAAAAATAAAGGTGGAGGGGAAACAACATAAATGTACACCCCCCCTTTAAATCTCCATTGTGCCCGACGTTCTTCCACAGAGGTGATATGTTTGCCTCATAACACCTGGATGAGCATAATACTAAGTCCTCTTCACATCCGGGAACCCCTTTCCTGAAGAATCTGCAGAGACAAACACACGATAGAATGAACAACAACACAACATACAACATGCTTAGAAAGTCATTTGCTCTCCACAATCTCTACAGCTCCCTGTGCCTTAGGAGCCGACATTTTCTTTTACTAAAGTTCCCACATATCGGTTTAAGTCTATGTGCTGGTTCAAACACACTGAATGCAGAGAAGGGAGAAAAGGGGAAATGCTTGCATGGGTAAAGAAAACTAAAAGCAGTGCTAGAAACTACGCAGTACGTGACTGTTGAGCAAATTGTGGGTGAGCTCACATGAATGGTTGGGGCCACACTGGCTGAGTGAGCGGCGGGGGGGCACCACGGAACGTCATGCATTTAATTTCTGCACAGAGTTCTCAGGTAAGAGCAACCACACTGCCTGATTGAGACGCGTGTCTCAGGCACGTTTCCTGCACGTGAGCCGCAATGCTTATCTAGAGAGTCGGGGTCTCGCCTATTTCCTCCACGCAGCGGTTCACAGCAAGTCAGACTGTGGAAATAATCTTTCACCACAGTTTCAATGTTTTTATCTGTTGAATACGTCACAAACAAATATGTGCAACACTTCCTGTATCCGCTTTAAAGTAAATGCACTCTTTTGTTTCTGTTGAAGGAATCCATTAAAAAAGGTTTTTATTATTATTATTGAAGGATTTGGAGAGAGCTCAGCTTTATAGAGTTCTGGCTCTATTTTCTGGCATTTCTGGCATAGCTCTACTTTTATTCCAGGAAATACAGAAGGCCCCCAGCCGACCCCTCACATGTTAAACACATGCACCCAGTGGTGCCATAAACCTTGATGCAGAAAAGACAAGCACAGAGCCCCCAATGGCCCTGAACTCTGTGAGACACGAGGAAGAGCAAAGCTCAACCTGAGGGTCTTATCATGGCAACTATTTGGAATTATGATGGAAACCTTTATGTTTTCTTTTCATGCGACTTTACATAAAGAATATAGGAGTCTTTATGTGATTGCCGATGCCCCGCTAGAAAAGCAGTTTACCGATGCCCCGCTAGAATAAAAAGAAAAGATAAAATATCCTGTTTTTTAAGATGTTTTAAAAACAATCTAAATTTAGCAAAGGAGCCATATTCCTCAATTAATTTATTTTAAGCTTAGTATTTTCAAATTGAAACAGTATTATCCAAATAGATAAATACAGGAGCCCCTAAAAAAATATAATAGCTGAATTACAGCTTATTAGTTCTTAAAAACAATTGCTAATGAAATTACAAACAAAAGCTACATCTACCAGGACCTGAGTGCACCACTACATTGTGCATCAATGCAACGGTGGGTTCGGGCTACATTAATGGCTCATGTCACAGCAGTGTGAAAGCTGGACCGTGAAAGAGAAAGGGGAAAAGAAAGAGGGAGCGAAGAAAAGAATGAGGTTAGAGAACAGGATGCATGAATGTGATCATGTCTTAGCTTCTTATTTATTTTTAAAACACTGATCTTTATTAACTGTATATCGTGCATCAGAAAATCTGTGCAGCTGTCCACATCTGTCGAAGGGTTTTACTTTAATACTTCACTACAAATTACAGTCCACACAAGCTGCCTGTGTTTAATCCTCCCTCATTCAAAAGACAGTTCATTTTTGTATTGCATGCGCTCCTTCTCTCCCGGCTCTTTGCTTTTATCCATTAGTCACTGGCACGCATGCACGCACACAATAACTGAACGGTAAATACTATTTCAGCTTCAGTTCAATCTTGCACTGATCCAACTGGAATAGCAGCTACTCAGTTTAATTTATTCAAAACACAAAAACATGTGATGCATGTTAAATAATTTGTAGAAGCTAGATTCTAGTTGATATTGCATCAATTTTATCACTATTGTCCAGCAAAACTACAACTACCAGTACTTTTAACAATAGCCGAGTGGTCTACCATTCCCTTCCTTTACAATGTCACTGAATGAAGAACAATGGTCAACTGCAGCGACTGATGACTCAGCATTGCCTTCCACTAACTAAGGCTGTGCGCATGAAAATAATTGCACAGGGCTTATTTACACTACTGAAACAGAGTTTGTCTCATCTAGTTTCAAAGAGGCAGCGGCACTTGCAAAGACATATTCAACCTCTCTTAGCAAGAACCATCTGGATTTTGCATCTGGCTTCGTCTCGTAGATTCTAGCTAAATGCAGCAAGGAGGCAGGGGAGAGGAAGAGGAGGACAAGCTCGGGAGGTGAGGAAGAGGCACTACGAGCAGTTGAGCGCTCACCAGTGAGTCATAAGTGCTCAACCCTAATCAGAGTCATTCATTTCATAATCCGTCTCTTCGTCCTCGCTCTGAGCAATATGCGGCATGCAGACGGCAGAGAAGAAGACAAGAGAGGCACGTTGTAAAATGATGGAAATGAATGGAGGAGAAGAATTAGAACAGAAGGGGAGAAAATTAAAACTAATGGGTCATATTCAGAGGGGGATTTACATATTCATCTAGGGCAGAACACAGAAAAAAAAAGGAAATGTTATCCACGGCACCTTTCTCATGCACTACAATCCGCTTTATCATCTACATAACATATACGAAGGACTAAGGCAATTTAGAATTCAATTTAATTTTTTTTGTAGTAAAGCTGGAAATCAGTGTCTTAGGGCATAGCGCCGCTGGTCTTCCACTTCAAAAGATGCACTGGTAACGTTTCATCATTCTCTTAAAATAAACAGCAGAGTGAATATAGGGTTAGCGGTGTGCTTCTTCATGTGTAGCTGCCTTCAAGGAGTGAGGCCCCCGCGGGGACACGCTGATGGGAGTTTGAATTCCTCAGGGCGTGCCTCCCGCTTCGCTCCCAAAGCCCTGGAGAAAATGACAGACCGTACGCCGCTAATATGCAGACCTGGGCTCTTCTAACACTCCTAGCTTGGTATATGCTGAGTTTGTTTCCCCCTTTCCCACCCTCTCTTTTATCACTCGTGGTACAGGCAGTCTAGTTTTTAACCGAAGCTCTAAATATTTACAATGTTCTCCTTCATAGAGATCTCTCATCAATAAACTAGAGGTGCTCTCAGTCCCCTGGTGGCATATTCATAAATGCAGCAATTTTAAAACCTCCAGCACAGGCCATCATTCACACATGTTTGCTGTGGCTAGATTTTCAAACGGCCTCTGCACACCCTCACTCTCACTCTGAAACACACACACACAAGCACACTTACCTTAGCCTTCTCACTGGGCTCACTGTTTGTCCCGTATGATTGATTGTGCAGCTCCTTGGAGACTACACACAGGAACTCGGCTTGGTCTTCGTTTCCGTAGTTGTAAGAGGAGCCTATGCTGACCAGCTATGGAGAAACGAGAGCAGAGTACATGGGGAGATTTAGCCTTCGACTGAGGGAAGTAGAAACAAAAATGGGGTTTGTTTTGGTGGGAAAACAGGTTCCTGCAAATTATATTCCGTATTACATTAAAAATGGCCTTTTACAAAGATCAATCTAATTATTGCCTGTATATATTTGACGTGAACGTTTTTTTTTCTCCATTTTGAGCATGTTACCTCAGTTTTTTTTTCCTTGATTGGATAGATATCATTTACCTGAATTAATTCATGGAGGTGTGCTACAAAATGGCTGTATTTTTCAGGACCTGCAAACATGTCAACATGTAAATCCAAAGTCAGAACGCTGATTTAAATTACTGAGAAAACTCCAAGGGTTGACCTAGGTAAAAACAGAGGAATAAAATAATCTAGGGTCAACACAAATAAACTAATTAATAAAAAAAGGAAAGAGTACAAAGACACTTGAGAAAGAAAAATACATGATCAGCAGATAGTCACTGACAGATTACAAGTGCAGGGACAACAGGAAGCATACATGCTGGTTGAAAATCAACAGGGATTGGTGGAGTTTACTTGTTTAACACAACAAAAAGTAAAAGTGAAAAACAGTATCTTCTACAAAGCAAATAACGGAGCAAACCACAAAGTACAGCACATCCATTCATTGTTTAAGTTCAGTGTAACCATGACACAGAGGGAGTGTGGAGGATTCACTCCAATGCTTCAATAAGCACGTAATTTGAGATCGATATAACTGGCTTGGTATTGATGGAGCTTACATTTCTACTGTGGTTTCTGTCAGTTTCTTATTGTGTGCACCTACTGTTCAACTACCACTATATCACAAGTGTTTACATGAAATGGGGGCAATCCAAATTCAACCAGATGGAATCACCAGAAGGCTAGATGGTAATGTCAGACACAAAAGAGGAGTGTTGTGAGAAGCTCCTACAAATGTCGTTGGGAAAAATATCATAGTGACTTCTACGCTTCCTGTTGCCAGTCAAATCACCAAATCAAAGAGACACAGAGCACACAAGTTTATAAATAATCTGCGTGCACACCTTCAAAAGAAAACAGTCATTCCTCTTCCTGAAGAATTCCTCTTCCTGCTTTTACTGCTGACTGTGAAGAGTGTGTGTACATAGTGCAGGCTGGATGTATACCCTCAGTAGCCAGGTGTGCATGTTCAGACAGGCATGGCCTCATTAGCCACTGCTGCCGGAGACTTGTTGTTGTTAAATGATTTATCTCACATTATCAACGCAGCTTAAAAAAGAAATAAGTTCAACTGGCTACCGTGGATCCTACACTGTCACACTGCAGAGGATTCAAAACACACACACACACACACACTATGACTTTCAACTGAATATACTCATGGATCAATGCTCTTTTTTTAAGATCTTAAGACGACAGTAGGTCATTAAAGCGATCTTCTGTGGACCGGGCTTAGGTTTCTCTGAGTTTCCCCATCTGACTTGTGTAAGGAGATAAATGCGGTTCGTCGTCTCAGAAAGAAAGATTTATCAAACATTTTCTCAAAAAAGAACCACCACTATGTTACAGCACAGCCCCCAAAACAGCCAAGTGGCAACATCGCAGCAGAACACAGAAAGCTTACACACTGTGAACACGGTATGAATAAAAATATAATATAATCATCAATTCACAAACAAGAAAAAGGTGTAGTGTTCTTTAAGCCTCACTGGTGAGCAAGCGGTACAAATGAACACTGAAAAGGAATCAACTGAGAAGAAAACGATAAACAGCTAAAGTGTCTACTTGGGATAAAAAATGGCCGACAAGGGGACCATGCAGTGACCAGCCCGTGGACAGTAATTTGTGGGACACACCTCTCCGCTGTTGTTTGGCAAAGCAGGCTCCTCTCCCTTCACCTCCCTTGACACAATCAGCAGAAACTCTGACTGGCGGGCCCGCCCGTAACCTATACTGACAAGCTGTAACAACCAATCAGAGCACAGAAGGGATGGCCGGATCACGTATGCGGACATTGAGAAAGATGTGATTTGCTGTTTGTTGGCTTTTTACCCCCCAGCCATTTCCAACATTAAGGATTAGACCGCCTTGCATTTTTAGCATAGCGGAGTGGGTGAAGCACATGAATGGGAGGAATGCTGCTGTGAGCTCGCAGGAAGAAGATTTACCTGTTCAAACTTCCAGCCGTCCGACATGGTAGAAACCATCTGTGTCAGCTCCTCCTCCTGGCACTGCAGCACCCGATACACATGTTTCACCGGAACCTGAGAGGACAAACGGACACATGAGAGAAATGAGAAGGAGAGAGAAGACAAACCGTTCCCAAAAGTCATGGAACAGATATAAAGAAAAAGATGAAAATCCATCATCTTCACACAATCATACCTGTGATGTTTTGCAGTCGCGTTCCCTGATCTTGTCCTTGAGGAGCTTTATTAATGATGTAATGTTGTAGAATTCGGCTTCTTCCAAAACACCTTGAAATGGTGAGAAAATAAACAATTATGCTTTTTTGGAGGAATTATCCTGCTGCTGCTTCAAATACCAGTAAAGATTAAATGAAAACAATAGCATCAACTTCTAATGGATTTTTTTTTAATTTATATTGCACATATGCTCTGGTAAAGCTGAAATATTAATGTACATTTATTGGAATCACAGTCATTTCAGATATTAAAGCATCAATCAGAAGATGTTAAAAGGAGATTAAAAACTATTTTGGATTTGGAATAATTTAAGACAATACCTTCCTCTGCCAAGTCCCGATTGAGCACCAGTTTGCCATGCCTCAAGTAGTTCAGCACTGGCCCAAAGTATGTTGGGTCTCTGTCTATGAGATAGGCACCAGTTTCATCCTGAAAAACAAATGAAGAAGAAAACAATAATTTATTTCCCACGTAATATCTGATTTTTGGGGATTTAGTCGTTGACAGAAGGTGACAAAAGTGAACTTGATCCTCTCAACCGACTCAGAGGATTCCTTTAAAACAAGAAGGTCAATGAGCAGGCGTGTACGGTCATCGAAACTTAATCTGGGGACAAAAACCCAACACTGTGCAGCCTTGAATAATACCCAAGGGAAGATAATTATGAGGTCAGCTCCAATGCCGATAATCTCTACAGAGGTTGACAAGAGATGTGCACACGGAGTCACACACACGCACAGAGCAGCTCTGGGAGATCATCGCACTACTCCCACAGGCCTTGGGTTTGATCTTGATTCTATCACAACCACTGGGTATTCCCCTATTTCTATAAGTACTGTGATTAGACCGTCTTTGTCTCGTGGGGAAACAGGAGGATATAACAATTAGAGCAGAACAGAAAAAGATTTGGAACAGTAGGCTGAATCCACCAAGGGGAACATGAGAAAGCACCTTGGCTTACAACTGATGTTCAGCCTCGTCGGCTCTATTACATAGTTGGCCTCACAATAAAATTCAGTCAATTTCAGCATTAGTTTGAAGTGTTTCTTTGGCCTTTGCTTTTACTTGAATCTAAATAGTAAAGTAGCAACTGATAATAAGGGGACTTGCTGGAGAATAACACAAAGTAAATGGTGCAACAGCCAGGAATTGAACCAGGGACCTGCTGCTCAATCTAAACAGCTTTACCATGTGGTAAAGGCCCAACAGCATTTTAACCATTTTAAAGTAGATGGGAATAGTTTCTTATTGATATTAAACCTTTGACAAAGAAATGTAACTGAAGCTTGATATTTTACAGTTTAACAAAACACTTTTTTATAAATAACTGCAAGTAAAAATAAAACAAATACAAAAAAATGTATATAGAACTTGAATCAAGAAAATACATATTTTATAATAAAGGTAAACCTAAATGGAAATCTTTTGTGTATCGTTTAGTCTGTAAAATAAAGTTTGGTAGGTTTCATACAGGTGCATATTGGCAAATATTAACATGGATACTGACGATGTGCAAAAAGCTCATATTTGACAGGATGTTTAACTTTGCATGAGTGTTTTGCTGCCGGTGAAATCTTGGTAAAATAGCAGCAAAGCTCTTTGCCGCAATGTCTGACAATATTTACACAGGAACAGAGCAGTATTGTCACACTCCAGGCCATGACCAAAACCAAACAGAAGGCTTAGTCTTCACAGCTAACCGTATGTGCATTCATACAGCTCCCCTTCGCAAGTCAGAGGATGGATTCAACTCACAACCCATTAATGTGTCCAATAATGAGAGAAGCTCCCAGTGCATTTCTTTTGTAATGAATTTCAGAGCCCTCTTGGCTGGTTGACCTCCTTTCTGAGGCAAAAATATTAAACTGGAGCCCAGTGGAGGACTATTCTGGTCTCATTGCCCTGTGTCAGTTCCTTACACTTCTATAGTTGCTAGAGTTTAGGGACAGGTGCAGGTGGGCCTGCATGAGGAGACAGACAAAGCCAATACTGCATAACTCTGACAGTCCAATATCAGTCCTCTATATATGCCTGATTTTTGTCTGTTTTTAATTAAGATCCATTAATTTCTTGGAAAATGGTGAAAGCGACTGGGAAAAAAAGCCCTTGCAAGCCATTATAGAGTGAAAGAAAAAATCAACATCCTGGATCTGCCTCATTGTCCAGACACATGTCAACATTTAATGGGTTCTTTCATGGTCCCTGCCCCATCCCTCGACCGGTTTTCTGATAAATCTGTTAAGTAGTTTTTGCAGAAGCGCTACCAGACCATATATATGTCGTTTCCTCAGATGATACTTGACAATTAGTAAGCAGGTTGGGTTTCAGGGTTCCTGATGAAGTGCATACAACCTCACTGTCAGACAAGAATAACAGAGTCCTTGTGTTATTATTCACATCTTTGCTCATCATACTACAACGATAAGCCAAAATGTCAGCGGTGAAAAAGATCGAGTGCACTGCGTAAATAAACTGTTGCATACTGCTTCAAAAAACTCCCACTGAACAAACACACAACGCTAACATATTTAAACTGTACACTTCTGTAAACTTTCTACCTCCTGTCCTGTTGTGCTAACAAGCCTGTAGCTGGTCCTCTGGGCTCATATGGGGAACTTGGGGCGACAGTCCCTCGTTTACAGAGAGATGATTGTGGGGGCTCTGATGTGGACTCGCATGCACAAAGGGAACAGTGTATTTAATTAAAAACAAAAGGCTATGTCTCTAGGGGCCCCAGCTGGGAAGCACTGGGCAACAGACGAGTGGGGACAGTCAGGGAATAAGAAAAGGGCCGCTGCTGGGATTAACCTTACACAGACAGCAAAAGGGATGGCCAACAACAAAACTACTAATAAGCTGTTATCAGATACGAAGTCCGGAACATGTTGCACTTTCTCAGTATTTTGCCTTTCACACATCCAATTGTTCAAGAGATGGGTGCAGCATGCAGGAGGCCAACTCTAAACTGTTTTTTGTTTACACCACATCACACTGGCAACAGCTGTTACCACTAAAACCTCTTGAATCTCATCTTCCCTAGTTGGCATCTTAGATCGTGTCCCAATGTTCACACATGTACCTCCTCCAGAGAAAATACAGAGGAGCTGGGGAACTCAGTGCATGTCTTAAAGCAGCTATCATCACACAACATAGACTGCATGAAGACATGATTTGGTCTTCATGAACACAAATGTTGTGTTTGGTTGCACACAGGTCCGTGAAGTGAGATCCCATCACAAGTGGACACAGCTCTTACAGAATTGCATCAGCCGATACTGTTGAATGCCCCTGCGCATGCGTGGGTGAACTTATCGTCAATCTGTGGTTGTTGGGCTGATGGTGGCTGAGTGAACATTTCAGCATATCGCCCCAAACCTACAATCTAGGAATATTAATTTAGTGATATTTGTGATGAGCGATAAAACAGGTCTGCAGCACCTTGAAATTGAAAAGCAACAAACTATTATCACACAAAAAATGCACGGAAAAGTTTCAACACTTCCTACAATGACCACCAGAAACAGGTCGGTCAGGCTTGTTAAATGGAGGTTTGCCGTTTGGTATTATTCAAATTTTAAACTGCCATCATTCCGTACACAGTCCCTAGAGCGACTGAAACCGCAGGCCTGGCCATGACTAAGTTTAAACTGAAGACAACTATAAATCTACATAAACAAAAGCAAACTAGAAGGGCGGCCTTCACAACAGAGGAAAGAGCAGTGAATTAACGTTATCTTTCTTCTCCTACATGCATTACATATCCTCCAACAGGAAATACCATGGCGACCCACCCTCCAAGCACATGACGTCCAATGAGGCTGTCTGCAGTCACATTAACACTGAAAGTCAATGCTTAATTCAACCAAATTCACAAGATGGAGCACACTTCCTTCTGATTACAACAAAAGGTGAACAACAGGACTTTGCAAAATGTCATAGGCTCTCTTATAGTGGTACAGATGGCTAATAGTAATTATCAAGCAAACGACAACAACATGATACAAAAACATGACACTATCACACGAGGGCATTCCAATTTGCTCAGGCCAAGGAGAAAAAGAATGAGAGCTTTATCAAGTGCAGCTCGGCCTTCACTGCAGACGAGCCGGAACACAAGCCCCCTGCAGAAAACAGTGTGTAAAGATGTTGCAGTAGATCTTTGAAGTCACATGACTATAGCTACTTAGCCAAGTGGAAGTCTGATCCTTGTAGAGTGGGAGCCAGGAGTCTCTCTGGAGTACAGGCAGTAATGGCATAGTCAAACAGGCCTTCATCTTTTAAATAATACACACACATCACAGCAGGGCTATATTGTGTGAAACTATCTCTTATTTCACAATATTTAACTGCGTCATTTGAACGTGTGCCTGACTTTTCACCGAGGCTGAGAGGAGCTACTCGCCTTTCTACCATTTTCCGCCCAGAGGCCGCGTCATTGGTGAGTTCCGTAGCTAAATGAACATCTCATTTTCAAAGTCCCCTAAAAGCTTTGCTGTCATGATGAGAAGCAGTTAGGTAGCTAAGCTGACAAGTCACTGCAACCTGGAGCTCTCTGATGGCAAAAGGAGAAATGTGACGTGAAATAGAGAAACAGAAGTTTAAAGTGAAAGAGATGCACTCACTGATTAGATTGTGCAGGAATTCAAACCAGCATAATTTTTATGTCTTGCAGCATGGCAATAATCAATTGTAGGTGCCTGGCTTGTGTAAATAAAGTGTCTTTAGAATGATAAAGGCTTAAATCGCATCTAATTTGCCAGCAGCACTATGCAGTGCCCTGTTGAGCACTTACTGCAAGAGGAGCAGTAGGAGACGATATTACCGTTAAATATTTACGTTGCCTCCCACAGTGTGCTCAGGCATGACACACAACCTGAATCCGGCATTAAATATGGCCATATTTTTTTCACACATGCTGCGGAGAGGCTCGGGCAGCGAATGGATATGAATATGAAAATAATAAGTTGAGGAAACAAGGATTCTTTGTGATGGGAGCGCTTGAAAAATTGATGCGGCTCTGAGAGCTGGAAAGCAGGTTCTATACTTGAGTGGCCCAGAGTTGAGTAGTTTGAGAGCAGAAGTCTGCCAAAGGGATAAATGCCCACTGGTGTGCATCTCTCAAGCTTGGTGACTTGACAGCTGACAATTTTAAGAGCAATTCCAGCTTATGAATTAGTGACCAAACCCTTGTAAACCTACAAACAATATCACTCGCACAACAGCAAGTAGTAGCATTAGTCAATTTTAGGATAACCAACCTAAAAAGACTTATAAGCTGTTAAGGCTGTGCACGTGACAGCACTTCATCCACTTTCGCCCTGGTCTACCCCAATGTGCAAAACAGGCTCCAGTCAACAGCATGAATAATGCAGCTCTCCTCAAGAGTCCTGCTGAAGCACATCAGCCTGCGTGACTGAGAGCTGAACCACTCGTTTCTTTGGCTGGGAAACACAATACTGCATCCCCCCCTAAAAACAGAGCTCTCCACTGATCTGTCACTCTGCTGAGCTTCCTATTCACATGCAGTGTTATATGAAAACACATGGCTCACTTGCAAATAAGAGGAAATAAGGTCAAAGTATATACTTTGAGACCCAGGGACAAGAAATATAATGCCCAATAATAGCCTGTCCTTTACTGGGATAAATCCTAAACCAGGCTGTCGGCAGGAGAAAGGTACAGTAATGGCTTGAGTGACTGATGCGTACTTAAGACAAGGGATTGAGATGGACTGATCCGTTGCTCACGGGAGGATAAAGCAGCAAAAAAGACAAGCTGATTATTCAGAGATTAAAATATTTGCATGAAAATATGAGACGAGCCTTGCTTTCAGCTCAACGTGAAGGGGTGGCAGGGGTGAAGATTAAGTAGAGGAAAAAACAATGAATAATGGAGCAGTGAAATGAGCCGTGAAAACCAGGGCACGTTTCACTATGTATACAGACACTAACAAATTGTTTTTGACAGAGCTGGCGGGGGGCCTTGCAAGCAGGCACGCTGCTTTTAAGAGAGGCAGATGGACGAACAGAGAGATGTCTGATTCTGGAGATATTGAGGCCGTTCACAGGGAGATGAGTGACTTCACCAACCCACCACAACCCCCCCATCCTCCGCCCCCAGCTCTCAGTTGTCAGCAGCAGCTCACCCCACTTGGCAGTGACTTATGTACTCATTAGGGGAGCCTCATCACCAGCACAGAGGCCGATTACTACACAGCAAACAGAGCCAAGAAACAAGCGAACCTCAGGAGATCAAGGGAAACACACACACACACACACACAAATTGATCGAGCAACACAATCTCCTTATGTGAAGGTTGATTGGTTGGTTAATTATTGGAATAAGGCTTGTAGATGCTGTGATCAGTGGAATAAAAGATATAGATGGACCAATACCATATGATATAATATAGAATTATTTGGGGGGGAGATTTGTTGGTATTGAGCCAAAATAAAGTTGAAGCTACAATTGTGAACTGTTAAAGCTGAATAAATTAACCAACCCTTCGTTTAAATAATGAAAAACTATTAACACGGAAGTGACCAGTAACTGGTTGGAAGTAGTTCATATCATCAATACGCTGATAATGAGGGGATTGTTTTTACTGTCACTATCTGACAACTCGCATTTAATCGGTTTGGAGATGGGGAAAGTTTCCAATTACTGTGGCTACTTGCTAGTCACATGCAAAACAAATGTTAAATAAGAGACGATAGTTATTTCCCCAATACTTAACACTTTAAACACCACACTCTGGTGACCACAACAACTGGTATCTTATATAATTAAAACATAAAGACTAAGCAACGATCACCAGGCTAGCAGCAACATCGCATGTCATGTGGTGACTGTCGGAATCTAGCTAGCTTAGACAGCTAAAGCTAGCTAGCGACAAAAGAAACCAGTTAACGCTGAATATTTGAATAAACGCTTGTTTTCACAAGGGTCGTCATGTTGCCAAAGTAGCTGGTAGACGCAGTTATTAACGAGTATAGTCGCTTGAGGAAGATATGAGGTATAAAAAGCTGGTTTCACGGAAGATAAAATGCAGTTAACTTAGTAAGGCTCCCAACTACCGTGCTAACTAGCTTAGCATTTACCTTGTCGGAGTCGAGCTCGGGGTCAGCCTGGCTCAGTCTGTACAGAAACGATTTGGGATCCCGACACAGCGTCTGTCTCGTCGTGAGAAAATACGTGCCCCCGACGTTCAGGCGGATCCACTTCGAAGCCCCGACGCCCGGTGACATGTTCCTGTCCGCCGCCGAGGAATGGGCCACACATCTCCGGTGAACGGAGCCGCTCGTCTCGGAGCTACTCTCTGCCATCCCTCACTCTCTCTCTCTCTCTCTCCTCCGCCCTTGCCTCGGCTCGGCTCGGATCTGTCTGACAGGAAATATCCGAGCAGCAGCCGCTGACTTGGGGAGTCCACGGTTCATGCAAAGCAGGCAGCCAGCGCCTGGGCCACTCCTCCTGACACACTCCACCAGCACTGACAGATGCATAAATTATTCCAGAAGAAACGGGTCCTCCCTGGATTGAGCCAATTCTATATGGGGCACTGATCCCCTGCTGCTGAGACCATAATGTCGACGGTGCAGGGTTTTATGATTGTTACACAGATCATGGATTTAGACCACGCAGGGTTAAAGTGCATTTAAGTCATTTCCACGACACGAGCACTGAGAACGGGGCCGGTACTTTATTTACATGCTGCAAAACAAAAAACGTGAGATGCCATTGCCACTGATTTCCCTGTGTCATTGACTGTGGTTGTTAACAGAAGACAGGACACATGGCTTTATTTGTATGCCTAAATCCCTACATGCTTTAATTACTGGACTACCAAGCATTAAGTGGAAAATTCATCATTCAACATCTACTGACCTAGCGCACAAATAATCAGAGAGAGAATGAACAGATTCATTAAATTATCAGAATATGATTAAATCACTGAGCAAATAGAAAATGTATGATATAGTAAGAAAAAAGCTGTAAAATATTATAGTTTACAATAATTATTCACATTCAAAGGCTTTACATCTCAATACATACACAACATGGCCCCTGAACATGACTTCAATCCAAATATGATTCATATATTAGAATTTAAATAACACAGAATGAACTAGAGGCTAAACAATAGCCATCAAATAACCTTATACAAGAATAAAAATACAAAAACTGTATCCTAATATCATTGCATTACTTGCTTCAGATTTTAATAATACATCATCTGTACATCACAGTTCTAGTCAGTTACAAGCCAGGTAGAGTTTTCCATACACAATGTAACCGACTGCCATCGACTTGATTCAAACAATTTCTCTAACTAGAGGAAAACACTTCTCTAGTGCTTTCTCAACTTTATAGACAGATACAGCAATTTTCATCGGTTATTTGGATCAGATAGATATCCTTTAACTGACATCCAACCACATCGAGCCCCGGGCCCCAGGGCCTGAGGGTCCTATTCACCTATACTCCAGTCACACACTGCACAAACAGACTCAGCTGAAGGAAGAGGACCTTTGGGAAGGACCTTAAGGTATTATGTCAAAAATTAAAAGCATCATGATAATACATATTGCTAAAACAAGAGCACAAGTTAAATCAATCGCTTTAATTTCTATTGGGCCAAACGTCTGAATGAAAACAAAAACAAAACAAAAATATGGGCTAATAAGCCCAACGAGGCAGTTCTGCCACCTTGTCCAGGGACGACAGCTTTATTGTGATTGCTTCCGAGAATGATAGTATGTGTATGTATCTCTGTTGATGAAAGTTTTCTGTTCAGCATGGGGTGGTCAGCACATAAGATTTTGTTTTCAATAGGACGTACTGAAGATGAGCCGACTATCCCACCGAAAAAAAAAGGAAATTGAAAGAATTCACACCACAAAGAAATAGCCAGTGAATGGTACAGAACAGCCAAATCATCCAATAATATTCGCAATGGTTGCCAATGCAGTCAAAAATACCCACCTTTAAACTTGAATAACCTATAACTCCAGTGCCCTAGGAGAGAGAAGCGGACAAAGCTGAGCTACAAAACTGGCCATGCAGGAAAGATAAGCAAGTTATGATTAGAAAGTACAAGCTAGTGGCATGTTTACCCACCCCCTGTTAGCAATACATCCTCAGTAACAGCTACGGAAGGCTCACACTTGTACAGAGACTTATTCAGACCCATGTCTCACTGCAGACCAGCACTCTGCTTTGTTACATAGAGACCTTAACTGGACTGCAATAAGCAAGTACCAAGAGACAAAAAAACAACTCAAATAACGTGGGAACATTTGGGCTCTGACAAAAAAATATATATGTATGTATATGTGTAGGATTTGAGTTTGGTAAACGTGTGAGACTGAATCAGCTTACACTATTAGTTACAAGTATGGAGTATATGCACTAGAAGTGGGGCCTGACAACAGCTTGCACATACGATGTAGGATTAGGATATGGTTTAATTAAGATAACAGGATAGGCTCTGGTTCACAAAAGCTAGATTTTGTGTTATGGTATCATTGAAGCAGGAAACCAGTCCTTGCATTTGAGATAGTCCTAGCAGTACCCAAGCTTGTTTCACTCTACAGGACAAGCTTGCCCTTCTTATTCCTTCTGCAGACTGTACAAAAAGCAGATGTGCATGGTGGCAGTCTTATCATCCATACATGGAAAAAATGCAATAGAAGCCTCACAGAGAGCACAAAGAACAAGCAAAGCAACCCTGAATCCAAAGTTGTATTTTTCCCATGGTTCTACTCAGGAAAACAAACAAGGTCTAGATGCCAGCGTCTCTAAGAGTTTGTTTACACTGCGGTGATGAAGGGCACTAAAGAGGGTGTTACTCTGCTCAGTGATTGGCCTCAGAGCTAAAGAGGAGTGGCCACAGGAGGAACTGTACTCCTATAGGCCAGGGTTTTGGTGCCTTTGATAGATCTTTCTCCACACTTCCTGGATCTTCTTGCACCATCTGTCAGCATTTCCGCTGGGGTCCATCAAATAGTATGTTCGGTTAGGCTGTAAACGTCAAGAAGAGGAAGAAAAATATTTTAAAGATTGATCTTAACGTGATAACTTTTTAAAAGGGGGAAGTGTCAACATATGGAGGGAGGGAAGTGTACAGCACAGACATCAGAAATAAACAGTCAATTACCGTGTGAACAAAGAAGGTTTTGAAGTTCTTGGCCTCAGGGCGTAACTCTAGGGACCAGGGAATCTCCCCTTTCAGGACCTTGTTAACAGGATCCACGTAGTACAGGTGTGGTCCCTCTGTGAGAAGCAGCTGTCTCCGCCGAGCAAACAGACCCTGCAATGGAATGCCACACAGATCAGAACATTATACCACCAACAGAGGGGGCTATTAGGCAAAAGAGACTTTCCACGCCACAGCAGGGAATTCCCCTTCCCTTCACTTCCTGACTGCTACCAGGCTGAGCAATGTTATATGAAGTCACTCTGCTGAGAAATACAGTTACCTCATACAAAGGTTGGACAGATTTGTTCTTCTAAGAAAATGTACATTTTATTACTCATGACTTCAGTGGGGTCCAAACATCTGAGATGACTTTGACCATTCACTTAGGTGAATGATTTTGGACTGCTGTACACCCTACAATAATGCAAAATAAAACTAATACAGGCTTGATTTTACACACCTTTCGTTTATCGACTGGACCCATTTTGAGGATCAGGTTATTCTCCACAAACTGATGCCTGAGTAAAGAAGCAAAACCAGATTAGTGACAACTTTTCCTTCAAATACTAAACATGAGCCACAAATACATACATGCAAACAGATTGATGTAGAGGGGGGGTTTACCATAGGTTTCCACAGGTCTGTTTATCAAGCAGTAGTTGCTTCTCCTCCTCAGTGAACTGCAGGTCCAGCTCAAAGGAGTTGTTGTCCAGGTCGTGGATGTACTGCTCGATGTTACTGCTGGACCTCTTTGGGGGCGTCGATTCATGTGGCGACAGGGAGTGTGATGAGCTGGACTGGGCCACCTGCATGTTGCTGAACTGGCTCAGGAGATCATCGTACTAAGGTGGGAAATGAGATCAGAGAGAGAATATAAATTGTGTTTGTGCGAGTTTCGCACCTAAGGCGGCAATCGTACCAATCATAAAAAATTACTGGAATCTTACATTTCCATAGCAGTCCTCATCATCCTCGGACATGGCTGGCAGATAGGGGGTGAGCTTGGGGGGCGTCTGTATGTGTAGGTCACTCCAGGAGATGGTATCGAAAAAAGGGTGCTGTTTCAAAGGGTCGTACCCTCCCATCTCTTCGCAGCCAATCCGCTTGGAAGGATCCAGTGACTGATGGTAAGAGAGAAACAAATGTTTTCATTCCCTAGAAAGACACGGCTCTTTAAAATACATGACCAGCAAATATAACAAAAATGCCAAATTCATTTCAGTAACCTTTGGTTGACGTTTACATATTATATTTGACAACTCACCAAAAGCTGTCTGACGAGATCCTTGGCTTTGGGGAAGAATTTCTCTGGAAATTCATACTCCAGCTTGATTATCTTCTGGAATATTAGGTACTCATTTCTACAATAAATAAATCACAAGAGGAAAATAACATTAACAAGATTGTAGGGAAGTGTTCCATAAGTGAGATATTGTTTGCTGAGGCAAGGTTATTCTCCCACTTAGAATTTGTTGCACTTGAAATAATCATTAACAGTTAACTTAAAGTGGGGAAAACAGCAATAGAACATGATCAGCCATTATTGAAGCAGGAATTAATGAGAATTAACTGAACTGTGAAAGCAACATCCCCTCATTACTTACCCAGCTCTGAACGGTGGTAAACCAGCCACCAGTTGATAGATAATACATCCCAAAGCCCAGAGGTCCGAGCTACGAGAAGAAAAAGGCAAATAAAGTTAAGACGTAAAGCCTTTTTATCAGACAAACATTGAAACAGAACTGTGAATAGCAAGTGTATGAGCTGCATGATGATCAATTCTAGTTACCTCTTGCAGGCGGATTTCTCTGTTAGCAGCTCTGGAGACACATACTGTGCTGTCCCAACAAAGGAGTTTGCTCTTGCTGCCAAACAATGCAATAAATCATTTTAAGACATGAATACATTTATACTGCTCACAGAGAGTAAACTGCCAACTCATGGCATATATAAAATCAGTGATGTGAATATACCTTGTTTACTGTCTGATGATAACTGTTTTGCTGTCCCAAAATCTGTTATCTGGATGTGCATCTCTTCGCTCAGAAGAATATTCTCTGGTTTCAGATCTCTGAAAGGATTAGGATATGGTGGGAAAACCAACAGTTAATATTGTTTGAACCACTATATTAGGGAAACAGCAAGCAGGACATAACTATCATTACAGATAAAAACAAACAGAAAGTCTTACCTGTGTATTATCCCCTTATTGTGCAAGTATTCTAGAGCACAAACTATTTCAGCAGAGTAGAATCTAGTACAGGTTTCATCAAATGAACCAATTTTGCGAATGTATTTGAGGAGCTCTCCATTCTTGGCGTAGCTGAGACCAAAATCTAAGAACAGCGAGTTAAGGATCACTTTAATCACAGTTAATAAAATGTTGGAACACAACTTTTTCATATTCAAACAGTTATGTTGCCTATATAAAAACACACAACTTTTCAAATTGTACATGTTGAAAGGATACACAACTTCTCATCATCTTGAAATGTGAAGTAGAGTTTGACGAAGAATGGGTGATCTAGATTTGACATCAAATCCCTTTCTCTTTTCACGTACTGGGCTTTGTTCTCCTTCATAATATGACGCTTCTCTAAAATCTTAACTGGAGGAGAGAAAAGAGAATGTCAGTATATTAGTTAAAAAAAACAGTCATTTGTTTATATGGTTAATAAAGTGCAATTCACTGCATTCATTGAAAACTGCTGCAGCATTACTTACTTGCATATTCTTTCCCTGTTAACTGCTCTCTTGCCAGGACAACCTTAGGATAAAAGAATAGAAAACACACAGCATGTTACTTAAGCTGTTTTCAGACATGACCTGCGGGTTAAAATCAGGAGAATTGGCAACAGAGGTTACCCAAAGTCTGCCTTTCACACATGCACAACACAGCGGGAGGTTCTCAGCAGACCGTTCACAACAGCAACAAATCCTCTGCATTTTTCAGACGAGGGGTTGTGCAGCAGGAGACAACGTATTAAGTGCGCTGTGGCGATCACTTGATTTTCTCGACAACAGACACCGACTTGAGCTCTTGTCAACGCAAAATCTCTTGATACATTTCTCAGTGTTTTCCACGTGTTTGTCACCGGGAGATATTTGTTTTCTTTTTTTCCTTTTGACCTCTGTCTCATGTTAGAAGCGTCATCAACCCCCCTTACTCACTTGCAGTGAATCTTACAGGGATCCCCTACTGTGTTCTTACATAGACTTCCACTGAATTTCAACAGACATTATACAAGGAGGCGCGGTGGATAAAATCCACAGAAACTGGAGTGTCTCCCTCAGACATTTGCCTTCACGCAAGCACCTCCTGCAGGGAAAATACGGAAGAGCTTGCGGAGTTCAGTGAATGTCTAAAAGCAGCTTATGTCAGAATCTAGTAAATCTTAGGCCCTGTTTTGTCATTACACCGCAACTGAACTGAGGATGACTCATCCAGGTATATTAATAAAAAGAATGCTAGCATGTAGCAACATCTACCCAAGTATAATTCAACCACTAAATGGAATGCAAGTTACATACCGTTGAGAATGAGCCCTCTCCGAGTATCTTGCCGAATCTGAAGTCCTCTGGCTTCTTCTTGCGTGGCTGAGGGGTCTGCACAGCCGGCTGTGGGCGGAGGTCTGCGACCTGGCTGCTGGCAGACGCTCCCACAGGTCGAGCATCTGAGGCTGAGCCCTCCATGCTGGGACAGTGGCTACTGCTTGCGCCTGGGATAGCAAGTGGCGAGCAGGAGTCCGGGTGGTTTCTTACCATTGATGGATGCGAGCAGGAACAGATGACAACACTGGGCTGAATGGGCAAAACATCATACTGAAACGAGAAAAGGAAGCATTGAGAATATATTAGTGAGAGTATTGCGGTTTTAGCTTGTTGCCACATCCATATGTGGTTTAAATAGTCAAATCTGGGGGATTTCCTAGTCTAAAACTGTCAAAACACACCTTTTAATGAACTCGAAACTACAAGTCAGAATACTGTCCTTCCCAAAGATTAGCTGTAGATATGCTGGCAAATTTAGGCCTAAGTGTGTCAGTGACCACAGCTATTGACAACAATTTGTTTAAAGAATAACTGTTTATGGAAATTGACATGTACTACTGTTTGGCCATTTGAACTGCGGGCAATTGTTTGGTTATACTAAACCACATTTCTAACTTCCTAAAACAAGAGAAGACAATAACATTCGGAAAAAGAACAGCACAGTTTGATAGAATAAAAAGCTAAAAACTACAAACAAAACAAAAAGTTAGAAAATCTCTTCCATAAAATGAGTAAAAGACTCTAGAAGAGATGGAACATAGTATCTGTGTCATGTAGGTTAAATTCACTTTCCACGGTCGACCTATATACATGTAGGGGAGCAATATTTTGTAGGATATAATGACTTAAATAACTCATTTCAAGGAAGACCACTTGAGGAGCAAAGTCTGGAATTGATAAGGGTATGGAACAACCATTGGAAGGAGCAGCTCCCGAGCCTGGTGGTCCCACCCACCACGGCTAAAGTAGTAAAAACAGCTTCAAAGTTACAGCCTTCATGTGACAGGTGTACTCACTGAACTCAATCGGATTTGGATGTAAATTATCCAGTTGCCAGACACTGACGAGACACCCACCAATTTCTAGCTTAGGTCTCAAACATAACACACAGCGACAGGTTGGACTTTCGTATAGCTAGTGGCTTCTTCCAACCTTCGTTATTTTAACTTATTGGACTATTTACACAGTCAGCGATTGTGTTATTCAGCTTACGACTCAGTTAGTGATAGTTAGTACAGTTGGCCTAGCTTGTTCTCATTCAAAACCAAGGTGTGGCCATTTAGCTGCCTTATCCGGACTAGACTGTAGGGTTGACAACTCGCCACATAACTATCTACTGATCCACTGCCATTGGTAAAACATGGAAATGCTGACAGAAAACCATACGTAGCATTAACGCGATCGCCCGTACTCGGGGAACAACAGGCCCGAGCGAACTTTCCTAGCTAACTAGGAGATGCTAGCAGGCTAACGCTAGCTCCTGCTGCCTTGTCAAATAATGCCGGCCATCGCTGACAGCGAGTTACAAACTTACCGCTAACAGCCAGGCAATTAGCTAACGTTAGCAAGCCAGGTAACATAAGTCACTTCAAAACATGCTGCAGTTCCCACGGAGCATCACAGAGTCTCGTTCAAAGTATGTGCGCTGAGGTTAATGTCAAAGTGAGAGAGTTAATGGGTTGACAGTCGAGCCACAGCACGTTAACCTTAAAATGCTACCTACCAACTAAAGGTGGAACGCGATGAAGCTAAAGCTAGCTCGTTAGCAAGTAGCATCATCGTTCGAAAGCGCGAACCCGTGTAGCTAGCGCTAGCCGAAAGATGCTGGCCATGGGGAATGGCTCTGCAGATCATAAAACTGATAGCAAGTGTATTTAAATAACAATTCCGCGCCAAATGCTCCCGATGAGCAGTAACCGCGAAACAAGCCAAGTGTTAGACGGACCCGATGAACGCAGCGAACATTCGGTGTTGTGTTAGCAAACATTAGCGAGCTAGCGCTGCTGGCTAGTGACTCGTAACGCTGAAGGGTCCTCTGCGGCTAGCACCGCTCTCCAGATGAAGGCCCCGCCGAACTATTTGTTGTCAAACAGCCGCCGCGCTCCACATTTTCAACACCGGCTTCGAGTCGTCGTTCGCGTCGAAGCTGCAACACTCACCAACTGACTTGTAGCTCTTGCCATGGGAGTTTCCCTCGAGTATTTATTTGGAATAAAATAATTAGAGAAGCTCCAGTAATGGCTGCCTCTGCGCCTTCATTTTCGAGCTGTGACGTCGTTCCACAACAATGTTAACGCAGGACAGCAGAGGAGAGTCCCGCTGTGTCCGCCCCCCTCGCCACATTTACAACCGACTCAACTTCTCCTCCTCAGAGACCTGGAGCCGCACGGCCGCAGCGCTTCACGTTCACACGCAACCAGGCTGCGTTTGCGCCAGTGTTCAATATTTGATCTTAATTCACCACAGAGACATTTATCTAAACATCTTTTATAGCATTTTAAGTTAAATGTTTAAAAAAAAGAATCAATGCACCTTAACTTGAATGAAGACTGCAGGCACTCATTTGATTCCAAGAAATATATTTATTTTGATTATTTTCATGGTTCAATACAAAATTGACACAAAATTGCATTCAATTCATTTAGGAGTAAAACAAGATTAGTCAGTTCTTGTGTTAGAAAGAATCCCCCATGGTTAAAAGATGCTTTATTGTGATGAGCCTGATTTTCTTTTCTCCTCCTCTTTATGATGCAAGGGGCTTCCTGACTCCTTGTTGCTTTCCTTTTTCTCATCTTGCTCCTCATCTTCCTCCTCATCTTCTGCCACATCTTTACTTCCATCACCTGCTTCATCTTCTTCGTCCTCAGATGTGTCTGTGTCCTCATCAGAATCATCATCTTCAGGTTCACTGAAAACAGACATGACAGGTCAATGAGCTAAGTAAAGATACTCATGGGAAACCAGCATATCGTATAGTTTATGGATTTTTTTTTAATGTTTAATCACTTTCTGTTGTAAATTAAAAGTTGTGTCAAGTAAAAAACAAAACAGTTTGACAGCTTTAAAATGTCTCGATCAGTTGTTATTGCTCATTTAAAAGCATGTACATTACAACAAGATTTAGCAGTGAGTATGAGGGATTACCTCTTTCTGATAGATGGTATACATTTAATGCCTTCATAAGAAATACTAAACACTTACCACTGGTGTCTGTTGAGATTCCTACACTCTACTCCTGAATTAACATCGAAAGGATCTGTGGACAAGAGAGATGATTTCATTCAAGAAGACAATTGTGTCAACATTAGGCAATAGCATGCAGCTTTCTCCATGTGGGGCAATTTTCCAGACATGAAGGAAACAATCACCCTTGTCCCACACTTCTGAATAACTGCCCACATCTCTGATATGATCAGCAATTAAAATAGAATCACATTAATCAAAAACGAATTAAAGAAGTACAGCATAACAGTTAATTACATCTGATTATTGATCATCAGTAGAGGAAACAATGCAAGGAACACATTAGTATTGATAAAATCATGGTTCAGATGCTGCAACTAACAATGACCTTTAGCTTAAAATTAATTATTTTACTCACAGATAATTGAAACTTTTAGGTTAAATTGTGTTTTAGGATTGTACACCCCAAAAAGGAATGAAACCAGGGTTTTTCCCAAAAATAACTTTACAGTGGTGAGTCACTACAGTAAAAAAACTAAAAACTACAACCAATGTTTGAGAACCTTCAAAATAGATAGACTGAATTAGTACGCTCAGTTTCCATAAAATGCAATTACTCATGATTCAGCTGTAATTATCCTGAGAGACAGCTTCATTATTATAATATACAAATTTTACATGAAGAAAAAACAACACAAAAAAAACAGCAGATATGAAAAAAATATATATATATGCAGCTGACACTGCAACATAAATATGTAAATCAATATATTTATTCCTGATTTTACCAAAGTCGTCCTCCTCTGGTTTGGATGTGAGATAATCCTTCTCTGCAGCGAGCAGCTCTTCCTCTGACTGGCAGGCAGCATAGCGCTCCAGCAGAACTTTATTCAGCTCCAGGAACCCTCTCCCCCACTTGAATTTCTGCAATACGAGCTCTGCAAGTTCTTCAAAGCCTGCAAAATCAAAAAAGGTGTGGCTGAGTTTCACCGTCAAAACTGAATACAAAAAGCTGTCAATTAAGAACAAAAATCCCGGTTAAGTGAAGCCACACACACTCACCTACGATGCAGAAGGTTGCAGCAAAAGCCTCAACACAAGATAACTTGCAAGGTTTGCCGTAGTTGACGGGGTTTGCAGCTACGAGGAACGGCAGTAACCTGGGATGAGTTCCGACCATCTTGCTAAAGGGCGTCTCATCCAGTTTGGCCCAGGAGCAGTCAATCACCGCTAAACCGTGTTGAGCCACAATCTCTCTGTGCATAAAGGGTGACATGGATTATTTTTAATTCACAGACGATTACATTCATACTATCACAAGTATAGATGAATTGTTTATGGGATCAATTATCTATTTTGATCAGTGTAGTTGATGCAGTAGAAGACTCAACACACCTGTCTGCCGGCGTAACATACTTTGTGCCCATCGGACTCAGTACGAGTCCATTAAACCTCTGGTTGAGGCGCAGGTTGCGTACAAACCCTTTGCGTACCAACTTTCTGCCAGTGCAGCGTTTAGGATCACAGTGACCCAACTCCCACATGGCGAGCGGACATGGCATTTTCACCTGAGGGGCCTCTGCTCCTTCCTCTACGACGTGAAGACTGGCTGGAAAAAAAGGACAGTGACAGATGACACAGGGCACATTATTATGTGAGTGTCAACAAACTCACTGAAGTTCAAGGTGTCTGAACGAGCAGCTCTCCTTCAACCACACCAATCTGCTACTATACATTTACCATTATTTATTGTATATCACCATAGCAGAGGTTGACAACATTGGTGTGCGATCATTTGAGATTGAAAAGAGCATAAAAGGCAAATATTATTCCAAATATAGATCATGAAAAAACCTTCCACTTAAATACATTTGTCAGGGACCAAAACGTCTAATAATACAAACAAGTGAAACAAAAAAATTTAGATAATTTGTTTAATTTACAGACAGTGATGAGGGGGAAAATCTTAACAACTTAATCTACATATTCGAAAAGAAGTGAGAAGTCTGCTTAAGTCATTAATTAATAATTAACTTATACTTAACCAGCTTCCTATACATCTATACACATGTTGTTTGCCTGTGCTCTATATTGTATATAATGTAATAAAAATAAGGCTTTACATATTTGTGTATATATATATATATATATATATATACAAACTCATTTACCTACATAACCAAAATCCTTTAAACATAACCTTAGAAGTTGAATAGATTAAGATTGTGTGTCTCCACATTAAAACACATGACAGTTATGTAAATGCTTCATAGTAGAAACTTAGTTCGAGTTTTTTACAAATATATATATCCTTCAGTATTTCATTAGGCTTTTTGGACATATTGCACTTGCCACCATATAAAACCGAAGACGAGCACATATCAGCAGAGACGTGAATTTGAATTATAAACAGTTACCTTCAAAGGCTGTGTGCATCTCCTCTGTGAAGGCCTCCAGGGACTTCCCCTTCATTTTGTGTCGTTTGTCTTTGCCCTTGTTGTCAGGGCGCACAAACTTGCCCTGTTTCTTCTTCCCCATGTTGCACCAGATCCCAGTCAGATTACAGTCTGTGTTTAAACGATCCGGCTGCTGTTTACATGACACATGAGCTAGCTAACCACACCACCAGCATCTCCTTTAGTCTCTCATAGGCTCTCTCACCAAACATGTAACCCTCGTCTTCACTGAGCTTGAACTACATTTAATCTCGTTTTAAACCCGGTTTAGTTTGTTATGCTCGTATCGTGGAGAACACGCCGTTGCCCAACGAGCTCACTGCGCATGCTCAGATTGCACACCTGACGCCCCACGTGACGAGGGACCAGCAAAGGAGGAAGTGCAGCGAGAAAACAAACCGATGAGAGATTTTAAACATTTAGAAACTCACTATGCACGGTTTGTGTCACGGAACACGCGGTTTAATAAAGCTGTGGACAATCTGTGTGTCTCTCTTCAGTAAGTACCTGAATATATTTATTATATTAATGATAAATATTTGGTTTTATAAGAGTAAAACGAAGCCATATGGGTTGGACGCCGCTGCCGTGCTGCAGTGTGTTTATCAAACTGAGTCTGTTTTCACACAGTTAACCATGTGTTCGCCGGTAAAATGAAGATAGTCGAGGAGCCGAACACATTTGGGTTCGTTGAGCAGATCACATCTTTACATTGTGTTGTTGACATAGGCTCCTGTGTGACTGAGCTTCTTCTTCTGTGTGCAGCTTGAACAATCATGTTCTGGCCCAAGGAAGCAGACTTCAGCCCAAAGCGACCCCTTCTCCAGTGTCTGGTAATTCAGCGTGACTCAAGTTAAACCCTTAATTTAATGTAATCACTGACTTCTCTCATCTTGTCAACATGAATGTTTCATCCTCTAGGCCCCGTGCATTTGCATGGGCTGGCTGGAAAGTGCTTCACTTTCACCGAGTCTACGTGAGTATGTTTACAAATCATCCGAGGTTGGCATTTGTGCTTTCCTCAGGCTTTCTCCTACTAACCAATCAGGTCATTGATTATTGGACTGTTGCAATAAACTGGATTGTCTGGCTCACTTCACAGGTATAAATATGAATTCTGTCCATTTCACAACGTCACCCAGCACGAGCAGACCTTCAGGTGGAATGCCTACAGTGGGATACTGGGGTAAGATGCTCTTACCTTAAGATATACTCCGATATCCTTTTTCCCTTTGATACCTGGACTTATATAGGACATGTTTTAACAGCTTTATGAAAGGGGTGATTGCTATCATTACTGTATCGCCTGTCTTGGGTTACACACTTTTAAATGAATGAAACTAATATACTATTAAGACTTGGAATCAGATTGGTACGTCAATTTCAGTGCTCATCGATTAACATCTTTAGTTAACTTGCCCTTACCCAGAGGTACCTTTTCTTGCAGATGTCACGATGTGAATAATTGGCAGTATGAAGTGGGTTTTTTGTGAGAGCATCAAATGTTGTGTTCTTCACAGGATCTGGAACGAGTGGGAAATGGCAAACAACACTTTTACAGCAATGCGGATGAGAGACGGGGACACTTGTGGAACCAGAAACAGAGAAACTAAGGTAAGGGTGGTTAAAAGAAATATGCGCATATTCTAGGTCCTCATGTAGCAGGATGTAGGAGCTCCTGTTGGACTTTTTCACTGTCTGTGTTTCTCCTTGTATACACAACTAAAAAACAGTTGTGGAGATAATGACTGAAATTAGTTAATATTAACCCACAAGTCTACAGGTTTAATTTCCCAACACCAAACTGTCCCCCCTTGGACATATGACTAACAACACATCAAGTCAAAGACATCGTCATGATTAAATCAACAGTATGATTTGAGTAACCAGGTCTTCGACATTGTTTTCAAGGTGGTATTGGTCTGCAGTGCAAGTAGCAAGCTTGCCAAAGTCTCAGAGCCGAGTACTTGTGAGTACTTGCTGACCTTTGAGACACCGCTTGTTTGCCATCCACATTCTCTTTTAGGTAAGACTCTTGAACAATCCTAATCATTGGAGTAAATCAGTGATAATAGTGATTCTTTTTAATCATTCTGACTGCTTTTTTTTTAAGTGTATCCAACACTGACTGAGAAACTGCAGGGGGAGTGGGATGAAATTGAGCAGGATCGGTACGAAGGTCTCATTACTGAGCAGGTAAGGAGCAGTTTGGCTGAGAGGGGACACAACATGATTGGTTTGATCCTTGTCACTGACAGTTTAGGTCACGTGCAGGATGATGATATAGATGCAAATTCCAAAAACTCCATATCTGCTTATTTGAAATGTAATCGTTTATCATTCCTATTCCAAATCTAGTAATTTATCTAAAAGTCTAGTACATAAATGCAATGTGTATGTTTGCCACAGGGTTATGCCAATCTTTTGAGGGACATTTTTGAAGATGCTGGTCTCCTGAAGAGCCACAAAGTGAAGGTCAAGCTGCCAGAGGCTGCAGCCAATTCCGACGCACACAACCCCTTACAGAAATGCACTGAGGTATGTGCGTTTATACAGAGATTTACACACTCTTCTAAATGATAGCCTCCTGAAAAGTAATGTTACAAAACTGTTTCGTCTACATCAGGACTTTGAAAAGCAGAGAGAAGAGATGGAGAGACTGCGTGCTCTCCTCACTCTACACAACATTCCCTTTGATTCTGAGCCAAGTAAGTTGACCCCACTAACTTAACTTGTTTACATTTTAAACACACTATAGTTAAAATCTTGTGTGTAATATTTCCTGTCCACATCTATTACAGATGAAACAAAAAGTACAGTGACTGTGACAGTTAAGGATCAACATCTAAGAGGAGACCACGGCCCAATCGATCTGAAGTAAAATCATCACCTGGAGCAAATCGTTGCTTTGTGGCATTTACAAACACCCGGCTGGATTTTATTGATCATCAGAGACACTATGACTATTGCTGTCACTGGTGGGGGCACTGAAGGTTTATTTAAATAAGTGACTCTATCAAAAGAAACCAGCTCACTAACTTGGTGGAAAAGTGTGATATGGGTCATGGAAGAACCCATTACATTTTTGTGTGCATCCGGATTAGAGTCGGATATTGGATTATTTTTCTTTGACATTGCGAAACAGGACGTTTTCTAACATTCCCACTATTTCCCAGGGGATAATGCAAGGATTTTTACAGAGCTGGTTTGTGTGTAATCTGGTGAAACTTGATTGAGTTTGAGGGGACTGTTGGTCTTTGGAAGTGATAAGCGCTGCACTTCTAATTTATATATGTGGCTGAAGAAAGAGGGAGATAAGCATTCAAATGTCAATCGTACTGTATTTGGGTGTAATGTTACACATTTAGAAAAAGGTTTTACAACATTGTGAAATATGACAAACCTCAAATGCACAAACTTTGACCAGGAACTAAAAGATACAGATTTTTAGTCACAGAAGATTTGTAAAAACATAAAATGCTCATCATGTTTATACCAAGTCTGTCTAAGAAGTTACTCTCAGCGTCTCAGCATGCAAAAACATGTCTTGACTACAAACATTCCTAAGACAATAACTCCTGAGGTTCTCAGCTTTTTGTTTCATCCTCTGGGGTTTACACCTGTACGCACTCGTGTAACTGGACATTATCTTCTGAATTCATAACATCTGGGGAAGAAAAAAAATAAACTTTTGCCCCCAGGGTATAATTGTACTTTCAGTACTTAACTTATGGGATTTCTTAATTCCAAATATAAACGATTGATGTGATTAAATCAAAACTTTCCCCTTAAGGACAATTAAAAACGAATACATATAAGGTTACAGTCCAAGGCAATCATCAGTCCACAGATTTGAGTCTTATCTCTGTTTAATTTGGGTAGTCCCATGGTCAGGTGAGTAGCTGGATAGCTTCTCTGGCCCTGTGCGCCCTCTGCTGGACAGCCGCGTCCTCTGGTGCTTTTCCCGACTCCTCGACCAGCGCTAAGGCCTTCTTCACGGTCATGTCCTTCGATCCTCCACGGAGCCCCTCCAGGTACTGAAGCAGCACGGCGAAATTCTCATCTGGGATCTGGGGACGAGTGTTTACAAGGGAGTGTGTCATTTTTCTCTTTTCTGTCCAGTAATGTACATATCTGAGAAAAGTAGTAAAGTATTTTGTAATTCTATGATCAGGTAATTTTAAAAATGCCCTTAGCGCTGGTATCTCTGTACTTTTTCACAACGTATATCACAAAATACAACTTAAAAAGGTGTTCAAACTGTTCTGTAAATCTTTTAAAACGGAGATTAAAGAGTTGATGTAACTCAACACTTCCCTCACTCTGAAATCTCATGAAACAATCAACACGGCATAATTTTACCTTGTCTGAGTCGAACATGTGCTGCAGCAGCCACGTCTGCCTGGTCTTCTGGAACTTCCACTCTGCTCGCTTCTCAGACCAGCTGCAAATACAAAGACAGAGTGTGGTGTAGGTGTGGGCTGCAGCATTTCCGCAGTGGACGACTGCAAAAAGCCGACATCTTGTGTACAGGGTAGGAAAATAGTAAATAATTAAAAAAAACTTTTACTGCACGAAAGGGCAACAGACGAATAGAAACACCATTAATAAGTATTCTAGTGTATAGAACAACCATTAAAATGTGTTAATTATTTTGATTTCTACTTATAGAAATCAAGAAAATCCCTCATATAGGAGTATCTCAGAAACACTACAACTCTTCTCATGATGCAACCTGGCCATTTTATTTGGCCGATCCTATCTGATGAAACAAACTCTTTGTTCTAAATTTGCAGTCTCAAGCTGAGATGAGCCTGATGATCACACCAGGGATATTTTTTCTTACACAGAGAAAAGTCCAGAGGGGAAACTATATGACAGTTTTCCTCTAATATAGAATATAACTCACCACCCATCAAGAAGAAGTGCAGCCTCACAACTAACACCGAAGTATGACTTATTAGCTCCATCAAGGAGGTTATGTTTTCACCCATGTCTGTCCGATTGTTTATTTGATTATGCAACAGACTTTCACAAAACATGGTGGAAGAAAGGAACCTGGGCCAAGACAGCACACCCTTAATTTAATTTCAGATCTAGGATTTGGATTTCAATCAAATTCGCTGGAAGGAATTGAAGGATTTTTCTTTCTGATCCTTTGGATACAAACACTGGTGTGAAATGCCTGAAGAGAAAATGTAAAAACTGCCTGTGTGTAATGTTTTGCAGCCATTTACTCCTCGCTTCCTTGTTATGGGGACAGAGATATGGGGATGGGTTGTACTTAGAATCTCTGATGCATTTGGATTCATCTGTCCGGTACCAAATGAGAGTGGCTCTTACCAGGTGAGGTAATCTAAAGCTTGCTGAGGAGCTGTGGGTCCAGATTCTTCACTTCTCTTCTCCGTCTCTCCCTCAGCTTTCAGCTTTTTCTTCTCCTCCTTTTTCAGGATCTTCTTCATCTTCCTCTCCATCACCCGCTTCTCTTCGGGACTCAGATCCTCCTCACCCTCCAGCTCATCTTTCGGCTCGGCCGGACTGGGTGGATCTGAAATCTGTCATACCAGAGCACAAACAAAGGATCCTGGGAGTTATCTACATTAGCAGAGCTTCCTTTTTACTCCCTTATTATAGTCGGTGTTTGTATAAAACGATTCTCAATCATCCACAAATAGCCGAGACTGAATGATAAGAGAAGCTGAAACAATGATTTCACTTTTTGTGTATGTTAACTGCCGTTTCCTGCAACTTTTCTGTTTCTGTTATCGTGGCCACAGTTTGAATTTTACTGTGTAAAATGAGTGTGACCTTTTGTTGTGCTACAAGACAAAGGAAACCTAAATGCATTTTGTGGTTGTATCACTTCCTGTTGTGCTGCATCCTTACAGTGTTGTGTTTGAAGTGGTAGACGCTCAGTCTACAGAACATGCTTGCATGTTTTAAAAATAACCACCTGTTCATTTAGTTTCCTGTCAGGAGTTAGAAAATAACACAAGCCACAATAGTGACTTTAGAATAGAATAACCAAATTTGGAATTTTGACGTGACAGAGAAACGTTTCGGGGAAACGGAAGTTCAATAAAATCTTTTTATAACAGCACGAAACTAGAATTTCACTCGGTAGAGCACATATTCCATCCAAGGCCAAACAGTCTCCTTAAACTCAATCAAACTTCACAGAGCTTCACACTCTGTTACATAAGATTCACCTCAATATGGGAAGAAAGTGAAATTCCTAGATCCACACCCAGATCTTGATCCGCACCAAAATTGAATGGGTTCCTCCCAAACACATAACAAACGGTCAGGGGTGAAACCCTAACCTCCATGTTGGAAGTAATGAAGAATCTCCCCCTCCACATTTGTCTGCAGAATAAATATTACCTTTTACTAAAACTTTGAATTTAAATTTATTATTATAGAGGCCTTTTCATTCCAGCGGCCACAGCACAGCCTCAGTGCTGCACTCAAACTCTTGGGGAAAGTAAAACAAGGGACACAGTATGTTCTCTGATTTAACGGTTCCAGTCAGCACAGTGATGAAGAAAAAAACAAAAAAGAGGGAGGGGAGGAAAAGATTTTGGTCACATGGCCACGCAGTCATTCTGAAAGTATGCTGGTGGGGGTACTGCCCACAGAAATGTGAAAGCCCTTCACAGTGAGCGGCCGCATCCACGCAGCAAGACCTCTGAAGCATCGTCTTCAGAGCCTGGAGTCAATCGGCAACATCTGGCCAGTGGATTCGAAACAGGAGGCGAGCGGGTGACGACAGCAGAAATGGTACGTGGAGGTGTGTGTGTTTATTTAACTGAGCAGGCAGTTCCCCAATTTGAAGCAAACAAAGAGGGAATCTCAGGGACATAAAGTTCAGAAAAACACAAACATAACAGTTAGCGTTTCTCTCTTGCTCTCTCTTTACACTTATTTCAAGACACAAGAGTCCTACAGATAAGTTGAGACTTCAGTTCAACTTCTGAGTTACTTTAGGAAGGAAGTGCAGGACGTGTTGTCACAGTTTGTTCCTGGGGTACACCCATTTAATGATGAGTCCGCTGAGCAACAGTAAGGGGCTGGGCAATACAGACAAATTATACGGAAGGAAAAAAACATTTAGTAATTCTGAGGTAGATCAAGTTCATCTGCACAATGCTTAAGCAATATCTTGATATACATAGAATTTTGGATGTATTATTATTATTGAACTCATAATGTGATAATTATTATTGTTTGATCGGCCCTACTGAGAATTACCAAAGCAGGGCAGCTGTGAACAGTGTTTCTCTACTTGCATTTAAACTTTACTGATAACAGATGGGGATAAACATTCGGAATCCACTGACCTTTGCTCAAAGTTTACTCAGTTCCTGTTAATCCTCTGTTGTGAGGAAACTCTTCACTAACAGTGGCGAGTGATGCTCAAGAGGACAACAATTCATCAGTGGGTGCTTTCTCTTTTCTCTTCCAGTCTAAAAGCGCAGCCTCCGCTGAGGAAAGCACCTCATCTCCATTTTCCAACAGCTCTTCCCTCCCAGTCGACAGCTTCCCCGACACCTCTGTGCTGGACAAAATCGCAGCCAGCGACATAACCTCCAGAGCGAACTATGTCTACAGTTTCTTTGCAGGTCTGGGATTCGTGGCCGGCTGCTTTCTGCTCTACAGCTTGGTCCAGACGTACAGGGCACACAGGCCGCTGGCCTGGCTCGACTGTCTGCTCTGGGCCTTTTGTGGAGTCCAGCTGCTGCTCCTGCTCCTCTCTCTCCATGCTGTAGCCTACAGACCCGGCTACCTGGACACCACGGCGCTGGGCTGCGCTGCTCTCTCCTTCTTCATCAACATGGCCTCTCTGTGCGGCTCGTTTGTGTTAGTGCTCATGGCCTATGTGCTAACCCTCGATCCGCCATCCCACGCCCTGCTGCGGAAGCCTGGGGCCTGTGCGGCTCTGGTGATCCTGACTTCTGTCCTCATCTCCCTGATGCTGGCTGCGATTCGAGGGCCCAGCGAGGGCCTGCAGGAAACAACAGAGTGTTTAATTGATCCAGTCCAAGCTGGAGTTCCGTATGCAGCCTCCAAAGTGTGTCTGGCTTTTCTGATTCCCTACATCCTCCAATTGGGACTTCTGATATGCGGCTGTGTCCGGCAGTGGAAATCTAAAGGTCGCTTCCTCTCCGGCTCTGAGGAGGGTCCCGTGTTCCTGGCGGTCACTGTGGTCACGTTTCTCTGCCTGCTGTTCTACAGCGTGGCGCTGCTCAGGGGGGCACGGCTGCAGAGCGAGGTGGAGCTGAGCTACCACGAGAAGGCGTTTCTGAACGTGGCCGAGTTTGTGCTGTTCTCAGGGAGCAGTGCCAGCCTGCTGCTCGTGCTCTTCATGCACCGGCCCAGTCGGGAGAGTCTCCACGGGGTGTTGAGGCAGCTGAGCGACTGCTGTCGAAACCCAGGGCGCACGCAGCCCAACAGAAACATCATTGCTCCACACATAGAGATCACAGACACCCTGCAGGACATCGAGTCATAGACAACAAAATACTCTTCTCTTTTTGCATCAAACAAACGACCTCTGATATGATGTATTGGACATTTTCTTTCTTTACCTCCACCAGGGAAGCTTCTACCCATGTCCATTTGTTGAAAGACATTTCCATGAAACTTGGTGGAATCATGTGTTATGGATCAGGGAGGAACAAATGTACTATAAGTGCTTTTTTTGGGACGTTTTCATCATCAGGTATATTCAGGGAACTGATATCTATGAGTGTGTATAAATTTGTTCAGCTTGATTTGAAGGGACTGTTGGGCCTTGGCAGACGTAAGCACTCTACTATGGGCCATTGTAGTTCTGCATTGTAATTGTGCGACTATGTACATGCATGTGTTTACAAAGCTATTTTCTGTACATGTGTATTTTACCAAAAAATAAATGTTTGCTATACATCCTTGGAACTATGAAACATATTTGCATTTTATACAGTTAACTCTTTAAATAAAGAAGGAAAAAATAAATTAAAATGCCATCCAATACATGCTCGTGTTTGACCTAATAACAAACTTCAACGAGTCTCACCACCGAGCCTGATGAGTTTGTTTTCAGATTACACACGACCATGTCAGGATAATAAAGGCACAATAAAGGCATTTAACTTTTCTTTTTAAAGAAAATTCCTTGCAGTATTCTTCAGTTTATATGTTTTCATGAGTCTGATCCAAAGAGCAAGTGTAAAGAGAACTCTATTTAAGTTCAGGATGCACTTCAACCCAGTAGGTTTTTGTGTTTATAAAGTTCTAAATCAACAACCCTGAATGAGACAATCTACCCTCTTGAAAACAGCCTCTGCTCACATAGACAGGATTTGCACAGAGGCCCATTTAGAGAAGCTCTCTGGAAAAACCTCCTCCCACAGAGGAAATATTAAGTCTTGGAAAATACAAGTCGGATTTAAAAATTCATTGCTAACATTCTTCCTTGCTTGTTGTATTTTTATGTAAAAATCTGTTAAAGTACAAAGGACACAGACCAGTACCTTTCCACCACTTTCCAAAGAACCTGACACCAGTTCTACGAATAACTGACCTGCATTGTGTCAGTGCCAACAGAGAGTGGCACCAAAACCAGGCACCAGCAGGAAAACGAATACAGGTGCTGTGTTGAATAAGTTATCATCATGTGAAATGTCAGACCTGAGCTACACTGAGGTCACAATCACAGTAACAAGACGTAAAGTAAATCTAAAATGCATTTTCACTCTTTAAGAGAAGGTCAGAAAGTCGTGGTTGTAAACTGACACAAAAGGGCAGAGGTGTAAAAAACAAAGACGCGAGACTATCCCCATTTGTCTGTCGTCTTGTTTTGTGTAAATATGCCGTTAAAGTTGTTGTGCGACCCACCGCCACACTTTGACAGATTTACTTTGACAACCGAAGGACAGAGACGATTTGACAGACACCGTGCAGGGAAAATAAACTGAAGGTAAGTTTGAGCAGTTTTACATTAGTTATAACAATTCAGTTTATGACAGACTTGCATTGTCTTTTAGTTTTTCGAATATAACCATTAGTTCGGTCAAACGTACCATTAATTTGAGTGACAGAAGAAGCATGAAAAATATCACATATACTAGATCTTTGACACCATACTAAAACAGCAAATTTCAAGCATTTCATAAACAACATTAAATTAACACCAAAGACATCCCAGCAGGATTTCCAGCATTACAATTGTATATCTGTATCCGTTTCTGTTCAGGCACCTACGAGATGTAACTAACAACTTGTAGAGATCAGACTCACTCACTCCTTATCCCCTTAAAGACTCTTAAAACATTGTTTCATAAATGTGCTTTTACTTGGCTTGAGATCTTCCTTTTTAAAGTCACCTTACATTGCTATACCATTTTTATAGAATTGCATTCTTGTAACCCCTATGTTATTTTATTTGCTTTAATAAGGTTAAGTCCTTAAGTGTCTTCACTTTCATTTCACATTCAATCTTAATCTTTAACTTAACTCATTTTCAAAGCAGCAGCAAAAAATGTAAAAAGCTAATTTCTGATGAGTTACTTCCAAACTGACGATTAATTGATGCATTTTCAGTGTAGTTGTTTTTTATTATTCTTACCTGTACAGACCTTTCAACACTGAATCTAGAAATTGAAAAGCTAAAATCAAGCTGTTCTCCTCTCTCTATAGAGACCAGATTAGGCACCAACTCCACCACACGTCAAAGAAGACCAGAAAGAAGAAGCAGATGGCACCACAGACTCCACAGGGGCCAAACAACCTCACCCAACAAAGACTATGACAAAATAATGGTTAACAACCATCACCACAACCACCAGCGGCTCAAAACAGAAGTGTTATATGGACGTGACAATGTATTTGGGCGTCAACTTCTTCACCGAGTATAACCTCACTGTAAATTACACACAGGGAGTCGTCTCTGGTTTGCTGCAGACGGCCCTAGAGAATCACAGGCGTTACATCATCGGCCTGGTCCTCTCCTGCCTTTACACCATTTTCCTCATCCCCGTCGGCTTCATCGGGAACATCCTCATCTTAGTCATCAACCTGGAACACAGGGGCCGCATGACAGTCCCGGACCTCTACTTTGTGAACCTGGCCGTGGCTGACCTCTTCCTCGTGGCCGACTCTCTGATCGAGGTGTTCAACCTGAAGAAGGGCTACTATGACAAGCCCGGCCTCTGCACCTTCATGAACCTGTTCCAGCAGGTTAACATGTACAGCAGTGTCTTCTTCTTGACCTGGATGAGCTTCGATCGTTTCGTGGCACTGACCAGCAGCGTGGGTCGCAGCATGACACACGCGCGCCTCAGCTGCTGCTTCGTGTGGGTGTCCTCCTCCCTGCTCACCCTGCTGCCTTTTGTCATAGCTCAAGCTCAGCACGCCGGGGAACTCACTTTCTGTTTCGCTAATGTGCCCCAAGTCCAGTGGCTGGAGATGATGCTGGGTTTCCTTCTGCCTTTCTGCACCCTGGGCCTGTGCTACTGGAGAATAGCAAAGGTTCTCTGGCGAAGCCAGAAAGACCAAAGGGTCCGACAGAGGAGGCCTCGCAGGCAGAAAGCCCTGCGGATGATCTCGGCGGCGGTGTTAGTCTTCTTCCTCTGCTGGCTCCCACGGAACGCCTTCATGTGTGTCCACCTGCTGAGAGGGGACACAAGCGGGAACACGCTCTGGCAGGACTACCCGCTGACGGGTCACACTGTCAAGCTGGCGGCCTTCTCTAACAGCTGCCTGAACCCGCTCATCTACAGCTTCCTCGGGGAGACGTTCAGGGATAAAATGAGAGTTTTCCTCCAGCAGAAGAGCAAATGGGTCAAGCTGCAAAGGTCACCCACAGAAAGGTCCACCTATGCTCCCACTGCAAACGACTCTGGCCATGCAGCGTGTGACCGACCACGACAGTCAGTCAGCTCTGACCTCTTTTCACAAACTGTTATAAACTGTCCCTTCAAATCAAAACCAGCTGCACATGGTAGCTTCACAGACATTTGTGCTGAGTTCAAAGACATTAATTGATGGACATTTTACAAAGAAAAAAACGGGGTTCTCAACTAACATGCATAAAATCTATCTTTTCATTTGTTTGAAAAAATTCATTTGAGTTGTTTTCTTAATTGCCGCTTTTTTAAAATTGTATTGATAAGTTTCCTTCAGATTTCATCCTTCAAGACGTTTTGAACAAGAGCTGAATTGGCGGTGTGTTCTCCAGAAAACACCGCCAAGAGATTTAAAACCAGTAAAAACACTGAATAAATCAGTTACACATGAAAACTCTGTTTCTTCTGCAGTCTGGGGTGGTAAGGTTATAAAAGAAGTTATAAAAAGTGACTGTAAGAAGTAGTTATTTTTACATGGTGTCTCGTCAAATGAAAACTTAGATCTCCGATTTTAACATTGATCTCTTTTGTCATTAGAATGAAAATAAAAAGCTCTATGCGCTGAACAACTGCTCTGAATGATGTTTTCTAAATCTTGGCTCCTTGTTTTAAATTATCACAAACTTTTATGATAAATATTCAGTTATCAGCGCTTGTAAATTGTTTTCTTTATGAAGCATCAAAAAGCAGCTGTCACAGTTCAGCTGACCCCTCACAGACCAATTTACAGGACACATCTTTAATCAGCAGTAAATCTTCTAACCTCAGTTGTCTTGGCCTGTGCTTCCTCGGCCGCTCGTTTCTTTTTGTGTTTCTTCTCCTTCTTCTGTTTTTTCTCGGTTTCCTGAGGAATCTCTTCCGGAGCCTCCTGGGTGAATTAAACATGTTCAGTATTTTGTGAGTCCTTCCAGGTTTTGTCATCTAAACACACAAACAAGATACTGTGCCACTCACCTCTAACTCCTTCTTTCTTCTTTTCCCCTTCTGTTTTTTCTCATCTGTGATGGTTTCCTGAGGAATCTCTTCTGGAGCCTCCTGGGTGAAGTAAACATGTTCAGTATTTTGTGAGTCCTTTCAGGTTGTGTCATCTAACACAAGTACAAGAGACTGTGCCACTCACCTCTACCTCCTTCTTTCTTCTTTTCTCCTTCTTCTGTTTTTTCTCATCTGTGATGGTTTCCTGAGGAATCTCTTCCGGGGCCTCCTGGGTGAAATAAACACTGTCAGTATTTTGTGAGTCCTTTCAGGTTGTGTAGTCTAAACAGACGTACAAGAGACTGTGCCACTCACCTCTACCTCCTTCTTTCTTCTTTTCACCTTTACCTCAACAACCATTGTGTCTTCTATATTTACATCGACCTCAATTGAACCCAGCTTCTTCTTCTTCTTCTTAGAAAGATCTGATGCTGATTTCAGAGATTTATCTTTGGCCATGATCCGATTTACTGCAACAAACTAAAAACCATTTGCATTTTAGAAAGAACAGGAACACATTCATTCAGATAAACAGTCATACTGTATGAAGTTGTAGATGCACAGATCATGAGCCGTAGAGACAGACAACTGTTTGTAGTAAACATCACATGACACTAACACTGAGAAATAGATGAACACACTCAAGTAGAACTGAGGAAGAAATGTCTAACTGGGCTGCGTTCATTCTGACGACTTGTGCAACTGATCAGGACAAGATAAAGACAAACGCTTAATGTCTTATGGTAAAACTTGTTAAAAGTTTTTAGACCCAAAGATAATTATATCAAATTGTTCTTTATTAAATACAAATCTGTAAAAACTTACCTGAAATGCGACAGGGACGTGTTGGCCTGAGAAACCACCAAACAAGCATGGGAACTCAAACGGGAAGTGAAAACCCCGAGGTGACGCGTGATTGGACGGATATCTGTCCGTACTGTTTGATTGGTCGATGGCGGTGAGGGATTCACGGACACTAGGAGATATGAAGCTTTTTCAGATCTCAAGCAGTGTATAACTCCCTACATTATGATAATTTATTTATTTCTATTAAATCACTTAATTTATGGGGATTTGGAATCATGAGACTTCAACTATATCGCAAAGAATGTATGTAATGTAGGATCTTGTATTATTATTATACAAAGGTGATTATCTACTAAAAGAAAAAAACATTTTATATTTTAAGGGTCAAAATGTATTCAATGACAGCAATAGTGCATTCACTAACTTTGAGAAAAAGTTGAATTATCTACATTTCAATAACAAACTCCGTCTGCTTATGAATATAGTGTTGTATGGTAAAAACTAAAGAGTAGCAACTGGGGCTGCAAATAATTAATATTTCACATGATATATTAATGTACTAATTATTTTCGAGGCACTTAAATAGGTTGAGATGTTGCAGTGAAATACGTCTTATTGTTTTTCTATTTAGTTTGTCTGTATATTATTAACATAATAATATAAAATGAAAATTCTTCCAGAATACGTTAATTTTCACCACTTTCTAATTGTATACAAATTTAGTTAAGAATCTGAACATGTTAAAGCCCTCAAAATGCCAATTAATTTGCCTGAATAATAATAATAATCCTTACACTTTCAATAGGGCCTCACTCTCTGTCAGTGCCTCTCAGTGCTCGGTTCCTAATAATAATGATATTAACATGTGAGGGCATCCAAATCTATACGTGACGTCAGATCCCTCGTCTACGTTTTAGCGGAACGTTCCTCGGCAGCGTTCCGCGGCTGCACCGGAGTGAGATAGCGGTTGCACACCGCCGTGTTACATGACCTAACCAAAGAGTGTTTGGTAAGAAAACTTCCAGATTCAATGACCTGAGGATCGTGTGCTGTAAGATGGTCATTCGCTCGAGATGTCTTCAGCAACAGGACGAGTTCTCTCCGGTGTGAGACGCGTGTTTCTCAGCCACAGTTCCGGTGTGAGGTGAGTGTCGGTGTGTGGAGGATGGAGACACAGACATCGTGTTGACTCTGTGGCTCAATGACAGTGTTTTAAACCTCACAGGCAACGGCGTGTAAACTGCGGTTGTTCTCAGATTTAATGAATTGATTAATTTACTAGTTATCGGCCTGTTACAGCTTGAAGAGAAGATGCCTTTCTGACGAGACGCTTTCTGAACCAGGACCTGATTTAACCTCTAACTCACTTCCTCTTGTCCTGGTCACTGAACGCAACACCAACTAACCATAGATACCTGTATCCCTGAAACAGTTGCTTGATGGAATTACCACTATGTTAGTATATTATGTGTGTGTTCATTTTTTTTTACTTGTGTAAGATTTGTCTATAGATGATATAACTGTGCCCTGTCCTTTTTATATGTTAGTAAATGGTCCTGTCTACTTCCTGGCAACCTACAGGAGGAGACAAATCAATACTGTAGTAGAATAGTGGTAAAAGAAAAGTCATCAGAGCCCTCATCAGTACTTGTTTGGTACCTATATAAACATTTGAGTTAGAACTTTTTTAAATTTTAACGCAGTTCCATTGGATTTTTTTTAATTGGATTTAATTATAACTAAAATGTTTTCTTTGCCTTTCAGTGCTGCAATGCCTTATTGATTGATGTATACGTAACATTATGTGTATTATCTGCCATTATTGTATAGCAATATTGTTTTATTTAATTCTTATTTGGTCCACATATACACACATTCTGATTGGTCTAATTCTAAAGCAGTGGTAAAGTGTGAAAAACACCAGATTATCTGAGCTGCTCCTCCATATTAAAGAGTATAATCTGGCTGCACTTCAAATCACCTTGAAGGATATTTTTTTCCGTCAGTTTTATTTTACGTGTGAATAAATACTAATCTGAATTCAAATTATTTTTCTTTGACAGATTGAACAGTGTGCGGTCAGTAGCTCTGAGCTCCCAGAGTCCAGCCAAATCCAAGACGTCTACAGAGGAAGACGAGGAGGTGAAGAATGAGCCCATCAAGTTCTCTACCAGTAAAGCCAGTCACAGGACCTGGAAGGTCGACCGCGGCCTGGGCAGTCAGTTTGAGCGGCCCTGGTGGAAAGTCCTTCCCGTCAGCCTGGTTTTAACCGGCTTCCTCCTGTGGTGTGTTCTGAGGTCGGAGACGGACATTGATGTACAGCTGGAGAAGGAGCTGTTTGAGCACCTACCTGGTTTGCTTTCAGATGAGGAGGAGGAGGAAGAGCAAGTCAATAAATCAAGTTAACAAATGTTGAATTTAAGGTGTATATATATTTTTGGTCCTATTTAATGAGAAATGTGGTTCTGTAAAGGTGGCGGCACCAACTCATTGTTCTGAGAATGCCAGAGATGCATTAATGCAGCCGTCCAGTGCATCAGTGAAAATGAAATTGTGGCTCTTGTGGATATGACCATGTATGGCTTTGTCAAGTTTCTTTGCGTGATCAGTGTGGATTAAAATTATGATTTGATTAAGTGTGGCATGACTTTCTGAACTCCAATCATTTTAATGTACAACACTACCTGCTGTGTCTTCAGATTCCAAGCAAGTGAGTTAATCTGCTGTTCTCATTAACCTCTGAGAAGTCAGGACAATTCAACATTAACATGCTGCAGCAGGTCTGTCCCAGCATGATTTGAAGCCGACTGACCTTTATATTAGTGTTATTCAGTACCTCTGCAAGCGTTTCAAGAAGCTATTAAAGCAAATGTACATAGTAAAAGAATAAAAACTCTTGCCAATAATTTGAGGTAGCGGATAGTTTATTTACAGCACGAGAAACCCTATGACATGCACACACACAGGGTTAAAGGTACAGCTTCTAAAATAGACTTGCAAACCTGAGAGGCAGTGAAATATGGTTTCAGAATTTACAGATATGAAGCTCTATTCTACAGTTAACAGGACGAGTGAGAATAAAGTAGAGTTTAATGACAAATGAAGTACAAAAAAACATGCCTGAAACTACAGACGACAAGTCAGGTGATACACATGCTGGTAAGAGTTCAAGATTTACAAAACAAAACCCCAGACAACCCCTCCCACCCCCCCTATGGTAAAAAGATAAAATCCAATCATTTATGCACGTTCCCCTCTAATTCGCCTGGCCAGCTGGATGTCCTTGGGCATGATGGTGACCCTCTTGGCGTGGATGGCGCACAGGTTGGTGTCCTCGAAGAGTCCCACCAGGTAGGCCTCGCTGGCTTCCTACAGGAGAACGAAAAGAGGCATATTACAAATCTGTCACTTACTGAATTTAAGCTTTACATCCACAATCAGGCTGCACAGGAAACATGTTTGCAAGGTATCCCACCTGCAGAGCACCGATGGCCGCACTCTGGAAACGCAGGTCTGTCTTGAAATCCTGAGCGATTTCCCTGACGAGACGCTGGAAGGGCAGCTTCCTGATCAGCAGCTCGGTGGACTTCTGGTAACGACGGATCTCACGCAGGGCGACGGTTCCAGGCCTACAGAGACAAAATGCTTCATTAAAACACCAAACAGGAGCTTTCACATGACACAATAGAAACTTTAACTTCTGGCCAGACATACCTGTATCTGTGGGGCTTCTTCACTCCGCCGGTGGAGGGCGCGCTTTTCCTGGCAGCCTTGGTGGCCAGCTGCTTCCTCGGCGCCTTTCCTCCGGTGGATTTACGAGCGGTCTGCTTGGTACGAGCCATGCTTCACCTGCAGATCGGGAAAAACACACAAAACACCGGGTTGGCCAACAGTTCTCACTCAATACTCTCAGAATTACACCCTGGTAATGACTGGTTCGAGTCCCCGCCTCGGGGGGAAGTACACCGAACACTAAGCTGTTCCACCGATGACACTGGAGTCCCCGCCTCCCTCTTAGAAAATAAATACACGGTATTTATCTTGGATATTACAACAAATGAGGATAAATCCAGCATTGTTAACATCAACAGCTCGGTATTAGTCGATGTGATGGTTCCCAGTAGGTCGGTGTGCTGCGGCGCGGTGGGAAAGCGCGGTTTTAATTAAAAACAGCTCCGAGGAGCCGCCACCATTAAGCTCCCAGACACACACACGTTTCCACTCTGCCGTTGGCGAGCAAATTTAAAGATAGCAGCGACAGTTGCAAAATGGCGCCAGTTAGCCACCACAGAGGGTTACGGTAATTGTTTAGTCCCTCCGCCGCCTAAACAGGAAAAATACACAACCACATACAAATTAGTAACCTGTAATGTGACGTGTAGTTGTGGTTAAGTCGAGTTTCTTGGTGTTTAAAGTTAGCACAGAGCGGCTCCGTTGCGGCTAACGTTAGCTCACTAGCTATGCCGCGCTCCGTTGTTGTCAATTGACTGGCGAGTAGCGACAAACCGAGTTTTAGCCTAAAACGACAAACTGATGATTAAATAAGTCATTACACAGATGATCGTCAACTAACGAGGCAGAAAAACATGATTAAAACAGTAAGAAGCGCCATGTTACCTTTTGTGTTGATTCTCGGGTTTGAAAAGCAGATCCTCTCCAGTAGTAGCAGACTGTGATGCCCGAGGAGGCGACGGGGGCTGCTATTTATAGTCTGAGAGGCGCGCCGCCTGAAGTCCCGCCCCGGAGTCTACATGATTGGTCTAGACGATAAACGCTCTCGAAGTTAGATTGGTGGAAGAGGAAAAACTGGTCTGGGCGCTTCTGCATTTGAAGTAAAAAAAAAGAAGAGAAAATGACTTTGTTTATATTGAGCTGCGAGAATGATTTATTCATAAACAACGATCATAAAATACATTTACTCTCTATACAATCATCAGATTTTAGTTCCTTGTTATTTTGAAATGATCTCTGAAATGACACTTCCTTAAAATGATTGTGAGGTGACACTGTGGGATAAAGTGACAAATCACTCTCTCATTGCATAAAGGAAAAGGAAACATGTGGTTATTATGGACAGAGCAGTTTAAAGTTGATGTTAAGACATGGGGGGGAGGGGGGTATTCTGGTTGTGTGCACTTCTACTGCAACATCTCCCTCACATTATAAATATATGTAATCTGATGAGAGAACACAGTTTTTTCTACCAAAGGAAGGAAGCCATGTTTGTCTTGTTTTGTTAAAACCCATGGTAACCGCCTAACAGCCTGGGCTGTTTAACTAAACCTCTGGACCACCATAAGTGTTTGTGTGGAGATCAACATACAACAAATCCAACACTATGTTCCCCCAGACAGAACCTGGATCTTTCTGTTATTCAGCTATTAGACAAAGGAGCAAGGGAACAAAGTTTCATCCTTTGTGTTGATTTTGAATGAGGAGGACAGAGCGGGAAGCAGAGAACAGCCCCCTACCTCTTCCTGTTGCACTTGATGGAGTTATTCAGCTTTCCTGCTCTTTCAAGTTAATACCACGTTTCAATGTGTTTAAAGCGTTTTTTTCTAAATCTATTAATATAAATATATTTTATCAAGTTAATATCATTATGTTATTTAATTCAAACGGAGAGGTTTTGTGTTTGTCTGTCAATCTACCGTCCAGGGGAACGATCTTCAAGCGGAACTAGTGGCGTTGTAGGGATATTACCAGACGGACCCCTTCTTCAGAGCAACCGGAGGTAAGTCGCTCCAAACATTAAAGAAGACTGAGAACATATGAGTATTTAAAAATGGGCTTTCTCCGCTGAACATGTCTTCTTCCCTCGAGTCGTCGAGTTGAATAGTTGAACAACATGGCCGAACAGAGGCTGCAGTTTATAGGTACTTCACCAGTTCATCACGCTTTCATTTACAAGTGTGAGATCCGTTACAGATCGTTTTCAGTAACATGTGGATTTACTTGGTTTAAGTGTGGCACTGATTTAGCTGAATAAACAATATAGTTTGTATCTGTTACAATTTATTCAACATGTATATTAACTCGGGAATTTATTGAGGAAGAATCAATACACAAAACATTGAAGAAACCAAGAAAACATATAAGAAGCAGTAAAATGAGCATAATAGCAAATGTAAAAGCAAAAGCTTGATTTAAAGCAAATATATAAACTATAACAAGAAAAGCTGGAGGTAGATAAATGTTTATGATTAAGAATTCGAGGTAATTATTGCAATTCAAAGTCAATACAGTACCTTGCAAAGTAAGTTATCTCCCTGTTTGTGTGTGTGTGTTCATTCTACAGATATTGAACCGCAGTCAAGCAGCTCGGCTCCAACTGAGAGAGATCTCTGGACTTGCAACCCCCAACCTTTCAAGTTCAACTTCCTCCCTGACAACGATCCAGCACTTCAGGAGAACTCCTCACCAGACAGGGCAGAGCCAGCCCCAAGCCAGGTATCCTTCACCGCAGGGGGCTCTGCTTTTGCCTTTGACTTCCAAATCCCTGCTGTCACTCCCGTTGAAGACATGGAGACAGAAGAGACCCCAGAAGCAGGTTCTGCAGGAAGCCAGGGTGGCAGCCAGGAGGGAAAGCCTTCCTCGCTGCAGGAGGTTAACTCTCAATCTGAGCTGCAAACCAAAACAAAGAAGAAGAAGAAGAAGAAATCTGGCCCGAAAAAAATCTTAGAAAGCACAGAGGCACAACAGAAGTCAGCTGAAGTGAGTCAAGGAGCTGAAGACACAGAGCTGGTGAGTGTGAATACTTCTTCAGAGCCTGGTTGATTTATCACTTAGCTGATTAAACAACGATCAACATGAGACTTTAAAGGACATTCAGTACACAATAAACAAAATCTGCATTTGTTTGTTTATGTTAAGAAAATGTCTTTTTTTTATTAATTCAACTTTTATTTCTTTATTTGTTATCTATAATAAAGTGAACGTTTAAACTGTAAAATATCAAAGCTTAGTTGCATTTCTTTGCCTTACGAGTAGATAATTACATTTATAACAGCATATTTATCGGTTTCGGGATAAGCCACCAAAAATCTGTCGGCCGCTAAATATCAGCTGAACTCTACTGTTTGTTCTGTAGAGTAGTCATGCTGGGTTCTGGTTGATGAGTTGATTTGATGTTTATGTGACTGTGTGTTACAGAGTGCAGAGGAGCAGCTGAACAGACAGCTGGACTGGTGCATCGAGCAGCTGGAGCTGGGAATGAGATCCTTAAAAGGAACACCGAAACAGAGTTAGTGTGATTTTAACCTTTTACATTAAAACACAGCTTTATTGTGCTGTGTCCGAGTTGTGACACCTTGATTGTGTTCTGTCTCCGTAGAGGACGAGGCCTCTCGTGCCCTGAAGACTCTGCGTAGCTCCAAAGCTCCTCTGGCCAAGAAGAGGCAGGTGATGAGAGCCATGAATGGAGAGTACAGGAAAAAAATGGATGAGGAGAAGAACAAGCAGTTCAAACTCATTCAGAGTGGTGAGTGTGGATTGTAGAAGTAGAATAATCTGAAGAGTAACGAGAATGAATCGTCTGATGTTCGTCCAGATTCATGCCAAAATTCAAAAAGGTTCTTTCATGTTTCTGTGCACTCAAACATGCCATGTTTCTCTGTTCCCAACAGAAATTGCATCAGCTCAGGTCAAAGTTGTGGCAGATTCCCCGAAGAAGTCAGTTTTCCGCCAGAGAGCTAAAGACAAAACACAGACCCCCACCACAGATGTCGGTCCGCAGCAGGCTGAAGCCCAGGACACAGACCGGACAGCACAGACTCGGGAGGAGACGGCAGCTTTTGTCTTCACTCCCTCAAAGGAAGAGTTTCGCTTTGATTTTCTTTGATTTTCTTTTTAAACCCTGAAGACGAACTTCTCACAATGTGAGAGCAGACTGTGACTGAACAGTCTGATCTGAGCTGGTAATTCTTTGTGAAAGAAAAATACGGAGAAAATGGCAGAAAACTAAATACTACAATAGCAATGTTATTTAAAACAAATACATCTACTCATTGCTGTTCTGGTCTAAATAAATAAATTTGTATTTTTTTTTGCATTGTTTTTATTTATCAGGAATGTGTGATGTTATAACAATTTACATGTAAGACACAAGTCATGACAGAGTAACCAGGCTGTAATGACAGAAGCTTAGAGCCATTCGCTAAACTCATAAATTAATCTAGATTCCTTGTCTTTTTCTCTTAAGATATAAAAAGCTGCTTTGATCCAACCCCAGCAGAAGTCTACTTAAATATCTATTTATAATGTGCATCATCTATTAATTTCTTATTTAGTAAATATCAGCCAATGCTTTCCTTGACAGAAAAATGAAATGTTTTGTTCAATCTTGTCTGGCCTGTAACTCTCAAATTAAAGTTATGTGTACTTGAGACCATTTCTTGGATCTTTTAGTATCGACAGGAGCTGTCTTAAATATTTTTCATTTATTAAAGGCACTGGGGGGAGAGACCATATATTATTGTGTAGAGATTTGTTTCTGAGGTTGGGAGCGAGTGTCCAAGACAGAAACTAAAATCTGATTATTAAACAAACAAACTTTCCCCCCAGATGCTAGTGCTGCAGGTTCATGTTAAACAAACCAGTAGATGCATGTACAGGCACACACTAACACCAGTGCAGCTGAATAAAAAGGTTCACCGGTGCCTTTCAAACAGGAAAAGGTGGGGCGTGGTTCGACACGGACACAGTTGAGTGTGACACCCAACACAAAAAAGTTAGATCCGCTGAGAAAACAAACTCCTGCTGCCTGTAAGTGTTGAACCCATTGTGTTTACATCCGCTGTTCGAATGCGAGTAAGTTTGTTTAATCGTTGTGTTCATTAAACTCGGGTAAAGTCTAAACTGGGCTTGACGTGTTATCGCTGAGCTAACGTGAAACTAGCTAAAAGAGAAAAGTTGGAGTTAGCTAGAGACGAATGAGATAGAAGTTACACTTTAAGCTTTAAAGGAATCGCAAGACAGAGGGAAGCTTTTAATTGTGTGTTTATTACAAACTGGAGCTGCACCAGACGTGACTCCTGCTCCATGGAGCTCAGGAAACACACATTTAAAGAGTAAATCAAGCGGTTGTGAACATGTCATGGCAACGCTGAGCCTCAGGATCCCCTCTGTTCTCAGGTGTGAGGAGGCTCGAGAGAAGAAGAAGGAGGAGAAGGAGAAGAAGAGTCTGGGTTAAACATGTCTGAGCTGAGCGACGAGGCCAGTGAGTCGGAGCAGCTGGGGGTCAGCCTCTCCCTGTGGCTGGGGGAGTCCCTGGTGCGACCCGAGGAGCTGGACGTGCCCCTGGACCTCCACACCGCCTGCTCCATCGGCCAGTACGACGTGGTGGCAGAGGCCATCAAGAAGTGGGTCTCTCACTCTCCTACACACACACACACACACACACACTCTCTCCTGGGATGTCCACCTTCCTTATATACACACATATAAATCAAAATGTGTGGTTTGTTTGCAGACGTGAGGTGAATCTGGACGGCAAGAACATTGGAGGATGGACGCCGCTCATGTACGCAGCTTACATCGGACACGACAACATCGCCAATCTCCTGCTGGAGGCCGGAGTGGACGTCAATGCCACCACGGCCAAAGGTCTCACCCCACTGATGCTGGCAGCCAGCTGTGGCAATGAAAGCATCGCCTACTTCCTGCTTCAGGTACAACAGGATCCCCGGATAGTATCGGTTCATGCATACAGCAGGATGTGTGTTTTCTTGATGTGAGAAGTGGATACTGTACAGCAGCAGGGGCATGGTCAGGGGACATCCAAGGGTCCTTGAGGGGTTGTAGGGGGTCCCTGGCTAAAAGGGGAATCATTTATTTTCACCATAAGTAACACAACTGTCAGGATGTATGAAGATTTTGGTCCTGATTTTCTTTCACTTCCTGTATTGTGGTCTCGTTAGTGTTTTAACACTTAGACTTTCGGTTTCTCTTACCTCAAACAGCATGGTGCGCAGTTGGAGCTGAGAGACTCTCTGGGCTGGACGGCTCTGTTACACTGCACGAGCACCGGCCACCAGCAGATGGTCAAGTTCCTGCTGGACAACAAGGCCGACGCCAATGTCAAGTAAGCCTCCTCGTTCCTCCCAACACTCGATCGGGACAAAGACACGTGATATTTAATGTTGTTTTCTTTTCAATAACAGGGAGCCAGGGTCTGGTTTCACTCCCCTGATGGAGGCTGCTGCTTCTGGACATGAAATCATACTTCAGTACCTGCTTGATCACGTGAGTGGGTCCCCTGTTTATAGAACATGCTCTCATGGACTTGCCTGCTCTTTGAGAATGTGTGATGATACAGAGGTAATGCCTTAAGATCCTGACATGTGGTTTTATCCATTTACAGAAGGTTAGACTAGATGACCGCAACGCTAAGGGAGAGACTGCCCGTGCCCTAGCAATGATGTACGGCTACACCAAGATCGTCAGCCTCATTGACTCACGTTCTCCAAGAAGCAAACCAGGTTCCTTTCTCCACCGCTTTACATCTCACTATTTATTTCTACTAAATGAGTTGTAATAATCCTTTCTCTGTCATTATCTGATCCAACCCGACAGGACACTTTGAAGACCTGAGCTCCTCTGAAGACTCCGACAGTGCACCCCCGAGGATAAGGCCCAGTCGAAACCGAGCTAAAGGCATCAGCATCCACGATGGGCCCCAGGCCATCGCCAAGTTTCGAGTAGGAGGCCCCAGCAAACAATGTGGTAGCGTCCCGTATTATAACCCAGTCTGCCAGCCGGTAGCCATGTTAAGAGTGTGGTGCTTCTGTGAACTACAGCGGTGGATTGACAGTTTGTTAATGTGTGTCTCTCCTCCTCCCAGAGCCTCCTGCTGTGCCGCCAGGCTACGTGACCTTCCGTGATATTGGTGAACAGACTGAGGGCCTCTGCTACCGGGACGTGACCTCGCCTATCAATGAGCTGGACGGCCAGAGCAACAGCAGCAGAGGTGAGAAGCATACGTAGATACAAGTGTTTTGTGACCTCTGAAAAACATCTGAAATAAGCCATGTACTCTGAAAATGTAAATACTTTTCTCTGTTGCTGTTGCAGATGATAGTCCATTCTTTGACAATGACATGCCCACCATGAGGAGCAGCAGTAGCAGCAGCGAAGGCCTGCCTCACGTGATCGGCCTCAAGTGGGAAGGCTCTGTGGAAAGCAACGAGGTGAACACAGAAATCCCACTGTTACTGAGGCAAACACCAGATTTGTGTTTGTTTATTGATGCGCTGTGACAGACAGATGTGCCTTTGTCCACCAGGACTCGGACCAGTGCAAAAAGAGCAGCTCGCGTCGGGTGAATAAGGGTTACCACTCAAAAGGCAAGAGACATGGAATCAGCGAGGCAGCTCACTCCAGTGCTGCTGGGAACAGTGGGATCCGCCCCCATGTTGTTCCTCCACCTTCCTACTCCGGCCCAAAGGCATGTGTGGGTCTGATTGGTTCATAGTGAGATCTGAATAGGTGGTTCATGTCAAGTTTATTCAGGATGGTCTCTTCTTCTCTTGTTAATGCAGGATCTGGCCGATTTTTTGGAGCAAATCGGCTTCTCAAAGTATCTCCCGTTACTTGTGGAGCAAGACATTGATCTGCGGATATTTCTCACCCTGACTGAAAACGATCTCAAAGAAATAGGAATCACGTAAGAGACCTCAGGTTTTCATATATACTCAGTATCGGTATATATGGCAGGGATATAATATCAGTTCCTTTCGTCCAGATTGTTTGGACCCAAGCGTAAGATGACCTCGGGTATTGCAAGGTGGCACAGCAGCGCTCGACCCCCCAGTGATGCTCTGGAACAGGCCTACGCCGACCAACTTGAGGCTGAGATGCAGGAGATGGCCATTCAACTACACAAGGTAACTACAGAGTAGACAATATGCAACAGCCAGATAAACACTTCCATCCACATCTGACCGACTCACTCGCCCTGCTGTAGCACTGCGAGGAGGCGGAGAGCCTGCAGAGCCAGGTGTCTCAGGAGAAGGAGCTGCGCACTGTGATGGAGGGATGCCTGATGGAGGACAAGATGGCCTGGAGGAGGGTCCACACTGAGCTGGTGGAGAACCACCGGCTGACTCAGGACATGAGCGCCACACTAGCGAAGGCTAGGACCTGCTGTGCTGAACTGCTCTCCTGCTTTACTACTGATGGCAATGGCAGCGCTTGTACTGGTGTGGAAGATAAAGCAAAGGATGATGTCAGTGTTAAAGGTGAGTTACTACCCCCCCCAAGAAAGTGAGGTCACAGGGTTACACAATAACTACAGGACAGATTACCATAAAACTTGGTGGAAGGTATCGCTCAGGAAAGAAACTATGAAATTGTAGTGCAGATCCAGGAATTCAATCTATGGTGCTAGCCATAGATTGAATGAATTCTGTGGGAAACGTTGGAGAGAATGTGAAACTAAATGCCTGGGGGTTGGTTTTAATTAACCAAACATTTTTTGGGTTAATTATTAGTTGTGACTGAATAACACATTTGACTCTCTCCGATTTGTGATTCTTTTTTTCCTAGTAGCCACGGACGGCCTGACATGCTCCAGTGTTGTTGAGCTAATCAAGAAGCTGGATTCCTATGAAGATCAGCTCGGTAAGATGTTGTAATGCTCAGTGATGTTAATGTGTTGCTTGTTATCGGGGCTGTTGTTAATGCTGCTGCTCCCTTCATCATAACAGAAGGGACCCTGAAAACCGTGCAGCAGAGCCTGAGGCGACTGAGTGCCCCTGAGAAAGTGTCCGACAGCTGGGAACGGCCTTAACATGTCCAGGTGAGTCTGGACTGGATGGACGCGACATGCGGGATGAATTCAACAGCTGCTAAAAGACGACAAAATAACTTGCTGTTCTCTTCAGGGATTTCTGACATTATTCGACGGAGGGTGATCTCACCACCACCCTGTACAAGCGCACTGCAATGGGAGACTGCCAAAGATGAGGACAGACCCCACACACCCCCCACCCCCATGGGCTTGACGCAGCAGACCTGCCGCCGTCTGTTTAAGGCTGATAGACCCGAGCACGCCGGATGTGGACAAGGCCACGGTTAACGGCAGCTGCTGCAGGGAAATGACAAGCAGGCAGGAAGGGCACCTGAACCCCCCCACACGCTTGTGCTGGTGAATACTGGACTCCGCTAGTTGCGTTGTGAAAATGCACAGAGAGGAAGAAGAGGAGGAGGAGGAGCTGATCAAGGATCAGTGGCTGAAATACTGTGAAACATTTCTCTCTCCTGAATATGAAATGTGGTTTGGATATGCCACCAGGAGAAGAGGTACATTTCTTAAAAGTAGAGAGGTTAGTTCAGTTCAAGTAAGTTCAGCAGTGATACTCTGTGATTTGAATGAAATCTTCTCATTTGTATGTTGTTTGAATATAATGTCCTGCTGAATGCATTTCAAGGAGCTGAAGCTAAAGACGTTAAAGTTACAGCAATTTCAATCCATCTGTGGTCTAGGGTTAGATATCGTAGAATTTGAATGATTCCAATTCTGGTTCTTAATGATTCTCGATTCCAATTATTTAAAGGATGAGGTCAAAACATTTTACGTGAAAAAGTTTTTACAAACCTTTACACACATTCACAACTGACTTCAGTGCAGGGAACCTGGAAATGAATTTCAAACAGTTGCTGTTATGAGGGCTCCGAGAACTGACAGTGGGAGGACCCTATTGTTTTTGCTTGGATTATTAAATGATATGATTCAATCTCTTTTTCTTTTTTCCCGTAACACAGCAACAGTCAATTAATTTCCACTTTAGAGAGCTGCAGTGTGTGGGTGTTTATGAGAGAGAAGGATGAACGTCTGTGTGTTGCGCTTTTAACTGAACCAAATAAGGATCAAACAAATGTTACTTAATTTCCACTTACCTGATTGCAACGAGGTCCTGGCTGTTGACTGAGGAGAACCAGGCTTGTGAGGGAGAGGGAGACTGGTGTGTGGTCATGTTAGTTGCACATAATAAGTTTGGCACTGTGCAGACCCGTCATCTTTTGAACACTTGGCCACGAGGTCGCTCATGGGCGACTCTTCCCAGACTTTTGTGCTCGTCTGCAAGTTTATCTTCAAATAGTTCTGCTTTGGGCAGAATGGTCCAGTCCAGAGAGAGCACCAGGGCCAGTGTAGCTTGGAAGATGCAGTGATGCTTTAAGCAACTGGTAAGCAGAATCAAAACTTACATTTCTTGATGATTCCATTTGAGTTGGAAATCTGGAAGCGCTTTTTGATGCCCACACTACTGTGGACAGTCAGGAGTCAAATAAACTCAGAGCTGAGACTTTTATCTGTGCAAAATACAAGTTTTAATTCTTTTTCAAAGCACAATTAATATAGCAGTTTCAGATTTAACTCAGTGATGCTGTCAAGTAGTTCATCTTGTGGATTCTTTGTGTCTTCTATAGCAAGATCCTGTTTTACCCTGAACTCCGTCAAAGTCTTTTCAATGCTGGATATCCGTGGATGTATTTAAACTCAAATAAAACCCAGTTTCCTTAGAGTAAAGATGGATTCTGTCATTTTCAGGTTTGTTTGAAATTGACACATTCATGTACTGTACGTAGAAATGAAACAAACCGACTCTCCGAGACCACTTTGGATTAACAGTGCTCACTGAGCTCTGCATTATACCGCGGCAGATTTGTGAAATACAAGAGACTGAATGTTTGCTTCTGTAACCACTACTGAACAGATCTCCATATCTTTGACTGAGCCTGGAGGTCAGGAACCCCCCTGCTGATGGTTGGGATGTCCTCTTAGGGAGTACATCTGGAACTCAGCTACTGTGCCCAGGGCCTTGGCTGCAAATTGATGTGATGACAGTTTATGTTCAGTAACAACCTTGGCACGGTGCGGCTGTTGGCTGCAGCAGCTGATCCAGACACAACAGCCTCCAGCTCGCAGGTTTTCAAATCAGCACAAACTCCAACCAGCGCAGCCCTCGTAATAGACAGAACATCCTTTTTTTCTTTAAAGGGAAATATTGATTTATGAATATAATTACCAGGAAATATGGATTACTGCACTAATGTTTGTTAAGCTGCCATAGGGGTGAGAAGTGATGTTCACTAACTACACTTACTCCGTAACTATAAAATGACCCATGTGTCCCGACTCTCACTCTAGTAGTTATGTTCTCCTGCTGATGGCAAACAGGAGGGAGAGAACGGGACTTGTGAAGCTGAGCAGCATCTGTTCAGACTGAACTGATCAAATATTCTACATCTTTCAGTGATGATTTACTCATCTCCTGAAAGTCTGCCAGTGAAACTGACAGACAGGCTGTCAAATCCTCCAACCAGTCGACATCAGGCCGTGCAGAGTCTGATGGGACGAGACTCCCAGTCAAATTTCACCCGAGCCGAAGCTGTTCTTTTGAGCTTTATGTGAACAGAAGTCTTCTCGGTTGGCTTCTACTTTATTCTGTTGTGTTTCTCACCAGCAGCAAAAACGTGTCCAGCCAAAGAAGGTTACTCTGACCAGCACACCTTGTGTCTGGCTGGTGGATTAGAGACTGCCAGTATGGATATCTGGGCCCATGAGCATAACGTGTAGTGGAGGAAAACCACCAGTCTAACCACCATACATGTGAATGTAGTGGACATCGAGGACAACTGAACATGTCTAGTCTGTGGTTATTGCTTTAATGCACTTCTTGAATAAAGAGCAATCTTTCATAAATTAATTTCTACAGTTTTTAAAAAATAGGTTTTTAGACATTATGTACAAACATTGACAATCCAAGTAGGATGGGACAAACAATTCTCACTGTACAGCCTTCAATGTTTTACTGAGAGGTTCAAAATGTATGTAAAATGCAGCAAATGTGAATTCAAGAAATATGCTGTTGAATTCCTTGTATATGTATCGTAACATCTGTAAAGGTTCAAAAATCGATTCAAGTGTAAAAAGTGAATCTATTCATGATTGTGTTTCTTGTGAGTAGCTGTCGGGAAGAGAACATGGAACATTCAGAAAACGAATCCTCCTTCAGACTCCGCAGCCTGAGGAGTCTGATCCTCACAGAGGGATGAAGATGTCTCATGTTGCTCTGGTGAGTTGATGATGATGGTACAGGTCTGTGTGTGGACAGATTCTCACTCCCACAGAGAAACACCTGCATGAGCAGCAGCTGCGATGGGCTCAGGTGTACTCACACAGGTGGCCGCAGCCGGCGGGGCAGTGAGTGCTGCTTTTCAGCCAGTTCATTATGTGCTCCAGATGTCCACCGTGACTGCAGCCCTGACACCACACAAACAGTCCCTTTACCACATGGTGGCACACTGCACACACACTGGCACACTGGCGGCACCTAGAGGAGATACACAGGGCGCTTGTCAGAGTTTGTTTTCATGTCAGAGTTAAAGAAGAATTCAGTGTATTTAATCAAACATGAGAAGCAAGAGAAACAGGAAGAACACACAACTAGAATTTCTTCTTTAACATGAAAGAGGACGAGCACCTTATGGCTATTGCACAAAAGGTATCACACTGAGCTGTCCTGTCCCACACAGACGTTACTCTCTATTATGAAATGGTGGCGAAGTGTTCATACCTGTCACAGATCCAGCCCTTGTTGCTCATTGGCCGCTTGCAGTTGCTGCAGTTGATGTGTAGTGTTGTAGACGCCTGGTTCAGGCAGGTGATGGCGCTGCACGTGCTCAGCTTGATGACCTCGTTGGAGACGTTCCACAACTCAAATCTCTGCAGCAGGTCAATGTAGGACATGTACCAGTGCTCCTGAAACGGAAACACATCTCGGTCAGTGTTTCTTATTCTATCTGCTTATTTTTGTCAAATTAAATTGAAAATGTCCTTATTCAAATGTTTTGGTTATAGACAAAATATTAAACACTTATAGTCGCATTTAAGTATCTCAGAAGTTTCTTGTTTTTAAATGTATCAACATGAATGATACCCTATACATCTGAGTAAATATATAAGACCTGACATAGTTAATATCTGTTCAGAAAACAAATATAACATCTTTCAAATATTTAAAATTACCACAATAAAAGCATTTTTACTTGATTTTTGCCTCATCCAATAAAAATTGAAGTTCTCACCCGAGACACATCGAAATGCACATTTTACAAAACTGAGGAAGACACCATTTTTTCCCCTCACTGACCTGGGTTAGGTCATCAATCTCTTTACGTATCCGTTCCCCCAAGACGATGAGCACGGATACGGCCATCTGCACGTCGCCCTGCTCAGCGTAGTAGCTCAGCATCTCCCGCACGATGGGGCAGAAGAAGCTGGCAGGTAGACTTGGGTTGAACAGGGGCTGGGAGATGGAGATGAGGGAGAAGGACTCGATGGGCGTCAGGCAGGTGACCTCGGCCTCGTTGCCACTGACGTGCGGGGAGTCCGACTTGTCCTGTTGAAGGTGCTCGGGAGCGGCGGGGTTATCCATGATCTCGTGGCGCAGCGGGAAGGCCTCCTGGGGCAGCGTGTACTCAAGCTCTTCTGTTGTTATAAAGTCAGCAGAGAAAAATATTAGAAAAGAGTGCTGAGCGCAGAGGCAGTTATAAATAGCAGATTCTGATGTGGGCAAGTCTCTAGCTTCCTCTGTGATGAGACTGGGACTGACCTGTTGGGTTATCATGTTCCATAGAATAGAGGTCGTCATCATCTAACTCAGCATCACCGAACATGTACTCAGCCTGACCCTCACTGCCCTCCGTCTCCTCATTTTCTGAAATTGCAATTCAAGCGATGAATATTGTAGAAACACAAGGACCAAGATCTTTTCAATGTTTCATTTGGCTTCTAAGACTGTTCATATACCACTCTTACCTTCATTATTATTGCTGATGTGCAGGTTTCCAGGCTCCAGGTGGCTGTTGTCCTGCCTGCTCTCACCTTTACTGCGCTCTAGTCTATTCTCTGCTCCCATCCCGGTGCCAATCTCCTTCAAATTGAAACTGAAAACATACCGTGGACCAAAATTAGACTGTAAATGAGTTGCATTACTTATTTATTATTAATATTTTGTAATGATACACAATAAAAAGTTAATTTACCTGTTCATTAAAGGCAAGGTGCCGAGTTTACTCAGGTTGAGGTTTTGACCGGACGGTGTGAGGTTTGCAGGGTCGGAGAACATGATTCTCAGCATGGTCCAAGTGGTGGAAACCTGTGAGTTATGGAAAAATTATAATAAATAAAATATGGCTGCAGGACACTTCCCGTATCGAGACCGTATTGTGACCCATTTTAGTTATTAGCAAATAAAATAAACTTTTCTTGTGTCTTGCATTTAAATGATGTAGGAAATAATAAAGATTGAGAAAATTGGATTAAAATACTCCAGGCGCTCTGTTTACTGTCAAACCTTAAAAAGGAAGTTTTATCGTAATATATTGCAGTCACTGCGAAATTTCTATTAAATTTTACAATTTTTTCCCACGTCGCACTGAGGTCTCACCTGAGGTCTCTTGAGCTCTTGGGCCACCTTGGCATTGTGATCACACAGCTCAGCAAATGGCTTCCCACAGAGGAGGTAGAGTTGTGCGGTCTTGACAAACCAGTCCATGCGGTTGCTGTCCAAGTCTGTCTCGAAGACGCTAAGAGCACTGGACACGTGGGCAAACTGTTCCGTCGGGTCGGGCTTCTTGAAGAAAAAGATGGGGTAGCGGCGGTCTCCTCCGGGGTAAGGCTTTCTGCTGGGGTCACTGCTGATCAGACTCTCCTTGGCTGCAAAAGCCAAGTCCCCCAACAGTCCAAAGCACAGACCCTCGGGGTTGGCCTTGTCCACTGGACGAGTGGCGTCCTTGAACATGTGCTGGTAGAGCGTGCTGTCCTTTGATCCAGAGAGCAGAAAATGAGGGTCGTGCTGGTGGCGCCACACGATCCCTGTGGTCACGTCTTTGTGTTCCTCGAAGGTGGCAAAGGGAATGAAAGGTCTGCGAATGTCCCACACGTAGATGTTGTGGTCCACCATCATGGAACAGGTGGCCAGATGGTACTTCCTCTCAGGCCGCCACTTGACACGTGCGACGGAGGCGATCGTCTGGACGCAGTAGATCTCCTTGGCCCGGTTAGTGGTCATGTCCCAAACCTTCACCATCTTGTCTCTGCCCCCTGTGGCCAGCCATCCCCTAAAATCGAAATAAAGCTTGAATAAAACTCCTCAAACACCAAAACAGCGCATCAAGCACAGGTCTCATTTATCAAGGTCATCCGTCTGACCTGTCGTCAGGGTGCCAGTCGCAGCAGAACACAGGGCCAGTGTGGGCAGTGAACATCCGCTCGTAGCGGTCAGGTCGTCTGATGTCCCACAGCTGGACGTTGCCGTTTTCGAAGGATGCAGCAAAGGTGAAATAATCCTTCATGCTGAACTGGACGTCCCTTACACTTTCTGACTGACCTGGAGGAGAGCGCATAAAAAGGGTTATAAAAAAATCAACAGGGATATTAAAGGATGATTAAGTGTTATTACTGTTTCGGAGAACTACACATTTAATGAGTCAGAGTGTAGCGAGAGGACATTAATGGATCAGTAAGAATTTACCTCATAAATTCGGTGTCATTAGTTTAAATCTTAAAGTACGTATATTTTCACTTATATTAATTAAGTCGCTCTTTTTCTTGGAAGAGAATTACACAGTTCAGATGTTGCACCTCTGTGAGGAGAGAAATGTGACTCTTTGTATAAAACAAGCAGCAGTGCTATGACACCCCTGGAAATTAACATTCCACTAAACAAGAGATATCCAAGGATGGGATTTATGGATGTATGGGGCGGCAGTGGCTGAAGGGTAGATCGGTCGTCCTCCAACCAGAAGGGTCGGCAGTTCGATCCCATTGGGCAAGGTCCTGAACCCCAAATTGCCTCTCATAGAAAAAAGGTACTGCTAATAGATGCACTGTATAAATGTGTGCGAATGGCAAACTGTTCTGTAAAGTGCTTTGAATGGTCGTCAAGACTAGAAAAGCACTATATAAGAACAAACTTTTGAAGATATATACATATAAACAATGTATTCTTCATTACCAACACTGGAAATTTCTGAAATATTTAATTAAACTTAACCAAAATCAATATGAACACACACTGAAAAGATTTTCTTTATATCACTGCTGCTCTGTTCTTTATCATGCAAAGAAAAGTGAAGTTATACTTGCATTAAAGAAATAATTACAATCCAATGTTGCATTATATTCCTTGACCTGCTTCATATCCCTACCTGAGAAAGTGCTGGCGGATTCCTTCTTGCGCAGGTCAAAGCACTTCATGAAGCCGTCCTGCGAGCCACTCAGCAGCATGTACACCTCTGTGGGGTGGAAGCACACCTTGTTGACGGTGCGCTTGTGCTCGGTAAACAGCTGGTCCTGCTTGTTACGAGACGGTTTCCCCAGGTTCCAGGTGACCACCGCCCCGTTAGTGGCGGCTGTGGCCAGCAGGTTCTCCTCCATCTGGTGCCACATTACATCGGCGCAGCTGAAGTTGAGCGAGGGTTTTCGACCGACACGGAGATTCAGCTTCTCCACAAACTGCTCCTCCTCAAGCGCGTAGATCTTGAAGATGTTGCGGCCGGCCACCACCACCTGCGACGCATCGCGGCACACGCTGATGGCGTTGGCCGACGCGTCCAAGTGGCAGAACATTGTTCGGCCGGTGATGGCATTGCTGCTGAGGGCTGTGGTAACACGTGACATCTTCTCCACGTTCCTGGTATAGACAGAATAAAAATAGAAATGAGGGCCAGAACCATCAGGAAAACAACACCGTCACTTGTTACTTGCTGTGGTTACGTCTGCCCTAGTGCCAGCTGAAAAAGACATGTGAACCTCCTAATATCCACCAGAAGGTGGCACTATAGCTAAACAAAACATTAACTTCATACGGTCCTTACAGATGCAGGAGGGATGGCACTGTATCAAACAGAGTTAATGAACAGTATCAAGCAAACTTAAACACTTCAGACAATGAAAGCTCTACAGTACTTACTTGATGAAGAACCACCGGCCTCTTCAGTATCTGCAGCAGCACAGAGTCTTCCTCATGTGCTCCCATGAGAGACAACTTGCTTGTTAGCTGGAGAGAGACAAATGTAATGGACAAAGTGAAACTATCTGCATTTATTGTTAGGGCAGATATTTCATACATGACGAATAAATCTATCAAATTTTCACTATTGAAGGGCACAGATATAAATATTTATAAATTATTATTAAACAGTGATTAATATGAGGTTACGCTTCAACTTTCACACATTTAAAAATGAGCAATCCCCATTTGATTTTCTTTTTAAAAATTAACCATCATAATACATCAAACTACAACGATTGCAGAAGTCTGGTGGCATGTTGTCAAACAGATTGTTCCCTGTACCAAACGCTCTCTTCTCTCTCCAGCATTGAAAAGCTGCTTAAAAGGGGGTTGGCTTGATTAGTTCACCTCCGCGAGCTGGCGATTGACTAATCCCTGCCTCATATTCACGTGAGTAAACAATGACAGTTGACAGGAAAACAAGCTAACCCATGTGACTTCACACAGAGGTGGGCGCTTCAACCCTAACACCACGTGCACCGCTGCTGTCGTGCTTCGATGGCGTTTCATTAAAGTCAAATCTCCGGTTAAACTCCACCAGCTGAACGTCGCTCAGCAGTGTCCACATGCTACACACACACACACACACACACACTTTCCTGGAGCTGCACCATAAACATCCCTGGAATGTGATGCTAATGCTAACTAGCATAGCTTCCCGAGCACCCTTCCTCCCACAGGCGAAACGCGCATGACGCTGAAGTTTCCGCGCGTGTCAGAAGATTCGCAGTTTGTAGTGAATGTTGTGTTTTGATAGAAGAAGCTTCCAGGTGAAGAAAAACAACAAATCGTGTCAGGGGACGAACCTTGAGAAACTGTTGCTCGCAGCCCGAGGTACCGGAAGTAGTAGTTTTGCAGCGTGATATCGCGAGATTTCAGAACGCTCGTGGCTCCGGGACCATGATGCTCTGGGTGTGTGGAAACAGCGGAAGCATCAAGACACTACAGTTCATTCAGGAATTCAGCTCACTCACATGTGCTGTTTTATAGTGTGTGTCTTTTAGACGTGGCTGAGCTGGATTTAAAGGATTAAACCACACAGAGGCAGTTTAAGGTGTTAAATGTTTTGTAGTCCATTCATTTAAATCAGCTTTCCCTAAGTGGCAGGTCCTTCACACAGTGTTTTTCATGTGTTCACAGGTTGATGGTGTGTAACTCTCTCCTCCACTATGACTGATCTGTTTGCCTGTGAGGAGCCAGCTGCATGGAGGAGTGTGCACGACCAGTACTGGGATGTAGTGGAGGCCAAGGCCAAGAGCAAGAAACCTGGAAAACTGCTGATCCTGGACAAGTGGTGATCCTCCCCCTACTGTTCTCCTCCATCTTAGAGTTACAGTAACAATACCACAATTAGTGATCAACTTTATACAGTGTTTTTCTCAACAAGGTTACAAAGTGCTTAGCAGAGAGAAAAATGGAGGTTCAAACTTTGGCTTTAGTTCTTTATCTTTAAATCTGTATTTATATTTGGCTTCATAATCTGCCTCAGTTACTTGTATCTTTCAATCCTCTTATACTTAAACAACTTCTATTGTCAATATCTCCATTAGCACAAATCAAATTAAATTCAAGGTCACTCAAGCCGCAGCAGACTTCACACACTCTTAGATATCCATTCCATTAATGTGCCTGATTATTTGGATCAAGATCTATGTATTATTCCTCAGGAATATTGTGAAAATGTTAAAAAAAAATACCCCATCTTGCATTGTTAAAAAAATATAATTGCTGGATTCATCCCCCTGATCTGGACCTGATCCAAGTGTTGCCCTGAATATTATATATTGACTTCCTCTTATCTACTTGTATGATTGCACTCACTGTTTCAGGCGGCAGAATTAATTCAGGACTGTTTTAGCCATTTCCCTCATGTACAAGGATCTAAACATTAAGTTTGTACATCATGGAATATCTGATGTTTTCTTGTATATGACTTCTAAGATATGAATTGAGTTCTGTTAGCCTTGCTATGGATATGGGATTAAAGCTAACTGATTCTAACCTCTGTGTGTCCCTGGTAAGGTACCAAGAGGAGCTGCCCATGCTCATTTCAGGTCGATCTGACAAACATGTCACTCTGTCAGAGCTGGTGAAGCTGATGGAGTGGAAGCTCTCAGTAAGTCGAGTCTAGACACTAAATCATAACATTCCCAAGAAACAGAAAATACGCCACACACAAGAGATTTTCTCTTTAGTGTGGGTGTGCACCGATAGTCTTAACAGCACTCAGCCGTGTTCTTGAGTGGCTCCGTGTTCTCTTCTGCAGAGAGGGAAGTTCAGGCCGAGGCTGCAGCAGCTGGTGGCGTCCAACGGGGGGGATACCGTGGAGAAATGTTCCAGACAGGCCTTCAGCCTCCTGCCTGACGTGCAGGCGGCGATCGCAGAGCTCAGCTCCCTCAAAGGAGTCGGGCCAGCCACTGCTTCAGGTTAGCACAGCGTCTATGTTTCTGTCTCTGATTGTTTCACTGTGCAAAACCTGCATCCAGCAAATTGAAGTAAGTCTAAGAACTCACTCTAACAAAAAGGTTTCTGTGATCAATAAAGACGTTTTCAGACAAGAAGTTGAGAAAATGTCTGAAACAGTTAGGTCCTGGTAACTGGGACTCACTGTTTGGACAAGCAAAGCCAAGTTCAGCTTCATTCAGCATAGCTTGTTGCTGACTGTGAATTTTGTTCCAGCTGTGTTGGCGGCAGGAGCTCCAGAACAGACTGCATTCATGTCTGATGAAGCCATGGAGAGTGTTCCGGGACTAAAGCCCATCCAGTACACAGCCAAGCATTACGCGCTGTACCTGGGCAAGATGGTCGAGAGAACAAAAAAACTAAACAAAGGTGAGGTCACGACAGGAAAGCATTTTCTTTTCGTACAACTGTTGATTTAACACACAAATCAAGACACTCCTACTACTGGACACTTTTCACCGCCAGGTTCTGTATAAATAAACTTGCCTTGATATTCTGCACTGACGCCATCTGCCCTCCTCTTCTCCTCAGTGGATCCCCAGCGGGACTGGACACCCCACAGACTGGAGCTGTGTTTGTGGGCGATGCGCGTCGCCACTCAGCTGCAGCTCCCGCTAGTCAAGGAGGTCGATGTGAAGGGAGGTGGCGCGGAGGCAAAGGGCTCGGACTCAGACCCTGACCACAGACCAAAGAAGAAGCTCAAAACAAAGTGAAACTCCCAACTGTTAAAATGTTTATATTAAACTAAGATGTTTGTCAGTTTTTGTATTTTTCCAATGTAATAAAGACTTACATTTAGTTTACCATGCATTTCTTGAGGGGTTATTGTTGATGATGATAATCAAGGCTGAAACAAACGATAGCTTTCATTTCATATTTTGTTGATTGACTAATTGAATCATAACATACAGTTCAAATCTGATCTATAGAAGTTTATCAAACAGTAAAAGATGTCCAAGGTGCTTCCTCAAATATCTTTATTTTCATTCAACCAATAGTCTACCCCGTGATATCAAGAGAATTAAACCAACAGAAAATATCTACATTTAAGGAAATACAAATTTTAGGTTATTTACTTAAAGATTATGAGAATTGTTGCTGATCTGTTTTCTGTTGATTTACTAACTGATCATTGATGGTGATGTTGTGCTGAAACACACGAAAAGCAGTGGGATGTTGCCACAGTATTGTTCTTTATTTATATTGTTTCTAAATTAAAGCAGAGTACAATGAACAGTACAAAATAAAACAAAATATATTCATATATATACAATATAAAATGGTTCCGTTCAGAACATTTAAAAAGTACAATAGATTGTGAAATAATTAATGAGGACTTTGATATAAATTATCCATATGTAAATTTAGTTTTCCTCTAGTTTCCTCATGACCGGGAGAAAAATAGGCTCTTCTGCTTTTTTTCTTTTTGTAAACGCTGTGTCGGTCCGACCTCCTGTCGGGTCATGAGAGGTCGAACCTCCGAAGCTTGGCACCATGTTGTCAATACAAGTAAGCAGCTCATGAAAAACTACCACAGCAGCACAGATATGATTTTTTTCTTCTTTGAATTCTAAAGCATCAGAGGGAAAGAGCTCGCACTTAAAGAAACCACCTGTGATATCTCCGTGACCTCGAGTGGCTCAGGCAGTATTTGTGAACATAGGGAGAATCTCTGAGCGATGTTATGAACCGTTGGAGGAGGTTTGCAGCTGAGCTTATAAAAGTCAAACTCTTATTACTGTTTCCAGCTGCGCCAGACAGAAATCCACAGATAATCCACATGACAACCAGAACACTCTCTCCTCATCTAAAAATGTTAAATTGCATTGATTGTTGACTTCACAATCAACAATCACAATCCTCAGGTTATGGGTTTCATGTTTTTGCAGCCCAGCGTCCTTTTCTCATGGATCCTGTGTGTGATTATGAAGAATAAATAACAGCAAAGCAGCCTTTCTGCCTGGCGATCAGACTTGAGCTTGTATATATATACAGTATATATATATAACAAGGCATTGGGCATAACAGCACAATAGATTGGCATAGGGAGGTACAGAAGCATCACAGAATGGCTAATGGCAGTAGAAAATATGGCACACGACAACATGTCAGTCGACTACAATATAGTAAGTGCAAAAAATAAAAAGACCACTCATGATAAAAACGCAGGAGCAGGAAATAAGATGCGGCAGAAATGTCAATAACTCTGCAAGTTGGAATGGCACGACCACAGATATGAACAATATTATTATTATACTGGCACAGTCGCACCGACAGGGATCCTTGTATCAGTGAATTTTGCTCAGAGTTGGCACTAAACCTTTAAACATAATTTCTTACAACAGTCGGGTGTATAGTGGAGCCTATCGAGGGGAGTGTGTCAACCCAAAGTGATGGATCGCGTGCCTTCCTTATACACTGTAGAAAACATTTCACTCATTTCAATTAAACATCATGCAACCTGTCAGATCCCCCTTGTTAAAGGAAGATATCCTGTTAATGGCGTTTACCTCGCCACAGCCATGCATCATCCTGACACTGATGTGACATGAGCACAACAGGATGGGGAAGCACGTTGAGGAAAAACTAAACCTTCACGTGTTGCTCGAGCGAGAGGAGGAGAGTCAGCCCTCTGTCTCTCTATCATGAGCTGCATGCTTTGGAGAAGGAGAGGCTTTCCTCGGAGAGGACGTGAGTTTGTCTGAAGGTGTGTTGCTGCTGAAATATACAAAACCGCACATTCAAACCTGATAAACACTACAGGTGCTGGACAGAAGTGACAAACCCGAAGACGAGAACTATCCGCACACGCCAGTTGATGCTCCCACAAACTTTTTATTTTAGTTTTTAGCTTACGTTTTGGGCACAGGTCTTTCTTCCGACTGTGTATAAATATGCATTTGTACAATGGACCAGACTAATAATGTTTAGGTTATAACGTTACAGGCACGTGGTTTGTGCCTGAAACGTTACCTACCTGGGCGGTACATAAAAAGCTTGTGAGAGCATCTGCTGGTGTGTGGACATTTCTTTGGGCTCAGGGCCATGGAGATCTGTCTTGCAGGAAAATGACAAACTACTCTCTCAGTTATCTTCTCTCGTCTGCTTTTTTGTGTAAAATAAAACACGGAACACTTTGCACAATGAGAACTCGGACTATAATCGCTGTTTCCAGGTTCAGGGGCGACAAGAACTCACGAGCCTTCCATAGTAATCCCGCGAGTTCTTCCAGCAGGTGTAATATTCACAGTTGATATAAAAGCATAGCTATTTACTAGCCCTTTTTTTATAACCCTTCTGGGTTCCTATGAATCTTAAGTTAGAGAGGCACATTAACCTCCACTTTATCTTCATTATAGGCTATGGGGTATGTATGCATTATTCATCAATGTATCTTTGCTATCCCAAGCAATAATATTTCCAAGTACACACACAGGTTTTCATCAAGGATACATTATGCCCTCGTATTGGCTGATCTTCTCTGTTTTTAATGAATCTGAAAATGGCTTTTTTCTGGCTATCTCCTCCTGATTCCCCCATTAAGCAAGAACTTTTCTGTTGCTACTGACACTTACACGTGGAAGCAAAGGCTGAAGACTGTATTTATGACCAACTATCAAAATTGGCAGATGCATAATTTATTTTTACCCCCCTCAGGCAGCCAGTGGACATTCAAATGAGTTATCGATTGAAAGACAGAAATATGGTATGTAGCATGAGTAAGTGTAATTGCTCTCCTCGCCTCGGCTTTTTTCCAAAAGCTTGGATCAAACTGGAGTTGATGTACGACAGGAGCCCCGTCTATAATTTGTTACAAGCAAAGGAATGAACTGCAGCGAGGCGTCCGCACGGTGCGCAGGGGAGAATGAAGCTGCATCGACCACAAACAAGTATCAATAACGAGTCCAGCTACATAAAACTACTGCTGTGGAACATTCACGATGATGAAACTATTTTCTACCAGCAGGTTTCAAACCCTTCCCTCTACTTTTTGCCCTCTCTAGTTAGTTCTTTCTATGGCTTAGTTTGTAAAGCACTAGCGATTTATAAAATCAACTGAGCTGAGTCATTGGTGGTCACCTAACAAACCAGGGGATTTTGCCTCATAGAGTCAGAGGATACAGGAGCTATCAGAAGAACAACAATCATAGCATTCATTTTGCACCATTTGAAGTTTTTCTCTTCTCCCCTTAAAGAGGAAAAAAAAATACAAATAAATATACTCTTGGTTATGAACATACAATATACACATCCACTATCAAATGAAAGAACAAGGGGACAACTTAATAACACTCTTTTTTTTTCTTCATAGGTACATTCCTTTACAAAAGTATACAGTCCCTAAGAATGAGAAACTGAGGTATAGGACTGGGCCCGACAGAGAGATCCCCAATGCCCTCTGGGACACGAAAGGTCAGAGGTCAGGTGATGACACATCCTTGCCCTCCCCAGTTCAGTCTGTCAGAGCGAGCGAACAGGCAGAGGCCAGTAAGTGTGCGTGTTGTGAATATATATATATATGCGTATATTTTTGTGTGTGTGTTGTGTAATCTTCCTCTTCAGTTTGTTCTTGTTGACCTAGAGAATCAGGCAGTGTCCGTTCTCAATGACAAAGAGAGAGAAGTGTGTGTGTGGTGTGTGTGTGTGTGTATGTGTGTGTCCTCGTCTCGCTGAGAGCCACGGAGAATGACATGGCATATTTTACACGGTGCACCTAAGTTGGTGGTTATGTTAATCCGGGAAACGTCATCTTTTTTTTTCTTTCTCTTCCTCCTCTGTCGCACGGTCACTTTTGATTTCCCATCTTCACGTCTTCTCTCGTGTTGAGTGACGTATGTGTCTGTGTCCACAGTGTCGGTATAATGTCATTGAAGATGCCATGATGTGAAACGATGACACTCTCACCTTAAAGATACTCGTGACGACGACACATTAAAATCTTGCATTTAAAGCTTTTGCCTCCTTTCTTACTGCACCTGCCCTGGGGAAGGAAATGAATCTGCTCTCGAGGCAAAGACATGTGACTGATTTCCTTCCATTTCGGCTGGAAACGCAACCGGGCACCTCAATTTGGAGAAAGCTCTTTGATAGCTTTTTAGTTTTTTAGTTGAAGAGCCAGCACAGTGTGTTCTGCGAAATTGCATCAGGGATGTGAAATAAAAAAACTCCTAACAATCAAACCTCATTGGTGCTTCAGTGTTTTTGTTTATTGCTGCCCCCCTGGAAATTTATGTCCTTAAATTCTTCATTAAATCTTCCCCTGAAGCACAGCTGAAAAAACTCTCTTTACTCTGCTTAAGTGCCTCTAAGCAAAATAATAACTCTCTGTTAGTTTTGCTGCTGCTGATCCTCATCTCTGACTTTTCAGAACAAAAGGAGATATCTCTTAACAGCACATGTTCCTGCTCTTCTTCCCCTTTAAATCCCTTTTGCTTTGCACCAGAGGCACATGTCATCAACTCTTCCTACCGGAGGTCTTCACATGTATGAAAGATTTACTCAAAGAAACTACATTGACAGATATATAGCGCTGGCAATGTGGATGAGATCTCAAAGTGTATAAAAAGATACTGCTCCTCGAAAATGGATCTGAGGAGCGTTCACCTGTACTTGTTGCTACTGTGATCCCTCTTTAATAAAAGAGACATATTTCTTTGATTTGCAAAGTATCTGTAAAAAAAGGATTCTTGGTGTATTTTAGTTTGAATGATCTTGTATCTTTTCATTTGGGCCTAAGTGGACAGGAAATGGGAATCGTTAACAATGGTTGGACGGGAACCTGTTAAGAGCAGGGTCGGAGTCAGTGTGTTTGTGAATGAGAGTCTCGGGCAAGAGGGGGTCGTCGTCATCAGGGGGGAGGTGGGATCTGTACCCCCAGGAGCTCGTAGGCGAAGATGTTCCAGAAGATGGCGAAGAGGAGGAAGGTGATGAAGGAGAAGACGATGACCCACCAGGAGCACTGCTTCTGCAGACTCTCCTCGTAGCTGCGCAGGATCAGCAGGCCCATGCTGATGCCGACCACGGCTCCCGACAGGTGGGCCATGAAGCTGGGCTGTGGTCCGGAGGACGGCAGCGGCGGCGAGAAGCGGAGCCAGACGGCACGGCCCACCTCTGAGCTCACTGTGGGGGAAAAGACAGAGTCAGTGTGGGGAATATAAATGTATGAGTGATAGAAAAGAGCTAGAAATAGACGTGTAGTATGGATGCGTGTGAATGGGTAGTGTTGAGCACTTTGAGTGGTTGTTAAGACTAGAAAAGCATAATATACCATTAACCAGCAGTGGGTGGCTTAGATCAAATTCACAAACAGCACCTCTAAACTTGGCAGGTAGATTGGATTAGGCTATTTGCTAACTGAGTTTGTTTTCTGTAGTCTTACATGCAACAGGCAGATGTGCAGATGGGTTTTCTCATCCAACTCTTCCCAATATGTCAAACCGTTCCTTTAACTAATCTAGACTAGTTCACCTAATGTAAGGCTTTGTTGAGTCCTAACCAACATCCATCCTGGGAGATTCGATCACCTTTAAAATGTGTCCTGAATGTGGGATCAGATCTCACTTCCCTGCTCTATATGCAAAATGATCCTGTCAGTTTTCATATGCGTCTTAAAACCCGTCTAGAGAATTAATGAATCTGAGATAAAGAGGATCTTAAAGCAGTATCCTCTTGTTTGGGAAAGGAAGGTATTACTTACTCTCTAGGATATAAAGCACAAGGCCTAGATCTGAGCTGACTCCATGTGACTGTATTTCAGCAAAGTGTTTTATCACAGTCTGCGTCTGCAGCCAAAGAAAGGCCACGAGAGGATTTAAATGGATCTATACTCTGAACTAGCTTTATGATGTTAAATGTGGGCTTAGTTTTTCTGCCTGTTGTTAAAAAAGTCTCTTTAGCTGAACAAATACTCAACACTGGCAACAGAAAACCAGAGCAAATGCTAATTCATTCTTCAAGAAAAGAGCTGTCGTTAAGTTGTTTGTAAGACACTGAGAGGAGATATAATAACACAGAGATGTTCCTGCGGAGACTCGCCGTTAGCTCAGTTCGGGGGCGGCGGACTCGGGACAGATGGAGGGAACATATTGCTCACTAATGAAAGTGACAGGGCATCGGTCCTCGTGTGGAGGAAAAGGACGAGTAAAGTGACTCAGGCGCTCGGAAAACAAAGCAACGTGTCCTGGATCTTCTCACGCTGAGCCATTAATATAATAACTTAAAAAGCATGTCTGTTGATTTTTTAACACTTCTATGGACAGTAAATCAAACAATGAAGTCATCATAAAGCAGGAAGAGGAGGACAGGGTTCAGAGAGAGAGGGAATCAGGAGCACTTACTGCAAACTAGTGCCAGGATCATGCGGAGCAGCTTGTAAGGACAGCGCATCCCGGCCCAGTTCTGCAACACAAGGCCAAAGTGTCTCGTCAGCACAAACAGCCATTACACAAACAACCATGACATGCGTGAGTATATTAAAGCAGCACGTCACTCTCCATCTGCTGGATAGAGAGAAACACGATCCATAAGTGAGAAGGGGGCTGCAGTTTCGAGACAAGATAATCCACCTGACTGCTCTCCACTTACTGATTCCGGCCCAGTGGCACTCTATTAATTAAGGCTATGATCATTTAACAGAAGGGCCGAATGGGCCAATAAATATCCCTTGTGATTCTTCAGGGTGGAAAAAGAACAAAAGCATCCTGACTTAGAATATCACAGTTACTTCCCGGGATGAATAATTGCACCAGTCATCTCCCTTCTTAAGTTCCTGGCTGTGGGAGTGTGACCCTATGCCAATGTGTGTGCGTGTGTGTGTGTAGTGTCCCCTTCAAGCAGAAAAAATAAATAGTCGACTCTATGCAAGATTGAAAAGAAACCTATAAATAAAAACCTGCTGTGACCATACGGTTAAAACAAGCATGAAGTGGCAGTGCTCCCTATGTCACAATATATCTACAACTAAAAGATTAATACCATGAAAGGGGAAAGGACAGCATAGTGGTGCAAGGGAGGACGTGCCTGTGTGAGTGTGTGTGTGTGTGTGTGTGTGTGTGTGTGTTTGACGTGATGCTGCCGCTCTCTGATGGGAGGCTATTTTCTCCGAAGTGCCTCCAAACTCACTGAAGGAGAAGGGCAAGTTGTAACAGAGGACGGCCGATCCATTTTGTCAAGTTGCAGATCTTGTCAACACACTGCTGACATTGAAATGATGAAGGCATCTGAAATGTGTGTGTGTTTGTGTGTGTGTTTGTGTGTCTGTGTGGAAGATCAATGAGAGACTGAGAAACACTCACTGTTTGGAACGAAAAGATCAAAAAGGAAGGGCTCCCGAAAATGACCCAAGCAAAGGACTCAGACATTTGCGTTCTCACATCCAACCCCTTCGAATATATTTCGGGGGGTTTGTCTGGAGTTCAGTGCATGTCTGAAAAGTAGTAGAACTTTCTGGCAACAGCTTTGAGTACTTGGAGACTAAAATGTCAACATGTGTGAGTGTGTGTGATGTGTTTGGGTTGGTGTTATGAGCGAGCAGAAATTGCAATTTGTTTTCATAAAAAATTGTAATTTCAGGAGATTTTAATGATGTGGTGTGATATCACGTATTTTCTCTGGGAGGTGGTTTGAGGTCATTCTGATTCAATTTCGCCCGGGGCGCCCCCAAAGTCCCTCGAAACTCTCCTGCTCAAGATGTATTCTGACAATGTGGCCGAAGCTGTACGACCCATTCACGTCCACACCAATGCTTCCAAACTTCACTGATCCTGAAAATGTCTTTTGAGCGAAAAAACCGTATGATGATGGGTGTTGGCAGATGGCGAGGAACTTACTGGGCCGAGAACGAACAAGGTTTCAAGATTTCCTTACGACAACAAAAAAACAAAACAAAGAAAGAGAAACTCATCAAAGTATAACTAAGACGTGAGGCGCAACAGAACAAATAGAGTCCTGTTGGCTGCTGCTCATTTCTACATTCTTTACTTTGAGCCCATCAGCGCGCTTTGATTTGTGTCCCCGCTGGCATCTGCACTGGCCACAGTGAACAGCAACATTAGTTAAAGTGATTCGTCAGATGTAACATCGCCCCGAGAGCTGAACAGAATGCGGAAGGCATTTCACATAGAGAGCTCGTGACAGACACGGGCCGCATCGAGGGAGTTCAATGGACACAAATAAACACAGTCGTCTCAATAATTAATAAGGAGTCTGAAATGCCAGTTCACATGAGATTTAGCAGGAGAACAGAAAAGGGTTGGGTGACGTGAGGGGAGCTGGGAGAAGGTCCTCGAGGGTTCTGCTGCTCATCAGCAGCCGTGAGCAGGAGCCTCTTCACTCGGCTGATGACTGGATAAGAGGCGACGTTCTCTCCGGAGTGTTAGGAGGCGTTGAGCCGAGAGATGCTGGGCAATGAAAATAATTTATCACACTGATGTGATTCTGCTGCAGCTGGGAAATAAAAAAACTTGATGAAGAAAAAACAAACACAAACAGACATAGTGGGAGTCGGGGAGTGGGATGTGGTCCCTGTCTCTGCTGCTCACGCCGTGCGGACGGCTCTGACATTTCATCTCCACTGACAACAGTTTGCAGACGTAACAATGGAGGAGAAGATGATGATGATGATAGCGGCAGTTACCATGACGACGTTGGCCAGATGCGCTGAGCACAGAGCGTAGACCCCCCCGGAGCCCCCCACCACTGGAGCACGCATGTCTGTGATGGACACTGTCAGTGAGCCTGCAAAGATACAGAGGGAGAGAGAGAGAGAAACGTATTAGGATTGTTGACGTAAGAAAGAGGCAGAAGGGAGAGGAGAGTGTGTGTGTGTGTGTGTGTGTGTGTGTGTGTGTGTGTGTGTGTGTGTTAGAAAGGGCAGCATTTTAGAGCAGAGGGGAAAAACAAAAGGCAGAATCAGATTACTCATCACGCAGCAGCACAAGTCACCTTCCTCACAGCATTTCTCTAAAAATCACAGGGGCTGTATTACATCAGCTGACCTTCACCTGCCCTTCCATTCCACACACATACACACGCACAGGCACGCATACACACACACACACACACACACACACACACACACACACACGCACCATCACACACGTTTTTAAACAGTATGGTAAAGAACTGAAATACTGATTAGATAGAGAGAAAGAGGGATATAAAGAAATATTTAGATATAAAGACAGATATAGAGACGGATAGATAGATAGATAGATAGATAGATAGATAGATAGATAGATAGATAGATAGATAGATAGATAGATAGATAGATAGATAGATAGATAGATAGATAGATAGATAGATAGATAGATAGATAGATAGATAGATAGATAGATAGATAGATAGATAGATAGATAGATAGATAGATAGATAGATAGATAGATAGATAGATTGATAGATAGATAGATAGATAGACAGACAGACAGACAGATAGACAGATAGACAGATAGACAGATAGACTGAGAGATAGATATATGGATGGATGGATAGATAGGATTGTACCGGAGCATGCTGTAATTAAAAGATTCCATTTTAAAATAGTCTGTGATCAAAGGAAGGTCAGGCGAATCTTGCTGAAGAGGATAATTTCCAAAGTGGGCTCTAAAAAGCCTCGTGTTATATTCATGAGGGAGGTCTAATCTGGGATATGTAGATGTGGACAGAAGCCAAATGTGCTGTTCAAACAGATCATTATAATATGAAAAGTGTAGTGGTGGCCGTGGCAGTGACAAAGGACAGAACATCATGGCAGCCATTACTGTAGACTGCAGAGAGATATCATTACTCACATTTCTGCATACAATGCTCTGGTTCAGCCGAATTTGATGCCAAAACTTTTTGAATAACCTTTTTATTGTGAGCACACCGTGTTTTTAAAACTCAAGTTGGGGTGAGGCTCTGTGGAGTTTCCTTTAAGAACTATGCAATGTCACATGGCAGGGATCTGGACAGAGGGGGAATCTCTTTAATCACTTTCCCTCAGATTGCATGGATTTTTTTGGGGGGGGGTGGAGGATTTTAACCAATCATCCTGGGAATGATTAATGAAAAGAATCAGGCGCATTTAAATGGACTGATGTAAATGACTCTGCGGTAGAGGCAGGTTTTTAAATGGGCTCCGTCTCAGATTGGCAGTGATGGACATGTGACGCCCGGGTGATTTAGCTCCTTTTAGCGAGGAGAGAAAGTGCCTCAGTTGTCAGTGTGCTCACGATAAAGAACATGACGCAGCCCGGCAAACTCCACTTCTGGTGATGGGAAGGGATTTAATCGACTTTTTAAAAGACCTGCATGCAGGTGTAAGGGAGGTAAAAGATGCCCAAGCAAGGTAACAAAAGCAGAGATGAGACACAAGCACAAATAAATTAAGTCCAAAAGTAAAGTCTTCCAAAAGTTATTAAAGAAACATAACAATAATACACCAAAAAAGTTTCCACACTGTGAAGTAGGACAGACTTCCTCACAGGAGAAAATCACAGTGGCGGTTTCCGGCGAGGACAGCATCAGCCACGGTTAATTATGCAAATGAGCTGATAAGGGAAGTGGAGAGGCCTGATAAAACAAAACAGCCTCTTTTCAATCACAGCTGGGGTTCGCCGGAGTTGGGATGTCAGATCTGTAATGCATGTTGTGCCAGTCCTGTTCCGTGTGTAAGTGCACCTTGCCCAGAGTAAACATGGTCTTAAAGAATGCCTCATCAGCCCCTGGTGGCGGTGATGATCACGGAGAGACAGATGGTAATCGGAGCGCGGTCCCGAGTCGTTCGTCTCTCCACGATCCGACACTTATGGACTCTTCCACGTGGATTTATGGGGCATATCAAGGTTGGTGCCTCAGCTAAAGATTTCCGGAGATTCACAGTGTCCCATTTTAAGCAGTTCCACAAAATTGTAATTACACGGCGCGGCGTACAGTATGGGGTCTCTGATCTCTTCAAAGTAACGGAAAAAATGAATTGGAGCAACTTCAGCAGCATCAACATCTGAGCTCCTCTTTAAGTCCTCACAAACTTTTTCAGAGTTAATTTATTACTTCAATGCAGTATGGGGAAGATAAGTTGATGAAATATTAATAGTGCGATATGAGAGCTATCGTCTGGGGTTTTGTCTCTTATTGGGCTTAAAGATTCAGTAAAATTAAACGATACAATTAGCAGTGTGATATAAACATAGACAAACTTTTTTCCCTCTAAGAGACAACATCTCTCACTCCGAGTGGAGTTTATAGATTAAAGCATGTAGTTAAGGTATTGATTAAAAATGGATGTTTTGTTAATATATGGTAGTTTGTAATTGACTCGAGGGGCAGACACTGTGTTTACGTCATGCACATTTCTTTCTTTTTAAGTACAGAGTACTTCAGAAGTCTTGGAAACAGAGGGAGCCTTATCTCCACTTTAATGTTAATTCCCTTTAAGAGATAATTTTTTTATAAATCTGACTGCAATTAGGTGTTTTTTGTTCCCTTGAGGGCAGTGCATATAGCTTAAAGCTTATATACAAAAAATATGGCAAATCTTCCACCAAATTGTTGACAGTACAAATGGAGCGACATTAACATCCCCTTGGAAAAACTTCTCTTGCTAACTGGGACATGTACGACCAATATCCACCTTCCTTGTAGCTCCCTTTTGGTCACCACCAACTCATACAGAAGAATATCTGGTGAAGTTACCTGCTCCCCAGCTTGTGCAAGTTCTGGTGCATTCGCAGTTCTGTGTATAATGCTCATATTCAGGTTCACATCTTTTATTTGATACCTGAAAAGGTTTACACGCTCTAATCTTCAGAAAACACAAAACTCCCCCGTGTCCTTCGCTGCAGCTCCTCTTTTCAGCCTCTGTCTGAAACACTTGGTTTCAGCTCCTGTGTCTTCCAGGGCCCCACTTCCAATAAAGCCTGTCCTTCTCTGATCGGCCAGCTGGCCCGCTTTTGATTGGTCGACAGCTTCCAGCACCTCTAGGTAAGGTCGACTGCTGTTCTCACTTTACCTGGCTTTGTTAGGGGTCGTGCTGGACAAGCTGCATTCGGCGTGCATTACGAAAATTTCCTGAAGTATCGACCAGACTTCTGAGGAGGCGTTTCATGAGTTTAAGCTGCAGTGTTTTCTGTGGGAGTGAGGAGCTCCCTTGACTGCCTTGTTTTTCTAACCTTGCAAATCTTTAACAATCACAAAAAACATCTCCCACACAAAAACTGAAAAAAAAACACAATATGCCTCCTTTAAGAATAGCGAAGTCGCCTGTTTGGTTACTAAACTCGTCGTTAACACCAGCTCAGACAACTTCTTCCTAGGAGACACTTGTGACACCTCCATCTGTGGGTGGGGAAGAGACGACAACTTGAGACCTCGGGCTCAGAGGAAGAGACAGGCTCCGCGGGGAGGACACAAACCGCTCTCTCCTCCTGCTCGCTCTGCTTTGGAGAGAGGCTCCAGAATACAGTATGAATATTAAACAGAGCTGTCATGTGGGCCCCCCCCCTACTCAGGGGGATTGGAGATTTAGGCTTCTCGCGCTCAGCAGTGAGGTGTGCGATTATTTCGGTGCTGAGCTGACACATTCCATCTCTCACACAGATTATTTATTGTTGCCGTCCCAAAGTCATCGTCAACAATCCTCAAATCTTTTTGTGAGCTCGCAGCATCCACAAGTTAACTGCAGTGTAGATAGTAAAAATTCTTCATCGGTGTCTTCTACGTGTGTGTCACTGCTTTTTCACCTGCCAATATTTATCTTCACGTAAGAGGAGTCATCACCAATCTCCAACGAAGCACAGAGAACACTCTGTCAAACCGAAACTTGCTACACTGTGACTGTTACTCCAGGCAGCCCTTAAGCTATGGGTCAACTTCGGGATTTTCAGTCTCTCCGGAATGAGGTGCAGACAAGGGATGGTGAGCTGATCCGAGGCCAGAGTTTCACGGTGCCCGAGGCTGCGACGCGGTGTAGCTGCTCGTGTGGCGGCTGCCTCACAGCACAGTATATGCGGCAGTACAAAAAATCTATGTGTTCAAATCCTCGGAAAATACGCTGAAGCCCGGCTCAAACACTGACAAACAAGAAGCTTTTCACTGTCTCCTATGTCAAATATTTTGGTTCACAGTCAATTGGGTCATTTAGAAAAGATCAAATCTGTTAGTTTAAAAGATGTCTTAAAATCTGTAGATGTTTAAGCTAAAATCATAGACAACATAGGGCCTAAGGGAGTATACATCATATCATCTTAGTCTATAGTAATTCATGCATCCAGCAGTTTTCCCAAACATCTTAGTTTTTAACGGCTCTAAAACTCTGGAGTAGTGTGGACATCAGGCGTGTCCGCAGCGTGATTCGTTGCCAAACCCGCCTCTCCCCCCGTGTCAGCTGGGATTGGCTACAGCCCCCCCCACGTGACCCTCAAAGTATAAGTGGAATAGATAATGGGAGCATGTTTCTTGTCTCCATAACTTAAACTGGTGGTGATGTATTCAGTAAAAGTGGGTTATACAAATAGCCGAAGGAGGTTTTTGAAGTCAAGCTGAGTGAATGGATTTTAAGGGGGCAGCAGAACAAGCTGGAAACACAACATTGACTTCGACGCTGCTTATGAAGCTGAGAGGGTGAACATTCCAGCGACTGACTAGTTACACACATTCATCTAACTGACACAAAAACATTAGCATCCATTTGTGAGATGTGCTCCGGGCGAACCCAGAGAAGGAACATCTAATAATCACTCTCTTTCAGCTCTGTTTGGTTTGGTTCATCAACTCCTGAAGGAAATATGTGGCTCCGGCTCATCTCTGACTTTGTGTCGTCTGGCGCTGGTCAGGTAGCCGACAGGGGAATTTATCAGAGCTTCATTAAAATCCATTTAAAGAAATGTCATCAGAATTAGTAATCAACGGTGATGGCAAGGGAACTGCAGAGTCAAGGGAGGAATCTCTGTGGATTATAAGTACACATAATCATCTCAGTCATTATCAATATTCAAAAAGCCTTTAAAGCACAGATGACACACTGAGAGCACATCTACTTGGGAACCAGTTTTCTGAGAGGACAGGTAACCTGTGGTCGGTGATGCTGTTCCCTTATAGATTCGTTCCTCTCTATCTGTACACACGGGCCTCAGAAGATCTATCTGTTATGCATTCAATCTTGAGGCCCTCCATGTGGATGTGCTGTGGTCAGCACTCCTGCAGTCACAGGGCTGCCTGTGTTGGCTAATAAAATGAGGAAATGCCTGATCAGATTTATTCACTGAGCTCAAATAAAGAGAGACGGACACTGATGGAAAAAGTGGGCGTATGGCTGCATGAGTAACAGTGATACAGAAGAGGCACTATACGGTTCATCTATCACGCAATTAGTATTACAGGGTTTTTACCGTGTGATTGTCTTTTTTCTTTTTTTAATTTAATCTGCCATTTAATTAGGAGAGAACCAGAGCTTTAGTTTCTGTTAAATTAACTCTAGAGCTGTTGGTACCTTTCGCTTTAATTATTTTCTCATTCGCGCTGAAAAAGACATTTAGTAAGAGATAAATCTGGACACCGGTCCTCACTGTGGTTTGTGGTTCACTTTGTTAACACAGATGCGCAGTGTGAATAACAATAAATGTTTTGTTTGTTAGTGGCTCCATTTCATTGCCCATGTTTGTTTAGTGGCTCTGTAGAGATTAGACAAATGAGATTAAAGGATTTTTTTTTAAACGATTTTTGTTAACAAATAACCAGATAAATGGATCAATGATTATTTACTATCAAAATAAAGTAATTGTAAATGAATAAACTAAATCAATTTTGCTGCAAAAAAACGAATAAATGGCACTGGCAATTTATGTATCAGTAAAGGAGTTCTGTTGGTTTTTGGGAAGCAGCGTACTTTGGTTTTGTTATGAACAGACACAGTTCAGAGGTGAGCGGAGAAAGAAGGGAAATGTCAGAGTGACTCAATAAGAGGCAGACCATCTGTCACATGGTCTTTTGTCTACTTTATAGTCTATTTGAAAAGCTCATATCTTCAAATGTCATTTAAACTGTGGCGCCCGCCTCAAAGCCTCATTTCAACTATAATAGTGCTGTCAGACTGGAGGGGTCCTATTAAAGAAGGAGATAGACAGCTCTGTGTCATCCAGACAGAAAGAGAGAAGGTGAGTATCACCTTCTGCCGCCGAGGCTTTCCTTCAAGTGACTCACACTCCACATCCGATCTAGCATCTTCATCCATCTCCTTGTGCCCCAGTAGATTGTGGGTGATGGAAACCATCACTTGACGTGAAGGGGAAGAGTCTGCAAAGTTTTACTTATCAGCGATGTCAAGCTGTGGAGGAGCATCCCAAACTGTCAGCATCCTCAAAGCGACAAAACGCTTCTCCTGCGCATCACTCGACAAACACAGATTCAAAGTGGAAACACAACATGAATCAGGACTTCTCTCGTCTGCTCGGCTCTGGTAGAAGGGATATACAGTCATTCATCTGTTTCATAGTGTGCCAGCATGGCCACTGTAAACACATCTTGCCCTTGGTTTCCTTAGAGACTGATTCTGTTTATATAACAGTTTTCTCTCCTGTCTAAATTTGCCACATGGGGGAAATATGATAATATTTATGTTCCCCCAGAGCCCAGGGGGCATCTCAAAAAATCAATAAGCTCCATAAGTCACATCCTCCGAGCTGCTGAGAGGAAACCACCCGGCACAGCACCACCAATCAGAGGGAGGGGTAATGATATCTGAGCATATGCCTCCAATGAAGGAAAGCACCTCTCCAGTGAGAGAGCATTGTTTATTCCAGAAGATGAGCTCTCCCACACAACCAAATAAATTCTTGGTATGAACAAAGCGGTTATCACTCACGACTGCTTTTCAGTGAACAAGCACAATCGCTGACCTTGGACTGTGATGACTCCCCCTCTTCTAACAGCCTGATGAAAAAAGGGCCGGAAATCACTTCCTGCGCTCAAGGTTATAAATCCACAGTGATGGCCGCGGCGAGCGTGATGTGCTCCTTCATCGGAGAACTAACAACCGAGCGGAATATCAACAGGGCAGAGAAATGGCCTCCTCAGAGAGTGTTGTTTTCCTGCATTGGTTTTACACCGGCGATGCAAAATGGAAACACACTGAGCTCGCCTCGTACAAATGGGACGCATTCAACGAGGCTGCAATTTCATATTCATTCATCCTTGGAGTTGCTATCAGCCGGGCTGCGGGGGGGCAGTTTCTAGAGGAAGTGGGCTCAGTGTCACCCAGGAAGAGTTGACTGTGGGTTGAGACAGGGGGGGGTTGGGAATTACCATAATCACACTGGCGGGCTCTGCAACACACCAAGGTCACCCTGCTTCCTCAGCACTCAGTTCAGCTCTGTGCCAGGGGAGTACATCAGAAACATCGACCCAGAAGCTTCGGCGCTGTACGCAACACAAATGTTGATACCGATAAGGCGGTCCGACTAAAAACAAAGAAACACAACCTTGTGTACCGTCAGCGCGGCTCAGTCACAGCCCAGCTCTCCACCGACAGGCCTTCAAAGTAACATCGAGCAGGAAATAATTGGTATTCAGCCGACAACAGCAAAAAAACAAAGACGACTCCGCGAAACCTCAGCGGGTTCACCTCGAGCCAATCAAATCAGTGTGTTGTTAAACGTCTCTACACCGGTGCTTGAAGTGACTCAGAGCCAGAGGCCCAGTCACGTCCCTGAGGCGCTGAGAGTGATGAATCCAGCGCCTCTGTTTTTCTGACACTTCTCTCTCTCTCTTGTCCTGCCCTCTATCGTCTCTTTATCTCCATCGCTGCCTCATTAAGTGAGTTTGGCTGCTGATGCGGCTGATGCAGAGTGAAGGTGTGGCAGCGTCGCTTTATCTGATTCTACCGGAAAAACGAAAAATCTGATGACAGTCGGTTTGAGAAACTGTCTTTAGCGGCGCTGTGAGTCATCTTTTTCTATTTTTGTGCACACTTTTCAGTAGTGTGCAGCAAGGTGATACAGTGGTTGTGTGATTGAGATTCTGCATTGGTCTGAATGGGAGTGTGAACCGTTGTGAGTCTTTGTGTGTCGGCCCTGTGATACGCTGGCGACCTGTCCAGGGTGTGCCCCGCCTCTCGCCCAATGACGGCCGGGATTGGCTCCAGCTCTGTCCTGACCTTTAAAGCAGTACAGATGATGGATGGAGGGATATTTCGGTCCTGCGTTGCATTAAATCTGTAACCCTGTATGTGGGTAGTCAAATCAATAGTGTATATAAATGTATTGATAGTGTTTAAAGCTGTATTGAGAAGTTGGGGTCTCTCAATCAAAACAAAAACAAAAGACCTATGGTTGGATGATGTTGTGAAGCACTGTGGGATCATGGGAGTTGCAGTCTTCACCACCACTTCTGATGAAAATACCCGACACAAAAACAAAAGGCAACAAATAATAATGATAAGTGGAGGAAAACAGATAGAGGATAAATTAACTTCTACTCTGCATGATGAAATTGTCATTTTTATTATCAATTACAAGATAATAATTCATCAACAAATAAGAGGGAATTAAACCTAGAAAGTTGATCTGTAACTAGATATATTTCACCATTAGAAGCAGTAAAACCCTTGTTGGTTTATTTCAATCACTCCATTGAATTTATGAACTGAATATTCAGTCTCTAAACTGTATTCCTAAGGGATTTCAGTATGATAGTTACAAAAGCTTGTTTGTCTCCACCAAACAGCAAATATCAGCAAAATGGATGATGGACAAAGTCACTGTTGCCGAAGCACTCAGGCCCTCTATTCATTCACAGCGGATGTAATCATATTTCCCCGGCCTAATTACACAATGCCCTTAAAAACTCGGTTACATAACAGAAGTAATAATAACACACAGGCCCAAATCAGCCTGGAGTCCGCGCAGTCATTCAGAAACTAAATACGCTTGGTTTATTTATGCTGAAACAATCATCAGGCTAAATGAGGAGCGACTACAAAGTGAGTCTCATGACCTCAGCAGAAACACGACGCTGCCGCCCCGTCCCTCCCGGTATCACAACGACATTAATCAACTGTCGAAGAATTAAACATTACATGCAAACTTGGCGAGGAGCTGCAGAGTAATGACAACACCCACTGCCTGGTAACAATGAGGTCACACTGACATGCAGTCATTCATCACATCTTCATTACAGGTTCCCAACGGGCCCGCAAATGACATCAGGCCGCATGTCTCCTCCTCGTTTTGACTGAGAGCCCCGATAAGTGGGCACATGGCTGTAATAATGCTTCTGTTATTATCTGTTAACCAGGATCCTTCTCTTCCTCCTCGTCCTCATGTATGATTCACGTCACACGCTCCACAGGTGCTGAAGCAGCAGCAGCCTCTTGTGGTTTCTTCCTACGCTGCTGAGGAGCATCACCAGGTTAAAAGTTCAATTAATATTGATCTCAATTTTTGAAAATCTAGGAAACTTTGTGAAGGCAATCAGATAGTATCCTAGGCAACCGGTTTGCTTTATATCTACAGCTATGTTTACTTAATATTTGTTATTTACACCTTGAACTTAGTTGTATTTACTTGATCTGGACAGGGTGTTCCAATTTTTATATGACAAGGGAAATTTAAGAGAATATAGGAATATATACTAAATCAGATTCGTCAGCCTGACTGACACAGAGCCTTTCCCAAACAGATCTGCTTCTTCCTGTTTACCTATATACACATAAATGAACATGTATTTTACAACAATAAGGAACAGACGTATGTTTATTTTCTTAATTCAGGTTCTAATATTCATTATCTTAAATCATGAGAAACTAAGTTGAGAAAAACCAATAAAACACAAGTTAGAAAAGGTATCCCCTTTTTTAAAACTGTCATTCATCCATAGATGGTGGAGGAACATGTATTCCGAAGAAGTATTCAGATAGTACACTGTAAATATACCCTGGTACAGTTTTTCACTGTTTAAATAGAATGTGCTGATATGTTATCAAAAATCACATTAGTGAAAGTGGAGGTTTCACCACAGGCAGGCTTTCAAGAGCGAGCAGAGTATGACGAGCCTGAAATCTCATCAACACACTGATGGAGTCTCTGAGTTGAGCAGGACAGAGTAAATCAGCAGACTCAGGCTGGCTGTCGTGAGGGGCTGCTGGAGGATGTGGACTGTCTCAAATGTAAGGTGTAAGAGACATACAGCCCGAGGCTCACACTGAGCTACGAGGGAAAACATGGTGTTCTGGTAATGTGCTGCTGTCCTGAAGCACGTGAAGACGCTGAAGGAGTTGTTGGCCAGAGGGAAGCAGAATCCTCTGGGGGAGAAAGAAGATTAAAAAGAAAGAATCCCTGCTGCTCCCTCTTCAATGCGGAGCTGGGCTGCAACAGTCGAACATGACTCAACATTTTACAATCGTCTCGTCAACATAGTCTGAAATTCTGACGGATGCTGTTTCTTCTTATGCAACGCGAAATTTCGAGTAGAGCTCTTCAGTAGCAACAGAACCACAGAGGATTACTGAGTGGATGCAAAACCATGCAGGACGCGGTCCAGGGTCGGGCTGAACAGCACCGTTGCACAGTTGGAAGATAATTACAGATTGTTCCTATTGTCAGCACACATCCAAGGACAAAATGTGTAGTGTCATCGTTTTTTTTTCACTGTACAATTGGAGCGTCGCAATGGTGTGAAGTTCCGGCTGTATGCAAGATTTACAGATGCAAACACAAAACAATCTGACTCACCCAGATTCAAGCCTGAAACTAGTTTTTCATTCATATTGCAAAATATTTTCAAGCTGATGGATGCAGATATTCATGTTCCTGTGTAGATCCAACTACATCACAGTATTTGAGGCAAAGTCAAAAACAGCAGATGTCTCTTGGCTCTTGGTGTAAGTCCTGCGGTGCAGAAATTCTTGAAAGTGCGTTTGAGTGACAAACACAATACCTGCAACACTTCGTAAATGCACCCACTGAATGCAGCAGTGATCTGAAAGCTCTGCTGTCCTACAAAAATAACAAGCAACACGCCTGCAAGAGCCGATAACAAGAGGCGACATGATTGCACTCACGAGCTAGAAAAGAAGACACTGCATGAATACAAACAGGAGACAGCCATGGGCAACAAAATGGAGAGGGAGTTAAAATCGAGGGGTTTACAAAGACTGAAGGAAAACTGGCAGAAAGTAAAGTGTGAGGAAGGGAAAACACAACGTAGAAGCACAGACAGTGTGTACACTCACACATGCATATTTACTGTATCTCCAAAGAAAAGACCCCCGACAGCAACTTCTCTATGTTTCCTTTTTGGATTTCTGTAAAATCGGAACAAAATGCCTACAGGAGAAACAAAGGGTGTGATATTCAACAGTTGAAAACCTCCTGCTGTGCCCAAAGCCAAAAGACCCGGGTCTCGATCCTGAGACCCTCTCACGCAAAGACTCCAGAGACCCAGAGAATTACACACACAGAGTCCCGGTGCATTTCCCGACCCGCTGTCTAATGGACCACTCTCCAACAGATCACAACTTTTCTGCCAGCGGAGCTCCAATTTCAACTCCATCAACAGGAATCGGGAGGTGAAATGATTGTGCCGCTAACAGTCGTTCATCATTGTGTGTCTGAGGGTTCGGCTGGTTTCTGTGCTTCTTCTCCTCATTTGTCAGACCGAGGAGCTGGAACTCAGAGGTCCGCTGAGTGTCGAGTCCAAGAATCAGTGTGCGAACTGTAGCAGGGGAGCTCGGGGAGTTTACTTTTTTTACAAATACAACATTTATAGCCTTCTTGATTTAGCTTTTGCTTATTATTATTTCTGCTAATGAGAATATGGATAATAAGACGAAGAAGAGTGGTTGTTGGCGTGCGGCTTTCAGCACCACAGAGAAGAGGAGAGTAGAAGAAGGTGCCAGAAGGATATTTTTCTTCTTCTGTTTGTTTGTGTGTTAGTTAGCCACCTTACACAAACACTATAGAGAAAAGTTGACCCTGAACCTTGGTGGAAAGATGTGTGTATATACTAGTACCTTATTACTTTTGACAGTTTTGAGTACATTTTATGTTTATTATATTGTATTTTGAGGTGTTTTAATTATAATTATTTGTGTTATTGCTCCTGTCGCTGTGTGCAATGCCCTTGACATGCTGCTGTAACACAAAGATTTCTCATTTTGGGATCAATAAAGTACATCTATCTATCTATCTATCTATCTATCTATCTATCTATCTATCTATCTATCTATCTATCTATCTATCTATCTATCTATCTATCTATCTATCTATCTATCTATCTATCTATCTATCTATCTATCTATCTATCTATCTATCTATCTATCTATCTTTCTAACTAAATTTGCGAGATTGTGTTTTTGTTGCTCACACGAATTTCCCACTGAATAATTCATGGGTCTTAATTAAATAAATCTGGCATATGTAGGGGCAGAATATGAATGTGAGCAATTTGGTGAGGCTTAATTGATCTTAAAGGGCCTTGGTGGAGGTATGTGCTCCTCTGAGTGCTATTCTAGTTTGTTAATTGAATTGTTAGCAGGATTACACAAAAGCTATGATACCAATTTCCACCAAACTCTGCGGATGGATGAGGCCCGAGCCAGGGAAGAACCAATTCCATTTTGGAGCGTTTTAAGTGGCTGCTCCAGGAAATCTGTTTTTACGACAAATATATTATTTAGCTTATCAGACTGCTTCTTGTTTTATTTTATATTTCTACTGTAAGAACCAGACAATCATGTGATGTGGCCTTGGTTGATGTATGAGCTCTGAGTGCCATTCTAGTTTGAGTATCTACAATAGGGCACTTGATTACTGATAGAGAGAAAGATAGGGCACTTTACCAATCCACCCTGGAATCAGTGGACCTTTGTCCAGTTAACAATTGGATTTTCTGAATAAGTGAATAATGTCTTTCATGCATGAATCATACAAACTGGATCCATGATGAAGAAAAATAGAAATAGAAAAACATGTTATATTTAAAAGACGAACCAAAACTTCAACAACCACAGGAGCTCGTGTGTTATTGAGACGAGTGCAGTTCCCTGTAGTTCTGTAGATGATTGAGTTTATGCAGATCACATCATGTTGAAAGTTAAAATTTCAATTTGAACTCATGCGGCTGCAGCTTCGGCTTATTCTGAAAAAATTCAATTTTTCATCACTGCGATGTAACTCAATCACAGGAACCCTAGTGAACGCAGTTTGACTCCAGGCTCTGAGATCTCCTCCTTGTTCAACTCAGGCTGGAGCTTAAATCTCCAAACAACATCTCAAACTGCACTTACGCTAATTCCCCAGAGAGAGAGACCCTGCGTTACTCTGCCACTTTTCCCTCCTCTAAGCCCCGCGCTCGCCCGCTTGCACTTTCCCGACCAAGGCTGCTAAAATAAATCAAAGCTACAATAATTCATGAGTGTTAACAGAGTGTGTGCATGTGAGCGTGGGTCTGACTTTCACAGAGTACGAGCAGCTTCAACTCCATTTTACAACTGTATGTGCAGAGAGAGAGAGAAGAGGTAGAGAAATTAGATTTTTTAGTCACATCAGATCAGGGCACATAAAATGAATATATACAACTCAATGTGAATTACTGCTCTCAACAGTATTCAAATAATGGTTAGCGAGGCATTTATGAGACTCCAGATAGAAATTGTTCTGAGTGAAGATGAGAGGGGGGAAAGAGCTTGATGGGGTTGTGCCGATATAACCTCTGCAAATACGCATTAACAGCAAAAACTGCAGTGAGAAACCTCATCCGGCAATCAGTATGGATTTAAAATCACCAATCTCCAAACTGGCTTGGAGGAGGATGGAAGTTAATGAGGTTTCATGTCAACAAAGATTTGAAAACTGCAGCCAAACCTCTGGACACTGCGACTCACTCCACTGTATCCAGACTCGTCTGTTTTTTCTAAATAAAGTGAGTCATGTTTAACAAAATGATCAAACAGGCCGCATATGGACGCTGACTCGAGGACAAACATCCTCAGTCTCGCTAGATCTGCCTTTGCCGTAGCTAAATTAATTGTTGTTTTTTAAGCAGCAGATGTGAGACGAGGAACACCTTGAACTTAATAAATGGTGAAGGTAGCGACAACACAAAAATCAAAGCGTTTTCCACACTAATAAACCCTGAAACAGTAATAAAAGGGGAAAAAAACATTAAAATAGGTCAGTGCAGATATACTGCAGACCGGCAACAACACAAACAATGGGTTCTACCGCGAGTTGACAGCCTCTTCCGTCTATTTCAGTGTTTTAAAAAGGGAAACGGTAGTGCATAATGCATCATGTCTGATCTTCTGTTAAACTCAAGGGAACCACAGCTATCCTGAAGTTCTTGACTCCCAAAAATCCAGATCATACATTCTTCTTCAATTATGTTGTTTTATCACCGGATTTTTATATATAAGTTATCGAAGTACGTCTTCCACCACTGCCAATGTTTTCATGTGTGTGCTTCAGCAACAATAGCAAGCATCAGGGAAGAGGATGAACAGGCAGAAACAAAATGTCCAACAGTTTGAGAGATAATCTCTTTTCTAACAGTATGAATTGATCTGGGAGAACAAAGAAGTAAATTAATTTTCAGGGTCAAAATGAAGTGATATTTTGTATTGTGTCCTTTTTTGTATGATGCTTTCTCTCTTTTCGCAAATAGAAATAAAAAAAATACACCTCAATGTTTACCCTATAGAATGGGTACAGAACATCATCCAAATTTGATAAAAAGGGAAATGTTAACAAAAGTTGAATGACATAATGTTGTTGTAAAGTTCTCTAAACGATTTAAACCACAAAGATTGTCCTCCACTTAGTTCCAGAGCATATTCACGAATGGTAGAAGAATATAGAATCCCCTCCATCCGGAGAGATGCAGAGTCAGTGTTTGTGTCTCATCCAGAGCAGCAGAGATGAGACTGTGTCGTGTGAACCAGCAGCATGTTTTCATCTCGATCTGGAGAAAGACAAGCTGCATGACCACATGGAGCCAAAGTAACACTCTGCTGAGGAAGGATGGTGGGAAACCGCAGTGTGAAGATGCAGCGACAGAATGATAGAGGAACTCGGGATGATCAGGGAGAGAGAAAACCCTTTTAAAAACAGTGTAAATGGCGTTGATGAGGAATGCTTTCAGCAGGAGTGAGAGGACATGGAACAAGAAAGAAAGTCTATAAGAAAGAACACAGGAAAAAACAGAGAGGGAAAAATGAAACATGAAAAAAGAAAGAGAAACCTTCAATGAAGAGTTCAGGGTACAACGTATGAAGAACAGCTTTTGATGCTGTAAATGAAGATATGATTGACGGCAGGCAGTTCTTCAGGATGTAAGGAGGAGATGGCCTTGATGAGGAAGGCCTGCATTCAAGAAAGGCCTTCAGAGGAGGAGAGATGTTTTCTAGCTGGAACAAGCGAATAGAAGAAAGGTCTTTGTTGTAGTAATATGGCCCGTAACACTGAAAAAGACGCTGTGTGAGGAGAGGACGGCATTTTAGATGGAAAAGTAGCAGATGAGAAAAATTCTACATCGAAGAAGAGTCAGACTTCCAGAGGACGAGCGAGGCTCTGAGCACCGACATGATGACGCAGAAGAAAAATGCATCAGTGAAAGAAGAAATGCCAACGGCGGCAAATTTCAGATGAATCAAAAGGGCCCTTACGACCAGGACTGTCAACATGTCCGACAATTCATCTCTCAGCTTCACATTAGTGTGGGCGTGGGAGCACGGACACGTAAACATCAAAGATGGATCAAGCAGCGGACTCGGAAATCTCTCTAATCAGGGATTCAAAGCACCCATCCAATCTGTCTCTGCCTGTCTGCCTGTCTGCCTCCAGAACTGTTCATCTCATCGGTTTCTCACTCGACATGCGTATTGTTAAGGGTCCACGGGTGCAGACTTGAGCTTGGTGTGATTCGGACACGTGATACTTTCAATCTGAATAAACTTTGAATAAAAAGGAAACCAGCGCAGAGTCCAGCAGCAGGTCTTTACTCACCGTGGCTGTGTTACTGCAGGTCACTTTTATAGTTTCAGAAAGAGAAGCTGCAGCCGGTTTAACACAGGCCGAGCCAACAGCCCATTCCAGACAGGTTCAAACGAGGCACTGCACTGGTTAAACTAAATATGCATTCAAATTTATTGCACATTGACATTTATTTATTCTCGTTGCATCCCACCTGGCGATTTAAAGCAAATGGGAAAAGGCCCTTTGGTTGGATTATGCAACGTATTTTTCTGCTGTTAAACTAACGTGAGTTGATTTATACACATCTTGAATTCACTGTCTCTGTGCGCTTTAGATCACGTGCTTAGTTGTGTTAAATAGAGCCACCATATTTGCTCACAGAGACATGGGAGTATAGGAAATTGATGACATCACTGCAACTCTTTTCTGATTGGTTCCCAACAACAGGTGAAAAGAAAATCTGAGATGCAGCTTTTGTAAAGTACACGCCCAAGTTGTGGAACAGACTGACGCTAGATATCACAGCAGCTGGTGCAGTGAATGTTTCTCTGCACTTTCCCGTAAAAATATGTTCTCTTCTTATTCGAAATTGTAACATGTTTTTATTCTTATCTGTATTGTATGTAAAGCACTTTGAGCTCAATTCTTGTTTCAAAGGTGCTATGCAAATACAGTTAATTATTATTAATCTTGTGTTAAAGCACTTCCTGGTCTCCCCTACAGTATGTCATCAAATCTTGCAGCACCTTTGACCCTGTTGCCTACCACAGCACTTCTTGGTGCCACGCCCCCACCCAAGGCTTTACATTGTAAGACACTTATTTTGAAAAGACACTCACCAGCCAGCACTCCTGCCATGTAAAGCAGACTTATTCGTAAGATGCCGTGGACCATCTCTAGAGGCACGCCGATCATCAGCTGCAGTAAAGCATTGAAGCCCAGCTGCTCCAACCTGAGGAGGGAGAGCACAGAAAGAAGACAGCTTCAAACGGCGGCGGGAGATTCTCCTTCCCTCGAATGGTTCTGGGTCGTCCACAGTAACCGAGAGAGATGTTAGGTTGTGGTACGTACCCGACGTGCATGAACATGTAGCTGAAGAAGCGCCACACTTGTGCACGGTGGCCGGGATGGTAGACCAGAGGGCTCTTCATGAAGTCGGGCTGATAGGTCTGGAGAACCCACTTGTTTAACATGATGCCGTAGCACATGAACACGATGATCTACAACAGAGACACAGGAATGACACCAAACTGTCAGTTCATGCTTACGTGCCCATTACACGCTCTCTCTCTCTCTCTCTGCACACTGCTCCAACTGTTACCCCGAACAACACGACCCACTGTGCTTTTTATTTAAGACACTTGACGTTTTATCTTCTTTATTTTTCCTCGCATTCCTCGGCTGATGCTTATAAGACTCGCGGAGACGATTAATGCCCTCGTTCAATTCCACTAATTTCTTTTCATAGAATAATGACTCATTGTGTCTGTGAATTAAAATGAATGTGAACCGTTATTATCTCATCCTCATTGTCATTACAGACCATTCAGTGGCTTTTGGAGACATTACAAGAGCATCTGGCTTCCTCTCCTGAGAATTATGAGGATTTCATGGGGAAACCATGAAGTTTTGTTGAGGAGCTGTTGTCTTTTTGCTGCTTAATCTCAAACCATTCGACCCCGGACCTCGAGGGCTTCTCTGCTAGTGGTTTTCTAACATAATAGCTCAATTAATGGCACTGTGGTGGCCAGGGCGCTTACTGACCTGGTTTCCAAGTTCCAAACTTGGTGTCTAGAAAAAACATAGGTCCCTGCATGGAGGCTGACTGAGGCTTTAAGCTCGGAGGAACGGCATTAAATGCAGCCGCTAAGCCCCCGACTCCTAAACGAGTTACCAGCTCATATCGAGCTCACAGTAGAAGCGTGCGATCAAAGAGAGGAAGTCTTTTCAGAGGGCCTGAGGCAAACGACTCAGGCAGCAGAGCAGTTTAAAGTCAGGGTTGTGGGTTAGAAAACTGACTCTTATTAGGTCAAAATATTGAAGGCCAATAATGTTTTAAACACGCCTCAAATACGTGGGGGTGCATTAGAAGAATTATCAATCAGACAAAGCTAACTCAGTATCCTCTTGTATAAACATTCTTTTATAAAATGGCATTTTATATCTTTATCCGTCTTGCCTTAAACTGTTTAAATTCCTAATTTCTCTAGATTTATTTTAGTTTTTTAAGTCTATATCTATTTGAAGCAAACCTATTTGGCCATAACCCTAACCCTTATTATCATTATTATTATTGCTATTATTATTCATGCCACTGTCTGATTGGTGCAAGATCTATGTTATGTTCCACCGAACTCTAAGACAGGCCCCGTGGATTTAACCGCTAACCTGGACAATGGTGACGATGGCGATGAAGATGGGCGGCGGGCACAGGCGGTTCTGATGGAAGTACCAGCGCCGGTCCGTCTCGCAGGGCAGGATCTCGTAGGCCACATAGCGCACAAAGCGCTTGTACAGACCCAGCCCCGTCTCGTCCAGCAGGATCTCCCTCTGCAGCGTGCGGCGGCCATTGGCGATGGCTCGTCGGAAACTGCTGGAGCGCTTGCTGCTCATCTGTGGAGAGGATGAAAAAGCAGTTTAAATGCCATGTCTTAACAACTGCTAACATTTTGAAGTATCTAAATGATGAGCATCCTCCTTAACATTAGACTTCCAATAGCTGGAAGTACGCCTACTTGCTGAGAGATGGATGAGAAGATTGATTCCACTCAGTTCTGTGAGATAAGAGACCAGATATTTAGCTGACAGACTCGTTTATGATGACTTTAAGGAATCAGCGGACGGCTTCATATTCATTCAATGTTTTTTTTTACTGCTTGAGGACTCAATCTCTCATTTGCAATAAACTGGTCTTGGGTCGCTGTGTGAGCCCGGACAAACACATCCAATCACAACCACAACTTTCTTCACGCTAAGTGGTTGGAACACGAGTGAAAGTAGGAGATCGACTTTTTCATGTAATCTGAGGGAAGCTCATCAGTGTGACTAATCATCCTAGATGGGGATGAGCCGACATTTTGTAAAGCAGTGCTTTCACAAGGGATAGCACATGGACAGTTTATACACTGTAACTCCTGCTTCGATCATCAGGCCAGAGGGAGACGGCACTCCCATCTCCTTTTAAGGACTTTTTCTGTCTTGATGTTGTTCAGAGGTTTCACTGGAGGTTGTGTTACCAACCCTGTCTGATGGTTTGTTGGTTGGTTGGTTTATTTATAAGCTAAAAACTACTGGAGAGATTAAGACGAATCTTGGTGGAAGGAGCCAGAAATGCACTTCATTGACTGCTGGACAATGCTGCTCTTAACTAAGAACAATGTGTGCAAGAAACTCAGTATATATACAATCAAGTAAAATACACCATGTCTGTTTTATTTATCTTTAGTCAATATGTGCGTTTTCATATGTGTAATAATCTTTAAATCTTATCTATCTATTTATTCAATGTGTGTAATTTCATTCTTTCAAGTGCCATATCTGTTTGTAACATATTTATAATTTTACATATATTATTAAAGTTTTTATTTCTTTGGATGGGTTTTATACATCCTTAGGAAACCATAGCATCAACTATAACGTTTGTGAGCTGGATGTAATGTGGGTTAGTTCTCCCAGGACTTTGTGTTCGGTGCGACTGACAAAGTGAATCTGGAGATTTGTGACCTATCCAACAAAATAATTCATGGATCTTTTTAAAAAAATAAAAAGTGCAATATTTCGGGGACTTTTATCTATTTGTGTGAACAATTTGTTGCAGCTCGTTTAAATTTCCGGGGACTGTTGGGCCTTGGCGGAGGTGTATGCGCTCTACTGAGTGCCGCTAGTTTTGCATGTGTTGATTAGATGAAGTCTCTTATACAAGGCGAAATCAAGCTAATGAGCGAGACACAAAAACGATTGCTCAGCATCTTAAAACTGCTCAAACTCCTGTTAAACACATCGTCAGTCTCTTTAGCACCATCTGTGTGACACAGACATTAAAAGAGAGACACAGAGAACTGAAAGAACTGCAGCGTGGTGAAAAATGACTTCCTTATGAGTGGCAGATGCAGATTTGATTTTAAACAAAGCAGAAATTAAGTGGTAAGAACAGCACTTTATAAATCTGTACCAGATGTCAATTTTATTCAACTGCTGTTAGAAATACACTTTATTTATTTTGTTATGCTGCAGTGGTTGAACAACTCCCTGTTACTCTCAAAGGATATACGGTAAGGATGGATGGATGTGAACATATCACAACCAGGTGATCGCTTTTTGCTGCATGACAGAAAGGAAGCTGAATATTGAGCCAAGGCATGATAATGTTACAGTGTTTTTTTGATTAAGATGAAATGTAAGTGTGATAGCTGCAGGGCTGATTGCAGCTCAGACATCATTACAAACGGGGCGTGTGGAACCATTCCGTGGAGAGAAAGTGTGCAAATGGTCGAATCTCTGTTTAACTATATAGCGCATGATGGCCAATAAAAGTGCTTAACAGTGCAGTCACACATTCATACAGTGCATCAATGTGCTACACTTACTCTATCACACATCACTCACACACACACAGCCGTCAGAGGTAATTTGGGGTCCAGCTGCTTGCCCAAGGACACTCTGGCTCGTGGAATGGAGGAGCCGGGAATACAAACCACCAACCTCTCGGTTAGTGGATGACCCTCTCTCCCTCCTGAGTCACAGCCGCACCATCTCGGATGCTTGAAGCCCCAAGCACAAACTTACACACACACCTTCTAAGGTAGAAGCATATTATTTTGCATCGTGCCAAACACAAACTGGACAAGTTAGTCAGAAAGTAAAAACTTTGTTTGGGGCAACACTGGGGGCTGCACTCCTCTTACTTGCTCAGCCACATCTACTGAAAGGTGGAGAAGGAAGCCATGACGGAGCCTCTGATCCATACAGATTGCTTCCTCTCTTAGGGGGGCAATGATCTGGATCGTCATGGTGGGGGGGTGCTTAAGGAGTGATTTCCTTCTGTGTACGCGCATGTCTATAAAATCGGTGTGTCGGTTATCAAAGACTCCAGGTTGTCTCAGTGCACAGCAAGATCTTTAGCAGAGGCTTAAGGGTGAAAACTGTCCTAACGCTACTATTTGACAGCTGATTGGAGAACTATCAGAGTCGAAACACAGAGAGGTATTTTTTTTATACCATCTCCGCTAAAAATACTGTCTGGCCAGCTTGCAGGGATCCTTCCCAGTCAATATCTGGAGTGCGTGCACTTCACAGGTGAGATTCTCCGAGCCAAAAGCCAGATGTCTCCAGTGTAGCCAAAACAATACAGCTCCTCCGAGGACGACCGGCTGACTGAGCAATTACGAGCATGTTATGATGCGATGTGACACTTCATGAATATGACTCTTCAGGAAAAGGCACTGGAGGAAGAGAAGGAGGGGATGTGGGCAGCAGCTGCTCCTGTTGGCCAGTGCAAAGCGACGGCAGCAGATCGGTGTACAGGTTTCTCATAACAGCAACCTTAAACGACATGGCAGCTTCTCGTGGAGTGTAATGAGACCTCCGGATGAGACGTGTGAGAGGTGCTAAGTCGACCATTCGCAATTCATTAACCAGGGCCCTGCTGCTCGTATAGGCTTGCGCAGACACAGCAGGGGACACCGTTAAAGGGAGAGTGGGTCAATATCTATAAAAGCTAACAAGCTAAACATACTGGAGGATAAATAAATGAGCAAATAATGAACACATCGCTTCACAACTGGGGGCGGGGGGGGAACAGGAGGAAGAAAACATGTCCCTTTTGGAAGTTAGCAGAGCAGGACCTGGTAACTACCCATAACTGTTGGTAATTATGACACTGGTGGTTGTAGAGCGAGGGCGCGTCGGGCCTGTTGCACGGCGATAACCGGGGTGAGGTTGAGCTGGGCTGCCGGCTCTCCTGCAGATGGAGGGATGCATATTTAGTATGGAAATCAGGCCCCTGGAAAATGCAATTATGCTATACTGGAGGCGGGGAGTGAATGCAGAGGAAGAGGAGTGGTGGGACATTAGGAGGCAGTAGAGAGAGAGGGGGGAGAGATTGAAGATGAGATGCCTGCCTGGTTTAGACCAATTTACAGATCCTGGAGGCTGCTGGTGGACCGTGAAGGTGAGATAACGCCCATCTCATTCTAAACATCTTCATATTTTTGGGAATCTCATTGAAAACAGGTGGAACAGGATATGTGTGTGTGTCCATCTCTTGGTTCCTGAATGTAAGTTTCCCTCGATGACAACGCCGCGCTCCCTCTCCTACACGTGCACTGCATTCTCCTCCGTTCATTCCGACTAAGTGGAAAAACGTATTCCCCCGAGACACGGCTGAGCATGGCTGTCACTCCGCTTTGCCTCCTCTGACACGCAGGACTAGCGCCTCTAAAGTGAGCATTAGCAGCCTTTTGAAGAGGCGACAGGAGAGAGACGGCAAACAGACGACGAGGCGCTCGCGAGCATCCGAAAGTGGTGATAACACACAAAGAGGAGATCGACGTGAGGGGGTGAGGTGCGCTGACAAAAAAATCACATGACATCACGAGAAACGTTTGGGGGGGGGGTAGAGAAGAACCTCTGACTTGTGCAACGGTCGCAGTGGAAGTTCCCTGACGATGCAACGTCTGCCGGAGAATAATTGATGCTGAGGCTGAGAGCACATAGATAAAGATAGTATCCCCCTTTAGGGATGGCAGAATGGGCCAAGTTGACAGTGTGTGTGTGTGTGTGTGAGTGTGTGTGTGTGTGTGTGTGTGTGTGTGTGTGTGTGTGTGTGTGGAACAGCAAGGGTCCGTCCTCCTCCTCTGCGCCGCCCACTGTACATGCTGCTCTCCGCTTCACTCAATTGTCCTTGATGGATTAATTAGCCGCACCACATGGTCAATACCTCGCTGCTCGATACTCATTAGTAATAACAATTAAAAGTGCGGTGGGAAGGCCGTTCGGGCGACTGCACTGCAGATACAAAAAACTAAATCCATAGGCCGTTTTGATTTTGCTCAGAGTTTACAGTCGGGACCATCTTTCACTCACTTCCACCGACAAACACACCACCGATAAATCATTAATCGCTACTGGGATATAAGAAGATCGGCGCCAATTAACCAGAGCTTACGCAGTGATTCACCACCACCGGGCTCAAAGTGTCACCACAACCATTTTCTAATTTGTGAGTCACTCAAAAGCCCCTTAACCCCTTCCCTCCTTTGCTCTCTCGCACTCTCGCAGCAGAATCTAAATCACTGCAGATCTCAGCCTCGCTCATTCCACCCTGACCCAGATACTCAGGTTCTTTCTTCCCCAAATCCTTTTAAAATGAAAGTCCACCTTATTTTTTTCTTCCTCTCAGCAGTTTGCGGCTACAGCTTTTCCTTCATGGTTTAATCATACTGAGGCTAAAACTCAAGAAAAACCTTCACTCCCGGACACTTGAGCAAAGTGCATCCCATTTAGCTGGCAACAACATCTTAAACAGAAAAACCTTGAATTGAGCTCGGTGTGGGAAGTGATGTCGAGAGATAGCATCTGTTTCCATGGAGACAGATGCAGGGCGAGCACTTAAACTCGCTAAACTTTAAAAAGACTGTATATTTTTGCCTGTAACCAAAGTTTGTATATGTGCTCTCTCTTACAACACCACAACGTGACAAAAGAGCAGAACATTGGAATAGAGATTTCATAAGCGTTTTGACTATATGTCCTGAGGGAGGAGATAATGTGAGCAGAAGGTTAAATAAGTGTGGGCAGCTAGAGTCGTAATAATCCTCCAACCCGAACAAGGAGACTCTCCCGACATAATCTCTTAAATACACCCTCTATCCCGTGTAATTAACCGAGGCAGCCATTTTGGATCCCTGTCGAACACTGGCCAAATCACCACCTGAAGGAAAACAACGACACACTTCTTCAATTACGCAGCTGTTACACGATAGCATCGGAGGAAACTCATTTAAAAGAAACTGAAACGGGCAATTGCGCACGTCGGAATGCTCGACTTCAACGCGGCCTGGCTTCACCCTCGATTCCTAAACAGACGCTCATCTATCGCAGCATCCTCCCCTCGCAGCCAAATGCAAACCCAGACACCTCGGGTGTCTCTCAGTCTCCTGCGTCAACACAATGTCGGTGTGTTATTGTGCGGAAACATGTCACCATGTGTAAAATGTGCTGGTTGTCTTGTTTTGTGGGATTTTCTGAGGTACGGTTCTATACTACTATATCTGCATGGGTGTGTGTTCGTGTGTGTGTGTGTGTGTGTGTGTGTGTGTGTGTGTGTGTGTGTGTGTGTGTGTGTGTGTGTGTGTGTGTGTGTGTGTGTGTGTGTGTGTGTGTGTGTGTGTGTGTGTTTGTTTGTGTGTGTGTGTGCACAGCTCTCCCAAGAGAGGTTTTAGCAGAGCGTTACTTATTCACCCCTCTGGCTGAACTGATGGAGTTCTCTGGCTACGATCGGCCTGCATGAAAGATGGGTTGAACACAAGCGGTGTCAGAGACAGTCTTGTACTAACACACACACACAAACACACACAGACAGACACCAGAGAAGCTGTTGCCTAACAGTGCGGCTCAAACACATTTACACCCACCGAGGTTGAGAGAAGCTGTGTGGATTCACAGCTGCACTGAGCGAATGTAGAAGAACAAGTCAGACAAAAGGTTGAACCAACCCGTTAGAGACACGACTGAGAGAAATATCACCAGCTTGTGGGCTGACAGCATCGAAAAGCTACAGACTGAGCACACCACACGCACACTGACACACACCAGACACACACACACACACAGTACAGTCAAACCTTCTGAACCTTGCCATGTCCATTTTAATCATGTGCAGGAGAGTCTCATTTTCAGTTGAGGCTGGACCACAAATCAATACAGACACCAGAGTTTAGGCAAGGGCTGTAATATAATGGCGGCGCAGTACTTTCCAAATCAAAAATACGACTGACCTGTCACACACTGTGAAGTCTTAACCTATAAATCTGCCACAGATACACAGATGGGAATGGGAAAGAGAGAAGAGCCGAAGAGGGGAAAGAGGGCTAGATGAAAATGCAGCAAAATCTTTTCAAACTGAATAAAACGAGAAACAGCGCATTGTTCCCGCCAAGGCCAAACACCCCCGTTAAGAAACCACATTCAAATTCCCTAGATACAATTTTTTATTTGAATCTGCACCAAATTGTAGGAAAGAAAACATAGGAAAACAAGGAACATGTTGAGAAATGGCAGATTTTACAGTGTTGAAGATGATATGGATCCAAACCAAATTGAATGGGTTCTTCCCTCACTCACATTTTGGTGGTAATCCTAGTTTTTGCATAATCTCTGCTAAACAGACGGGTGAAAACATAACCTCCTTGGCTGAGGTAAGAGCCAGAGAGGTATAAAAAAGTAAAGAAGGCCTGACGTGTCTGCTGATGACCTGATTGAAAATGTCATGCTACATGCCGCACTTTCCCCACGGCGGCCTGGAGCTGGTCCCAGAGATCTGAGACCTGCAGAGCTCATGCATCACACGCTGCACCACGGGACGACAGATTTGCATCAACATGCGAATACCCCTCTAAATTAGTCAGCAAATCTGTAGCGGCAGGTCTCATGCGTATGAATGAGAGTCTGTCTGCGTTGGAGACGGTGGGTGTGTATATCAGGGAAGATGGGATCTGAGAGACAGACAGGGAGGAAGTGGCTGGCTGCATTAATTAATAATGAAATGCCTGCAAGTGTATGTATATATATGCAAATTGTATGCATGCGCAGCGCGTAACGTCTGCGTGCGCTCACGTGTGTTCACATCAGACAAATCTTTGGAATCAGACTTGAGGGTCGATATCCGTGTGAGGCCCGGTGTACTCAAAGTACCTCAGATTACCGCCTGCAACTAGCAACGCCGGGCTAATCGAAGGCAATTTGCATCTGGCTGATGGGCAATTTTGAAAGTTTCTCCCCGATGCTGTCGGAAGGCGAGCCAGGTTTTTCCTTTTCACCTAACATGTGCTCACAAGGAGAGCAGAATGAAAGAGAGGGAAATGAGATCCGAGGTTTCCAGCAGGTTCAAAATAAAAAGGGACGTTATTACTTGGCGCGGAGAAAAAAGGGAAGATTTGACGATGAGAGTTCATTGAAGGAAATTGGATCTTTTTCTTTTTTTAAACAGTAGAAGAATGGTGGAGAAAGAGAGCTGTTCACTTCCAAGAAGCAGCGCTGACGTATGGGCACTGCACCTCGAGAGCAATTCCTCTGTAGCGACCTCAGAAATTGGTCCTGCTCCAAATTGAGTGGCCTCATGTGGTCGCCATTATAAACTACATAGGTAGCACAACACAAGAGGGAGGGAGAGGGATTTAAAAAAAAAGAAAGAGGCTGGAGAGAGAAAGAAAGAAGGTGATGGGGGGGAAATGAGCTTACGGAAGTGAAAATATGGCAGGTATTGCACTGCGCTGAATTAATCACGGTGTGTACATCCCCGTGGTGTGAGGAGCGGAAGGCAGGTGCTCGTCTAGGTGCCTCGGAGAGAGAGTCAGCCTCTCGCGTATAGACGCACAAAGCTCTGCATGAATTTCTAATAGAAGCGCTGAGAACACACAGAGGTGGAGAGGCAGGGAATGAATGAGAAGGGGAAGAAAAGAAAGAGGAGCCTCACCTCACACTCAAAGCAGAGAAGGAAAAGAAACAGACTGAAAGGCATCTGCATGAGTACGTAATATCGCACAGGCTGTTCTCACATCAGAGAACATCAGGTGTAATATCACTCTTACTGACAAGCGAGTTTGCTTTGAATATATCACTTATGACGATTAGCATTTGTTGCTCTGAAACTGTGGCTCTGTGTGCGATCGGTGAGTGGGTGTTTTCTAGAACTCCGGCACTGGGGAAGGCCTGTGAGGTTAAGTGTCTGGATTTACCGACACATTAACTGGATAGATTGATCCTGCTGCTGCAGGACGACGACCTGGACGCTCCAGTCAATTTCTGCCTCTGCAGAGCTCGCTGCCTCTGTCTGAATCAATTCTTTACCCTTTCTAAAATCAAGCCAGAATGGCACTGGGTAGAGCCGAGTCCTCCATCAAGGCCCTGCAGTGCCTTCAATTTAATTAAGCTACACCAAATTACACACACTCATAGATTTTGATATTGGTTCGCCAAATTTGCAATTTTTTTCATTAAGATCCATAAATTATTCCCTTGGAAAACGGCAATGTGTTTAAATTCCTTGATCCTACCCCAGATCTAGATTTGGATCAAAGTGTAAAGTGTAATTGTTGAAATCTGTGAAGCAATTTTTGTGTAATTTTGTTAACAACTCACATTCTACTAACAGGGGTCAATACATATTATCCTTGGTGGAGAAAAAATAACATGTGAGTATCCGTGTGCCTCTGCGTCTGGTTTGCACTCACCAGCTCGATGAGCTCCTGGTAGCACACCTGTCCATCTTCATTGCTCTGGACGAGGGCTAACAGCATGTCCAGCTTGGACGGGTCCAGCTGCAGCTCATGGTCCTCCACCAAGCTGGTGAAGTTCTCCACTGCAATGAAACCGGTGTTCTCTGGGTCCAGCTGGAAAACAAAACAAAAAACAACTGTCAGACCACTGGGATAAAAACAGTTATACTGGCCATGATTTTTAATAATAACCATCATTGCAGAAATCAAGAGCCTGTTGCCCTGGGGGGTGCATCAGTAACCGAAAGTTGAGATATAAGCGTATATCTCTACAAATGATCCTTTGCCAGTCACTGGGATGCTGGAGCCAGTCCAAGCTTGAAATGGGCGAAAGGGGGGGGTGCACCCGGGACAGATCGCCAATGTTATCACAAGGCAGACATACAGAGATTGTTCTTTTGTTTATTTATTCTTAAGACGAGACGTAGAGCAAGGTGGAAGGGAAAGACTTAGAAAGATTAGTGTACAACACGGCACACTTGGCAGCAGCTGACGGTGCATGTCGACCCCAAGAAAAACTTCCGGGCACAACTGACTCTGGAGAACGTCACCCCAGAGCAAGCACTCTTTTCCATGCCAGCACTTCCCCATCTCTTATGAACTGAAACCCTGTGAAAGCATCTGAGCAGCCGAGCTCAGAGCCTGGCTTGGCTGAAGGGGACGCCCCAACAGACTGCGTCGTGGTTCAAGATGGTCAAAGACAGCTGGGAGTTCAGCTGAAAAGGGCATTCATAACCTCCCTAGTCAGATAGTGTGCTTGCTCTTAGGTAAGTGAGGCATACAACTCAATGAATCTGCATTCTAGCAATGGGACTAGGTCTGTTGTTGTCTAGAGCAGACTTGTCATATGAGTAGACAGCGTTATACAGTTGGCCTGGAAAAATTCAGTTTATGTTTATTGGTTTTAACTTTCCGGTCTCAGTTTCTTGCTTCATTTGACCGTGTCTGTCCGTCCTTGGTCACATTCCCAGCTCGGAGTCACTGTGGTTTTTATAATCACCACTGACTCGCTGAGACCACAAGCCCATTGGGTTTTCACCGCTGATGCCTTACGCCAGAGCTGCTCCTCCTAATTGATTTAAGCGGGAGAGTGTGTGATAAAAGCGGCCTTGTGTAGCCGTCTAAAATAGCACCAGTTTAAAAATGGCTTTTAAAGTATAGGGTGTGTATCTACGCTTGGTTTATGTAATGTGGTTTTTTAAAAACTTTTCGGCCCGGCAGCTCCACATACTTGATCTCCCTCCTGTTTTACATCCTCCTCTTCAACTGCTCTTGTGTGGACTGAAATCACGTGCAAAGGACCTTCGCTGCCTCTCATTCGAGTGTTTCCTGAATGCTAACAGGGCCCTTGTTAGGTTTTCGGGTATAGTTCACCGACAGCCTCTTGTTGCCCCCCAGGCTCGGAGCGAGCTTTCAGCTGTTGCGTCAGTGTGGAGTCAGGCGTGCTGGATCATTGTTGCCCACGTCATGGGGTGAGTCCAGGACAAGAATCCTGCCTCGGTGTGGACCTGACCTGCGTTTATAACTTAGTGTAACACAGGCTGCACGAGGAGAGCGCCATTGAACTACGCTGCGTCGGCTCAGACCTCAAAGCTCCTCGGCTCAACGAGGGAGCAGAGAAGATCGATCTCCTTCTGAACATGTTTACTGTGTTAGTGTGTGTGCTCTGCTTCCCCCCTCACGGCCTCCCCCTTTCACAAGCATCCTTTTTAATCCTGAACACTTATGCGTTTATTCACCTGGGAGAGTTCAGAGGAGGCAAGAACTAATGGGTTATATGATGTTTCCCAGCTTGACTCTAACATACAGTGGCCGGAAACCACACAACAGAACAACAGAAACACAACCACAATGGAAGAAGTCAAGTCATGGATGCATGAGTTAAGTGAGCTGGACTCAGGTGTTATGGTACAGGTGCGTTTTTCCCTTTTTGGGTCCTCCCAGCACCTGTACCATAACATTTCAAATAGACAGGCCTCACATTTTTAGCATCGACTGGCTTCATCAGGTTTTAACATATGACGCACACTTGGCTACAGTAATTAACTTTGCTCGTTTCATTGTCAACATCCGTTGTCACTCACATCCATTGTGGCGGTGTCTCCATTATGTGGCATTCGCTGTTGGGTCGTAGCTTTTACATTTATGTTTTCTCTTAACGCGCTTGTGTCTCAACCATCGTACTTACAGAATTCCTAACAGAAGTAAAAAAGACTAAATCCAATAAGGATTCTGTGCACACACAACGGTTGCTGACCTCGAGACATTTATTGATAACACACTTTGAGTGTCTGCAAGTGAACGGCGAAATCCACAGAATATCTCCATCTTCATCGTCCTCCCTCCCTCGCACATCCCCTAACCTCCTCGCTCAGCTCCTGGATGGCGGAGGATGACAGACAGCGATCTCCAGACAGCCTCAAATGTACTTAAAGGAGCACATTTGTGAATAAAAATTAACAAAGACGGGAAAAGAAAACAGCCCCAGGTCTATTCTCAGTTAATCCCTTTAACTGTGTGTTCCATGGATGTTTGTTAAAAGCGCTGCCCCCTTTCTTTCCCCTCAAGGAGAGCTGAGCAAAGCGGTGCAGATGTGGCCGATGTCTGAGGCGCGCAGGGTGTCAGGACGACATGTCGGGAATGCACTTGGAGAAGAGAAAGCATGTCAAGAAAAACGACAGCAGAGACACGAAAAGTGGAAAACGGAAGAGAGAGAGAGAGAGAGAGAGAGACAGAGAAAGAGAGAGAGAGTAGGTGGGGGGTCTGTCAGTGCGATGTAAGAAATTAAAGGAACAGTGGAAGGGAAAAAAAAGAGGAAAGTGGAACAGAGAAAGAAATTAAATGAAGACGGAAAGAGAATAAGAATATTGTTATTCTGCGCGTCTGCTGAGCCCGGCAGCCAGACAGCCAGTCCTACTCCTCTTCTTCTCCTCATTTTCTCCATCTCCTTCTCATTCTCCTTCTTCTTCTTCTTCTTCTTCTCCTTCTCCTTCTCCTTCTCCTTCTCCTTCTCCTTCTCCTTCTCCTTCTCCTTCTCCTTCTCCTTCTCCTTCTCCTTCTCCTTCTTCTTCCCTGTGCTATAAGAGCGCCGAGACACACTCCAGTGCTCTGCATCCACTTGCCACGGAGGGGAGATAGATCAGATTCTAATGTGCTCCTGGCTCAGCCCGGGCTGACAGGGGGAACAGAGAGCCACACTGGGGACGCCTGATAACTGTCAGCCTCCATATGTCAGCACATCACTACACATGCAGCCCCAGCGAAGTCTCAGACACACCGCCAGGCGCGCTGTATATGGCTATGTGCACGTTTAAGCACAGCGAGTGTTGACGCCGAGCTGTCACACTGCACAGACACTCCTCCCGTGATGGTCTGACCTTATTCAGGGAAAACGCTACACAGTGGGGGGGGCCAGGGGGGGTGGGGTCTGTCTGATGAGGATACAAGGAGGTGGAGGATTGGTTCTTGTACCCAATTAGGGTTATCAATTAGCTAGATGAGGAACACGAGTGTTGGCATGAAGAGCCTTTCTTCTTCTCTTCTTTGCTTGGCCACACTGGTGACGTGCGTGAATGAGAGAGGAAGGGGTTGAAAGAAGGAGGGGAGGAAGGCGCAGGGAGGGAAGCAGCTATTGAAGCGATCCAACACTGGCGAGGGCGACACTTTGACAAGCTGCATATGTTGCCATGGTTACCAGTCGCCTGTGTGCCTTCCGTTTTCTTGATTCCTCCTCTCCGACATATTGGTGTTCGAGCGGCAAATGAAGGACACAAAAGGGGGTAAGAGGAGGAGACGATGACAGGAGGGAGGGATACAGAGGTCTGTGTAAAGAAGGAGGAATAGAATACAGATGGATGAGAAGAAACAAATGAGATGAGAATGAAGTTGTAACAAGACAAAGGCAGGGGTTGGATGTGGAGGGAGGCGTGGCAAGGTGGCGGGTGAGGATTATGGATGGGAGGTGGAGGTGCGGAGGCGGGGAGAACGACCAAACTTGGCTGGCTCAAGAGTGAGTGGGAGGTGAGACAGAATGAGAATGTGTACGCGGGTGTGAGGAGCAGGAGGAGGTCAAAGAGGAGTGGGAGGCTGAGCGCAGGAGAATGATCTCAGCGTTAACCCCCCGCCAGGGACCTCTATTACCGCAGAGTGACCCCGGCCCACCGCTGGCTTATCAGTCTGCTCCACGTGGGCTCAGGAACCAAACCCTCCAGCCCATCACCATGACACCCCCGAGCTGTTAAAGAGGTTGATACACAACCAGGCCTCTTATCCTATACAACACTCAGCCAATGACAAGGCCCTGTGTGTGTAGTTCAGACACTGTGTATTGCCGCATGATAGGTCTTAATCTAAAATGTCAAAGTAAACGTAAACGTACATTTTTTTATCTCACTGATGTTTAACATGCAACATGTTTTGGCAACAATTCAACTATTATTTAGTATCGTCTGGCTTTTCATCTGGTAAACAAATAATCTACATTTCTAATGAGAATGGAATCAATTAGCTGATAATTTAATTAGTTAATCTACTGACATCTTCAAAAAGGACAAAAATGGGAAAGTAAAATTTTTCATAAATAGTGCATTAATTTGCTTGGAGTTTGAAAACGTTCCGTCAGGCTCCATGAAACTATGATGAGCATTTTTATAATTTTTTTCAGAACATGTAATTAAGAAAACAATTAATTGATAATTTCGAAGAAGTAGAGCTGAGTCCTCCATACCCTCCACTGTCTTGATAACTCACCTTAAACTAGCATTTGCTTTGAATGATATTAGCTTGTATGCACCTCTGTGATAATTACCAGCCCATTGCATACACTGCTATCAGCATTTGGTCTGTAAATAATTTAGACAGGATTAGAAAATGAGCAGAAACAAAACAAGCTCTAGCTTATAAGACTAGAATAGGTTATAACATTCTTACCATGCCATGATGTTGTTTTTATCATACACATGATCACAAAACAGAGCTGGAGTTTAAGGGGTAGGTTCAAGAGGTTGAATTAACTATATTTACTGATCAGAAAGTTGTGATTATAACTTGACGTGTGATGTGATGCAGCAGCAGCAGCAGCACTGATCTGGCTCCAGTGACACTGAGCTAACCCAGTGACACAGAACCAGCACCACAGAGCCCTTTGGTCTCTGTGAACAAGCCTGAACGGGGGCTGCTTCTCTGCAGAGGGCAGTGGTATTCAAGGGGCACATATTTGCATAGCATCAGATCAAAAAACAACAACTTTGAATTGCCTTTGCTGCCCCCAGGACTCGCTGGTGTTCACCGACAACTGGGCCACTGCCTCTGTAATTAATTATCACAATGCACAATCTGCACTGCTGTTGTTATGATAACGCTCAAACTCTACACTGCGACGTGAGGGCCCCGAGATCCGAACCACGCTCTCTCTCTCTTCCAGCGCAGACAGCGAAGGAATTTCCCTTAATGCCAACAATCATCTCCTTACATTTCCTGGCACTCAAACAGCCGGAGGAGTTTTACAAATACAACTCCTCGCAAATCATTATCGGCGGATGATGAAACGGGGCAGTGTGTTGTCAGCCTCACTCTTTCTGCTTGACATGAATATGTCAGAATGGTGTTCAGAACCCAGAGTTCTTATGGGAGACACATAAATAAGCCAGATAAGAAATGAATGACACATGAGGGACATATCCAGTGACTGATGAGTGCAATGTAGTAGCTGAGTGCGACCGCCCAACAGGTTTCCTTATCAATGGCACTGCAATACAGAGACTATCAGGGAAACTGTGCGAGTGTGTGTTTAAGTGTGTGTGTGTGTGCCCTGTTCGTGAGCATATGTGTGTGCCTGCATAGGCCAGAAATAGACCGAGCTCAGCATTGCAAGCTCCTGCAGACAAAGACTAATAAACTCACTCATGTTGCCACTGTTGCTTTCTTTTTCTCTTCCCCCCCTGCAGCATTTTCATGTGGTTCATTGTGACACGGCTGCAATTCCCCCTCCACCACAGACCTGCAGAGCTCATACAAACCGAACACGTCCAGTTTCCTCTGGGTGCAAAACATACTGTATCGACTTTCTTTTGTTGACAACTCGAGGAAATCCCAGAGGCATTAAGGTTTAGCAGCTTTGATAATGTATGTTTGACTGGAGGAAATCTTGAGCAGTAGTAGAGGTTAAATCTGAATTCTTATTAAAACGGTGTAAGGTTGCAGGTTCAAATGCCCTACAATAGACTGCATATAAAGATGGATGACACTTCCAACCATGATCCAGAAATGAATCCACAAGAATACAAATGCCGCCATCTTGAGCATTTGGAGCAATAGCCTGCAGAGCGAGGTCCCGCCGATACACATGCAGAATTTGACATGAACTTTGCCGTTTTAGTTTGATGCATCTCCCCATCCACCTACATGGAGGAGGCAGGATTTATCAGCAGTCCTGCCATCCATCTTTCTACACCGTCTATGTGTAAAGCAGTGACAGAGCAAGGCTTTCTCCTTAGAAACAACTTCACTCAAGAAACCTCTATGCAAAGGACTTGACCTCCAGCTGCTCTTGTGGATTTGCCCAGACGCCGATGGTCTATGCGGTCAATGTGGGAAGCCTCCGCTGAATGTGGCGATAACAATCTGGAGGGGCAGGGCTGCAAATAACGTTTTCCTGGAATAAGATGGAAAAAGTGCCCAGTGTTTAGGCAGGCAGCAAGGCTTTGTGAGAAAAAAAAATCAAGCTTGCCTGTTCACAGTCCAAACACTGCTGGCACTTCAATCTAGTTTAATTAGGGAGCCTTTATTCAAAATGAAAGGCCGCCGCATGGAGTCCAAAAGGTGGAAGAAACCCGTCGTCAGCCAGGGTGAGAGATTTGGTCTAGACTCGAGTCTGCTCAACTGTGGCCTAGCAAACTGCCGATACACACCAACACACTGGCACATGCAGAGCCAACTCCACAATCAATAAAACAACCAAGCGTTTACAGTGTGGAAATATTGGCTTCATCTCCAGCCCAACAACCTGCAGCATTAAAAATGAATATTGACACGGATGAGTCAGCCGCTTTGATACTGCATTTGAAAACATGTCTGAGAAGGAATATGGCTTGTGGAGGAACCACTAGGCGCTGCAGTGGTTACCACCGAAGTGCTTACGGCAAATGACTCACCGGTGACCACGGAGCATTTTCTCACACAACCCACACGGGCATCCTCACACATTCATAAAATAAAAAACGCTGCCGTGCGCACACACAAACAAACACACACACACACGCACACATGCACAGACGTCTCCCCAAGGCTGTTGGGGCTGTTGATCAATGTGTTGCTGATGGGCCACTCGTGACCCCTAAACCCTGCAGCAGATAATCAATTTCTCCCTCTTGGACAGAATGATTGCCCAATCTATCTGTCAATCAAACCAAACCCCAACGGACCCGTTCAGAAACAGGGCTGGGAGAGCAAAGGGTTAAATACCACACATGCAACAAATATGGAAAACACACACAAATACACACATACTATCATGTGTATTTGGGAGGCACAACCCAAATACACACATGCCCTCTGGCTAGAATCAAACCTTCAAATCCATTTTGGTTGGTTAATTTTGGAGATGGTAGACCAAAGCTAAATTCAAACAGCGATCTGATTGGGCGGTGGAGCCGCAGCACGTGGGTTGACGACTCTTAAGAAACCAGATGCCAAGTGGAACATTTCCCCCCCCACATGTCCTAAATATGGCCACCAGCATAGTGTTTGTTCTGGCAGTCGTCGTCAATGACAGAGCTGGAAAACGGGGGGGAAAGTTTAAAGCCAAATCACTGCTTCTATTCTGAAGGGAAAAAAAAACGCATGACTTGGGCGAGTAAACAAGTGCATTCATCAGGAAAAATCTCTGCAGGTAGACACACACACACACACACACACACACACACACACACATGCACCCAGCATTACTGCTGCAAACGCTACTGCAGCAGCTAAATGACCACGATGATTTGGGATTTTTTACTTTATTCTTTAAATAAAGAAGTCCATCTATACATCCATTCACAGATCCACCCTTGCTCGTACTCACACAACCCATTTAACCCTTTCATAAACCATGACGGGTGCCCAGCCTCCTGCTTGTGGCTCAAGGGGGGCCCCTCACATTTCTCTATGATGCTTGGGTCCATCTCTCATTTCAGCCCCTGCTTTCAACCCTATTTCATGATTTTTACTTTATTTTTAACCCACACATTCATGCATCTATCCTTCTATTTGCTCCCGCAGCTCTCCCTCCAGCAATCACTCCTTCCACAAACCATGACATGCATGTTTGACAAGCGCATTCAACATCTCCTGAGGATCCGACTTCATGTTCTTGAGGGACCCACATGGCTCCATGAAGCCCTATTCAGACCCTACTATCAATTCTAACTATATCATGATTTTTTATAAATTTTCTGTCCACCCATTCAAAATGGCTATGAAGGTAATGAGCAACAGGGACTTTCCTTCCCTTCAGGATCCTTAATGACCCATCACACATTCCATTCTCTGAGTCTCACCGGTTCCCCTTCAGGCAGACGTTACAGAGCCTGTGATTGTAACACCAACCGCCTCAAGCTCTCATTCATCCCACTGTCCATCACATCACTCGATAAGGAAACATGTTGATTCAACCATGTATCTCAATAGCCTCTGGTTTTTAGGTTTTAATTTGTTGTTCATCTTTCATGCATTATATCCCTTTAGTGTTATATATTTTTAAGTGTTTTTAGGGCAGGTGCAATATTCAACTCACTTTTATTCTGCATTATTATTCTGAGTCTTGCACAACACGTACTTGTGTAGTTTTTTTTTGTTGTGTGTTAAACAATGTACTGTTCTACAGCTGCTGTGGCACTTTGGCCCCACATGGCTCCATGATCTTTGTATCCATCAGTCCTAATGCTTTTCACTGTATTCAATCTATTCACTGTATTCTGAAAATATATAATACAAATATTTAGACCTCATACATCCATTCATTTATCCATCTTTATCGTTGCTCACACAGCCCTCCCACCAATCACCACCTCCCATAAGCCATGATGTGATGCTGAACCTCTTGCTGAGGATCCGACCTCACACTCTCTGGGGGACCACATGGCTCCAAGACGCTTGAATCCATCTCTCGTTTGAGCCCTTACTATCAATCTTAACTTATTTTTCATATAGAATCTATAAATATCACTTCCATCCATACATCCATCTTCCTTTTTGCTCACACAGCCCTCCCTTTAATAACCCCTTCCATTAACCATGACACGATGCCCAGCCTCCTGCTTGTGGCTCAGGGGGGGGCCCCCCCACATGGCTCCATGACGCTTGCATCCATCTCTGGTTTCCAGCCCCTGCTCCATCCACCCTGACACCAGCTCCCATGCAGCCTCCGCACGGCTCCATCCTCAATGGGTACACGGCGAGGTGGGCCGTGCAGGAAAGCGCCCCGTAACCATAGAAACGCTGGGGATGCTTACCTGCTCTTGTATGAGCTGAAACAGGGAGCTTCTATCCATATACTGGCCAGGGAGGTGAGAGGAGCCGCCGAGGACAAGGGCATAGGGAGGAGCGGGAGGGGAGTGAGTGGTGGTGGGTGAGGATGTGGGGTACGGTGCAGGGGGATTCGGCTGAGGTAGCAGCTGGTGCCTAAATTGTAAGAGTCAGGCCCCCTCCTCCTCCTCCTCCTCCTGCTGCTGATGCTGCTGCTGCTGCTGCGTCCCTCCTGGTGATGGATGGATGGAGAACGCGTGGTGAGCTCACGTCCCCCTGTTTCCTTTTTTTGTTTCCTTGCAGGTGGTGGCGATGATGCTGAAGGAAGAACCAGTGCTTAGAGAGCGGATGGTGACGGTGGTGGTGGCCAGCTTCAGCAGCAGACGACAGGCGTGCAGGCGAGGCAGATCCAGCCACTTCTCATTCACTCATTCCTCCTCCTCCTCCTCGCTCTTCTCTATCCCATTGCACTGACTGCTACCTCTCTCTCTCTCGCTCTCTCTCTCTCTCTCTCTCCTCGTATACACACACACACATGCACGCACGCACGCCCACTGCAATGCACACTGCATACCAATGAGGGAAGGGGAGGGAGGTGGCCTCACTCTTCCAATTACAGAACAGGGAGGAGTGGCCAGGGGCTGCGGCTCCTCTCCTCACTACATCTCAGGGATGGAGCAGGGGATGGGCACCACTGCGGCTCTGCTATTACTACTGAAACAGACCCTCCCTCTTGCACAGCCTAGTGTGGTCTGTTACTGACACACACACACACACAGACACACACACACACACACACACACACACACACACACAAAAGCTGTAAACAAAAGCTACTAACACAGGCCAAGTAAAAACCAAAGCATGCTCTCACAGTATTCATTTTGCCCAAAGAGGATGAGTGGCATGAAAGACAGAGTAACTCGACTAATGATGATCACCACCTCCACCACCAAGAGGAAACTTGTTTTGCATCCTTTAACATCTCCGCCGTGCTAATTATATCCACTGGCACATTAGCACGTTGTCTGCACTGCTGCACAGCCAACCCCCCACCACACACACATTCATTGAATTAGTCTGTTTTGGATGGCTCCCTGATCCTCCAATGAGCAACACGATCAAAACACAACCACACGGCACCAGAAACCTCAATGGTATTGTGCATCACCCGGACAATGACTCTTTATATATCTGGTAATCCGGTGCACTTGCATGCAGGGAGCAGACCATGAGGGTCAAGTGAGGAAAGCACATTGCAGGCAAGGGGCTGCATGTGCATTATTTCCCTCAGATCCCCTTTTTAAAAGTGATTCCTTTTTGCACAAATCCGCAGTGACCCCTCCTCCTCAGGACAATGGCGTTAAGGCGGGGGAAAGGCAGCCAGGGCACGGAATGCCTCACTCTTATATATATATATATATATATATATATATAGAATAAAAATGTGAATCAGCCTTAAATGCCCTGTAGGTGAATGGAGCAGCAGACGTCGTCAGAGTCGAGACGTGGTGACGACTCCGGCGGTCGGATCGTGGTTGGAGCAGGGGGGGTGTTGGTCCTCTGAGATTTACCATCAGCAGGGAAATTTAGCTTCTGGCTCTGTGTCAAACACTGCCTCTGTCTGTCTAAGAACCATGACTGCACCTGATTTTCAACCTGTATGTCAATGTGGTGTAACATCAAAATTAACATATGCATTTAAGATGTAATATAATAACATCACTTCAGTCCATCACATTCAAGTTTCCATGTTCTATAACCAACCTCATTCCAGCCAATATGTAGTCAACCTCCCATTTAGCCGTACACACACTGTCTCCTCTGCAGAAGTAAGTCTGGTTTAAAGCAGACTGCACCAATCATCTCACTTGATTAGGGTCCTGGAGAAATTGTGAGTACAATCAGCTTTAGAAGAAAGTACATTTTTATCCGAGTAATTTGAAGTGTAATTAATTAAAGTTTTAAAAAGAGGTAAATCTATGTATTAATCCTGTCTGAATGTGGAACGATTATTTTGAGAACTGTTCATCTTATCGGCCACTGATTCTCAAGTTTGGGGTTTTGTGTACCGAGTTGAACTTTGCTGAACTTTAAATAAACAGGTGAACAGCTCTTGGTGCAGCAGCAGGGTCGAGGCCTCAGGGTTCTGTGGGCCGAGTCCAGCAGCAGGTCTTTACTCGCCACTGCTCGATTACTGCAGGTCCTTCTAACAGGTTTCAGACACAAAGCTTAAGACAGCATCAACACCAGGCCATGCATCAGATCATTCCAAACAGGCAGCTTCAGAATCCAAACTGCACTGGTTGGATAGCGGAATACCGGTGGGATTTCCATTCGGCACAAACTTAACTGGATCACATGACCGGATTTGGAAAAAAAATAATGGACTGGGGCATAGGTGGCATTGATGTGGAGAATGGACATACAGTCCCAAAGTAGCAGATATACATGTGGTCCTACAGGTGCACAGAGTAATTGCAATGGATTTTTGTTTGGTTTATTATGAGATATTTTCTGCATTTTATTTGATTTCAGTTGTTTTCTGTTGTGTGCATGCATTTCTGCAGTTCCTTGAAAATATAGGGAAATGTACATCTTAAAACTTGTGTGTCTTTTTTCCCTTTGCTGTCAGTGTCAGTTCAATTAAAGAGCGAAACATCAGTATGAAGCCTGGCAGTTATTTCATCAGACCTGTGTGGTTACAGTCGGTTATCTCTCATAGGCAAGAAAGGCTGTAAATCACTTCAGTGTGAGAAGTATTATTTTAAATGCGTGAACCTACTCATTACAAGAACGTGTCCGGTGTTTTATTGGCTCAGGTCGCGGCTTCTGACCATATGACTTCTTGGGTAACTGCTGTATTTATCCTAATGGATTGGGCCTCGGCCACCTTGAACATGGCAGAGCTCCCTGGCTTTCTTTGTCACCTTCCATCTGACACACTCTCGTTTAAACAAAAAACCATCGTGACGACCAACTCCATGAAACAACTCGACTTTCCTGCGAGGGAGGACTCCAGTCACTCCATGGCGTCCTTTGTCTGTCCTCTAATCAACGTGAGGAGTTAGTTAGCCTCCAATATGCTGCACTTGTTAACATGAATAGGACGAATGGAATTATAAGGTCACCGCTGGGGGATTTGCACGCTGCAATAAATGAGTTGGATTGAAGGAGCAGCGAGTAATGGAGCCGGATTCAACTGTTTCCTTGGTAACCTCAAGTCTCCCATCAAACAATGACAGACAAGGACCATGAATTAAAAAGAAAGAAAGAAATCAAGTGAGAACTAAGCAGAAGAAAAACCACTCAGGGTCATAATGTATTTTGTTAAAAACTGAAAGTGAATGATTAACATCAGCACTACACATCCTCAGCTCTGTCCTAAAGATAATGTATGTATATGTACATAGCACTAATATTAGATATGATGTAAAATAAAAAAGCAAGAAGGATAAAGCACTACAGACGGCGGTTAACAACATTCCTAAGTATATGAACAAGATGGCAACTAGGCTCCCAGCCCCACCAAGGATCATGCCAGTGTTATTGTTTCCATTACACTGCCACCCAGTGACATTATACAGATGACTGACGGAGCGCGATAAGCCTGCAGTCCTCCGCTGGAGCGTCTTTCCTGAGCCTAAGTGAACCCTTCACGTCCTGTTGGATGCACGCAGGCGGCGGGGCGAGCTCGGGCGGCCTGCTCCCTCTCTAACGAGGCCCGAGAGCGGCAGACAAAACGCCTGTCTCTGGAATAACAAGGCCTTTTCAGGGAGGCACATTAATTAGACCACCGGGCTGCTCTCTTCCACACCAGCTTAATGACCTCCAGGTCTATAAGGCAGGTGTTTATCTTTCTGTGTCAGGGTGAGAAGGGTTGTGGGCTGTAAACACAACCCCTCCGAGGTCTGGATCTGGTGTGTTTTACTTACACACAGGCTATACCAGGGGTTTAAGCATGGCGAGAGCGTGGGTCTATTTATAGAACAGACTTCTTACGTACGCCACATACTGTCTGTGATTGCACAGTGCAGGGATTTGTGCTCCAGCTCTGAGCCTTTAGGATGGGCTGCACCGACCAAGATTAACTTCAAACCAGAATTATTTATAATTTATTTATTTTGCATGTCTAATGCACTAAAACTTCAGTCCATCGGAAATTTGACTAAATTCAGGCGTCTCTTAGGCACCGACTACAAACGAAGGCGATGCTTGTGTGGTTATAGTTTTTGTTTGTTGGTATGATTTGAATTTCTGCTCTGACAAAATATCGCAGAGGGCTGCAACATGCACAATTTCAATATCATAAATGTGCAATAAGGGAATATAAAGGATTATCATATCATATGGTATCGTATCATCTGGTTGTATTGTATCTAATTATCACCTCCATTTTAGCTTCATTTCACAGTATCTGGGATAAATAAAGCTGATAGTTGTGACACGTCTGCTTCACAGTAACACATTTCAATTTATTGTAAAAAAGTAAGAAATCATTCAACAGGGATTTGTTCTTATATTAACTACAAAGGTGTTTCTGTGTAAGTAGACTGAGAGTAATAAATAAATAAAGTAATTAACAGCTGTTTTGTTTGTATTGATGTTACATGTTAAGTTTCACTAGGGAGATTTTGTTTTCACAAACTCTATATAAAATGGCAGCTAAGACAAAGTAGAGAGGAAACGTTGGCAACCATTTGCTGCAAGAAGTTTAAAGATCCAATCGATAAATCAATATCAAACACATAGATGCACTGGAATGGAATATTGTTATAAATTGACCTTTTGTGAATCTTGCTCAACCGTATATTCAGAAAAATATATACGACCATAAAGCAACAGCAAGATAGTTATCTCAAAGAAGAATATGCAAAAAGAAATAAGCAGAAATTACCACATGAAATCATGGACAGGAGGGACATCAGTGTTTGAGAATGTTTCACATCCAAGTGAGATGTCCCAGTGCATGCTGGGAGAACCAGCCCAGCTTTCTACCGACCCCAAAAAAGAGAGAGAGTGTAAGTTTGTAAAGTGAATCAAGCTGAGAGAGAAAAAAGAGAAGCTACAGTCCGGCCAGAGGGAACAATATTTCAACTAATATCTCAACTAGTTTCAGGGATAGAATTAATAATAATCAGCATGTTGTCAATGTGCAGGATCTCAGAATGACAGTATCTGATCTGCTCTGTCATAAATAAATGAAGACGAGTTGCTCCTGTGGATCTCTGGAAGCCGTCGGCCTCCACTAATCGTGTGAATCAAAATAAATGGTACTTCACACCCCGGCCTCTGCATGTCAAGCAGCAGCGATTGTGCAATAGAGGGAATCACCCGCCTGATGAAAGACAGCAGGAAAATGAATCAGGTCACTGACTGACACAGTTTCAGTCCAAACTGCTCCATTTAGAAGATCTCCAGGGGATGTGAGGCGGAAGGGGCAAAGGAGGGGAAGGAGCCAGTTGGAGGAAGGAGGTTTAAAAAAAACAAAAGAAGGAGGGGGGTGGGGATATACTAAGGCAGGGGTGGGCAATTAATTTTCCCGAGGGGCCACATGAGAAACATGGACAGTTGTGGAGGGCCGGACGAATAAGCTGAACTCAATTCAACTCATATTAATTTGATAAGCTTCTACAGGTAAGAGTAAATGTTATGGTTAGGCAATGAAAAAGTGAGGCAGGTAAAGTAATAACGCCAACATTAAATCACACTTTAATCAACATTTACAAGAACAGTTGTGAACAAAATATGCACATTTGTTGCAGTATTCCAAATATCAGCTTTAAATTAACTTTATACAAAGTACTATAACTATTTGCATATAGTCTGATTAGACTAAATGCAAATAAAAACATTTGTTTAATTATTGTTATTGTTATTATTTATTTTATATATATTATATATTATTTATTTTTATATATATAATAAATAATAATAACAATAATAAAACAATTATTTCTTATAATTACCCTGATGTTAATATGTAACATCATCTCTTTTATATGGAAGTCAATTGTACCTGTTGAGTAGACTTCAGTTGTAAGAGCACCCTCTCTCTGACAACATCCTCAAAGCGCGACAGACGACCGTCAGTAGACAAGTGGTTCACAGCAACTTTACAAGAACTTTTCAATTTCTTCAATCAATTTCTTTCACCAACATGGAGAATATAAAACAAACACAGTCTGATGAAAATACTTCCGTCCTCCGGGCTGCTGAAGGACTGGATGATTCCACTAGATCAAGTGACCAGAAGAAGCAGCTCGATGCTTTAAATGAACATGTGGCTGCTGAGATTACTGCTGAACAGCAGCAAGTAGCAGACCAGGATAAAAGACTCAATGATTCAACGAGATCAAGTGACGAGAAGAAGCAGCTCGATGCTTTGAAGGAACCTCTGGCTAATGAGAACGCTGCTCTAAAGGAGCTTCAGCGAAATATATACAACAAGGACTATATTGTCTCATTTATGTATAAGTTCAACGGGGGCGACATGGACAAGTCTCATGACAAAGCAAGAGCCAAATTGGAAGAGTTTGAGGAGCAGAAAATCCATCTGAAGAAGAGATTGGAAAGGATGAAGGAAAAAATGTTAAGGCTGCGCGCTGAGATCAGAATCATGGAGGAGAAGAAGAGAGAGCAGGAGGAGAGGGAGAAGAGATGCCCTTTTTCTCGCTTTAAACGACGGATAAACTCCTATAAACTTAAATCGGAAAACCAGTGCAAGGAGAATAAAGCACAGAAGAAGAGAGAGAAGGAGGAGAAGGAGGAGGAGAAAAAAGCGCTAAAGAAGAGAGAGAAAGAGGAGAAGGAGGAAATAGCACTGAAGAAGAGAGAGAAGGAGGAGAAGTTGAAAAAAGCACTGAAAAAGCTGTTCCCCTGTTTTGTTGTTAAACCACGGAGCTCCTCCTGATCACATCAGCAGCCTTCAGGATGCAGATTCAACTCCGGTTCCCAGAGTAGGCCTCATCCAAATGTTTGAGTATTCAAATGTGAGGCACACTAATCCATCACCTCAACCAACTTCTTCAGTATAAAAACCACTGTATCCAAATAGAGCTCTGTGTGAGCCACAAGCAGGAGTTTTACTTCCACTACTGTCTCTCCACTGGTTTTTACTTTCTGTCCCGTCTCCACCACCGTCTGAGGAAACCTGCGACGCTTCTGACGCTGCTGCTGTCGGCACTTTTCTCGACAGTTGAGTTAAATTGATGATTTGAGACGAGTAAAAATCATCTACTTCATCTTCATCCCCTTCGCTCTCCTCTTTCACCCCCCTGTCTCCCAATCAAGTTCTGAGCTTGGTAACCTCCGCCAGCCCGACCACCGTACAATGCCCAGGTCTGTACTATGGCCAAAAAGGGAAGGAATAAAAGTATAGATTACAAATAATCTAAACTCTGCCAAGATGTGAATTCATAGAAGAGCTGCTTTTTCAGCCCAGACTTAGCAAATTACGCATCTTGATCTTTCTCTTTTTTGGGGGGGGGGACATTTTCGTGTCACAGGGTCACCTTGGGTTGGGTTGAGGATATCTGATCAGCTTCCTGTGATGGGGTATGTGGGTATCAGTCAGGTGGAAGTGAGGTGGGGACCTCTGCTGTCTGAAACTGCAGTTGCATCCTGAGCTGAGGGCACATATTCACATAAACAAACCACTCCAGGGACACTCAGACTTAACCTCAAAAGGTCAGTCCTGCACTTTAAATATAATCACGCTTGTTATATAATATATATCAAATTCATATTTAGTGCCAGTATTTAATCTACTATTTCCACTGATATTAATACCTATAATATTTACTTTATATAACCTCAGTTTGTGCAGCATAGCTAGATACATTTAAACCAAGAGACCTGAGATCATACGGATCACAGATAAAACCGTTATTTACTTATATACTAAGCTACTACTGCCCTCTGTTGGTGAAATCCGCTCACACCCGAGGTCACCTCTGTATGAGGGGAATAAGGTCAAATACTTGTGCCCTTGCTTTTTGAACTTGCGAGTAAGAAAACACAGGAGCCGTAAAACCTTTAAATCCCTGTTGGGCAGCTTAAGTGGTAAGTTTTAACGTAACAAGAGAAGTCAAAGTAATAAGACGGACAAGCCTGGGCATGAGATGTTTGTTTCCAGGTGGGTTTGAAAAGACTGAGGATGCAATGACACTATATAAGGATAGCTTCAGTTTGAAAAAAGAAAAGAGATAACACAAGTCTACATGAAGAAGATGGTTGTAGTGTAGCTGCAGCCTGTTGCAGCAGCTTGTGTCCCTCAATGTACTCAACCCTAGCCTCCAAGTATTAAAGGGGCAAGGGTTAAAGTCAGGATTAGGGCTAAATGTGGCGTTCTTCAAGAGCAATGCATCAGAGGTAATTCAGATGTGAGGGCTGCAGGTCAATATACCACATGTGCAGGTTCAGCTTGGACAGAAAGGAAAGAATCGGACGTGCGATTTTACAGCTCTGACCTTCAATAAACGTGTAATAACTCTGGTTTATTTACAATACAGAATGTCTATTGACAGATTGATTTTCTCATTCAATGGAGCACGTCTGTTAAAACAAACTAACACCTTTCAATTGTTGATAAAAATGCTGTGTCATGTTTGGGCCTGAGAGACAACAGCTCACAAAAGCCTCAGTCATCTCGGCTGGTTTGAACGACGGCTCACAGGTGCTCCGACACCGTGGCCAAGGTGGTCGGACAGCTGACATTGTGTAAATACCTGCTCCGCATTAACGGAGGGACGTTCACAAAGAGCTGCATGGTGTGGGACAGAGCCACAGGGCCTGTGCCTGCTCGGCTGTGCAGCACTTGGCTGTTGACACCTGTTCAGGCGTCCAAGTGTTGTAACAACTGTCGAGAACTGAACACGTGCAAACACCAACATGCACTGTGCGTCCATGGAGCTGCACTCACACTCCAGCTAAGTGTTTTTACACTGTGTCAAAGCCTTGTTCTCACTTTCAGCTCTGGCTCAACACAGATCTTGAGCCGTTTTCTCCTTTTCGAATGCTCTGCACTGGGAACATGCACAGAGGCTGAGAATAAAACTACCAATGAAAGACAGAAAATCTGTTCCTATAATCTAAACCTATTCACATGATTCTCTATTTCTTACCCAAGCTTCACCCAACGACTCACTCAAGTGAACCAAATGTTACTTCCTGTCACTGGCAAAAAAACGAGTTACGGTGAATGGAGAAACATCATTTGGTAAATTACATAGACATAAATCTGGACGCCAAAAGTATATAATCTTTTTTCAAATGTAAAACAAAGATGTGGTCTGAACAGGAGGGGTTTATTTCCTGTTTTGTTTAGTAAAATTCAGGAGATGCTGTTTTTATAACCGTAACTACAGTGAAATCCTTTGAGTCTGTGACTAAGAGACACACAGATCAGTTTGGCTTCCGCTGAACAGTGTCACGGATCGGAAATTCCAAATTGTTTCCACTTCTTCTTCATTTTCAAGTTAAAGTATTACAAAGCAATGGGATGTTATGTAACTTTATTATAGATCTGTGGGATATTATTTTCCGTGTGCACATTTTTGTGTATTTGGCCTGACAGTGGGAATAACTCACAAGGTATAAGAAAACATTAGAAAGCATTAAAAACGTTACTGGGATGCGAGAGATTATGTCACCGGACTTTTAGGGCAAAAGTTATTATTTAGAGAATGTTGGCTATACCCTAAAACGTAGAATAAACGGCTTTAAGTATTTGAATACAGAAGTGGTAAAAGAAACCCAAAGGATTCTTGGCTGAAGAAAAAACTATCTAATCTAGAACCTGTGCTCAGATGGTCTTCACTCTTCACCCACAACATGAGTAAATAAGAAAGGTTTGATTAAATCAACCTTATCTTACTTTCAAAGCCACAGCAAACCACAGCACAGTCATCAAATCAGAGCAGAGCAGAAAGAAAGAACGCTTTCTATGTAACGCGATGTGATAATGTGCTGGACAGTTCTGGACCCGCTGATCCTCAGCCCTGATACCGAGCACAGTGAGGCCTTTGCAGGCGAAACATGGTGGGTGAAGTTACCCAGAATGCTTTGGGCCAGAGGCAGGACGAGGCCTGCTAAAATTACAAAGTGGCATCTGATAAATTTAGAGGAGCAACTGTAAAACCCTCCTGACGTGGGGGTGTAGCTGTCCCCTGTAAATACACGTGGAAGGTAACTTTAACTTCTGACAAATGAACCGCTCGCCTGATGTAAGCTGAATGTATTTGTACCTCTGACACTGGCATGACTAAAGATATAACTGGGTGAGGGAGAGCTTCAGAAATGAATGACAAGTAAATTCCTCATTTAAAAGAATTACTTATATATAAATCAACTAATAAAATCATCAGGATATTGACTAAATGAAGATTATTTTTCATTAATGATGATACTTTTTCTTAATTGATTGATTGGTCTTAAAAAAATTACTGTACATTTGTCAGTATATTTTGTGTTTATATATAGTTTGTATATAGTGATTACAATGAGTATGCAGTGAGTATAGTGCATATATAATGAGCATATAATGTGTGTATAAGGTGTATAGTGAGTATATAGTGAGCATGTAGTGAGTGGTGAGTATATTTTGAGAATATATTGTGTATATGGTGTATAGTGAGTATATAAGTGTATATAGTGATTACATAATGTGTGTGTATAGAGTATAGTGATGTGCATAGTGTGTATATAGTGTATAGTGAGTATATAGTTATTGTGTATAAAGTGAGTATATAGTGTGTATAATGAGTATATAGTGAGCATGCAGTGTGCCGTGAGTATATTTTGAGATAAAGTGTGTATATAGTGTGGTTGTAAGGTGTAGTGAGTATATAGTTAGTATACAGTGTGTAGTGAGTATATACTGTGTAGTGAGTACATAGTGTGTATTGGGTACATAGTGTGTATACAGTGTGTAGTGAGTACATAGTGAGCATATAGCGTGCATATAGTGTGTATGTATTGTGAAGGGAGAACATAGTGTGTATACAGTGTGTAGTGAGTGTGTAGTGTGTAGTGTAGTTAGTACTGAGGCAGGCTCGGTAGGTCCAGTGAGTGTGGAGGACGTCCCTCTGTCGGCGGATGAAGGGAGTGGTCTAAACTCCAGCGCTTCCTAAACGGGGCACAAGACAAAAACACATCAGTGCGAGCTCATCGGTGACAATAACAACGGAGGCTGTATCCTCAGCTGCCTCCACTGACAAAGAGGAGCAGACTGAAACTCCACACAGATGCTCCTCGCTGACCAGTGATCACATGACGTTATCATAGAGACCTTCATACTGAGCAGTTCTGTCAAACCCAAGCAGCGCTGCACATCTTCATCACCTCCATCTTACTCTGTTGCTCGGAATGAATATTTATAGTCACTTGGCCAGTGAAGATATTCTTACCTCCACCCCTCACCCCTTTGTGCTGTACAAAATAACCTAAATACTGTTCTGATATAAAACAATCGTTCTCCTCCTCCTCACCCTTTCACTAGAATTCACCCCTTCATCCACTACTCCCTCCCTCTTCTGCTCAACTGTGGAGCAAGCAGGGGAAAAAAAATATCTCACTCTCTCATTCACTCATTCACCACCCCTCCCTCCGCGTTTCCCTTCACTGTCCTTGCGCGCGCGCACACGCACACACACACACAGACACACGCATGCACACGCCAAACAAAACACTCAAGTCATCAACTCCCTGTGAGGACAGGTGGAGACAGAGGGACAGACATTTCAATCACTTATCATAATAATAGTTTATTTTCTTATTTACATGATTTATCAATAAATGGCCTGTATAGAAAAATAAGCACGTGATGTGTAACATTTTTTTATTGAGTGTGCATGTTGTTATTTGAACAACAGTGGACCTGGTCAGTGTGGGTCCACAGCAGCCTGTCCCCTGCCCCGCAGATTGTCTCTGAACCTCTGCCTCTGCTCACGTGGACCAGGACACACACATATCTGTATTAACAAGTTCAAACTAAACATCTCACAAAACACAAAAAGTGGTCACGAAAACAACACACTCCAGTGGCTGGGACTTTCAGCTATATAGGAATCAAAATGGCGTTACGGGGAGGGACACGCAGAGCCGATATTGAAATAAGACCTAGACACCGCACGCAGGGGAGTGATGCTGAAGTTTGTTGTGTGCGGGTGTTCGTGCAGCCTCGGACCCTCGCGTGGCGGAGGAGACCCGCATGTCCGATGTGTCACTGCGTGCGGGGTGATGCGCCACTTGGTGAACAAAAGAAAGCACCATCACTGCGCCCTACATTGAAGGAGCGCTTTGGGCTGCAGCCTCCCCCCCACCCTCCACCTCACAGCTGGACCCACACCTGGACACACATCTGTCCCCCCCCCCATACACCCCTGTCCCACACACACTTTGATCAATGTCAAAATCCCTGATAAGGATCCATGATGTTTGGAGGTGTTGGCAACTTTCCTGACAATGGAGCTGCGAGTGGCGAGCACCATAGTGACACTTATAAGCAAATCTGTCCAAAAAGAGGCAAACCCCGCACCCCCAAACCCCGCACACCCACGCACACGAGCCCCCGCAGGGATCCCGAGTGTCACCCGCGAGTCAGATGCGGTGACATTTCATTTATAGCGGGTTTAACAGCAAATAATCTCGACCACGTCACTCAAAGTCAATGGCCGGAGTGTGTTAGTTGGGAAAACGTATCGATGTATTAAAAGCGAAAACGGACCCCTGCGACGTCCGAACCCCGCGCACCCGCAAGAGCATAGATGGGAGGTTCACGTGCGTGGGGTAGCGGGCCCGCACATCCCGTCCGTTCGGGTCAATTTAACGCGAATTGTGTAAAATTGTTGGCGACACGCGCTCCTTCCGGCCGGTTTTCCTGGAATAAAAGTTGTTCGCCGGCGCCGACCGACGGGAAGCGACGTGTTCACGTGAAGCCCAATGTCCCTGCTACCGGCCCGCGGTGCCCCTCGGACCGGTTCGGCTCCGTGGGCTCCACATTTGACGCGAGTGGGCCGGCGAAGAAACACAAACAGGACGGCGCCAGTTCCATGGAGTCCGCTAGATCAGCTGCTGGCAGTTGCTGTTCTCAATCACGTCCGCAGATAGGCTTCATAGGCTTGCTGGAGCGCCTGTGGAATAAGACGCTTAAGTGATCCACGGAACGGACGCGTCACTTCGCGTGGACGATTCACACAATACTTTTTTTGAATCATAAAGGGAAAGGTGTGACATATTTTGTTACAGCGAGGAGAAGCTTTATTTGTGGCTGTGCGGGTTTGTTTTTCTTCCCCTTCCTGTTTCCCTGCCAGCTGACAGGACCCGAGTGAAACTACATCTCCAGGACTTTTTCTTTTTCGGGTCAACTTAGTGAAAAAAGAAAAGTCACCATGGCAGAGACGTCCGCGACTCCGGCCAAAGCCAAGAAGACGGCGAAGCCCAAGAAGAACGCTTCTCACCCCAAGTACTCCGAGATGATCGGAGCGGCCATCCTGCAGGACCAGAGCCGGAACGGTTCGTCCCGTCAGTCCATCCAGAAGTACGTGAGGAAGACCTACAAGGTGAGCGACAACGCCGACGTGCAGATCAAGATGGCCCTGAGGAGGCTGCTGGCCAACGGGACCCTGATCCACACCAAAGGCACCGGCGCGTCCGGCTCCTTCCGGCTCGCCAAATCCGAGGGCACCAAGAAGAAGCCCCCCACCACCAAGGCGGTCGTGGCCGCGAAGCCGGTCCGGGCCAAGAAGGTGGCCAAGCCGGTCAAGGCCAAGAAGGTGGTCAAGACCAAGAAGGTGGCCAAGACGCCGGAGAAGCCCAAGAAGCCCACCCCGAAGAAGGTGAAGAAGGTGGCGAAGAAGGCGACGCCGGTGAAAGCCAAGAAGGCTCCGGTAAAGAAAGCCAAGGCGACCAAGCCCAAGGCGAAGCCGGCGAAGAAAGTGGCCAAGCCCAAGACGAAGCCGGCGAAAAGGGCAGCGAAGACTGCGAAGAAGAAGTGAAAGGACACTGACAGAGAGAGAGAGAGAGAGACACACAGTCACTGTAAATACTGAAGGAAATGTTTTCTTATATGTATTATTTTTGTAAGGTCCCCATGCAAACTTATGCTCTTTTTACCAGTAGTTTTCTCTCCATTGCACTATAGCTTCAAGACGCTGTAGAAACAATTGTGACCATTCTTATTTGGCGTTAATATTATTATTATTATTATTATTATTATTAATGATGATGTTACTTTCTGTCTGATCCTCGGATGCTATAGACTGAGGATCTGGTTGTGTTCTTTTTTTTTCTTGGCTGATATGGTAAAAAAAAGATGAAATTGTAAATACAGTCGAACTGATGACTGGTTGTTAGTGCACGAGGTCCCACTGAGAATACACAGTTTGAATAGTGCGCATTGTTGAGCCGTGACAATGTACAGACTATAGGTAGTGGACGTCAGCGAGATTTTTTCCTAAAGGCTCCATAGATGGCATTCAAGCTCCACGCTGTATATTTCCTCATAACATGACAACCCCAGCTGTGTTCAGTCACCTTTAAAGACTGTTTGTACCGCCACTCATTAAACCCGTGTCATCTTCTACCAAGTGGTCGTGTCAACTTCTTGTGCGCCTTTTACGCGTGCGTAAAGGTGATGGAGCGGAGCGAAGGGATCGCACTGCTCCTCCTCTTGAGTTTTACACATACACACACACATATACACACACACACACAGGTTGCTCACACGTGCACCTTTATTGAGATCTACACGTGAACATCGTTTTTTTTGTTCCGCGCCATGATGATGCAAACGAAGCCCACTGATGTTATCCTTCCGCAAAAAAAACATATTTTATTCAACATTTCTATGAAGTGGGAGCACTGAGCTTCTAGTACCATCAAATTATACCAATAACTGAGCTAATAGCAGTTTGATTATACTAGTTTCATACGTTATATATGCAACTTTTAGAATTTTATTTTTTAGGAATCTAGACATTACACTTGAAATGAGTGTAGGGTTTGTGTAGGGAGACATTTTCAAAATATTACAACTGTTGAAGTGGTGATTTAAATTTTATTTGCAGTGGGAGCTATACTCACAAGTTAAGCAGTGAGTTGAAGTCTGAATGTGCTTTTTACTGTTAAACTAATTTAAGGACAAATAAGTTTTACATTTTGGAAATTCCTTTTTGGTAAAGCATAGAAATGGTATAAGTTGAGAGATGAGTTATGGCCTCAGCTGAAACATTCCACTCATATTTGTATCATTACACGCATGAACAGTAGTAAATACACACATGGACCTAAACTCTAAAACCCAGCATCCATGTTCCTGAGTGATGAGACCAGGACCTCTCCAGACACACCCACCGCCTCTCATCTGAGGGGCAATACTGCCATCTGTCGGCGTCTTGCAGGAACTCCTCGCAGTGAACTGGGGACCGGCTGGAGTCAAAGCAGCTGAAAGTCAAGTCGAGTCACAAACCACACAACCAGCTACGGGCTGAATCATCAAGCAGCATCCATACATGCATAAACACGTTGCACAAGTTTAGAAAAGCTGTGTTCAATTGAGCAACTGTAGGTGGTGTCTCCACAGGGAACTGTAACGTGAGACTTTAGCTGCGTGACTTTCAGATATAACTCTGCAACATATGGCTGTAGAATATTCGTAGTATTAGCATTAAATCCTGAAAATCATATTTGATATTTAAGGTCTGAAAATGTAGTCCAATTGTTCAAATTTTAAAAATGTTCTTAAATTTCTTCATCTTCACCAAAATGTCTCCAAAAAATTCCTACAATGCTCAAGAAAGTGAAATTTAATCCTGGATCCGGCACATTAATAGAATCTGTTCCAAAAGTTAACGAGCCACGTCTTGTTCCATGTTCCATCCTTCCACCAAGTTTCAGTAAATCCTGTTCAGTAGTTATCCGCAATATTGGAAGAGACGGAAAAAAAAACACTTGCATCGAAGTAATCAGCATGAAAACACTACGATGCTGCAGTTCAACAAGTTGATAATTATGAAATAAACAAGATCCAACACATGATCAGACAGCAGAGAAATCACAACACATTTCCCATCTCAACACTCTCTTTGTTTGTCTTTTGGGTGGAAGCTCCCACCCGCTCTGGTCTTTTTATTAAGCATCTCAATCTTGCAGAGGAAACAGTCATATCTTTAAAAGCTGCAGAAACAGCAAGTCACCAGCTTAATTGAGTAACAGAACAATACAAGGGCAGGTCATGTAACGTGAATGCACAGTGTCAGGTATATGTGAACAGAAAAGAAAAACAAAAACAGATAAGATAAGAAATCTACTTCAGTCGGGTTTAAAATTAATTTGATTTCAGTATGAACAAAAGGAGTGAAAGCAGAGATCCGACCAGATCCTTTCTTTTAAGATTTTTATCATTTTTAAGATTCGCTTCGTCTCAGGAGAAAATATCGTTCCTGCAATTTATGTTTTGTTGCAAAGAGCCATTTTCCATCATGCACAAAGAGAAACGTCTCCATGCCGCAGCAGATCAGAGGAGGCACAGCGAATAACATTTCAACAATTAGATTTGAGCCATTTCATTCTCAGGCAAAACGGTGGGCCCAAGAAGCAACTAGCATGCCAGGATTATTGCTCATTATTTGGCCTCTAAGAAATGAAGATCTTGTGTCTGTTGTTCACTTAGGAGGTTCAGCAGCAGCCAATCAGAATGTCCTCTCTGTTGAAAATGCCTCACATGCTCCCTTTGGTTCTTCAGTCTTGTCAATTTGGCATCTCTCTGTCATACTAAGGAAACACTGCATGTATATAAAACTCTCTGATCTCACCATTAAAATCAGATAACTGAGGGAGAGGAGGCAGACTGGACTTTGCAGTCTTTGTCCAACTCCTCTGTTCTCATAAAGCACCTTTTTGAATATGAACGGTAGCAGGTCTATGTTTTTGCGATGCACAGAGCGCAGAGAGGCTAACTCCTACGGGGCCTGCTGAGACAATATAAGGCAAAAAAAGCTGGGCACAGCATCGAGGACAACAATAAGACCACTAGGATCCACGTGTGGTCTGTGACTGAGGGTAGGACAGAGTGAGGAGGTCAGACAAAGGCGGGCAGAGATATGACAAGTTTCCTGGAAGCCTCCGTGGTGAAAAGTGAAATGTTTCAAACTGCAATAGCTCTGGATCTGGCTTCGGAGGTTTGGTCTTGATGGATAAAGGGTGCATCATTTTGAAAAACAAAACAAAATGTAAAAGCTCAGCAGGCTCTGGGTCATTTCAGTCTCACAGCGGCTCTGTAGATAGCAAAGCCCAGAACTGCGACCACAGCCGAGCCCAGTGCCACTCGCAGCCAGAAGGATGTGTTGCTCATGTCTGACCCGTTCAGGTGTCTGGAGGTGGGAGGGGAAAAACAAGTGTCAGTCACATCAAATACTGCACAGATACTAACAATAACATTTCAAATGTTTGGCTTCTTTGACATCTTTATCACTCTTAAAAGGGGGATTCCAGTATATTTCAATCTAGAACATGTGTTGTATGTATAAATGGATAATACACACAGAACCTTTTTGATATGGTCCAGTTGATCGCGCAGTGGCAGGGGATACAATTTAATCTTATGGGGAAACTGCATAAGTGCATGAAATATCCATAAAAAGTGCTTTATTTTGACAATAAAAGACTTGTTATTCTGCTTATGAACACATGGTCCAGGTTGAAAAATACCCCGTTTGATTGCTCTGTGTTTTCAACATAATATTCTCCAATGGCTGATGTTTCATTATTTGTTTCACATGAACGTACGGGTACATCGCTGCCCAGGCAAGCCTGGTGTAGATGCTCTTGCTGGTGGAGTCGAGGAACAGGCTGGAGAAGGGCAGCGGTGGAGGCAGTCGGTGTTTATAACAGAACTCTGCCGGGGTCATCCCGTGGAGCTGCTTCACTTCTGAAAGGTCCACTTTGGAAGCGACCAACACACATGGGATATTGCTCTCCATGTAGTGTTGCTGAGGAAAAAACAAAGGGATAACTAGAATTACCATACTGCAGTTGAATGCCTCCGCTAACCAGGGCAGTGTTTGAGTATATTTTCCAGTTACATATAAAGGTCACTGTAACCTTTCAACACTGGAACATTTTGACTTTATCTTTGAGTCCAGGTAGACAACTGATCAAAGGTAAAGAAATTCCCTCAAGAGTAGAAATTCCCTACGGGAAGTCGTAATATGTCAAATTCACCATAACATGAGGTCAATGTGATCTTGACCTTTGACATCCAGGCAGCAAAATCTAATCAGTTCAAATTATAGTTTGCACCAAATTTTAAGATTCTCTAAAGCTGATCTTAAGGTACCATGTTCAAGAAAGAACATAAACACTTTGTGAGGTCACAGTGACCTTGGGATACCAAAATCAAGTGATTTACCACTCGACCCAAACTCACATCAGTGTCTCTCTTCCACTGTTAAGCCTTTATGAGTCCTTAACCACTTGTAGTGTTTATTCAAGTGGCGAAAGATGTTTGGTTGTGTGATATTAAATAGTGTCTGAATCATAGCAGGAGCTGGAGTTGGCCTGTCTTCTCCTGCAGAGTAATATTTACAGATCAAAATGTTGCTTCACTAACTGTAGAAATAAGGTGAGCAAACTGTGGGCAATGATAGTATTCCTTTATGGATCTGTAATCTTTATCGTGACTGACCTTGTATATACTGGCACAATAGTCGAAGGACTGTGGGTCACCGGTGTCATACATGAGACAAGCAACGTCACAGGAGGCGTCTGACTCCTTCAGGAACTCCGCCTCGACATCCACCTCTTTGAGCTGCATGGAGGGACAAAATTATCTGTTAAATAGTGTGTCACTTACAATTTAGTCAAGGTCAGAGGTTCAAATTCATAATTTAGATCATGATGGGAGCTGCTTACGATAAGGTATTTCTCCTGCTTGCTGACTTGGACAGTGTTTATGGCGTAGGGGGAGAAGGCACTGCTGGGATTTCCTGTTTTCTATAAAAAAGATAGAGAAAACAAAGCAGGAAAGAAGTTACAGCTCAGCTTCACTGTTAATGATGGCAGGTATCAAAAGCTCATCAATTCAATAATCACACATTTAACATTTTCAGCTCCAGAGGAGCAGATGGTGCCGTACCTCTGCGTTGCGACCCACGAAGGCCTGGAGAAAGGCTGTCTTGCCAGTCCCCCGCGGTCCGATCACCTTGCAGAGAAACACTGACCGCTGGGTCTGGCACTTCTCCAGGTCCACCTCTCTCTCCCGTGTCACTGCACATATTAACAAGAACAGACATAAAATATAAACCAATCACACAAACACGCAGGACTGTGATTCTGCCTGTTGGAATCTGAGAAAACACAAGGCAATACCTGCCTTAACTCAACAGATAATAAAATGGAATAATGGTCTTTGATTTTCAAGTTTTCCCAATTTTCCAAACTTGCTTAGTGAGGTAAGAACATGTGATGTTACCTACAGAGTGGAATAATGCAGGGCAATCATTTTCCAGGCAATATTAATAGGCCTGAGGTGAGAGCCCAACATCATAACGGAGGATGTAACTGCAGCAACCAGGAGAGAAAGATCGACCTGATACAAGGACACATTTCTGTTCTTCTACATACAGACACATTAGGTTGTTCTCTCCTGTGTGTTGTTGTTATAAACCAAAGGAATTGAAACAAATTATGTGAAAATAAGACTTGGGTTGGTAAGAAAAGAGAGATTTACCTCCAACAAGGCAAATGAGCAGTAACTCACTCACTGGCTTTACTTTTAGATGAAGGCTACTTTATAACATTTACCAAATGATACATGCACTGTACGTTGAGTAATTTTAACATGCGTTACGTTGACCTGTAATGACATTCAGTGTATAATAATTCACATATAGGGCAGGTGTGTATTACACCTGTGAGAGTGTAAGGTTTGCCTGTGTAGTTCTTCATTTTGTGTAGTGGCCTCTTTATCTGGATATCTGAAAATAAGGGTGAAGTGATGAAGAAACCAAGATGTTAACATCTGCATCTTGTACAAGGATACAGGACTGTAGAGCTTAGTTTACTAATGCTACTTAACTCGTTTTTTCATTTCACCACCATGACACACAATGTAAATTTCAAAAGGTATTTTTCTATTTAAAGTTTGGACTATAATTTGGTATATATTCTGTAAACAACAGCGTGTGTCTAAGCTAAGTTAATTAGCTCACGAGGGACATTACAATCCCTTGGGCACAATCAGGAGGTATCAGGTGATGTGAACTGAACTGCGGCTCAACCATTGAAGTCTAAAACAAGCCACGGATTTGGACTGTACCAAATTCTGTAAACCCATCTCAACATTTTACTCAAGACCAATGTATCAGCCCAACAAATGTGATTCAACAAACATGGTTAAAATTAAAAATGCAACAAATAACGCCACCTAATAAACGATGACACCTCCTGTAAGGTCACCTGAGGGTTCTGACCTCAGAGACAGAATTATGTGTGTGATTAGCAGTACGACACATTACATCACACTTTCTAATCCTGTCAAAGCTTTCCTGGAAAACCGTCCTCAGACTAGTTCATGTCTGCACTGACACTTCTGCCATGCACACACACACACAATATGACAGCTACTCATATAAGCTCATGTATAAATCCCTAATTTAATCATTTATCACTTTTCCGTTTATCACAAGAAAAAAATGTCCTCAGTATTACGTGTGAAACATGCATCATACTTCAAACCACGCATGCATGACAGTGTAGACAAGCAATTTGCAAACCCCCGGGTTAAATGAACTACTCACTCACGTTTCAAGGACAAATGCACATGTATGTAAATCTATTACACTCCAATGAACTGGATTATGATTGATAATCCTCCTATAGTGCTCAAGAGTTCAAGGTGGATGTACAGTGCGTCTCATAAGATAGATGTTCCTAACACTTGTAATTACAAGAAGTTGGTCGAATTAATTACAGTTGTCCCTCTCTCTCACACACACGCACACACACACACCTGTGATAGCCGAGGTCTGGGACTGCTGCTCAGTGAGGATAGGGTAACCTAGGTATCCGAGGTGCTCCAGGCAACGGTGGATGTCAAGGTATGCAGAGAGCCTGCATGTGAAGGCATAGTGAACATGGGCTTTTAAAAGTGCACGGTATAAGTGATCTTTAAATGCATTACAGTGTTAACGTAGAACACGCTTACAATCGCATCGTCAACAACAGAGGGAGATACTCACGTCCACTGACAGAGGTAGCCGTGGTTGGTGATGTAGCCCTCATTGGTGGTCGCCACAGTCATGAAGACCTCGGCCCCCCACGGCATGTAGGGACATACACAGAACAGGTTCTTAAGCTCTGACGGGGACAAGGCAGAGTCTTTGTCCTACGAAGGAAGAAGAGAGACACTTTTTCATCCTCCATCTTCCGGTAAGATTTACCCCTAAATTTATCTTTTATACTTTAGATTCCACGGGGAAAATGTGGCCAGAGGTGGCGAGAAACTCACCTCATCGTACTTGTCAAACAGCTGCTGGAGGAACTGGTGGCCTAGTGGATTGAGCTCTGTGGTGCAGCCGACAGGAACCCGTAGTCTGACAACACAAATACAACGTTAGATATTAAAGTACATGGGCATTTAAGTAGACACATAATGCTAAGAGCAAGTCTGAGACAGAAAACTGTAGAATATACAGTTTGGGATCTAAGCTCTCAATCATTTCAATACACCATGTTGCAGAAAACAACATTTTGGTTACACTTACTCAGGATAAAGGTAATCATCAGTCAGTTCAAGGTTGTCATGATAACCGAACCTTCTGAGGATGGTCCACGTGGTTTCATGTCGGCCCCTCTGGATAAATAATGTATTAAGGAACAAGAAACCTGAAAGAGAAGAGAAACAATACATGGTCATTATAGTTGAATGTGGCTCTGCACCAACATGGTTTAAAGCTGCAGGTTCTCATTCACGGAGGATTTTTACCATTAAGCGTCAGGCCGTTGTCTTGCACTCCGTCGCTTGTGTTCTTCCAAACTACAGTCTTCACGTCTTCTAAGGCTTGAGGTGCAAGAGGATTTCCAAAACAAGATTTCTACAAAAGCAAACAAAAAGTTTTATAACAAACAAAATGTTTTTGGTTCACATAACAGTCAAGAAAACATTATGTTGAATGATTTTAAGTGGTACCTGAAATCTGTTGAGTTCAGCGTCACTGAGGATGCGGTCATTGTCCTGGTCGGAAATGTAGAATATTCTGCTGAGGGCTCGGACACATAAAGGCTTTAGCTGTGGGAAAATATTGAAGGTCAAAAAACGTCCAATATTATAGATGTACACAGTAAACAAAGTAGACCGGAACAGACACACAGGCTGACTCAGCACCTGGTATCACATTACAAAAAAAAGTGTCTGACCTGTTTGTCTTCAGGGTCGTAAAGAGGAGCAGTGGGGTGAAGAACGGCCTTCTGTGCATAGTAAAACAGCTCTGAGATGTTCTTCAGGTTCTTCGCAGAACACTTGAAAAAGAAAAATCAGCAGAGGGAATATTTCAGATACAATTATCTGCACAGCCTTAAAGCAGATTGTCTGCGCATGTGTAGACATTTGTTTGAAACCCAGCGACCACACGTGTATCGCAAAGGTAGAGTCAGCAGGTGTATACAGACTGCAGAGATAAGGAATGGAGGGGAAACGTCTAGACTTCTTACCTCGACACATGTCTCAATCTCAGAGAACTGGTTCATGATGGGGAGGATGGTTTCCATTGAGCTCCCGCAGCGCAGATCAGACTTGTTTCCCACAAGGATGATGGGAACTCTTAGAAAACATGTGGAGACAGGTTAACTCAGTGCCAACACCCAATGACGATTTGTTACATACAACAACCAAAATCTCACAATTCTGGACACGTCACAAATCAGTTTTCAAATCCAAATACTGTGTAAAACATGTTCTCACTCAGCACATAATGTTTTCAAGGTGACTCAACACTACAACAGGCTGGAATACATCTACTGCCAAGTTTGCCAACATTACATACAAACATTGGAAGGAGAGCAAAGTCCATGAGACAAGAAAAGCCCAAGAAACACACACCCAATGAGAGCTTATACATACTTGTTCCCTTTTTCTGCTTCTCCGTTTACTAACGGGATCCATTTCGTTCTGATCTGAAAAGCACGAGGCAGCATTTAACACAGTGTAGTATGCATTTTAAATTAATTAAGTAAATATAAAACACAGTATGAGACAATGTGAACCAAGCTGGAGGCTGCTACCTTTTCTATTGTTTCTTCATTGGTGACATCATACACGACACAAACCACGTTAGCCTGCAAAGACAAAAACGTCCATCAAAATCCAGACATTCCCAATTAAACCTATTAAAATTGAATTGTTTGTACAGACGTAGAGTTTAAAAAGATGTGTGATAATAAAGTGAAAAGGTTTAGATATCTCAGAGATTTGTAAAAATGTATTTATTTATAATTTCCTCTCAGAGTTGATATTGAATTTACTTATTCAAGGTTGTTTAAGGTAAATTTAAGTTCTGTATTCATGTGGTTTGAGTTTGTTTATGAATAGTAACAAAGATGAAGATTGTTAAAAAAGGATGATTTTCAAGGTCAGAATGTTTGTTGGTGCAGTAACGTGAGTTTACCTTGATGATCTCATCTTTCAGGACTTTATCACTCTGCTCTTTTTCTGTTTAGGTTAAAGACAAACATTTGTGTCACACAGACCCACAACTTCGACAAGCATGGAGACCAATCAGTACAGACAGTAGTATGGGTTAGCCCACACGTGATGTTACCTGAGTAGTCCACTATGTGTGTGGGCACCTTCTCTGGAGTCACATCAGCAGGGATGGTGATTTCTTCAGCTCTGGCGGGAACCTGTCAAGATAACAAATGTACTTTCAGTAATGAGTTTATCAGGGCACAGCGTTCATTCGTCAGCGAAGGCATTCATGGTCAAATAACAATAATGGCCATTATTGTTGAAGAATACATGTGATCTCCTTCCTTTACAACACACTTACCTCTTCTGGAAACTCCTCTCCGACCAGGGACATGATGAGGGACGTCTTCCCCACCTTGGCTGTGAACAGAGACAATAAGAAGAGGATGAGAGCGCAGCGGCCACAGGGAGACAAACGGATCACACGTGACTTGTATGTTGAAATGACAGAACTAACATGTCAGTGCTGCTTGTTAACACAGCATGAGGCTGCTTTACTGCACACACACACACACACACACACACACACACACACACACACACACACACACACACACACACACACACACACACACACACACTTTCTACTTCCCTCTACTTTAATGTAACTACTGCACTGCTGAGCTGATCGGTGGCTTCCTGTGCTGTTCAACATGTGTCGACTAGCACCTGACAGATCAAACTAGAAACTGACGTGAAACCATCCTGAATAAACATGTGTCACGAGGATATAGAATCTAACACAACGCCTAGCACCTGTTTTTACAAAGAATAAAATACACTATTATAAATGGTGTAATGTTGAGCTCATAAGTTAGTAAACGGAAAATTACATTCAACAACTTTAAATTCCTTCACAACTTTAAGAGCAAAGTTACTCGATGCTATGTTATGCTAGCATGAGCGAGAACTAACATTTGAAGGCGCTTCATTTCTTAGAAAATAAGCCATTTAATAGCACATTTAAAACAGAAGCACACACATATAGGTTTATTTATCTAGTGTACTGAGCCAACATGTCACCGGGAGAGACTCTGGTCAACTCGGCTCCAAGTTAGTGAGTTAGCTTCGGCGGCTAATGTTTGCTAGCCGCTTAGCTTGTGTTCGGCTAACAGCGGAAGTGACTCACGTTCCCCCAGAAGCAGAATCCTGACGTCCTGCTTCATGTTTCCTCTGCGTGTGGACGACAGTCAGACGCGCTGCGGGGCTACACGGACATTTATCTCTCATCTGAAAGTCAAATTGTCCAGCTAAAGCCCGAGTGAGCGTCCGTCGCTCCAAGGCGAAGGTGAAACCATATTGTTCCGGGTCAGGGAGGAGACGGTGAAACGACGCACCCTGGAGGACAAACCACGACGCGGCTTCACGATCGCTACAGACTGTATTAAAATGTACACAAACGTGATATTACTTAAAACTATTAGATCCTAGTAAAGTTTTGATATTAATGCATGTAGGGATCATTAATCACTAGTCATTATATGTGGGGATTATAATCAAAAACTCAGACTATAAAAAAATATCTTAACTACAATAACAGGCAGTAGAGTACATTCCTACACCAAGGATGAACATTCCCCTTAAATTCAATCAAGTTGCACCAATTCACTATGACTCACATGCAGATATCAGTTACCTAAATAGGCCTTATTCTGTTTCCCATCAAAGCTCATGCATTATTCCCTGAGAGCTGGTGTAAAAAAAAACATATTTTGCTAAATCCACACAAAACGTGATGGAATCTTTCGTGGTCCAAGTTTTGAGAGAATCAGTTACGCAGTTTCTGCGTAATCCTGCTGACAGACAAACAAAAGCAACCATACATAACATGATGAACTTCAGTTAACAAACAAACCAAAGGAGAGGGATGTAATGTAATGTAATATGTGCAGAGGTAATGTGACAGACTGATAACTGAAACAGGAAAAATACTTCTCAAAAACATTAACTATTTATTTCTCCTCAGTTTTCATACATAAAAAACTGCAGCATAAAAAAACCTAAAATAAAGTCAAAAATAAGAAATGACTGAATTAACAAAATAATCAATTCATAAAAAAAATAAACTGTATTCTAAAACCACGCACACAAAAGAAAACTGTTAATTTAATTAAATAAAAACATCTGAAGCACAAAGCTTCTCCACAACTACTTCACAAAAAGAAATATTTATGGAACAATAAAATTACAGTATGTACCAACGGTCCTAGGCAAATTGACTAAATTAATAGGATTCAAAGCCCTCAGAGGCCCCGCACCTCCCACAACAAGATCTCATTATAAGCCACTGTGAAAAAAAGCGTCCCAGTGGGTGAGAAGTGACACGTCTGCAGTGAGTCACTGTGCTGCAGGAAGTCCTGAAACCTGCCGCTGCTCGACTTGATTAACTTCAACACGTGCTCTGGTGAGAGATAAGACACAGAGTTAGAAATGTATTAAACGTGAACTCGAAACTTTTATTACACTTTCATTTCACAAGTTTACCTTTTGATCCCACAGCTATGAGCTGAGACTTAGAGGAGAGACCAAAGCATGTGGCCCAGTGGGGAAGGGCAATCTTTTTTATTATCTGCAGAAAAACAAAATATGATACATTTTGCATGATATTACACACATTAACCATGATGAGGTACAAAAAAAATCCCCACACAATGAAGCAGGGGGAGCTGCGGTACCTGTTTTTTAGTCAGGCTGTAGAAGGACAACTCTTTCTCTACTCCGTAGCCTGTGTAGACCACCAGGTCAGGGTCTGTTGGGCAGAAGGCAGCCAGGCTGGGAGGTGGGCTGTCATCCTGCAACACAAGTGTTTATAGATATATAAAAATGACTGAGCTAAATGTATCTTGTCAAGATATTTAAAAAAACTGTACAAAAAGATATGCTGGAAAATGTCAAAAGTACAAATAAAAACATACATGTAGAATAAAAAAGGCTGATGGGACGTATTGAATGCAAATGTGTGTTAAGTGAGTATTTATCTTCCACGGTCCTCTACTGATTATAGACTACCAAAAAGAGCTGAAAATCCAGGACGTATGTATGTACACGTGCAGATACATTTCCATTCATTATCGTATACTATCAGTTAATCTACAGCCAGTACCTCCAAATAGGCCGGAGCGGGAAACGTCAGCCAGTCTAGGAGATCACACTTGTCATTCAACCAATCGGCAGCCCACACACTGACACGTCTGTCAGCACTGGCTGTCAACCACATCTCCTTTCCTTCCAGTGCGAAATTCTTACACTAAGGATGAGAAGATAAAAAAAAAGTCTACAAAGACGTACTGATAAAACAAAATGTGATAAAACGCCACAAGATGAATTTCAGAGAGGATTTTCCTTTTTCTTGAGATCCATAACCCGGTAGACTGTAGCAGTGGAGAGCTAATGAAAATAATAACTTTGTATAAATAACTGTATAAATTGTGTGAATTCAAGTGGATTTGAAAAATAATTTCAAAACAATCTTGCTACATACCTACTTATGAACAAAAACAAATGTATTAACTGCCTCTAAAATATAGAGACTCAGGCTGGTATTGTTTTATATATTTAAGAATTTACTCTTGCAGAATAAGGTTCATGTACAATTCTTCCACAGAATGAAATTGAAACCTAAGGAGAAATGTAATGTGTGATGCTTCTGAAGTCTTTGTTCAGTTTCAAGTGTGCCGTCATATTAAGCTGAGATAAAGCTCCATTCTCTGATTCCATGACTCACTGAGCTGACCTCTCCAGTCACACACTGGATGGTGTTAATCTGAGCTCCTTTGTGGTCCCTGATGATCTGGATAGTCGCTCCATTCACGGGGCTGCTGACAGCTACGAGACCATTCTTCCCCCCTGAAAGGATCACATGACCTGTCGGGGTCCAAAAACAGATACTGGATGAAACGTAGCAGCTTTTATGTTCACATGTTACATGACACGTCACTGGCAGTGCATGGACTTGATCATGGGTCTTTAAAATTTGATGAAAAAATTATTCATGACCCTTTCTTTGACCAAGCTTACATTTTTCTAAAAGGCTACATCCACACTAACATACATTATGCCAGGTTCAGACTTAGCCATTTACAATGTAATAACTTATAAAATCCACGACTTGATAATTACTTTAATAATGTACATTTACTTTGGTCTGGCTCATGCTCTCCTTCGCTTAACAGCTTTATATAGCAAAAGTCAAGCGCACCTCAGCACTACATGTACCCCATCCTGCACTGTGATTACAATTAAGATATTTGAATCAGAGCGGCTCATGGTGCCTAGAGCCAGGATGTAATCACTTAAAGAAGTTGACAGGAGAGGGACGACCGGGGGAAAGTCTTGATCTGAGTAATACCAGCAGATTAAAGTTTTCTGAAACTGCTCTCTCACCACTAGCCGAGTACTGGATGGCAGTGACGGCAACGTGATGGGGATGCAGCTTCATCTCCATATCTGAGGAGGCAAGCCTGAAGATCCTGAGGGTCCCGTCACTGTATCCTGCAGCCACACATGCACTGTTCTCACTGGGAGAGGGGCTCCAGCACACACAGCAACAGGCCTGACAGAGACATAAAGAAAAGCAGCGGTGTAGTGAATGTAATTACCGGCACAGTGGGTATAATTCCACCTGTCTGCACAAAGTAGGGAATATGCCTCTGATGTAATAAGCATTATTACCTGGAGGATTGCTTATCATTTTTAAAGTTCTGTACTTAAAAAGACAAAGGAATAAATAGTCATCACAATCGTTTGACTTGCTATGGAGCAGAAACACCAGGAGACCAACAATTCATTAAATCAGGTTGTTAGAATCCCTAAGAAAATAAATGATCCTTCTCTGATTTCCCCAATCATATTTACAGTTGATATCAAGTTAGAAATCCCCAGTGTTCCTTCTACAAGACCTGACCCACCTATTAAGGTAGAATATTTCCTAAATGCATCCCCTCACCTGGTTGAGCACCTGGAACTGCACCACCAGTTCGTTGCTGGTCACAGACCACACCCTCACGCTGCCATCCTCACTGCAGGTGGCGAAGTGATTCTCGTCAGGGCTGAACACGACATCATTAACCTGGACAGCGGCAAAAAGGAGAGAGTGACGTCACCGTGTCTGAAGGCTGTTACAATTACATCAAGCAAACATCAGAAACTCGACTCGATGCTCCTGAAAAACAGAATTTCTCAGAGGTCATGTCATTTTCATCCTTCACTTCTGAATTTTTCCTGAAAGTGAATGCACTTTCCTGATTCATTCAGAATTGTGTTTTCCCCCATTGGTTTCAGTTAAGCCAAACTGCAAGAAATATGTTCACAATCTCCCCTTGTGTTCCATGTTATAGAGTTTAATAATATCCAGAACTTTCAGATGTCACATTAAAGTTGGCATTTGACTGTTAAGATATAAAAAAATTTCATTACTTGAGCATTTCGTTCTTTTCGACATTTGTATTAAATTCATAATCAGCTTTTGAAGTCTTCAGTTCTGGCCCAAATCTTGTTTTTTTGGGTCACATTGACCTTGACCTCCAAAATCGTTTTTAAAAATCCCATCAAGGTTTTCTGAGCTGAGGGACTCAGACAGACGGTTGGAAACCTGAAAACATAATGCCAAGGCTGACACTGTCACAGAGGCATACCAATTTAAAGCTCCTTTTTCAAAATGCGGATGACAATAGATGGCATAAATAATTCAGCCAGACAGGGTGCTGTAAATAAGATTTAGTTCAGGACGTGACATTTTGTCAGGACAAACTGTGAATAGGTATTGATGCTGTGTTTGCTCATCACATGCATTTTACTGACAGACATGTAACATGTGTTGGCAAATCTTTGGGCAGATGTGTACCATCAAGCCATCAACAAACATATATAACCTTATAGCTCTTCCCGGAGACACAAGGATGTGGTTATTTTTCATTTGTCAGGGCTGGTGACAGAGCAGCGGTACCTTGGTCTTGTGCCCGCTGACCAGCCGGATGCTGCTGTTATCGGACCAGTTGATGTACCAGAGAGTTCCGGCTGTGGTTCCAACGATGCCCATGTCCATTGTGTTATCAAATGCTGCACTGACTACGGTCCCGTCCAGCATTACCTCTTTCACCAAAACCACAGTGGTCCATCTAAAGAAAAGACACAGGTTACCACAATAAATGCAGGGCAGGGCTGTATATTAACTGGTGTAACAGTGGTTGAGATTTTTATAGTCAAAGTTAACATCTGTTATCGTCAATAAGGACAACTGCAGGTAGTGTAGTCACTTTAACAGGTATGTGATAGGCAAATGACTTGGTGTATACACGTCATATACATTCCAATAGGGGAGTTGATTAGAGATGGGAAAATATGACTTAATTTTCCTTCGTTAAAGTTAATTTACCAGATTGTAACATCTCTGTTTGATCTATGTGGCTAGCTCCACGTGCTGTGGAACGTATACATCACATGTGAAGAGTCTACTGCAGAGATCAAACATACATATAGCCTTAAGAAAAAGATACACACCTGTCCTCCACACGGCAGACTTGTTCCTGGGGCTCCAGGCTTTGAATAGCTTCGACCTCCCACAGTCGGAACCAGCGGGTGTTGCTGCCCGTCAACAGACGGTTCCCTCGACACAACAGCACTCCTGCACCAGGAAACCACACCAATCTCATTCACATTGCAGGTTCATTTACAGAGTGAAATAAAAAGCATCTCCACAATTTAATACAAGCAACTAGAAGATAATAATGCTGGTGTGTATTTTTCGGGAACTTCAGTTAAAAGTATTATTATCCAAACGAGATGGTCATAATGTATCAGAAATTTGTACCAATCTCTCCCTTATCTGCTTCCCAGGTCATAAAGCAATCCTGTGTGTTCACGTCCCAGACGCAAACATGTCCTCGGTTAGTGGCAGTGAACAGAAAGGAGTCCGTGTGATAGCACAGAGCGGTCAGCTCCACATCCCCGACCTCCGCAGGTGCTTTCACCGTCTGGACCTGAAAGGGTGAAAGACAGCTCAATCCTTATGTACCAGGGCAAGTACAAGTAAAATAATTACCCACAAAAACACACAAAATGTGCAGGTTAAAATGATTCAGTATTTCCTAAATGACAATGTCTGTTTTACCTGGAGGTCGACATCAAGGCCATGAGTGTGGAGGAGGCAGAAGTAAATCCCCTGGCTGCCCACACAGGCCAGCTGGCTGGCTGCAGAGCAGCTGAAGGCTGCATCATGGATCGGCCCCGACATGCTCACGCTGGACAAAAGCTGGAAGGTCTTGGTGCTCCACAGAGCCAGCTCTGGCTCAGAGAAGTCTCCTGTACGGAATTGGGAAGAAACCCATAGTAGTAACAGTACCAACATTTGATATTTGTCATTATGCCAAGAGTTTAAATTCAAATTTTACTGACCGACAGAGAGAAAGAAGCGATCGTCCCTGGAAAAACAGAGACTTTGCACCGCCCCCTTGTGGAAGGAGATGCTTTTATGACATGTTCCATTCTGCACATCCCAAATGCAGACGAGGCTCCTGCTGCCGTTACTGCCGCCTGCTGCTGATGCCATTTTCTGGGCAGGAGATGCAAAGCATTATTCCATAAAGCGCAAGGCAAACTTGATTTGTAGCTTTCTCTGTGATCTGAGCCGCGTGACTTTAGGTTCACAGAATCTAACCCAAACTAAATGTCAAAAACTATGATAAAAGTACCTGTGCATCATTTGAGATCGCAAGACAAGAGATCTCCTCACTGTGGCCTTGCAAGTGTCTCTGACATCCTGTATGAAGGTGCTCCACCACCACCACGCAGCCACACGAGTACGCAAATAAACCTACAGAAAACGTATTGAGAGACAACAACTTTTCACCAACCTCAGTTTTATAGTTCATTATTTATTTTAATTTACAGTTAATGTTTTACTTTTACTTTCAGTTTATTATAATGACCTTGGTCAGGGCTCCACACCATGTTGCCACGCCCATTGCCATTGTAGCCAATCACTGCTTTCAGCTTGATTCCCTCCTCTCCTGGTTGGGGAGCCGCAACCGCCTGAATCCGAGATAACAGTCAGACTGGAGCGCAAGAATATCAAAATACTCCGTGACTGCAGTTCATTATAATACAAAGTGTTGTTTACCTGATCAATAATGGAGGGCTTGAAACGCGGGATAAAGTGCCTGTAACAATCTGGACGTATTGGCTTCTTGCCTTTGGACTGAACTTAAAAAAAAATGCATAAAAAAATAAATATAGCAGTAGAAGAGAAGAGTCAGTTCACTGCAAATATTAAGTACGGCAAGGGTGCACTTACTAGTGTCATTATGGCTGCCATTCAGGGAAGGTGTTTTGACCAGCTCTGTAACTTTGAGGAAGGAGGCGGCAGATCTGGGGCCAGATGACGGACCTGAACCACTGGGCGGGCCTGGAGCAGTTGTGATGGTTGGGCTGTCTTCACAAAGAGACGAGGAGCCGAACGTTTCAGGATAGAAACACTACAATTACACCTTACAGTCGTACACCTCCACCAACCACTAAAGTATCACGGCATAAGGTCCCTATAATCAAAATCCCTACATCGACAGAACACTCTGGCTGTAGCCAATAGCAACCAACACATGCAGAGTAAGAGTGTGGCACGTCAATTAAGGTGTTGCTGGGCAAATATTGGGGATTGGCTCTTTTAGCTAAACCCTGAGGTACTGGGGTTCACACCAGTAAGACAATTACAATATTTCATATACGCATGTTCATAACTATTCACATGAGCGGGAGAACTTACCACCCTGATTAGCTGGGTATGTAGTGCTGATCTCCAGATGTGGAGGTGGTGAGGAAGGGAGGGGTGCCTTCTGTCGAGGCATCCCATTGGACAACTGAACTTCACCCACTGCAACATCTGGATGAACTGTTACATGAAAACACAAATTAAATAAATACATTGAATTTAGTCTGAATATTTGGATCAGGTACAATCTATTATTGTAGCATTTCAATAACCTCAGTGTAAATTTACCTGATCTAGGGGCCGAGGTGTGGTTTACTCTTACAGGCAAACTGTGAGTGAAGACAGAGCGAATTGGACACTTACCAATAAAACTCATGAAGTGTAACAAACAAAAGATTTAAACGTGAAATTACCTGCTGTTAGTCAAAGAGTAACCAGAATGCGCCAGGAAGTCCCAAAGAAATATGGCATCTCCCACTGAGACTACTCCCATTTGGTCCGGGGTGAAGCTCACCTGGCAAATAGGCTGACTGTGACCTATGAACAACTGCTCCAGAGAAACAAGCGTCTCAGTCACGACAGAAATCACATAACCTTCTAATACTTCTACTTGAAAGGGAAATAAATACAACATTCTTCCTGCAGAAGTTACTTAATAAAATAAAAAGCTGTAGAGAATGTATAAGTTACATTATAGCGACTAATACTGAAAGATAAAAGGGATCTAACTGTTGAGTACCTGGGAGTTGATATCGAGCTGCATGTTATAATCCCACACTTTAACAGCTTTGTGTCCTGCAGTCAGCAGGAATCGACTGTCCTCACTCACTGCCAAGGATGAGATCTGGTCTTTGTGAACCTTAGAAATCTGAAAAGAAAATGAAATCAATCTCCGACATTTAACTGAAACTCAACCTGTGCATATCAAAACCCTCGGTCTCTTGTTACTGTCCCTGCAGACATGTTTTCCACATTCTTCTACCCTGTGAGCTTCTTGTTGTCGGAATCTCTGTCAGGTTATTTCATGTTCTACTGAAACTTTTTAAACACCTTCCTCTGCTTAATATTGTACACTTTCAGCAAATAAATTAAAACATTGGAAAAATAATTTGCTGATAATTTAAGACACAACATCTGTGGTGTTACCTCTCGGAGCAGACGGCCTGTCTTAGTGCTAACCCAGAGGATTTTGTTGGCAGATGTCGCAACCAGCAGATGTTCAGTGGAGGCCAGGGAGAAGCAGACCTTCAGTGCAGAATCCAGATGAGGGCTCTCTACGTCCAAAATGCTCACATCCACATGGAGCAGCTGGGTAAGGATGACACGCGTCAGTCGGACCCATAAGAGAAACCCATATAATGGAAGGGTGATGCAGCATCACTACTCATTAGGCATGAAAGGTGTCAATGTGCAAGTACCTCATCCAGAGACCGTGCGTCAGCAATAGTGACAATGTACTCGGAGGGACCGACAAAAGCCAGAGAGCGGCTGTCACTGCGCACTGTGAGAGCGTCTGGAGCGCGCTCCGTGCCTCGGGCCACAACATTACCTGTAAAAACAGGCACAGGTTGAATCTAAAGATGATGTTGAATGTGGCTTTCGGATAAACTAACTGTGACTCAAACTAGTGAGCCTTAGAGTAAAGTCAGTTCAAGCAATATCTCATTGTGATAGCTAGCTAATGAAATTTTATTCTGTCCTTGCATGAATGATTTATGGTAAGATTAAGTGCAACATATGATTTACTACAATTATATTGAGGTGTGTTTGGGTGTGTGTGTGTGTGTGTGTGTGTGTGTGTGCGTGTGCGTGTGCGTCTGGGTGTGTGTACATACATACAACTCTGATGACATTGTGATCCTCCTCAGAGGAGTTGTAAAGTGCAAGAGAGCCCTGAGAGTCAGCACTGTACATGTACTCCCCGTCCGGAGAGAAGGCAAGACCCACCACTTCACCAATGTGATGCCTGTAATATATATATATATATATATATACACATACTTTATGTAAGCAGAAACATATATGCTGAGAAATAAGAAAACAAAAGCAGTCAGTACTCTCTTGGAGGATACACTTCTTAACAGCAGTAACAATGGTATCTGTTGCACTTGACTCATCTTAAATGCACCAAAACTGACCCACATGGCAGATATTAGGTTTAGGACATAAACACAGATGAGAATTTCACATATTCATTTGACAGTGCAGACATAACCGTACCTGTTATCTACATCAAATTATAATTGCAAATTTTTCCTTTAACATCAAGGTCAATTTACTATTCTAGTCAAATTATAGTGTATTTTAAGCATTGTATACTGTGTGTTACACAACTTATCACACTATATAATACACTGTAGTAATTGCATCCATGCAAACATATGGTATCCACAGGAGGAAGTTAGTTCAGACGTACTTGTGTTCAGCCAACAGTTTGGCACTTGAGATGTCAAAGACCCTGATGACGCCTGAGCTGGAGCCACAAGAGAAGACCTGCTCACTGGGATGGAAGGCCACTGAACAGGGGCTGTCCTCAGACACAAAGTCGTACAGCTACACACAGGAGACAACAAGACAGACATTCAGTCGTAGAGAGTGAACAAGAACTTTGGTTGTTGGAACTAGACCAGAAACAGAGATTAAAACAGCCTCACATGGCCTTGCTTCAGCAGAGAAAGTAAAACTGACAAAAGGCAGGACAGAATACCAATGTCAAGTTTTTCTAAAGTGAGATTGTGAACATCATAAACAGACTTGAGCCTTTTAACGTCTGGTTCAACAAACTGAAGGACAGTGCCGCCCCAATGGTATTGGGAAAAGAAATGACGTGGATTGACCTGCTGTAAGGAGTCCATATTCCAAATGCGCACTGTGCCGTCGGAAGAGGCAGTTGTGAGATGCCGACGGACGCCGTCCACACTGAAGCCAAGCACAGTGTCTGTGTGCGACCTCATCAGTGTGTTGTACCCGTGGCTGCTCACATCAAGGAAACCCAGGATACCGGTTGAGGTGGCTGCCAGGACCTGAAGACTGTCCGATGAGACCGACACCAGGCTCACGGGTCCCTCGTGCTCTGGGAAACAATGACACGTGTCTCAGTGATGCCTTTGTATGAGGATGTGAACTATCCCCTACAGTTACCGTAGTCTGCTGCAGGTTAATGTCAGGTCTAACCCCGCTGTGCCTACCAGCCTCCAGGAAGACGGCAGAGAAATCAAGGGGCCACAGACGCAGGAAGCCATCTTCAGAGCCCGTGGCGCAGAATGACGAGGACACGCTGATGCTGTTGATGGCGATGCCGGGACCTGTGGCACACAAGCACCCACACTCCTGTCTTCACAGGCTCTGCTTCAAGATGAAATAAACATTTTCTTGCTCCAAACGATTTCAGACCCACCTGTGTTAAAAGTCAGTTTCTCTCTGCGGCCTGCATGCTGCTGCAGTGCAGGCAACAGTCTCCTCACATTTCTAATGACTACATCGTTGTAGTCCACCTCAAAGATATGGCCACTGCGACTGCTGGCAAATCTATGGGAAGAGAGTCATCTTTTATTAATACCAATTTCTGAATATCCAAATAAAATTCATATTTCTTACAATGAACTCTCACTCACAGTGTTTGATCATCTGGAAGCTGGTTGGATGCGTTTCCCTCCTCAAAGGCCACGTCGGTGAAGTCCATGGAGTGGTATTCTCCCAGGTTTACTGGACAGGAGCGCAGCGTCCCGTTCCGTACTCGCCACAGACGAATATTGTCACGACCACACGACACCAACCTAAAAGCAGCAAGCTCAGACATTTTAGTCCCAGAATTCGAAATAACTGACAAGTCGATATGAGGCCTAATCTTTGTTCTACTCTTTCTATTCCCCCGCCGGAGAGGTTACAAAAATCTGCAACTCTCTTTGCACAAGCACACTTTTCATAATTTGATCTTCAATTCAGTCTTATTCGTCAGACATTCAACACAAAAAAAGCCTTTAAACAGTGGTTCATCCAGAATAATTTAAAAGCTGCATTCTCTAGCTTTGAACTGAACATTGATGCTGGGGATCCGGCTGTTTGCAGCTTTCTGAGGCTTTCGGGGTGATCATGAATTCTGTGAATAGCTGATCAGCAGTGAGCACTGTGGGAGTCAACATACGACACGGGGGCCTTGCTGTCACTGAAAACTGCCACAGGTACCATGCATGAATCAAATAATGCTAATGAAACATTCCTAATTTCATATTCAATGAGACTATTAGGTCTCTAGGTAGTTCAATCCCTTTCACAGCTTGTTAGCTTAAGACTGTATCAAAGTCTTTTATTGTTGTTGTGTCTTTCCTCTTCATCATTTTGATGGTTCAGTTACTGTTCTCTGATTTACTGAACTGCTAGGAGTGTAATGTCTCATCAGTCATCAGTGGAGAACTACATCCTCAATCTATTAAGAAAGTGTCCACTGAGAATGTACTGCCTTTCTATATCTGTATGTGTTGTGCAAAATATAACATCTAGTATTATGTGAGGAGATGTCTGTCTCAGTGTGTGTATGTATGATGTAGAAGAAACGTCCATTTATAAAACTATACAGATGCTGAAAAGCTGATTCATGCCTTCATGTCTAGCTATTTCTTGAATGAAAGGTGCTAAACAAATTAAGTATATTATTAGTATTATATGCAGACCTGCAGTTTTGGTGAAAAGATCAATCAGTACCTGACTAAACTCAGAAACCAGGGTACCTTGTATCATCGAAGAAGGCGACCTTCATGGTGTTAATGTCCACATCGGTGTGAGCTTTGGCTAAGATGGTCACCTCTCCACCTTTAATGATGTTCTGAGTGTTCCACACCACCACCATCTAAGAAAAGCAGAATTAGGACTGCAAATATATACAGTCCATTTGGAGCTAAGGGCATAATTCATAGCTATTATTTCGTCATTTGAAATTACAACTAGATGAGTCAGTCAGAGTTGTGATTAAATGGGCCACTCAGCAATTTCTCATCTGAATCTAATGACTAGCATGGTTCTGCCTATAGTGAGCAGCTAGTGCTAAATGCCTTTATACGCAAATGAGAAAATAAACAGTGGAATTTTCATGTGGAAACATTTGCAGTCATGAGGCTTACTGTTTTATTGTGGCTGTCTTTACCCACTCCACAGAGAACACTGCCACTGAGTGAGAAGCTGTATAATGGAAAGAAAAGAACAAAAGAGACATTTTGAATGAGCGAGCAGCGTTTAACATGTCAATGAACCATGTATATGACGTGCGCAGTTGGTTACCTAAGAGAGGATAATGAATGAGCATGAATTCTGAATATTGCCAGACAGTTTCCTTTGTTGTAGTTCCATACTCGAACTACACTATGATTACCAGTTTGCGCTGAGGCCAGCAGGGTTGTGTTCCCATTAAAAGCTAGGGCAGACACCTACAGAGAAAACACAAGTCAAAAAAAAATTCTGTAACAAAGGCACTAGAAAATGCTTTCTCTTTGCCTTGCAACCACACTTCAAGGCCTAGAATTAAGCAAATCAAAGAACCTTTCAATGGATGCCATCGTAAACATTGTGCTGTGGGCACAACATATAATTTACCTTATCAGTGTGGCCAATAAAGAATCTCTGCTGGTTCGAGGAAATCTTCATAGAGACGATAATAGCATGACACGGATATACCACTGCATCACCTGATTTGGTCCACAGAGCCTGTAGCGGAATACAAAGCAAATGTTAGACCTCTAGTTTATAACCGTAGGATGAAGCTAGCCTATTTCTTATTATAGTTTAGATCTAAATGAGCATACATATTTAAAAGTGCCTCCTCCAAATCCAATGATTCGATTGAGATTGAGAATAGGGTCTGGAAGCAGCTTCTAATGAAGAGAGCAGAAAAAGCAGATTCATGAGATTTAGTAATGGGTTCTCAAACAAATGATGTTTAAAGTTGTTTTCATTTCCCTCTAACTCACTCTCATCTCTTACCTGCTGTTTGGTTTCTTTAGATGATGACAAATGAAGAGGATGTGGAGGAGAACTGCAAGCAGACTGGGAATATGACAAGGTGAACAGTGTTTTCAAAGCAGCAACTAAAATGTATTGGATACATTGTGATCTCATGCACTATAATGAAAATGATGTACCAGAGAGAGCGATCTGGTATATTGTTGTTATTTTATCTAGAAGAGTCATTTTCAGACATAAATTCTGAAGAATGACCATACAAATGCATCTGGACGCAGTTTAATACTTAAGTTTAATCGAAAGAGCAATCTAGTCCATATGAAGATTCACCTCTTCTTCACTTTCCTCCCCGTATTTGCTGAAGGCGTCCTCAGGGTGCGCAAACACATGGACTTCACTGTCATCAGTATCACGGGGTGACCTGGATGTGAGCTGGTGTGGACTGGAGCATGCAGACTCCTGCTGCTGCTGGTTATCATTATGGCAAAGCCAGTCGTCCTCCTGGTGAGACGAGACTACGCCCAGCTCAGGTATGTTAGTCACCACGGGGGTTCGATCCCTCAGCAGCTGAGGAGACAGGAGGGGGGAAAAAAACTGAAAATTAAACAAAGCAGAGTAAGAGAAAAAAAGTGTTTTCATATTCTAATTTGACTATTTAACATAATTAATATCTAGCCGGGATAATACACAGACGCTTGATGGAAGCTTGTACTGGAGCTTACTGATTTTGGGGTGGTGATCTGCTGGACGAGGGACACGCGGTCCTGAACTGGTTTGCTGAGTGTGACACAGCGAGATACCTCACCTCTAATCGGTCTTAGGATACAGCCTGTGAAAAATTGGGGCATGAATGTCATTCATCCATAATACCGGGCAGGCCTATTAAAAAAGCAAGAACTGAAAAAGATGTATTTTAATTTATTTGCTTTGTAAGTATTGATTTCTAAAAACAAACTGTGGAATGAAATGAATAACAAAATTATTTCTGGTGCAGATTGAGGGAAAAATATTTTTGTGGAGAAATACAGATGTTTTAGAGAAAATATTAAAATGCAAAAAGGACTCAGACGTAAAGAGCATCGCACACAAGGCAGACAAATTGTTAAATACCATGTGATGAGAGTGATATTTCATGACTTACTACTTGGATTGACTTTTTGAATGGAGTCTAAGGGCAACTTTGTTCCCTCTGAGGGAAACCTGTTGGGGTAGGAGAAAAGAAGAGAGTCCATGGCAGTACACTGCAATAAAGCAGGCAATTGTAGATTTCTTTCATTTGCAATAGTAGACTGTTGTTTTAAAAAAAAATTATAATCATGAAGATAATTACGATACATTCCAAAAGCCTGGCTGATGTTAATGTTATAAAATAGACAGCCCTGAGACAAGGCTGATTGTGATAACTTCTGAACTTCGGAACAAGTTTCCGCCACTGACTTTTCTCTGATGGAGGTAACCGTACTTGATATGGTCGTAGAGGTCATGCCAGGAGCCGCCCTTGGGCACAGGGAATGACATGTCTCGAGGCATGGGACCTGTTCCCAGAGAGGAGGCTAGTCCCATCAGCTTGGCTTCACTGAAGGAAACTCCTATTGAGAGAGAAAAGGACAAAGAGATGAGAACAATAAAAATGTCATACACGCACAAAGAGGAGACTTTGTCTTATTCATTTGTTTTTGTTCACCCTTTTTTTTCACAAAACATGAGGGTTGAATATCAGGTATAAGATTTACACATTATTAAAAACACAAAATAGAGCCACCTGGATCTAGCAGCAGGTCACTGGTAAACATGTTTTTCACTGTCAAGTTGGCACAAAGCTTGATGCTCTTCACGTGTCGGTAGCAGCGGTTGACATAGACGGAGAGTGTGTGCTGCAGATCCAGCATCAGACAGGTCCAGCGCACTGAATTGGGCGCTGGACCCACGAAACCTGGAGCACATAAACATAAAGATAAGTTACAATACGTAGAAAAGGACAGTGGACTCTTAGTAGTGCGTCTAATGAAATAAAAGGAAATGTTTATGGCAATATAAGTATGGTTGCATGTGTGTTTTACCATGTCTTGCAGATTTGGATGTGCTCTCATAGACTGAATCCTTCTCAGCTCCGCACAGAAAAGGAAACTGGAGCCAGGTCGCTGTGGACTTGAACTCTTTGAACATATTTGAAAAGGTGATACGCACAACCTGGCCCTCCTACATATCACAGCAGGGAGGAATAGAGAGAGAGAAAGGAATAAGAAATGCTTGTAAAGTTGTAAAAAGTCAATAAAACAGTTCATATTCTAAATTGATTTAAAGTGGTGCTTGAATGATTAAAAATGTAGGTCTAAAACTGACTCAAACAAAAGACCATTTATAGAGCTAAAAGAGAAAACAGCCATACAGTGTGCACATACACAGAATCATGCAATAAAATACATACCTCTGCGGCAACATCCAGGTGGACGACAAAGTATTTTCCAGGAATGGGTCTGAACAGAAGGTAGAAGTAGCGCCCAGTCAGCCCCAGAGACTGGCTGGTGTGTTTGGGTACCACGATGTAACTGTTGGCAGGAACAGGTCCCCTGATTCTGAAAACTGAGCATTTCAGCGTCTTGTCCTAGAGGGTGTCATGGAGATATATATATATATATATATATATATATATATATATGGTATATAAAGTTAGTTCATTAAAAGGGATGAGGACCCTGCCAAGATTTGAAAGTTGGAAAGAACTGAGACAAAAGCTGTTTGTTTAGCCAGAGCATAATAGTGGACTACGGTGGCCCTGAAAGGCAAATTTCACAAATGGGAATACACAACGGCAAAATCACAACAATTACTTCTAACGGAAGATAGGAGGTAGCTGCTGTCGACAAGGATAAACGTTGATTGGATGAACCTATAGTGTCCATCTTTATAGATAGTGCGTATGTCAACTCAGCGACGATCACTGTCGACAGCAGCTACCTCTCTCTTTCTGTTAAAAGTGAAGTAGTTAAGTTGTTGGGTCATTGTGTTTTGCTGTCGTGCTTTTTGTTAGTTTGTTGTGTTTTCTTATTTTTCCTTTGTCCTTGTGTTTTGTATTTATTGTGTTTTGAGACATGCCGTTGTGCTTTTTATTTTGTTGTTGTGTTTTCTTATTGGTCGTTGTGTTTTGGGATTTATTGTGTTTTTGTTTTTTTACCCTGTTGTGCATTTTGATCAGCCATTGTACTTTGGTTGTGTTGTTGTGATTTGCTGTTGTGTTATCCCATTTGTCATCGTGATTTGCACATCAGAGGCACCTAAGTCGACAATATGGACACTACTGGAATCCATGAAGATGAAATACAAACACAGAAACCGACCAAACCCTTGAGTCTTTTAAAAAAGGTAGTTTACGGTGCTATTGCGAGTAGAACTTTGAAAGTGTGGCACCCAGTTACCGTGTATGTTGTCACATCCCCCTCTTTCGCAGACCTCCTCCAGTCTTCAACTCGGACATGTTTGAATACGTTGACATAAGGATGCTGCCAACCTGCAGAGTCACAAACAGGCTTCAGTCCCAGTGAGCTCCACCACTTCAACAGCAACAAGTTAAACGCTTCAGTGTAAACTCATCTTCCACGTCACAGGCTCCTCTCTCACACTCTGTGTTGTTGTATCTGACGGCTTTGGTTAAAACCCCTTACCAGTCACTTTACCTTTGGAGGCCATTGATAGCCACGGCAGGTAAATCCACTTGTTGATGTGTGTCGGGCAGGTTTAATTCAAATCCACAGACGTCAGCTAGCAAACACGTGAATGGCCTCTCGAAACGCTCGCTCTCATTTCCGCAGACATCAAAATAACATGCGACCATTTGTTTTACATCGTAACGAGGCGAGAGGACTTCTCCATTTCTCCCTGACACCGAGGACAACTGCGGTTTAGGTTTGACGTCCAGCCTCAGTCGTATATTTCCCGCGCCATCCTCCGCCGTTGCCAACGACACGAAAAGACGGCACGGCGCTTATGACGTCAGCGCGTTTCGTTGCCCCGGGAGTTCTGGGAAATGGAGTTGATTCCGTCCAATCTATCTTTCAAAGTTTGTCCTCCACACAAACTGTTTATCAGCATGTTATAAATAATCTTTAAAAAGAAGAATAAATGAGGTAAAATCACTAAAAGAGATGTTTTAAAATGTTTTAAAGCAGCTTTATTCTATTTATAATGCACACAAATTCAACCCTAGCTTTTAACAATACTATGGTGCATATTATGGTACACACTATGGTACATTAGTTAGATACCACAGTACTTGTACCATAGTGCATTACATACTCTACTAGATTTCATTCCATACTGTTTAATCTTCACTGTGACAGCCTCAATGTGACAGACAGTGTGCCCTATTGAAATTGTAATAATAATAATAATAATAATTATGTGTTTCATGACCAGACAAACAAAAAAGTCTATCGGTGCAATTTGAAAAACGCAACAGGATGCCTGCTATTTTGCTTTTAGTGGCCATTTTGGCCATATTCCGCATTTTTACTTTGAGGTACTTGTACCAGGGCTTACATCAGATCAACTTCAAATTGAGATGAGTGTCATCACAACAAGATGGAGATACAAACTAAGTGTTATTTTTCCAGTAAGATGGGTTTTTAATTAGTTAGTTTATGTTTTAAAAAGCTAAATCTAATTGACGACGATACTGCGGCTCCATCCCCTGAACACTTCTGCGCAGACGCCGGCTCCAAATGCACAAGATGCTGGTTGACGTTTTCGCTAAATAGTGTAAATGGAGACGCGTCACTCGTCTTTATATACAGTCTATGATTAATTCATAGAAAAACAATGTGAAGAGTTCCTTAAAAAATATCCGTTGAATTTTTCTGTTCTAGTTTTTAGAAGTTATCACAGTCACTTATTCACAATTTCTCACTGTTATGGATGTTTTCTGGAAGCTGGTAAAAGGAGAGCTCAGGCAGCAGCTGATGTCTTTTGCAGACGATTTTAATGTAGACTTGATACATCAAGGACACAAGAAGGTGGAACAATATAACAACGCCAACTGAGTAACATGAGCAATTGTCACCCCCATGTCTGAAGATGTCTCCCACAGCATTCCAGTATATCTCCCTATACTTTTTTACATTACATTACATTTAATTTAGCTGATGCTTTTATCCAAAGCGACTTACTATAAGTGCATACAACCATTAGGGTACAAACCCAGAACAACAAGAATCAAGAAAATACAATTTCTTCTTAAAAAAAAAGCAAAACTACAAAGTGCTATAAGTAAGTGCCATCTAAATACTTCCGTCACCCATTATAACAGCATAAATGACTATAATTGCTGTCACTCTCTATGTTACATGTAGGTGTTCACATCCCGTTGGATAGTTCAGACTAAAGTATGCATTCCCAAATCACATTGTGTCCTTACGTCTTGCCACTGGTGAAATACGCAAAAGAGTGGAAGTTGGTGTCTCTCTGTCAGTGTCTGTGGAATTAAACAGGCATTCATATTCTCCTGTACAGATATAATATACAATATACGTTATATACATCATATTCTTCAACACTCACCAGCATCTTAACATAATCACAATAAATCACATATATTATTTAAATGTACAGTGAACACAACAGCGTGTTCAGTCTGATATTGTATCTACAACATTTGGGAGTAACTCCACAGGGTCCTGAAGGTGAATGAGAAAGGACACCTGCATGGCCAGAGACGACTGTCCAGTCCCCTCGTGGTTAATGCACTGAAGGTCGTTTTCGCTGTCGACCCCCGATGGATAATGCAGCAGAGACGCATCGGGTTGTGGGGACGCTGGCTGAATCTCCTGCCCCGAGATCAACAAACAGTCGGGGGTGGGTGAACTATCAGGCATTGCCCCCATCATTATGGCAGAGGACCTGTTGCGCTCTGGCCCCGTGGCGATGGAGAAAGCATCATCTCGAGAGTCGAGCCCGTCTAGTCACTTTGCACAGCACAAACTCTTGGCCTCTATCCTCCAGTTGTGTAACTTCCTTCTCAGCTCCGTCCTCACCTGCATCCACAGACATGTCAGAGTGAATGGGACATTTTGTGACATTTTCCCATCTGATGCTTGAATAGGTAATGGAAACGAGAGCTTCATTCACCTCAAAAAAAAGAAAAGGTAAATAAGCAAATATTTATTCACCTGCGCCAAGGAGGGTATGGCTTTAAAATCATGGGATGTGTTTTTTTGACACTAACATTGATTCTGCGGGGAATAATTCATGGTTCTTAATTAGAAAAATTAGGCATATTAAGATGACTGGTAGTTATGAGTGTGACATTTTCTGCAGCTTAATTGAATTTAAGGGGAATATTGGGCCTTGGCGAAGGTATGCGCGCTGCTGAGTGCCAGTAAGCTTCTTTAATTGCATCCCTAAATGATCTTAACAACTGCAAATCTCAATCTGACAACACCTTAGTGTTTTCTTAGGAAGATGAATTAAAATCACCTAATTTGATGCATTATTTACAATATTTAAAAGGATTTTATCCTAACTTTACACTCATGAATTCATGTATCTTGTCTCTCAAAGACAGGGACAATACTGCTAATGTCTAATCAGTTGCTTACCTTTTATTTAAGTTATTTATGTAAAATTAAATGAAATGAATGAGATCAAATTATATGAAGCAACAAACCTCTTTATTGGCATAGCAGTAGAGCACAGCCACCAGAAAACCCTGCAAAAAGGGAAGATTTTGAGAAACGTCTTAAATAACAATTCTCTTTGTCCCCACAGACATATGTAAAGCTTCCTTGGGTCTGTTGAAAGGCGCAATATAATTCCAAGCTATTATTATTATTATTGTTATTATTATTGTCCAACTGAACCCACCTGAAATGAATTGAGAAAAAGGGTGTAGAAAACCTTGGTGTAGCGCAGAACTCCTGACGTCTGCTCATCTGTGGCAAAAATGAATATGATCTCATGAATCCCGAACAAAGGAATGAGGGTGAGTGTTGCCTTGGCGAGCCTGAAGGGACAAATCAAACAGCATTAGTCTCAACAGTATATAAATATATATATATATATATACAGGCACATATAAATGACTCCTCCTGCCAAAAAATCATTACTATATTTGACAACCAGTCATTAGTCGAACAAATATAATCTATCTACTAATTCCACAAACTTCTGTCTGTATGTGGAATGTACATACAAACCGTTCATCGCATCAGCTTGGTATATGTATTGTTCATTAAAAGAACAAACTGTGACAGAGTTGAACATTTCTTCTTTTCTGTTCTCGGATAAACTACAGCGGCGTTAGAAAATGTCCTGTTTGATAATTTCTCATTATAGTAAAAGCACAGTGTTCATTTTGGTGCTGTAATACTTTCACAAGCTAGATAAATGGTCAATCATTTTGAAAGGTAAAGCTGATAATTTAACTGAAGTGCCTTGAATATGTGCATTCAACCATGAAGGTACAAACCCAGAGCAGCAAGAATGTACAATTTGCCTTAAAAAGGCCAAACCACAGGTGCTCCATGTTAGTGGTTACCTAAGCTCTTAAAAAATACTGACTTGTGTGAAAAAAATTGCACCGGTCAGGTAAATCATTTAAACATATTATTACATTATATTTATTACACATGAACAGTCATAAAGCACGTCCAGTTTAACTTCATGAGAAACATTACCATCAGCCCATTCCAAACAGGGCACTACAAGAGTATATCATAATGAAAAATATGAGACCGTTACCGTAGTTTGAAATCAGGGTATCCAGTCTGGGTGCTTGCTCGTAATTTGGAGAAAATTACCTTCAGGATCTTCATGAAAATCAAAAAGTTGATCTGTTCATCAGAAAATGAATTGTTTTTATTATCTGTTGCAAAAGATATTGTTATTTACTGTCATAAACATGAAGCAGAGGAGTGCTTCGTGTCAGAAAACAAGAGATTCAGTAAAAATAGGGAGTAGATTATTAGCACAGGCGATTCTTACTAGTGAGGCTAAAAGAATGGGGAAACGAATGATCCACCAGTAGCCCATGTTCTCATTGAGAGCCCAGCACCTGGAAAAAAACAAACAGATCGTCACCCCATTGTCTTATGAGGATCAACAGGGGCAAGAGGTCTGAAGAAATCAGGCACATGGAGATGCTACACACACACACACACACACACACACACACACACACACACACACACACATGCACACACACACACACACACACACACACACACACACACACACACACACACACACACACACACACACACACACACACACACACACACACACACACACACACACACACACACACGCACACACATGCACACGCACTCACAAGCACTTACTCTTTGTTTTCTTTCAAGAGCTTCATCACCACCCAGGGAACCACAAATAGAAGCGGTGTTCCTGAATTGAAGATAGCACACTTACAATAAGTTTCAGACAAAAATAAAAATGATTGAATCAATTATAGTGTTTCAATGTTTCCATGGCACCCATTTATAAAAGAAAACCGTGTTTAAAGTGCCTGCTTTACCGCCAAAGAACCTTATTACAGTTTCTACTATTCCAACGTGTCTACTCTTTAATTATGAGATGCTCCATATCTCTGCCATGCTTTTTTGGTGTTATCGGAAATTGCGTTTTAAAGCTAACAGGTCGCAGAAGACCTCGTTGCTGTTTGTTAATCTGGACACACAGAGAATGGAACTCACCCCAGCCTAGTAGGATGTAACGCAAGTATTTGCTGTTGTCCATGAACACTGATGCTATAAGCACAGAGTACAAATAAATGGCCTCTCCGAAAAACCAAAAGTGATTGGCCAGGACACAGTACTGCATCATCACCTGGGCTATCCGGCAGCCAATAGCAGCCTGGCGGGGAAAGGACACATACAAAGCGACATTACTGTACAAGACGAATGTTTGAATTGACCTTATGAAGTAACTGAATGTGTCGGCTCCAAATATGATACGTCCACTGAGGACATTTGGTGTTTAGCTACAGACCGACCTGGTGGCTGAGCATCTCTCTCACGTCGGTCTGCTTCAGGATCTCTCGTCCCCAGTGGCGGTCTATCATGGTGTCCTTCACGATGATGGAAACAGCTCGCAGGATGAAGGAGAGGAAAAGGTTTGCGTGGATGTAATTCCTGAAGCAATGCAGTTTCCTGTCAGGGGATATGAATAATGGATAAATATAATGGGTTTGTATGTATGTATATTTTATTGCTTTTATTGCAGTGCCCATTCTAAACGGTTGTTAATTGTAGTCTAAATCGCACCAAACATCGAGAGTGCAGAGAGTGAATCCAATGAGATGAACGGTTTTCTTGATTTGTGTTCAACATACAGACAGTCATTTTTCAGAAATTTCTCAAATTAGTAAATATTTAATCCCTAACACCCTTCCGCTTCATCACTATTCAACATTTGCTGAGTAATACAATTGTCTGTAGCTGCTTTAGCACCTGGTTTTTACCATTGCAAAGCCTGTTGGCAGCTCAGGTGTTTGTGTTAAGATTTAAACTCGCAGCTTGTTAGTATTATCATGTCCCTTGAAAGCGCCGCTCGCTGCATCCGTCAAAGAGCAGGACATGAGTCAAGTGTTGTACGGTGTGTCTGAGAGCAGAAGTGATTGCACTCGTGTTTTAAGACAACTCACCTGAAGCTCAGAAGAATGATAAGAGCTGTGATGAGCGTGAAGAGGGACAGGGAATAGCCGACAGTGTACAGCATCCTGAAGCTCACCATCAGTTGTTTCAACCACAGCTGTCAATCCAAATCAACGCAGGTCAATATTGGGACGTCAGATCAGATAAATAACTTCACTACTATACCATATATAGCAAAGAGTATACCTTATAGGGATAAACTATTTGCAAATAATAGTTTTTAGGATAAACAGACTATTACTTAATTCAAGTCATGTTGTAAATCCACCATAAACACATATATATGGACTATAAATAATACTAATAACAATGATATTTAATATATACTAATATAAAATGCAGATAAATCCAAAGTGATGCCCACCAGGATTTCAAATCTCTGGAATCAGCTTTTTATTGAATATGTCTCCATCACTTCACTAATGGTTGAGTTCAACTTTGAATGACTCCCTATAGAATACAGGTTGGGGCCTTGTGTGTCTATAAAAAATTTACAAAATCAAATTGAACATGTTTATCCCTCTTTTGCCTCCAAACTCATTCTCTATCAGCTACTTCAGAGTTTGTTCTTTCCCGTTGAGATGTGTTGACCTGCATCCTCCTTGACATGAATGATGCAAGTGCTCACGGTTGCCCTCAAATTAACTGTCTAGCTGGTGACATTTAGGTTCGTCGCACCTCCTGAGACACGACCTCCTTCTCCTCCTGACACTGGGACATGTCTCTCCACACCTGCCCGCTGTCATCTCTCTCCCAGTGGCCGTCAGAGCTGCACCTCCGACGCACGGCTCCCTGAGACACTGGAGGAGAAGCAGTCAGTCGGCGCTATGTTATGTCAGTCATTACCTGCTTATTGCTAATTAGGGTCACAGGGGGTTGAAGCCAATCACAGCATGTGCAGGGCAGGAGGACAGGAGGACAGGTGAAAAGGCTGTTATGGTTATTGACTGGTTATGATTCCAGCAGGAAACGGCGAAAAGTGGATGGGCTTGATTTTCAGTTTGTCTATTCTGTCAAAGAATCATTCAAAGTGTGACTCACCTTGGTCATACCAGGGCAAGTAGAAAGGACACGAGATGTTGACTAGAGAGCCGGCAGGACTATCTGGCCAGCAGGCGTATATGTCAAATGTCCTGTTACAGAAAAAGCCCACTGAAAAAGAATAATAACGACAGGAAGAATGAGAAGAATACCAAACCAATGCTCCACAGCAATACAGCCACGGACGTTCCTTTATGATGTTATTCAAATGGCATAATTTGACATTTTCCTAGTTTCCTTTTCCCTTTCCGGTTTGATCTCCTGTCATATTCCCTTTTGCGCTATGAGTCAGCAATCGAACAAGGTTTATTCATACCTTGAGGCAGCGGCTCATTTAATATCATGTTCAAGCAGTCTTCTTTGTACTTGACCCACTTCTGATACGTTTCCTCAAGTACTTTTCCGCTGGCCATCTCAAACTGTAAAGACAAAAATACACTTAAGGAAAAAACGTCCCTTCACTCTCAAGTCAAACATTTTACAAAGCCTTCCTCGGAGAAATTCCTGGTAATACAAAGTTCTGCAGTTGAGTCACTTTAAGAGTCAACCTTGTTGATGCTTTCTGTGAAAAAGAAAAGCAGAAGAAGTAATCAAATCTAACCTTTGACAGTAGCAGAAATATCAGGCAGGTCAATGCCATTATGTCTCTTGTCCTGTCCATCACTGCAGGCGACCTTCGTCCTTGTCAGAAAAGGACTGAGGGGTAGAAGAAGAATAGAACAGCAGAAAAAGAACATGGTTGTTCCCAAGATTTTATAAGTTGGTGAGTCACTTGATAATAGCTTCAACTTTTCAAAGGACAGCAAATAGCTCCTGCAAAACAAATGTGAGAACATCCCCGTGGTATCCGACTCTGCACTTACCTCATATATATATATATCAACATTATCACGTATTGATTTGTTCCTCAGGCTCTCAGCCTTGAATGTACATTTTTCACCAACAAAAACGGTTGCACTCAGTCAAACATTATGACTGATGTGATTGGACAAGGTTTGGAGAGGATCTTGCCTGTTCCGCTCAACCCGGTACCCCCTTGGGTGATTTGTAAGATTTCCTTCTGGATCCACCCATTCAAAAAAATTTGGTATAGGGATGACTGCTGCATCTGCGGGTTCTTGTTTTGCAGCGGTGGTGTTTCCCCATGTGACCTAAAATCCCTCCTTGTGGGGGCTGATAATGGTGCAGGGCAAGCATTTCAAAATGTAAACTTATCTGAAAACCATATATCAAAAAAAAATCAAATTCTAGTGGAGGAAAGTATGGTCATATTAAAAATGAGGGATATCAGGATCTTCCTGCAGGGCCAACTAAATTCCTTCATCCTCAACTGGACCAGACTTTCTGCAGCACTGACAAGATGCTGTGCAGACACACTATAGGTCTGCCTTTGCAGGACTAAGGTTGTCCCAGCTGAAGACGACCACTTCCATTCACCTGGTATGATCAGTGAGCCTCGGGCCGCTGATTCTCAAGTGCGGGTAATCAGACCTGCATGGGCTCACTGAACAGCAGCTAATTTAAATCACAGCTGTTGTGGGAGGCTGGCCGCACACTGTGGCCTTCTGAGGGCTCCATGCAGGGTCAAATCTCATTGTGGCTCTTCAATTCAATCATTCACCTGAGAGTGTTATTTCACTTCAAGGCGGTTTCTATAATGTTCTATTCTATTCTAACGGTGGCCTTCTATAGCAGACCATTGACTGAGTCATTATAGATCTTAAGTGAGAGGCAAACAACATGAACAGATTGAGCACAGCGTGGTGGAGAATCCACAACAGCAATAAGCACCTTGGACAATTCTATAGCAAACACAAGTCCCTCCATCATGATTGCAACAGAAAGTGGCTATGTGTGCAGCTACAGACAGTTTTACCCTCTCTATGGCATATTCTGCAAAACCCTTCAATAATGCACAAAATAGGCTCCAATGATCTTTTTCAGGTGTATTTTCTCTAATTCTAAAATGACAATTTACACGGGGGGAAATCAAGCTTTAAGATTCACAGTCATGACCAGTTTGGTTAAAATTGATACAAAAGATTCTAATTTCATAACCCGAATGGCTTTTAAAAAACATCTGGTCAAATGACTTGTTGGTTAATGAAACATCAGGCCAAATTTCTTGCTGGCTAACACTGGCATATTTACATTAATATGGACAAATGTGTGTTGTCTTTATAAATAAAAAGCGACACCATTTTTTCCAATGTCAATAACTTTTCCTATTTGTTTGTGTGTCACAAAGTGGAGAGCACCAAAAAGCAGCATAAACCAAAGGTTAAAAAAACTGACAAATTAGTGAAAGGAAATGATTCATAAGCGATGGAGCAGTAACATGTTATGACATTGATAAAAGGGAATAAATGAGAGCAATCAAAACGCCACAGAATTCAGAAAGAGGGTGCATAATATTTAAAACACATTTTATAATGTATTTAGGTGAAAGCCAAACTCCTGCAGAAAAGAAAGGAAAGAAAGAGTTGTGACTTACAGATCGAGGTTCGGGAGGAGAGAGCAGCGGAGACGCTCCGTCCTGAGCGACGCTTCCTGACGCACTGAGCACCTGAACCTGCAGTTTGATGCCGTGCACGTGGAGCCACGGGGGACACAGCTCGAGCGCACTCATCCACTCATCATCTCATGTCATGATGTTGAGAATAGTTTACTTTTTGAAAATCCCCTCGTCCCACGCAACATGCTGCAGGTCAGTGTCCTCACAGAAAACTGTCAATGAGTCCTGCGTCCTCGCTCCCTGTAGATGCGCGTCCATTGATCGCGTGCGAACATGAAATCATGAAACCTTTGGAGAAGTCACATCTTTGCTCACGATCGATCGATCACATTTCAATTCGATAGGCTCTTTTCCTCCTTTCATTCGAGCGCAGGCAGACAAAGTGATACCTGCATTAGAGGAGAGAAACATCGCTAATGAATTTGATGTCCAATCGTGGCACATGGTACAGAATATTAAAATTAAACACTGCAGGAAACACCATTTAAAAAGAAAACACACGAGACATAAAGGGGTGGTTTGCAATGTTGTAGGCAGTTTATTACACAGACCAGCCACAAGGGCAAAAGATACACATTCAGGCTCTATAAGTTACTCAAGGTGAGGTTGTGCCGGCCAACATCTTTAGCAATCGGGCTAGTAAGGCGGGTGTATGGGATTAGTATCAGCAAACAGGAGTTTGGTAAAAAGAAAGTACTTGTGCACCTGAACATTTCCAAAGGAAAATGGTGGAGAGAGTCTCCACCATTTTGAGGGCTGCGTGGGGGCATGGGAGAGATTGGAGAACTATCTCCACGGCCTGCCTGCATTCAAACTGATTACAGAGCAAAAACAACTCAAATCCACTGATGAACTCCAGAGTTTTTGACAACACACCAATTCGCTGCCAGAGATTTCCCTGTGCGGTTGATGAGGTTAATTGAACATGGATGGCATGTTGATTAGCAACTCCAAGAGATAATCAGGTTCATTAAGTATGGGTGGCCTGAACACACACACAAACACACACACAACTACACAAAAACAGTTGTGTTAAGGAGTACTTTACTTTGAGAATTGAACTATCTGAGCATGAAGTGATGTTAACCAGGGTGAGGAGGATTTTGAGGACAAGGGTCAAAGAGGACAGAAATATTGGAATGAGTTCATAATCGCCATTAAGGGCTTAAGAAGTCCAAAATGAGAGCCAACACAGTGTAGCTTCACAAATCAAACACAAACTGGAGAACTGCCAGAAGGTGCTTTTGATATACGTGTGGAGGTGTTGCGAGAACACTGAGTCAATAAAAGTCAGCATCGTGTCAGGGACAGAACTCCGATTATTTTTTTCATTAATCTGACATTATTACAATCTGGATTACCCACTTAATGGGCTTAATCTGCACAAAATATTGTCTTCGATATAAAAACTGCTGGTTTAAAAGGTGAATTGTTTGACCAGCAACAAAATCATAAAATGATTCAAGAATAATGAAGTCAGACTAGCTGTATGAATTGTATTTGAAATGCAGCCAGCGACACATGAAGTCCAATGTGGTGGACAGGTGATTCACTATTATTTCCTCCAATAATAAAATCCATCATGTCAATGCAAACAAGGATTTGAAACACATTTTTGTCCACACTGTTTTTTAGGAATATTTGTGTTTCACTTACAGCGGGTGGAGAGTGGAGGGCACAGGATGACACACTGGTGAAGAATGATGTGCAATGGTACAAACAAAACCCATGCATATAACATATATTTTATACATCTTTGTGTTTTATACAGATGTATTCATATAGTGCCATTCATGTCTCATTAGCTTTGTCAGTCAACCTTTCACACACACACACACACATTCATACAGTGCATCAATGCATCATCACACTATGGTGCAATAATCGGCACTTTGAGACTGGGATCGAACCGCCGACTCTCTGGTTAGTGGACGACCCGCTCTACCTCCTGAGCTGTCTTTGGAGTGCAACACTTGTAGTTAACCAGATGAGTCTGTGTTCAATACTGCCAGAACATTTCTCTAGAATTATATTTATATTCTGGCTTCTGGAAAGCAGTGAGTGCACTTTAATGACAATCTTTTATTCGAGGCAGGTGGTTGCTTGCTGGATGGATGTTCCCAGAGCTCCTGATGTTTTGCACTTACAGCAAAGTATCGCACCCTCTCAGGCCTCTGGGATTTAAACTCTCTCTCTTTTTCTTTGGTGATCAGGACTTTTAAAAATCACTCCAGCAAAATGAAACCCACAGAAAATGTGAAAATCACTTCACACCAAGATTTTTGTAATGTCCGAATGCAAAAAGCAACTTTTACTGACATTGAAGTTACCACATACACAAGTGATGGTGGTGCTCTTCCTGTCTTTCGCCTTGTGCCTTGAAAGTCCTGAGTTTCTGTTTCAGCAGTGCACAACCCGATGCTGGCATTATAAAGATGTTAGGTTTCTGGGCTTCCATTGTTTAAATGATACAATAGCTGAAGATTTTCATTTCCTTTTCCTATTGTTGCATATACCCTTGTACGCCATAATTAGTCATGAATGGACCTCTTATAATTTCCTGCCGGATTTTCCCCCTAATTACATCCATTTACAAATCTAAGGAAAAGAAAATGTGTCTTAAGAGTCCCTTTAATAGGAGGACGTGGACTTATTAGCTCTGTACAGAAGAACAAGATAATAAAATAATATCATGATCTGAGAAGAGTTTTATTTTTTCCACTTTGTATCTGTTGTTTATTTTGTACTCTGAGTTATTTAATTAAGAAATGGTGTCTGTGTTATGTTGTCTGAATAATAGAAGAGGAGCAGGCAGCTATTGGAAAAGCATCGTTGTGAACATAGTCCTATAGTTCTAAGTGCAGTATGTCCAAAGGGTTATTAGGAGATGTGCCGTCAAACATACAGAGCTATTTTTATTTTTGCATTGGAAAATTGGATTTCACAAGGAGAGAACCTCATCTTTCTATAGCCTTTGAAGATACCTTGCATGAAAAAAAATGTGTATTAGTGTCATACAACATCACAAAGGCACTCTATATCCTATATATCGTAGTCCTATATAATCTTTTGATATAGCAGGATCGTAAACCCTTACATTGATGAGTCTTCGTCTTTGTAATAATACGAATAACTATATTTATCTAGCACTTATCTCAACAAGGTTACAAAATGCTTCACAAACAGCCATGGCAAAAGAAGGTTGTGTAAAACAACAACTGGAATAAATGCACAATGTTATAGGCAAAGGCCATTTTTATTTCTATACAACAGACTCACTTGTGCAAATAGAGCAAATGTACAGAACAGTATCCTAATGCATCGTACATAGAAACAGGCTGCGACTCAAGGTCTCATCACGCTAAGTCATTTATGGAAATAGATTCTTCAAGACAAACTGTTAATTGTCATAATAAATATAATAAAATATATCTAAAAATACAGTCAAACTAGCAAAGTAGATAAACCAAGAGTTGTTTCAGTGCCATTGTGTTATGTTAGATAGAGTTGAACAAAATTCTAGTTTACATTTGTTTCTGGCACCACAGCCTACATGTACTGTTTGACCCCCGCCAGGTTCAGATGTCCACCACACAGCCCGGAGCGTTGGCTCTGATGGCGTCTGATATGACCTTCGCTCCAGATTCACCGATACCATTTCCCTGCAAACTAACATAAAAAAAACAGAGGTTGGCGTTTTGATACGAATAAATTCTGCTCTCTGAGGCATAAACACACAAACGCAATAAATCTCAATCGGTTAAACGTGCAGAGATGTGAGCGGACACTGTTTATGAGAGGGACTCACTTGATGTAGGTCATTTGGTGGTTTCCTTTCAAGGCTGTAGCGATGAATATGGCTCCATCCATACCCAAAGAGTTCTCCTGCAGGCTGAGGATGCACACATACTTTTTCCTTCAATCTCCAGTGATGCAAGTATAAAACTCTCATTTCGGAATGCATGTTACTGGATTGGTTAAATGTTAGCAGTAGTGGTAGTAGTATGTTTTTTTCATCAGGGCTTACTTCAGTGACTTGAGGCTTCTGTTGCTTTTCAGTGCATTGGCCAGAGCCTTTGCTCCCTCCATCCCCACAGTGTTCCCACGGAAACTGAAACACAGTGTGGAAAAATGAGCAAACATTCGGTACAAAAACTCCAGTTGTTTCCCTCAGATGTCAGAGTGTGTCTTAAAACCAGCAGAATGAACCGAGCGGTTAGAAGATCCAAGCTGCTACGGGGGCATAAAGATGACAAATACATAGGACGAGGATTCTAGAACAGATCTCTCTTTTGCTTTGTGTCACATTTCTTTCAAGCTTAAAACCTGTTCTTCACCAAGACCATGAACTTGCGACCTGTCTTGTGCTGTTTGAATCCCAGCCTTGTTTTAGGTTAAGTTCTGTTCTGCCAGGTTTCAGTTTTCTTTCTGTTGCTGTTTTGGAAAATCTGCAACAGGATAAAATTTTTCAGTCCATTAGTTTTTAACTTATTCTTTACTGTTGCTGCGTTCTCTAGTTTTCCACTGTCATGTTCTGGTGTATAACCTCCCACTAAGGAGGTTATGTTTCCGTTTGTTTGTCTGTTAGTTTGCAGGATTGTGCAAAAACAATTGGACAGATTATGACAAACCTTTGAGGAAAGATCTTGGAAGAACCCTCTGAATTTGGGTGCAGATGCACATCAGAGGGCTTTCGTGTCCACGTTCTTTAACATTGTGAGATAGATCGACATTTCTCAGAGAATAATTCATGGATCTTGATGAAAAAAGATCTGTCATGATATCTTGCGTGAAATCTACCAGTGTGTGATCCTTGGCTGAGCTACAGTATGTGCTCTCTAAGTGCAATGCTAGGATCAGTAAAGTTCCAGAAAGATTGAGATTCCCCACTATGTCATATGATATTGTGAAATCAATATAAAAGTATAATAGTTAAATCACAAACCAAACTTGGTGAAGAATTTATGAGCAATTGAGATGACAGAGTAGCCAACTCTTTCTCCTACAATTAAAGTTGGAAATAACATTTATAGTGTGTGCCCAGGATATAATCATCTGTACTGAGGGAAAAGAGCAGCACTTTCTGATTTGAGTGGGATTTCAAATCTAGCTTCTAAACGTCAAAACAAGAATATTTTGAACAACAGAGAGCTTTGGACTCACTCTAAAGTTTGCAGCGTCTGATTGGTCACTAGAGCCTTTGCCATGGCAATGGCGCCACTTGTTCCCGCTGAGACCCCTTGGATGCTAAAGAGACAAGCTCACAAAGAGGTGAACATGTGAGGAAAATAATAGATACACAGTATGACGCACAATTTCCTTATCAAACTGAAAAAGTATAATGCCAACCATAATGTACGGAGAGACACGTTGGTTTTCAGGGCTTCCGCAAGAAAAATGACGCCTTCGTTCCCAATAGAATTCTCCTGCAGACTGGAAACACACACAGACACACAGCAACTGTAAATAACAATACCATTGAATGAAAGGTCACACAACCGTTTAGTGACTTATAAACACACTGACGGGTCACATTAATGTTTAACATCTTGCCAGGGATCAGTGTAATTGCAGAGCAAACAGTGTGTGGGAAGGTGTGAGCGATACCAGGGTTGATAATGAGGCTGAACAATGGCTAACGCCTGGACCATTGCACTTACTCCAGGAGCTGCATTGTGCTATTGGAGAGCAGAGCATGGGCCAGAGCTTTAGTGGCAGTGGACTTGATGAAATTCCACTGGAGACTGTCAAAAGAGAAAGAAAGGCACATAAGGTTTGCACGTATAGAAAATATTGGATACAGAGTTTAATATATACTCATATGACTATAACTCCACTTAAAAAATCATGGTCTTACAATTTTTCCCTTTCCTTCAGTTGTAGTTTTTTTAACAAAGCCTATAAAATTGGGAGCTCCTCTCCTCCACAGAGGGATGACTGAAGCTCCTGAAACACGTCATCACCACTACTTCCTGCATCATGATGTCATGTGACATCACAATGCCACACATTTGCATAATACATTTCTAGTGGCTGGTCTGACACACCCCCTGACAAAATGTATAACCACACATTTCCTGCATGCACTGGAAGTGATGCATGCAAGAAATGGGCCAGCGGGCCTATCAGAGCAGAGACTGGGCTTTTAAACTGAGTGTCACTCTAGTTGTATTCAGGTGTCATTGCCGTGATCCTCAGTAACAGTCTCAAAGTTTGTGGTGCTTGGTCTACTCACGGGCCTGTTTGTGCGTTCATGTGCATGCTTGCATACTTACTGCAAAGAGGTGAGGCCTTGGTTGAACTTGATTGCGCCTGCTATAGCTTGAACCCCTTCATCATGCAACAAGTTGGCTGTGAGACTGGGACACACACGCACAGACACATGCACACTCGCATCATAAACAGGTACAGTAAAACAATATCATAGGATTTGCAGCTTTTCATCCTTCAAAAGCCCTGAGTGACTGATTTGACAATCCCTCTGTGGAGAATTACATCACATACTGCTAATAATACTTTATAAGGAGGTAACTCACTCAAGGTCCTGTAGAGAGTTGTTTTCATGGAGGGCATGAGCCATGTTCTTTGCTCCCTCCACCCCGATCGAGTTCTCCCTTAAACTAGCCAGATAAAAATATATATATATATACATATTTCAGGGGAGGAGAAATGTTTCTATAAATTACAGTATCCAAACAATCCTAATTTACAAGCACAGACATTAAGTTTAGTTTGACATTTGGGAAATAAGCTTGTTGTTCTTTTAGAGAAAGAAAAGGTAAATACCACTTTAAGGTCTATGTAGTTGATATGAAGTTGCAGCTTAGCTCAGCATTGTGTGACGATGGGGAAAAGGGGGCACTAGCTAACCTGGTTGTCCCGAAACTCGCCGTTTTCATACTCACTTCAAGGAAACGAGACCTCGGTTCAGCCTGAGTGCTTTGGTCAGGGCAGTCATCCCCCTGTCGCTGATCGAGTTACTCTGAAGTCTGCATAATAAAAGATAGACAGGACTGTAATGGTGTTTGAAAGACAAACTGGGTCATGGTTTGACTCTGCGTGAATGAATTGTAAAATGAAATGTATCAGCAGCAGACTTTTGAATAGGAGACACTGACTGAAGCGAGAGCAGAGTGTGGTTGTGTGTCAAAGCCTCTGCCAGAGCGATTGTTCCTTTATCTCCGAGCTGGTTACTGCACAGTCTGCAGACGTGAGAAAAGCACACAATAGGCACATTCAAAATCAAGTCATTGATGTTGAGGAGGATAAATGTGACTGAGATACGTCCTCTGTGGTAAACAAGCTAGAGTAATGTAAAAATCAAACTGCAAACAAGTCAGATTTCACTCTTAATCCACTCGACTGAATATAACAAATGTCCGCATAATTATTCCAGCTCAACAGTATGTAAAGTACAGTTTAATACTGTAAATATATTCAAGATCAGCACAGGGGATGAATATGGGACTTTAAGATTACATCAGTTTGGTAAGAGTCCGGTTTGTCTTCAGCGCTTCCGCAATCCGTTTGGCTCCTCCCGCTCCGACTGAATTCTTCCGCAAACTGAATCAACACATGCGTCAAAGATCATTGTACAAATTATTCCACATATAACAATACAGAGAATGTGCAGCGAGCAAGTTGACTCACTTCAGGGACACCAGTTTGCGGTTGCACTGCAGCACTTCTGCGAGGGCTTCGGCCCCTTCCTCCTCGATGGAGTTGTTCTGGAAGCTGTCGAGGGGTTCGGGGGAATCGGAGAGTTATACGTGCAGTTTGAATGATTGTTGTGTGCATGGACTCAAATCTAAAGGAAATACACTCACTTGATTGACACCAGCACTTGGTTCATTTTCAGAGCTTCTGCCAGGAACTTTGCACCTTTAGAGCCAATGTTGTTGTTCCGGAGGCTGAGTCATATATAGGGGATTAGATGACGCACAGCAATGTACAGTAGTCATGGAAACACACTGTATAACAATGTCTATGCAAAAATGAAGCGATTCTGAGGTTTGGATTTTTTGTATGTCTTACTTTTTTAAGCGGAAACATTTAAAGACAAACTATTGTGTAAAGAAATGCTCAAAAGCAATTCAGGTAACAATTCTTAGGAACACTACACCACTCAGGAATTATGGGTTTCTCCAAAATAGAGTATGAATTTTGCATTTCTTCTGTCTTCCCATTCTTCGATGTAAGACTAAACAGACTTAGAAGGAAACACTGTTGTGCAGCTTTATTGTATAATATTTTTTATCTTGCAGTAAAACCATCTGTGGCATGAATGTTGTAATATTATTAACAATATAGTGACAAACCAATAGCAACAGTGAATATGTTGTAATGTATTATACACAAGTGGTGAACTAATTTACATCCTTGTGTAACTCATCATATTCCAAATAAAACCATTTTGCAACGTCGACCTCTGACGTGTTTTTTTTATCGTGGGCACACCATTTCCTCTTTTGAACTCAAAAACCTGTTGCTGTTCACTTCGTTGCGATGACTTAAATCTCAAAGGAAACAAACGCGGTCTCACTTGAGAGAAGTAAGAGTCCGGTTCACCAGGAGGGCTCGACTCAGTGCTTTGGCTCCTTTGTTGCCGATGACGTTCTCTGCCAAACTGAGGAGGACGAATAACAGACGGAATATAATGTTAATGATAATCACAATCATCATCATTGCAACCTCAATCCTATTACATGATATCCGCTGAGTGGCGATTACACCCCTAAAAAAAAAGGCTGATGCGAAATAATAATAAATTGGGCAATTTCATTTGATACAGGCTGTGGGAGTACAAGTAGAAGAAGAGAATGGGTAGAAATGTAAGTGACGCATCACCTGATCCTCTGAATGTGGCAGTCTTTGGCACTGAGCAGGCTTCCCAGTAATTCCATGACGTCGTCTTTGAAGTGATTGTTCTCTAACCTGTTAAAGAGTAAAACAATTACAAGTTTCACTCTGCAGTTTTTCTCCTGACTTTGAGGTTATTGAGGGACGGTGCTCGGGGGAGCTGACCTGAGGTGGCTGCAGTACAGCAGCTGTGGGAGCAAACACTTCACCATGGCGTAGTTCAAAAAGCCTGTTAGGTTGGTCTGTTCACTGCACTCTGGAGACACGTGCAGCAAATATCCCAGCACAACACAGTGAGCCCGTGTTAATTTCCCTGCTAGGCTACCTAGTCGTAAACCTTCCTCTACACTCCGCAGCAGCTCTGTGTGCTGCAGCTCCTGTAAGCAATACGCCAGGTTGACTGTGCGCAGCGAAACCACTGCACCACCGCTGACCAGGAGGCTTTGCAAGAAGCCCGCTGCCCAGGCCTTTTGGTTACCATCATCTTTCCCGAGGGGCAATAGCCCAGCAAGAGGTTTCAGTGCCGCTGGGCAAAGGAGGCCTGTCAGAAAGCGCACAAACACATCCAAATGTCCATCTTCTGCTTGCTGTGAATGCTGGAAGGCACTTCTGAAGTGGTTCTGGAAACCAATTTTAGGCCAGGACATGGTGCTTTCCGAGAACAAGTCAAAGATTGCCCGCTTGGAGGAAACATGGTAGAAAGTAGCTGCAAGAAACTCCTGCAGAGTCAGATGGGTGAACCGGTATGTTGCGTATATGGCCGACTCCTCCCGAACAAGAAGTCCTGCACCAAGACTGCTCTGGGTTAAGAGTAGATCTATCCCGTAGGCCCTGAGGTCCTGCTCACTGAAGCTGTACTTGTGTTTGAGGAGCCCATAAAAGGCCAGTCGTCCAAGATTCCCCAGCAGTTTACGATTACTCCCATGAAGCTGCTCCAATTTGACATGCTCCCTGCCTCTTGGTTCGCCAACCTCTGCCTTCATGGAACAGAAGTGGGCGTAGAGCTCAGTGCAAGTCCTTGGAAGGCTTTCTTGTGTTTCACTCTGCATGATGTACATCAGAGTGTCGGCTACTATCCAGCAAATGCACGGTATGTAGCACATCACCATTAGAATCTTATGGGACTCCAAGTGTTCCCATATTTTGGTGGCAAAATCCCTCTCAGAGAAGTGGTGGTTCAGGAAGATCTGGATATCCTTGGGGCTAAATCCTGGGATCTCAGTCACCCTGTCTACTAGTCCTCCAGGGACGAGTGAGGCCACTCCTGGCCTGGAAGTCACCCACACTGCGACGTCAGGGAGCAGATTCCCCCGGATGATGTTGGTAACTAAGTCATCAATAGACACCTCTTTCTTTGGGTCATCGCAGGGTGCTGCGTCAGAGAAATTTAAAGTGCAGCGGAATTCATCCAAGCCTTCAAGTATGAGCAGTGTCCGGCAGGAGCTTGTCAGGACCAGACCGGGGTCAGTTAAATGAGGAAAAGCTGTTTTCACCAGTTTCTCAGCTGAAAGCTTCTCCAGCGAGTTCAGTTCACAAAAGGTAAAAGGTAAAACAAAGCTCACGTCTGTAGAAAGGGACCCTTGGCTCCACTGTCTGATGAAGTGTCGGACCCAGGTGGTCTTGCCGATACCAGCAACCCCAATTGTGAGGGAGACCCTGGGAGGCAAACTGACGCGGGTCAGGGGCTCCAGTAGCTTGGCCAGCCCCAGCTGTCTGAGATGATTTCTTTTCTGTCCTCGAGCTGCCCCCACCTGCATTAGATCATGCTCCTTTTGCTGGAGGTCAGAGAGTCCATCGACCAGAAGTAAGGTTCTTGAGGAGACGTTCAGTTTGAGGCAGCTAACTGAATCTCTGTCTCTGTACTGCTCATATTGACGTAGAAGCACCTCTTTGTGCTCCTTCACCATGGAATCTGCAGTAAAAGAAAATTACTCTGTTATTGTTTGCCAAGACGATGATCTGATCTTCCACATAAGCTAAACTACTAATACACTTGGAACAACGCAAACATCAAATCCCATTTCAAGCCCCTTACCGTGGTTGACGATGAGCTGAGCCACGGGGGAGTCTGAGCTCTCTATGAAACCCTGGAGAGCATCAGAGCCTTGGGTGTCCTTGCTAGTGATAATAGTCGTGAGCATGTTAACCTGATCTGGCAGCCGGCCGGCTTCCTTGATCTTGGACTCCTCAGCCAAACTCAGCACATCCATCTTTCTCAGGTGGGTTAACAGCTCCTCGAGGAAGGAGGCCGAAGTGAAGCGTTGCAGCTGATCATGATGCTTTTGGATCCAGCCAAGATCTGAGCCAAAACACAGCACAGTGCAGAGAAAGCTCTGAGATCAGGATTAATGTAGTTAGCAAGTCAAATTGACAAGAGTTTTTTATTCTGACCAAGCTCCACAGTTTGTAAAGTTGGAAAAAAACGAACACTATGCAATGCATGGAGAGCGAGTGTTATCTTTCTTTGTGACTTCTTCTCAGCCTTCATTACAGAGAGTACTAACAGAACATGCCAATCACTTAAAAAATTGTGTCCTGATTCAGTTATACTCTTATTGCTCAACTCGAGATTGAGAGATGTTGATTCCTGCTGCCTCACGTAAACAAGACCATTGAAGGACAATGTTCCAGACAATATATATTTAGTCTTTTTGTACTTGCTACTTCTGTTGCGTGGGCCAATCAAGCTGCAACAATGCCAAATCCAATGCATTCTAAGAACTGTCAGTTGTTCTTTTTAATTTCTCCTTTTCTCACTCAATCTTAACAATTCATAACCCTAACCCACTTCCAACCTGTATATCTCTTCTCTTTTAGCCATGCTGGCATTTAGTTGTTTTTTGGCTCTACTCATAACAACGTAGGTCTCTGTTGGTTGATCATTCAGTAACACATTCAGTTTGGTCCATACTTAAGGCACTCATTAACGATTGGATAGATTACAGAGAAATTTTGTATCGAATTTTTAACCCAATACCACAAATTAGAAATTGTGCCATAAGTCATTGAGCTGCATATTACGCCATGTATCCATAATACAACAAATGCACGACATGTTGTGTATACAGATAATTTGAAGGTATCTGTGCTTAAATAGCTAGAGCCACCTTGTGAAACTTAGACTGGCTACATGGTTAACATGTTTGGTTAACATCAGCCATAGTTACTGTGAGCATGTTAGCATGCTCACCACAGCATTAAGATCAAAGTCTACAGCCTCACAGAGCTGCTCACGCGGCTGTGAACTCTATATGACTTGTGTATTTGTTAAATTGATTTCCAATTACCAAGCCACATGCTCACAATGAACTACTAGGAAATGATGTAGGGATCCCAGGGAGACATTAGATTTCTAATGGCTAGTCTACAGGTCCCCCCCCCTCGATCCGGAAATATTGGCACTGTGTTTTTTTATTCATTACTTACAATTCCGATATTCTGAGAATCTCTTCAAAAGAGCACACAGGCTGATCGAAGCAAACATATAATTAGCCTCAATTATTTTCGATTCATTAAATGACTTTTGCTGGATAACCATAACATTTTGTAAGTGTGTCTAGTTGCATATTATCCTTTCAACTTGGACTTTATTTATACAGCACTATAAACACATTGTTTAATTTATTTATTTAAATGTATTATTTATAACAATGATAACGATAACAACATTGATCATTATACTACACAACACGACAATTTAGGCACAGTGAAAGGCTCAAGATTTAATCCTAAACCTCTATTTAATAGAGGTTTAGGATTTTTCCAAACTGTAAAGCCAATTTCAAACAATGGTTCATTTCTGGACCACACATTGCTGTCTTTGCCTTTTTCTTTACCATTATGATTGTCCCATCCACCTTCTAGTTAGGACTGGTGGCCATTATAATTTCTCTTCTATTGTTTTTGGTCTTTGCATTAATCTCTATGTACCATCCTACACGCTTTGGAAGGACAAGATAAGAGTTTTGGGAAACGCACTGCCTCAATCAGTCTGTGGAGGAAACCCTTACCCTCTGTTTCTGACTGTGAGGAGAGAGGACCGGAGGAAGACTGAAGATCCACGTAGCAGTCATCCTGCCATGTGATGCGTTTGCTCCGGTCCAGGATGGAATCGTAATGCGCTTTCCTCTCCATGAGAAGGTTGGGTGATTTCTGATTCCTGAGAGTGTTCCTATTTGTGGCTGCACAATGTAAAACTTGGCATTACTCACACAGTGTGCCACAATAACAAATTGGAAAATACAGGCGGTGATGAAGAAAGTGGAAATAAATATTGGAAAAGTCACATTAACCTTGTTCTCATTAATATTACAAATGGAAATACGTGTACTAGGTCTTATGTTACAGATTCAGTATGTCTGCAGAAATGCAACACTTAAAATATGCGAATGCAGTGTGCAAATCATTCTAATCTATTTGTGCCGTTAACAGCGAGTAGAAATACCACTCAGCATCACAGCTGGTATTTCAAGTATGTATCATCAGGTCAGTGAATCACTTCCAAGACAACTAAACTAGTGTAGCACGTGATCCAAAGTGCTTGACATAAGAAATCCAGTCACAAACAAGACTGAGAAATCTGCCTAAACACACACTGAAAATAGCACTGTTACTATTTCCCTTGAAATATATTATTTCAAGGATTATTAATATTAAAAATGTTTTACCTATAGCTGTCATGTAACACTGGTGTAAATTGTATTTCTGAAATAAAATGATCCATCAATCTCAGTTCTGAAATTAATATTATATTGTAATGCCACAAAAACCTCTACTTGCTACTTCTTTCTTTCAGTTCTGCATTTGAAGCAAATAACTGTGTTCATTTTATTAAGAACTTTTATTGCCCATTTCTTAGTTTCCCTTCTCTTTACACACGGTCTATTCTTTTGTATCTATACTGTTACCGGGAATACTGGTATCACTCTAGGTTCGACCATTTGTGAAACGGCATCTGTTTTATCTTGTTATGCAGATGACACACAACTTCACATGCTTCACTTCATCTTAGTCAGTTTGACGGCAGCTCACAGATGTTTCGAAGTAAAGTAAAGAATTAGACATTTTAAATGAAAGTGTAGAAATCATTTTATAGGTCCTGTACTGGCTGGTTGGGCTTCTGGTCAAGTTTGGAGGAGGAATGCTGGGAAATGCAAGACATCACAAACCAATAGGAATGATAAAAAAAGTAAGAGGGTGTCAGTCTGGTGGTGTCACCAGATGTATTTATATAGCAGATTGAAAACCACATGAGTTCAGTTGCTCTTAAGTCATGGACAAGGAAAAACAACACTAAGTGAATACAAGTGAAGGTAACCACGAGGGTGCTGGGCCAGGATATTGCCTCCCGCTGTTTTCAAATGATTCCACAGCCTCGATTAAAATTGTATTCATGATATTTCCAAACTTCAAACTTTCATCGACAGACTGCTTGTTACAGATCACTGCGCTCCGCTTACTGACCTATATTTCCCCCCCTTCCATCCATGGTAAAAAAGTGGTGTAGAAACCCCCGAGCCTCAGTTGGAGGGTTGTCTCTCTGCAGTGGGAGAACTGCAAAGATGCGTTTAAACTGTGTGAGAGAGGTTTCACTGACAGAACCTGAAAATGGCCGATTCCTTCCTGTGTGGTTTGGCGCTGATCACGTAACTTCTCGCAAAGGAAGTCAATTCAAAAACCCAGACCTCAGATGTTGCTTGCTAGGTTCCGTTGTCAAGACAAGCACTAACAGTGTTACTGTTGACTTGTGTTGAGGAAGGAGCCAAATGGTTGGGAACGTGTTCAACGTCCCAGTGAACACAGCAGGGAGCAAGTAAACTCACACGATTGTCATTATCAGCAACGAGCTAAATATTAAACTAAATATTAGTGCATGATGTAAGTAGGTCTGCATTGCACTGTAAATGTACAAATGTATGGCCAAGCAGATCAGTTGTAAATGAATAAAACACAAGTAAGTTATGAGGCAAACTCAGGTCAAAGGAAAATTAAACACAGCTCCTTTTATTCCTTTTTGCTTGGACTGAATCAAAAAAATGTAATATAAGCTTAAAAAAAAGAAACTTGGGTTACTCACCACGGGTTTGTTGAAGATGCCTGTTGGTCTCAGAATATTTAAAAAGTGGCCCATACAGATGTTTTATGCGGTAACGCCATCATTCTCATGAAAGCAGCCGTGGGACAATCGGCAACAGGACGAGTGCTCAGACTGAACGTGTCAGAAACACTCAGCCGCTCAGCCCTGCCTCTGGAGATACTGTGCCGGGCTGCAGCTCCTTCCTGTCTGTCTGAGCCGCCTTCCTGTGCTGCGGTGAGGAGGTTGAAGAGTGAACAGACAGAAGGCACTCAAGCGCAGAATGTGATATACGTTCTGAGAGCTAATCCACACGTCAGTCTGCTCTTTATTTGGGGCAAGCCGTAGCCATGGAGGCCAAAATGAGACACATGATTATTGTTAATAAGGCTCAGCATTGGGGGGAACAAGTGTTCCTGGTGCAAATTGACAGATAGAATCCTATATGCTGATATTGGCAGAGAGCAACACTGCATATGAAGTATCATACATTTCAGGGGATCACAGTCAGGACCTGCTCTTTTTCTCAAAAACCACAACATCCGGCCTCAGAGTAGCGACAATGAATCTTCACTGCAAAAGTTCTGCACGATACAGGAAGGAAAACGGAGGAAATAAACCCAAAGGCAAATTCTGTAGATGAAAGCTACACATTTAAACTGCTGTTTATCAACATTATGGAGCGCAAAAGCATCAAGAAGCAAGAAACTCCACTAGCAAAGTTAAAAGTAATAGTTGATTTGATATCTGACATTTTGAAAACAGTCATCCAACCAGACCCTATTGCATTTTTCGGTTTATATCATAATAACAGATTATCTCTAAATTATCACCGTGGCCAAAATAGTTCACATTAATGAAAAAAATCACAATATTTGAGTAAAGTTAAAAGAATAATAATCAGAATAATGAGTCAATTTTTTAAACATTGTTTATTGTGTGTTTTAGCTCATACAAAAATCAATTATGCTCAAATGCCATAAAATACAATTCTTGACTGGGGCTGTGCAGATGGACGAGCGGGATCATAGACAGTACAATGTCAATATTCATCTCATATTTCCATTAATGTATTAAAATATAATCACTCATTTACTCGGCTATCTGCATCTCCTGTGCAGACATGTCTCACTCCTCTTTCTTGTTGTTTTTCTCTGATTGTAAATAAAACTTTAGGCCTTAACTACAAGCAAATGGCCAGTCTGCTTTATGTTTATAACGTCAACTGTTTTATGCAAAATCAAAAACATATAAGCACACAATTGAAGACATTTCCAGAAGATTACACTACACACACAAGTGTAAAACGTCATATTTGCTCACTTAGTTTAAATGATTATTCCGATAATTTTTTTTTATAAAACACCTGGATGTTTATGAAGAGCTAATAGTGCTGTGTGTGATTTCATCGGGTTAACTCAGCTTGACATAGGTGTTAGAGGCAGTATCGACAAATTGGAAATGATAGACATGGAGCTGAGGAGGAAAAATCCCTTCACCGGGGTATTTAAAACAAACAAACAAACAAACAAACACAACAGACAGTCTTTGCATCTGCGCAGACGAGTAACAAGGCAAGCAGCACGCAGACATCGTCAGAAACGGAGCATCTCCAAGCATTGACGTTTATTTCCTGGCACTTGATGTCTTGGCAATTTCATTATTATTTAAACCTTCAACTTTTCAAACTAAGTTTTGAAATCTTTTCATATTCTGATATTTTTCAGATTGGGGGTAGGTCGCCGCCCCCTGAGAACACTACCATAATTATGGCTGCACGCTGACTCTGAGAAACGCGGAGCCCGCTGAGCAAATCACACGCACGTCAGCAGAGGTTTCTGAGTCACTTCAACACAAGTGTTACACAAAATAGCTCGGTTTTTTTCTTGCCCCTCGACACAAAGCAATAACAAATACACTTCATTCCAAAAAAAAACACTTCTCACATCCTTTTTTGTACCCTAATTTCACTCTAACAAATGTAAACAGTTTGCTTTAAGTAAGCATACACAAGTGGTTACGGACGCTCATCAACGAGTTAGCTACACATAGTCACATTTAAAAGACAGTCAGAGAGACTAGAGTCGGAACTGGACAAGTAGAGCATGCAGCAGCAAAGTAAAGCAGGTAGTCGACTCATTTTGAAGAGCTTAAACAGAGATTATCTTTTTTTCTTTTTTATAAAACCTGTTGTTAAGACACTGTAGTACCAGTTGGGAGTGAAGTTCATTAAGTTGTAACAAGCTTCCTGCATAAATCAATAGCATACATTTTTTTTTACACGCTTTTCTACCACAGTAACAAACAAGTCAATAAAAAAAATGACCATTTAGGACTCAAGTATTTTAACATCCCTCCCTTATATCTTCATTTCCCTTTAAAAGTAGTAGCCAGCAATTTTCACAGGCAACTAAATATGATGTTTTCAAATTCAACAGGCAGGCTGCCGGTCAGTGTGTCACAGGTGCTATAAGGTATCACATGTCACACACTGGGTGCAGCCACACTGCTGATCAGTGATCTCCCAGAGACCCGGAGAAGGACACTTGTGGTGCAATATTGTTTCCAAACAACCACACAATCAGTTACGCACAGGTCTGATTATTACCCCCGTCTCTCTCTCTCTCTCTCTCTGGTGAGGTCCTTCCATACACACGCACTCCCAGACGCACACAAACAATGATTCGAAGCCTGGATTATAGATCTGACAGCCCCTCTGCGTGTTCACTCAGCTCCATGGTGTAGTAGTCCAGAGGACGCCTGAGAAAAGTGACAAGAACATTAACAAACACACACGCAAGTACACAATCAACACATCAGAATGAAGCCTCAGTTTCCAGTCACTCACATTCAATGTTTTGTGGGATATTTAGTTGATTAAGTTGTATTTTTTACCTTTAGACCGCCCTCACTCTGCTCTCAGCCTTTCTTATCAATGAGTTTAAAAAATATCTGGGCACAGTTGTGATCTCTCAGTGTTTACTGGAAACTGGAAGGAGGCATTGATAAAGGGGGAGGAGCTATGACATTTTAGTGCAGATCCACATCAGAAGGGGGAATCGAGGAATGTTTTGAGCATCATCAATTAAAAGAAAGAAATAATAACTGAGAATAATTTATCGATCTTGCTGAAAAAAAAACAGGGATGTGGTTTCATCAGATTCCAATTAAATAAGATTTTAAACTTCATTCATACAGGGTACCCACATCTTTATCTATCATGGTTGTAGAACGTATAACTTCGCAGAATTTCAAACACCTCTGAAAGCTGCTAGACTTGTGCAACCACAGAGAAAAAGGCCATGAACAGACATTTCCTTTCACAGTCAACGGCTTTTCTAAGAAAACCAAGAAGGGAGAATTTCTAAGTGTTGATAAGGGAGACATGAAGGCACTGGCCTCTGTGGATAAAAACAAAAGAAACACATCCTCAGGGAGAGATGCACTTATTTTAATCTAAATACTCTACAACATTGTGTAGGTCGAAAGTCAAATCATTAGACAAGTGTTACACATCTTGCTCTGTGAAGTTTTCTAGTAAAAAAAAATGGTACTTAAATGTTGTTGTTGTGGTCATTGTATAGAGAGTTTTGTCTGTCATCAGTGTGAACATCCAACACCGCAGAGACAGAGAGATAAGGAGAATGATGCAACTACCAGTGCTCACCTCCTCCTGTAGAAATATGTGAACAGAGCAGCTCCGAGTCCCAGCAGCAGCAGCACTGCTATTATCAGTCCGATCTGTAAACCCAGGGTCGACGCTAAGGAGAGAAATGAAAGCTGTTACACTTTTGGGACATGGTGATAACTTTAAAACCCAACAACTCAAAGATGAACAGCTTTTTTTGGCTTTCGGATTCAACAAGTCCATTTGATTTTGAAAATAGTTGAAAATAACCAATTCACATTTCAGAAGAGTGTTTGTCACACATTTCAACACAAAAGGCTCTAAAAGTGCTCGCTGTGTTTGAACTAGCATGCCCGTCAAGACCGAACAAACCCGCTGGTTTAGAACAGGCGGTTTGTTTCCCCTGTGGTGATGCCAGTTGATGTTCTCTTTCTAAATCATTGCCGACCTGCTGCTAAACTGAAGCCTCACCGCTGCTGCTGCACAAAGAGCAGTTCACCTGTTACTCAGGTCACTACTGATGATGCTGCCGGCGCTGCTGCACAGCTCTGGTCACCTCTTTATTCAAATGTTTTTTTAATAATGATGATTAAATTCACCACTGCACTTTCCTGGGTGCTTAACAGTGCACATGCCAAGTATAAGCAGATAAGATGAACAGTTCTCAAGACATATGAGCCACAGACACAACATTATAAGATAGAAGATATGTTTTTACATCTGGGTACAAGTAGTGTGTTCCACATTCACTCTTTAAAACTGGGTCAGTCAAACATTTAAAGTAACAGAAGGCTTAGTATCATCACAGATACCTGTTAACTGGCTGTCACATCAGAGCACAAGGTGTGTATGGTTGTCCACAGCAAGGAGGAAATATAAGAATGCAGCCTGTTGTTGCAGTTCTTCTGTTGTAGTCATGATGATGTCATGGATGGTACGATTACAATATGAAAAAACGCTGAAAAGGACCACATCTTGTTTCCTAGATGCACATCTATGAAACTTCCCTGTGAAGTTAGTTGTTAATGATTTCACATACCTTCATTTCTTGATCTTTTAAGACTTCTTATATGTAATAATTAGATATTCTTATGGATTTCTCGATTCTTCTATGTGAATCATTGGCTTTACCTTAAAATGAATGACATGACAATCCCCCCCTGGTGGCCGGCTGCAGTGTAGATCATGAGCCTCCATGTTAGTGGATGAGACATGGACCAAAGATGGTTCCTGTCATATTAGTTAAGTATCATTTTGATGTATGTTTTAATGGACAAAGCCTCTCGACATCCTCCCACCAGTCAGAAATGAATCGGGGAAAACCTTGGATACGGACGATGCCATCTTGCACATTTGGAGCCAGAGTGTGATCAGTAGCAATCAACACATGTGCTTCAGCAACTGTCAGTCTCGCCTTTTGTATTTTGTATTATTAGAAAAATGTATACAAACATTAGTGTGGTAAGAACTACCTAAAGTGACAGAAGCTTTCTTTGTTTCATGTATTGACAGGACCTCGATATTGCAGCTTCACACCACGATCACTACTGCACGGCCAAATAATGCTGCAAATCAAGTCAAAAGCGCAAATGGCGGCACCATCCTTCTGGATATTTTGGCTTCATTTTTGTTCAACATGAGGAGGTTGAGACAGTTTTTCTCTTCATTTACACTTTATGTTGTATATTAAAGGTCCGTCTTAGGAAGAGGTTGTTCCCTGATTGCCATGACACTTCAGCGACACCGAATTTGGATGAGCTCATAAGTTCATGTTTTCAGACATGAACTCTGGGAAATGTCATGGACATATAGCCGGGACATTTTCCAGTTTGCCTTACACATGTGAAGAATGCAGCAGGAGATTGTACGTATCATTTATGAGATATTTGTGTAATTTGTTCATCATTTTTCATGTGTCAGAAATGTCATCAACACACCCACTCGCTTGCTGTGATTTCTTTCAGGCATTCCAACATTCCAACATTTGCATGCTCTCTCTTACAGCAGCTATAATGATGATAATGAACCACTGTTCCTCCACAGCTTATCTGGCAGATTTGACCACAATGCAATCCATTATTAAATCTTTTACAAGGACATGTCTAGGAGCAGACATTACAGATGAAAACTATATTCCAATAGATGAGGACTCTCCAAGGAAATTCAATGAGTTAAAAACCTAGAGAAATATCTGAGGTGGATTTTGGTTGATCCTTTAAAGTACTGATAAATTAGTTGTAATAGCAGGCGTTGTTGTTGTGCCTGTTAGCTTGTGATGTGTCGAGAAGTTGCTAACCTGTGCTTGTGTAACGGCCCGTGGTTGGAGTAGAACAGACGTCCCCCTGAGCCGATGAGGGATTCATGTGCGACGTCTGGATGATGAGGGCCTTCTGATGGTCCGACAGAGCCTGGATGTTCCCCCACACTCGCAGCCAACCAGACACACAGGAGAAGTTGGCTCCTTGAACACAAACGGACAGACAAGTGTTACATTATCTACATACAACTCTGTTCACCATCTGTTTCAAGATGTACTCTGATTCGTTCAATTGTGCGAACTCCCCACACCCCCAGCCACCATCGACCGCTTGTGAGTGGGAATCTGCTGAACTTGTTCTCATTTCCAAATCGATGCTGAAATGAAACCTCTAAACCACCATGCCATGAAACCTTTTCACAGCAATCTCTTGAACACCGGACAAAAGTCTCAGGGAAGAGGCGGTAAATGGTTACATTTAAAAACTGCCAAATGTGATGGTTTCCAGTTCAAAGTGAGTGAAAGTGCCTCACCTTGGAGATACAAGGCAGTAATGCCACAGTGACAGCTCTTCTCCAGGTAGTTGGCCACATCAGCGACCCTCTTCCCCTGAATCAGACTACTGCAGTCTGTGGAAAACAGGGCATCTGTCAACTTGCACAAATGCATATTTATCATATTATTACTGGTAGAGAAAACAAATACTGCCAGAATTTCTGATTTTTGAAAAAACAAATAACAAAAAAAGATTTGTTTAAGAATGTTTATGAGCTGGGATCGAACCAGAGACGCTGCAACCACACAATCTGCAAAACATTCAGTTCTCTCCTTATATCGTTCTCCTTAGACACTGTTCTGTTTCACATTCAATGATTTATTTAGATTTGTTAGCTGTCTGACAACTCACCTCCCGATTGCTCCTGCCAGTCACTGGACATGGGTCCAAGGCAAAGGTCTATGTGACTGGAGAAGGCGGGGCTCGGGCAGAGGTTGGTGCTGTGGGGCGTTGGGGAGGAGCTTGTCCAGGAGGAGGGGCTTCTCACCTCACAGCACGAACAGCGGCTGAGCGAGACGGCACCATCCTCTACTGACCTGCACACACATGAAACAGTCTTTTTGTTGGGCCAATCAAATATATATAGATATATATTTGTACTCATTTAAGAAGCCCGATCAATATCTTTCATCGGATGAGCTGAACCTCAAGATCTGTCTTATTAAATGTGATGTGGTATTTGAGATACCACATCACAGCTGTTTTTCCATGAAAGGTTAAATGTTTAATTTATTAATTTAAGTGTATTTAATTACTATGTTAATGAAGGCAATAGTGCCTACAAAACCCTTTCTGAAAAAAGAAATTCAAAGTTCTATTAAAACTATAATCATGATACTTTGTGAGACCATCGTGACCTTGACTTTTGACCAACAAATCTTAATCGATGAGTGTTAGTGAGCATTTGTGTAATGCTCATCAAGTCATCCTTTTACAAATGCATGTTTGTTCCTAATAATTCACCTTCGCAACAATGAATGACGGCTGTATTGTATTTAGCTCCTTCAGGCTCCTGGTATTGGCTCATTGCCATTCGGGTCACTATAAAAGCAATGAACCATCATCGCTGTTATTAGTAACACATGTACCTTTCCTCTTAAGCTTGTATAGTACATGGTGGTAAAACTAAGGTTGTATGACCTAATAACTGGTTTCTGCTGTATTGTTAAAGGCCCTAATAACATAGCAAGTGGCCAATAATCGACGAAGATCTCTAATGTAAGATGTAATCATAGATACACAGTGGATTAAGCCGGGTCTCTTTTTTCCTTAGAGGCCTCACTTTACTGTGACTGAAGCAAATGTTAATATCACAACCCTGTCAGAATCCAGACTACATTGAATGGTTATAGTAATAATACATTTTCTATTAAACTCTCTGTCTAACCCGCCCTAGTTAACAGTGCAGTGGAGGTTACCATGGTAATCTTCTCTTCCTTGAAGATCATAAATTAAATTAGGGCCCATGCAGGTTTTTTGGCGATTAGTTTTTTCGTTGGATGAAAGAATTATCAGAGGTTAAAATTTCAATCATGTGAAACTATTTCTGTTGACTTCCCTGTTTACCTGAGTGCTGGAATGACTTGTCTCCCTCTGGTGGTGGACAGAGAGGAGAGCAGCTGCTGGTTTTCACTGAACACAATCATGTCTCTGAGACTGGAGTTGGTCAGAGCCGTGCCAGCTCTGCAGACACTGAACAGGTCATAGCACAGGACGACCGCTCCTCGTACCGGCACAGTCGAGCCCTGCAGGAAACTCTGATCTATGCAGGATAGAGGTGAGTGATGGAGCATGGTGAGAGGTGGTAGAGCCGAGAGGATCAGAAAAACACAGACATGGTTGTGAAGGAGATAGAAAATACAAATTTTCTTCAACACAAGTCACATCTATCACTCAACGAAAATGTCTCCCGCTACCCTCACCTGCTCCTGTGACATTTCCAACAATGTAGAATCCATCCTGATCAATAGATCCAGTCAGAGGAAGGGCGATGACGGTCCCACTGCGCTCCTGGTCGAACACAGAGAGCACCAGGCCTCGCAGGTCTGTCATGGGGGGGCCCTGCAGCTCCACAAAGGCTCTCTGCTGGCTGTGATTGGTCCAGTGGCCACTGGCGACCTCACTGATGACCACACCTTCAGGGGCTGGAGGTGGGCGGGGGCAGCTGTTCTCCCTCAGAGGGGTAGGTGGAGCCACCTATGAAGACAGATGCATGTCTTTTAACAACTCTAAATACTTGTTATCAGCCAGAATTAAAAAGAAGACAAAACCTCTTGTTTAGCTGCAAAACGTGGCAAACTATCCCTTTAAAAACTGTTGCGTTTTTATTATACCTCTTTTAAACTAAATTAAGGGTTATGCGCAAGTTTTTTAAATAGACTAAAAATCTGCTTAAAAAGCTATTGACTCTTTTCCCATTGTCAGTCATGAAGTTGGACTTTTTTGAACATGTTAGTGGGCGTTTGACCAGTGCCAAAGAGGATTTATATATGAAAGCTATTCATATATAAATCCACGAGGTGTGCTTCTGCCAATCTGTAAACGCAGAGTTTGTCAGTAACTGACTTGCTGTTAAATTCCAGCAGTGTCTTTGAAATCTCTTGTCTTTGTACTCACTGAAAAAGCAGATAGGTCATGGGGGTAAAGGCCTCCACAGCGGCTGAGAGACTCATCCCCAGGCAGAACTTCTGGATCCTCCAACAGAGGCAGCTGTCCCGGGGTCAGAGCGTTGCTCAGCTCCTGCGCCTCTTTGTCAGAGCCTCTCTGCCGGTACACCACTGCATCCAGTAGGCCTTTAGTGGGAATCCCCCTCTGCGTGGCCGACGGTGGGCTATACGGGCTGCGGTAGAGCGCCACAGCGTCTGGCCCGTTCTGGATGGTGTTGGGAGGCAGGCGAAGCGATGGAGCCGGCACCAGCCTATCACTGCCAAGCAGAAAGTAGCCCTTAGAAGTAGTGAAGTGTCCACTCAGGCTGATCTCCCTGTAGGGTTTGTTGTTGTGGGCACTGAACAGCAAGATCCAGATCCCCTGCAGCGAGACTCGACGACCTGACGGGTGCCAAAGCTCGATGTACTCGCCGTCCTCAGCTGCACCGGGTGTATCAGTGTTCAGCTCATTGATGAGGAAGTCGCTGTTGCCCCATGGTGGGATGTGAGACTGTGAGTCTCCACCTCCTGGAATCACTACAGCATAAAAGAGGATGTTAACGGAATCAATGACATTTTGTGGGATCGCTCATTCGCCTTCTTAACAAGATATGGCAATATGAAGATGCACATATTGGTTTGCTTAGCTTGACTTTATGAATGAAAACAGTGTCAAAAGGTAACAAAAAAGGCCGTCCAGCTCCCCTGCAGCTTGCTTACACATTTTATACCCAAACCACAATTTAACTTATATCATTTTTCAAATAGGAGAATTAAAATGTAATTCAGACACTCACATATACTGTGAGGACAGATCTTTGGCCAGGGGCACTGGTTGGGCAGCCCAGGAGTTTGCGGAGCCTCCCAGAAGACACCGGGATCTCTGGGCCAGGACGCCACACCACAACGACTCAGGTCGAAACCTCCTTCTCTCAAACTGCGAAATAATGAAATCATTAAGAAACAACCCTCACAAACGGACCCTAAGAAATTTTAGGGGATATAAATTGTTGTGTCGATGAAAAAATTGAGTTTAATCCATTTTGTTGCAAATCCCAGTTTGCGGCAAAAAAATGTCATCATGAAGGATGAAACATTTTTGCCGCGTTGGGTTTTTTCCAGTAAGAAAGTTGATAAGTGTCAGATGATAAATTCATATTTTGCAATGGGATTCTGAAACTAAGTTTAAATACTCCAGTAAATCTAGTGGTAGGGCAGATTGTTTCAGAATAAATTGTATTGAGCCGAAATTCTCTAAGGAAGCCTCCTGTCTTCAGTGTTCACCAAACTTTTCTTCTAGTGTCAGCAACAGTCTGACATTTTATTTCAGACGTTTTTTAGCAAAATATCGTCAGATCTGTTGAATGGATTGCTGTGAAATTTGGTCAAAAAATAATATTATCTACAGCGCCTTAAGGATGAATTTTCACTACTTCAGATTCCCTGGCTTTTCCTCTAGTGCCCCCAACAGGTCAAACCTAACTAATGCTGTGATAAGTATCTCAAGATCTGCCACATTGGTTGCCACTGATTCGTGTTTCTAGTGTACTTTGAGAGAGTGTAAGATCTACTTCTCCACTGTGATGACACTTGCTAAACACAGGAAAAGAGAATTAGCAAAAAGGGAACAATGATCACAAGCTGATTCTTTGCTTTATAGATTTCACAACATTGAAACCACTGCCTCTGTATTACAGCTGTTGAACATACTAACACCTCTGTCAGTCACATCAAGAACCCAATAACAAGTTTCATCACGCAAGTGCTGACTCATTCTACCTCTTTCATTTCCTCCAGTCTAATCCATGCAGTTTTACAGGAGTGGAATAAGATCATAGATTCTTGCCTGTTGCTGAGTTGGTACGGCTGTCTGCCCGGGATGAGAGTCTCGATGAGGTTGGCACTTGGCTTGTTTCCGGGTCCGGCGAATACAAACGCATCTAAAGGCTGAATCTGACTCAGTGGACTGCCCACAGGGAAGTCTGAGGCTTTGCCGCTGTAAACAGCTACTGCCCCTGACTCATCTCCTGAGAAGAAATCACAAGAGGAAGAAAGAACTTACGATGAAACGAAAGAGAATCAATGAATACAATTTGACCAAGAGTCAATGGTGGGCTTCCTCGTGCCCTGAAAAGTTACATTGAACGAGATCACGACGATTCTCACAGAACACTGACCTTTCATGTAGTTCTTCTCTATCTTCATGGAGATCAGCCAGGTCCTGGAGGTCTCCACATTCACACTCACACTGACCCGGTCTGTTTTCCCATCCAACACCACCAGCACCAGAGGACCTGCGGCTGGGGCGTCCGTGAGCTCCACAAACCCTTCCACCTGCCCTCCTCCCAGCTTCAGCTCAGTGATGACAGGACTGGTTAGTGGGGCAGCAGGCGGGGTGCAGTTGTTTCTCTGACCTGGGGATGGTGAGGACACCTGAAAGCCCCACCTGTCTTCGGACATCAGGCACCTTTCGATTGACTCATCCCCCTCAAGTGTTGTCTCGTCCTCGACGAAGGCTGGCTCCCCAGGTGTCAGCGTCTCAGCAAGGAACTCTGCACCCCCAGTGCGGCGAGTCATGTACACGACGGCATCCACCATCCCGACAGCCGTGACGTTCATCTTCTCATTGTAGCGACCAGCAGGTGTGTGGTAGAGGACAATGGCGTCCGGGCCGTTCTGGACTGTATTGGGAGGCAGGAGGATGGCGGGTTTGGGCACCATGTCCACTGAGCCCACCAGGAAGAAACCTCTGTCGTCTGTGCTGTGGTCTTTGAGATCCAGCACCTTGTAGGCCACATTTCCATTCCCGTTATAGAAGACAAGGGTGTAGCCGTCCAGCGAAGCCCGTTGTCCACTGGTGTGATACAGCTCCACAAACTCAGTGGTGTCCAGTCTTGGGTTGTCGGCGTTGATCTCGCTGATGATGAGGCAGGGTTCACCCCTGACTATCGCCACCACCAGGCAGAGACAGGCCACACAGGCAAAACTCACTGCCATGGTTTAAAAATACTCTGAAAAGCCTGAATACAGGGAAAAATAAACTCTCCATCAGTAATATTCCTATAGCTCCGATGATCAACTGATCAATTACTCAGTTGATCAAAATCTGGTTCCAGCTTCTGAAGTAATAACAAAAGCTGGTTTTCCAAAGTCTGGAAAGATTTTAAAAACATACTCTTACATGATTAAGTTTTAGATGGTTGGTCATACTAATGTCATCCTGATCTGTTGCAAATAATGATGACAATTTTCACATTTCTATAATAATTAAAAGACCAAATGAGAAAACAACTAATTGAGAAAACTGCGAATAAATCAATGGTAAAAGAAAAACTCATGTACATCATACATTCCCCCGAACTGGAAAGTTTAATAATAATATAAAATATTTGAGCAATATTGTTCATAGGATAACCTCAACCACAGACTGGTGTTCACAAAGAATCAAAAATTATCGCAATATAATTGTCATCAACAGCTACAAAACAAAAGTCCAATACTGATATGCCTCTATCATACATGATAGATGTATGTGACTTCGGGGATGTGATGTGTCCACACCACCTCAATATAATGTCACTCTCTAACACAATTGCAGTAGATCCCTCACCCGACTGGATTGTCTTGGATTTGTGTAAATACTTTCTGTTAAATATGAGAAAACTGGAAAAGAAAACAATAAATTCATTCCAGATTAAAGGTTCACCGTGTAAGAATTACGTGAAATGGATCTATAAGCAGAAATTGAATATAAAACAAACCTAATGAAGTTTTTACTAGTGGGTTTCATCGCTTTATATAAATACGCTTTATGTTTAAAATACTTTACATCAGGAGCGGGTCCTCTCTACGGAGGCCGCCATGTTTTTTACAGTAGCCAAGACTGGACAAACTTAACACCTTTCGAGTTTTTATGACAATTGAACGCCACCACAGGTTATTCACCTGTGGCATGTACAATTATTTGTCGGCTAAAATATCAGTATCTGGATTTCATTTTGCTCCCAACATTGCATCGACCACACAAATGTGTCATTACCGACTAGTTTAAAAGAATAATCTGAGTTTAAACTCAAAAGAAATATTATTGTGACACTTATCGCCTTAACTATATCGACTGATGTTTATCTAGAATGATTAGATTTAATGTTTACCAGTCACAGATCACACTCCCTGATGGACGGATGAAAAGACCATCACAACATGATGAATGAGTCTTCTATGAGTTTTCTGCCTTTTTTTGGGGTGACATTGGGAATGCACGTCTTCAGCATGAGTCACGAAATGTTGCGAAAGACAAAACGGAAAAAAACTTTTGAATGAAAACAGTGAATCCGAAAAAAAACGGGGAGAAACAGTGAAAAGGCTTCAGCGACATTAAATGGACAGAAGTGGGGAGTTTGTCAGGGGTTAACCGGAGCATCTGTTGCGACTTAACCCGGTGTCATCTCCGGATAAAACACCGAACATTGGCCACGACATGAGGCTTTAAAAGGCGTCGTTAGCCCACGAGACAGTTTGAGAACAAACCGCGTGAAGATGCTAACAAACAACACGCAGACTTAAATTCAGCCTGGAAATCTTCTCCCATGTCTGCACAGTTATTCCAGTCACGGTGAGGCTCCTGCGTGTGTCTCTGTGTGTGTGTGTGTGTGTGTGTCTGTGTGCGTGTGTGCATCTTTCCTGTCGAGGAATAAAACAGAGAGACCCTGTCAATGTGCCTCCTCTCAGCCCGGCTCGGGCTCCTCAAGCGCGGCGTCACTTACCGTGTGCTCCCGCTGCTCCGTCCAACCGCCTCGGTGTCAAAAACAAAAATGTCCACCCGTCCGCGGGGATAATGTTGTTAAAGTTAGTTTCCAGTCCTCCGCCGCTCCCCTCATTCACAAAGCAGCGCTTCTTCCTCCCGCCCCCCGGCTCCCCCGGTCTGTGGGCGGTCAGACTGACGGAGGGGGATGATGCCTGCCAGGGAGGCTCCCTCTGTTTCCTCCCCGGCTCAGCTCTCCCTTCACACGGCCACAGCTGAGCGACAAGCACCGGCACGGCTCCAGAAACAAGTCGCAGTGAGTATATAAAACACGGAGGGACCAGGCGACATTGCTTGTGCCGAACATATTCAGAAAAATGTCGAAGCTACTGGGTTGTGTTGTTAGGGCACTGTGTCTTTTGAGTTCATCCCCAGGGGCCTCGTAAAGACCTGAAGGGGGCCCCTGACCCCACTGAGTGAAACAGGAGAGAGGGGGTTCGCATCAATGAATGGCCCGCCCAACGCAGGTTACAAGCTCTTCAGGGGCGGATCGAAGGGGTTTCTGAACCTGGGGCCACAGTTTTCACTTTTTGTTCAGAATTTGAATCATTCCTTCAGACGTTGGGGGGTCAAAGTTTATATTTGACCTGCAATGACCTTTTCAAGTTCAAAATATACAGTCCAGACGCACATCAGACCGTCTGAAGTAGTTTGTGTCCTGATTGATGATCACTTTCCCTCTCGCATGCCCTTTTGACCTGAAGAAAGTCAGCGATGTAACGTTGGTTTGCCATGAAAATGGAGAACGCCAGCAAGCAAAGCCGTCCACAGCAGACATTCATGACCTCAGAGCGTCTATGCAGTGTATTGAAGTATATTGGGTTGTAAACTGTATAGATGGCAAAGTAACATTCAAAGGTGAAGCTGTTTGTCGTCTTTGTACCATGCGACTGCCTCATGACGAAACTATGGGTTCACCAGTTGAGAAGGTATCACGAATAAATCGTGTGTCATGTCAAATTCGTACAAATATGAATTTTGGGGGAAAAGTACAATTGTTTGTCCACCATCCGTGTACAACTTCTGATCCAACCAAAGCTTTGATCAAAGCCCCACATAACTTAACATAGATTTATTTAGAAAGTTGTTCCAAGCTCATTGTGTTCTCCAAAAAGCTTAGGAAATGAGAAGTCTTCCTTGAAGTCCTTTTCTGTACAGGAATGATGTCACTAGGCCGACTCCTGCAGCCATTGACCTTCCACTGGAATAATTAAATAAAAAATTGACCACATAAAACCTCAGTTCAGTTTTACTCAGTAGGTCCAGAGTTTCACTTCTTCTCTCCATGGAACCAATATCAAAAATACAGCCATGACAAGTCTGTGGTGAGGGAGATTACAGTGTGATGAAATTGTAAAAACTCAGATTTTCCAGTTTTTTTATAACCACGTATATTTGAAACTCATAATTTTTGTTAGAAACAGTAATTTATTAATTTTGCTATTTTCTTTGATTTACACAATCATGAATAATGTAATGTGTTGTGTTATAAATATGAAATAATGTGAAAATACTGCACCTGAAAGTTCGTGTTAAATAAAGATTTATGTGTCTGAAGTTTTTTTTATGGCGCCTTCATATTATTTATACTTTAAATACACTTTAAGCTTTCGGCTATCATTTTGATGATCAGCATTTGTCTGTAAACAATGCTGATCAACTTTTTGGTCCAGATAGGAAAGACAGAACTATATCGCAACCTGCCAGAGGAATTTTGTGTTTTTACCACATTTTTCAACTTAAAAAAAGACATGAACTGATTTTCAAAATTTGGATTTTCAGGTTAAAGCCTCATATTGTTTATTATATATATAGGTGGATATCTCAAACTAATTTAGAATTGTTTTTCACACTGAGGCCACAATCCTGACCTTCACACGAGACTGACCGCTCTGTAGTCATACAGGTTATAGGAACTAAGAGGACTTGTGAGGGGGAAGGTACTTTATTTTCAGAAAAATGGACAAACGTAGACTTTCAACATTTACTCCCAAAAGGAAGGGAAGACAGAAGTTGTGGTGTATATCAAATTAGAAATGTGTCACATTTTTGATCAACTAACAGACAAACAAATAAGCTTTGATGAACTTCCTTGGCCGTCGACAGTATTAAACCAATACTACTGAATGGATTACCACAAAACCTGATGGAAGAAGCCAGTAAACTTAGGTGTGGATTCGGAGGGGACAAATCATTTATATAATTAATATATATAATGGAGTGAGATGATTGCATATATTATACATGTAGACAATTTGGAGCAGTTTGTGTGAATGTAGGGGACTGATGGGCCTTCTCGGGGTTATGCGCTCTACGGACTGCATCCGATTTCCACCAAACTTTTTGTATTGGACATGACCCAAGGAAAAAAACATGTTTTCACTTTCTCCAACATTTTGAGTTAGGGAGTTTTTCAACACATTCATTGATTTCTCAGAAAAAAATATATGGATCTTGATAAAAACTCAAATCTTGCTGATCCAAATAAAACTCTGGATCTGATAAATTAGAATGTGCTTTCATAAGAGGACTGTCTTGGCAGAGGTGTGTACTAGTTATAATGTGGTAAGTTTCTTCAGCACTGATGTTACTGTATATATATTCCTCCTAACACCACTAGATGGCCATCTAAGCATAAGAAAGTGAGAGCTCTATAGCACTACAGGCATGTGGACCAAATTAAATTGTCAGCTGGGGAAAATAAGCAAAAATAAAAAGACCTGCAGTAAGTGAGGTTCCCTGAGGTAAAACTCTCTGATATATTCTATTGGTCAGACTCTGGTGTTTGTGTGGTGCATGTTTTGACGGGAGCGGATATGTTTTGACACAGGCAAAAGGTCAGCTGAAATGTTAATGATTCACACGTTCTGTTCGCACCCTGCGGTTCAAAGCTGGCACTGCACCCCCGAGCAGGTCTTTGAACGTTCCAATTGAGTTTCTGTCCAAACGCTGCTCTGCTTTCCCAGTCAACAACACCATTGACAAGGTACATCTAATTCATTTGGCTGCTTCTGATTCTCTGACTCACTACTTAGATGTCATTCATCACTTTAACCTGCTCGTGTGGAGGAAGGTACACTTCCCTGCAGATAACATGTTGGGAGGTTTTACTCAGAGTAACATAAGGGAAGATTTTAATTAAGTTGAAGATTTAATATGGGCTCGTCTGTCCAACAGAATCATTAGTAAGTCATTTAGGCTTCAATTATTAATCTGCAGTGATGTAGCGTCATCCAATAACGTGCATTTTTTTAAAGTTTTATATCTCAAACTAGTTTAAGATTTTCTCAGCATTTTATGCCACATTTACAGACGACGACCTCTTTTTTTTGGTGTATCCTTTATCAGCAAAAGACAATGCCTGCAGACCCGTGCTGCAAAAAAAAAGAAGCATCCAACTCAGCATAACCAAACTGAATGTACGTTTTATCTCAGACGAGTGAGCTGTCATGTTGCTCGTTTGATCTCGGCAAAGAGTGTGACAGTGACTGGAAGGGAGCGTTGAGTCATTGTGTTGGAAGTGAAAGCAGCCAGCGTCATCTCTGTCTCCATCATCACGATGACTCTCAGTTTGCAGCAGTCGCAGGCTGAAGAGGATGTTTTCAGCCTCTGGTGTAAAGTGTGGGACCAGCTTCTTGACAGATCAAACACAGGCACAGGCAAATGAGACAGTTTGTCCTGCCCCACACTCCACCTAGCTGGAAATCTATTTCCACTCACTGCAGCATGCCGTTCTGCTGGATTTCAAACTGAGGGACTTTCTCTTGGATTTAATACAAATACAGAAAAGCTGCTGTTCCTTCAGACCTTGAGACTCAATTTTTGGTTTTAATTAATTTGAACAATAACACAATAATAAGGAGTCTCTCCAAGAAAAACCTTTGAAACTAGAATCGCACCCAGTAAAGCACAAACCTCCTCCAAGGCACAACAGTCCCTTAAAGGTTGAGTGTGTAGAATTTAGTGGCATCTAGTGGGGGAGTTGCATATTGCTCAAACAAACTCAAACAGGGGTAAATAGTAGATTTGGTGGGGAGCAGAACTGCATAGTCATACGTTGAGCTGATGTTGAAATCTCAATAGATTGTTTATGTCACATGCTTCATGGCGGTCATCAATCTTCCACTGAACCTGATCCTATCGCACTCTGAGGCACTTTGCTCTTATCGATACAGTAACTTTATGACCTCACCCGAGCGTAAAAGCTTTTTTTGCAATACTTCAAAAGTAAAAAAAATAAATATTGGGCGGGAGTGTGCTTATGAGTGCTTTTAAAAATATTGGTTGAACAACATTGGATGTCTATGGCACAGAGAAAAGTGCTGCATCAAGTCTGGCTGCACATAAGACGTAAGTTACTGATTTGACTGTATACGACCAGGACCTCGACAATGTGGCCGGACATTGTTGTCATCACTAATCCACAAATAGCACGCCACAGATTTGTTGTTCTTCCTGTACATAAATACATAATGCCCTGTCTGTAGCTATCCCACACCAAAACGTTGCTTTGCCTTCTGCTGACCCTACAAGCTTCCCCGGTGCATGTGCCTTGAGCTTTTATTCACCTCATTAGTGTGGACAGACATAAAAACTGGGACAGTGTGAGGACAAAGCAGGTTTGTGTGCACGTCCAGAGCAGGAGAGGAGAGCATGGGACAATGTAGCGAAGAGGGATAACGTTCTCAGAGGCGTAATGACAATGGATTATAAGAAAGGGTTCGGCAGTGCATCACAGCGACTCACGTGTGTTCGGAGGAATCTCCACCTGTGTGTGTCGATATGTGATCGCACATTCACGTGTACGGTCTAACCAGGCGGTGAGGGCAGGGTTTGACACTGATGAATGATGGGAGCCGGTCTGCGCCCCCCCCCTCCCCCCCCCCTTCTCTTCCTCTCTCTCTCCCTCCTTTCCTTCCTCCCTGTCTTGCAGGCACAGAGGAAGCTTTCTACCACTTCTCCTTTTTTTTTCACCCAAAAGAACCTCATCAGCATTCAACATGCATCACCAGCTCACTGCATCCAATCACGTGTGATTACCATACAGAGTGCATGTGTGTGTGTGTGTGTGTGCGTGCGTGCCTGTGTGTGTGTGTGTGTGTGTGTGTGTGTGTTTGCTGGAGGGAGACAGGCAGAGACAGGCAGGGAGAATCCCTTTGTGTTCCCTGTGAATCCTCAAGGTCACGTATTCATGAACAGATCGAAGACAGCGACCAAGTGTGAGGCAGAGGCTTTACTGCCTGTCAGAGTGTTTGGGATGAGGATGTGTTTATTTAAAAAAAAGTATTTTTAGGTTAATGGATGCAAAGGCATCTCCAGCTTATGTTCGACCAGATGTGTGTTGGATTATTGATCCAGAGGGATGCCTCGTCTCCCTTCTTATCACTTGCAGATCAGCATGAGCTTGTTTTGATGATCTTAACTTTCTCCGGCGAATATTCCCACATCAGCTGCGGGATAATCCGAGAGGGTTAACCGCTGAAAGGGGATGAGAGGTGCCAGAGCAGGGGAGCTTGGCCACGAGTCGATTTCTCCGAGAGATTGCAGTCATGTTTGATACCCAGTTCCCATGGCAACCGGCAACTGTGGCGCACCTGACCTACATGCGTGCTGTATGTACACAAACACGCGCTAACCATCTGTTACTGTGGCGTTGCACGGCGGCTCGTTGCATCGAGTGGCTGCTGAATGAGTCTATCAGAGATGGGAAGAACAAACGGACGAGCCAGGAGCCGCTCGCACTGTCTCTGCCAGACTGTCAATGAGTTGTGTCAACAAAGGCTGCCGCTCACGTTAAGACCAGCCGCCATCGTGTGTTTACAATAGTCCCTGTAGACATACGAGGTTGACATTATTGTATATATGTTGACATGTACTTTGTATCAAGATGGCAATGCCTGCCATTTTTTAAAATACATGTATCTTCACAAAGAAGATACATGTATTTTAAAGGGCTATTAACTGATAAGGCTATTTTCCCCTTACAATATTGTGTTTTATTGAAATAATAGGCACATATTCAATAGAAGGATGGTTGACCGTTGACATATTCTTCTTTAAAATCAAATAATTTAATCAATTGTTTAAAATTAAAATCCCTCTGGAGGAATTTACGTGGTCATGGCCCCCTTAACATTTCCTCTATAGCGCCATCATCTGGTAATTTCTTTATTCATCCATTTCTTTGGTCCATGATAATTAGACTCTTAATTAAGATAGACAATCCACTCTTCCATCTCCACGTCCTCCCTCTATACGACATATCATTTGGAGCCAGTCTGCGCAGTAGTGATTGTGAAGGGAGTCGCAGAAGCGAGGTAGAGACGACCAATCACGAGTCAGTCTCAACTGTGAGAAAAAACTATTTGATGTGTTCTTAGTTTAGTCCATGTCCCATCCAATAACACAGAGGATTGTGACTACTGCTACTGACACTGCAGCCAGCCACCAGGGGACGATCCAGATGATTTGGCTTCACTTTTGGAGAGCTGTCATGTTGTCCATCTTTAAATACAGTCTATGCTTTTGATTGAATACCTGCAAAAAGCAGATGACAGGTACACTTTGTTTAGTGTAGTACATTCAGTAATAATGCACCAAACTAAGATGGTGAACAAGATAAAGCTACAACACACAAAACAACAGGATCTTGGTAACGTCACATGTTAGCATGGCCATGTTAGCACTAAGCTCGCGTCCCCACAACCTCACAGAACTGCTAACGTGGCTGTAGGCACGTGACCGCTTTACATGAATACACACGCAAGACTGTTTCTACTCATGCATTGTTCTGATGCCTGATATTAAATTGCTTTTCTGACACCATCGATCACTGAGACCAGTTCAGTAAATTACAAAGTGGAGTCTGATAGATTATCAATAACTGAGGAATGAGGTGATGGGCACCGAACTGAAGGTGAGAGTAAGATTAAGCGTCGTCATGATTTATTGCTGAATCTGACTGTGCTGACATGATAGTTAAGAGGGATTGAGATCCACTGAAAGCAGGCAAAATGCAGATTGCATATAGGCTTAACTTCAGACAGATTAAAACCAAGGTTATTTTATAGGACCACAGCTCAGACCCGCTCTTTCAGCTGCAATATAATGAAGCTGAAAATACCTTTTAATGAAATGAATGAAATCTTTCTTTCACTTCTTTTTGCTCATCTACTCAAAAGGTTGTTCAATCAGAAAAAAAAACAGGAACATATATGTGAGCACAACAGCGACATACATCAGTGTGAGAAGGACCCAAAATTACATACACCATCTTTGAGGATATATTAATATATAAAATATTTGATGTGTGCTTAAACTTTTAAATTTGGTCCATGTCCCATCCACTTACATAGAGGACGCCTGTTCTGACCTATACTGAAGCCAACACAGTGACGTTCAAGACAAATTGGCTTTACTTTTGAGGAGCTGTCATGTTGTACATCTTTACATGCAGTCTATGCACATATATGTGCATGTATTAGATAAGAGTTCAAAAGTGCAACATCCATCAACCCTGGAGCAGCACTGGTCATGTTTAGTCATGTTTATGGACACCCAATGAATTTCATTTGAATATTCATTCACAGTTCAGCTCTGTTTCGTTACCCACCAACTCCAGAGAAAAACATCTGGCTCTTAAGCTGTTACATTAGAAAAAACCTAGCACTTAAATATGCCTCCGTAATGAGGGGACCTGCAGATTAATTCTCTGATCATAAAACCCATTGCTAAACATATTTAGAACAGCTGCTTTTTTATTTTAGATTCAGTAGCAAATGGTGATGTCTGTGTCAGTTGACTAAAAATTGGGAGGTAGAGTCAGCTGATAACTGACATTAGAAGGCTGTAATATAAAGGAAGGCATGATTTACATCAGAAGTATGACAACTTTACATCCGAGGGTATTTCAAATCAAGATAAGATCTTCTCTTTTAGCTGCATTAAGTTCAGGGGTTCGATTCATCACATAATGTCGGTGATTCTTCAGAGAATCAGCTCCTCTCGATATTGAGATAATCTCCTCTGCACTTTGCGTGTGCCACTTGTGAGTTGGGGCTGGGTGGGCGTCACTTCATGTTCAGAGCTAAACAGTAAGAAAACAACTTGTTCCTCGTGTAGCTGTAGCTCCTCTGTGTTTGTAGCCAGGCGTTGAAAAGAGCTTGAGGACCTCCTGCCCCCTTGCTTCCCTCCTGTCACATTTTCTCTGAGTTTTGCTCTCTCTCTCTCTCTCTCTCTCTCTCTCTCTCTCTCTCTCTCTCTCTCTCTCTCTCTCTCTCTCTCTCTCTCTCTCTCTCTCTCTCTCTCTCTCTCTCTCTCTCTCTCTCTCTCTCTCTCTCTCTCTCTCTCTCTCTCTCTCTCTCTCTCTCTCTCTCTCTCCTTCTCTCTCTCTGTCTCTCTCTCTCTCGCGCACGGGTGAGCTGCCTTCTGAAATAGCCATTCCTTGTCTTCGTCTTGCTGCCCTTTCCTCCTCCTCCCCTCTCCCCTCCGTGTTTCATTGATTCTGCCTCTAGACAGGGCAGGGGACAGTGTTCCCCAGTGGGGCACTCTGGGTAATAAATCTCATTCCTGTCTACACGTGGAGACCCATGGGAAGGTTCTGTCCCACTTTTCACCCAGACAAATATATCCTCAAAAAATTGAGGAAAGTGGGCCAAAATAAAAGTAGCCTGAATAAGTGAACTGGCTACAAGTCCAAATTAGATCTGTACTCTCTTACAACATGACAATAATGTTTCATATTCTCATAATATAAGTAAAGTAATTTGTCTCCTAATTCACCAACAGAATATTCTTCATTGCCGGAATCAGGTTAGTCGGTTACATTTAGTGGTTTCTAACTTGTTTCCCCGACAACCCCATGTGACACACCCATGTACACCTTCACCAGCTTTCACTGGATGATGGTTGTTACACTATTTGCAGGTAAATCTGTCCATGCTCATGTCAATGTGGTCAAGATTGTGTTTTTACTACAAGGACCAGAATGTAGCTGCTTCAACGTGTTATTTGGCCTTGGTCTTCCTCTGGGGAGCTTCCATGTTCTTCCTGTGTCTGCGTGGGTTTTCTCTGACTTCCTCCCACAATGCAAAGACACGCAGATTGGTGTTGAACCGTAGGTGAGAAAATAGCTGTAAATGGTTGTTTGTCTTTGTACGTTGCCCTTGAGATACACTGGTGACCTGTCCAGACACCCAATGTCAGCTGGGATTGGCTCTGGCCTTCCTGCGGCCCCTCAAGGGATAAGCGGTAAAGCTGATGGATAAATGGATCTTATCAGCTTCAATCCTTCATCAATTAACACTTGACAAAAAGCTTTAATTAGATGGCTCACTTGCCAATTTATCTTCAGACACTATCTGTTTCAACAAGTAGTGTCCAGGTATTAAAACTGACACAATATATACGGATATATACTGTATTTTAGTCCACAATCTAGACACACTAGACAAGCCAATTCCATCAGAGAAGCCTGAACTAAAGGCTGAGCTATGATTGTCTGATATACCACTGTTAGATGTTAACCAGCAGTGGAGCTTTGTTCACATCTTGCATGTCTTCTTGCCTGCTGCATTTGTTCATAGCTTATAAGATATATGACTTCATTATAGGCTCCAGCAGTAACATAAAAGATAAGGTGGTCATTGTGAGGCTCAAGGCCATAATGAGCAACATATGCAATGCTTGACTCGCTCTGTTCTCTACACTTTATTGCTCTTTGTTGTCTCTCAAGTTTTCTTAGACCTCTCTACCCTTCATTTCCCTCCATCATTAGTGGGAAAGAACCCAGTGCCCGTCTCCTGGGACAAAACATGTGAAAACACAGACTGAAATCAACGTCTATTAGAAGCTGTTGTGCTTAATGATGAGGCCGAGGGGATAGAATCTGTGTAAAGATCATGACTTTTGAGAGAACCAATGTTTTTTAGATGATTGCTTATAGTTGTGTGGTTCTGTTTGAAGTGTATTGCACTGATTGGAAAGGCAGGAGTGGAGATGAAAGTGCAGGTTGGAGCAGCCAAGTGAAATGTAGCCTTGTCAGAATTGGTCTTGGGAAATCGAGTATGCCACAGAGCTTTATCTGCTGTGAACAATGGTATTTTGTTTGCAGAAAGGCTAACATTTTGATTTGAGGCCAGGAAATGGAGAAATAAGATCCTAGTGTGTCATAATTATATCATATGTCATATTTTCCTGTTTACGTAAATAAATGTATTAAATTCAAATTTGTGTGCATTGAAAACAAACTACGCTCAGTCACACACTTCTTCTCCCGCAGCCTGAGCCACATTATCAGTATATCTTTGTGGCCTGAGACCGTCATTGCACGTCATCACCTCGGCTCTATCTCCTCTTCCAGGTACTGGTTTCATATCTTGTGCAGTTCAGCTGCTCGCGGCCCCGGAAATCTTTCTGCCTGAATGCGTCACAATAATTAAAAGTGGAATTTATAGTCTGGAGAGCAAGAATTTCTGAGGCTTCATTAAATTTGTATTGTTTTCCAGAATGGAAATGAGAGGGGGAAATTATGTAAGATAAAACATCACGCTTCGGACGTCACACGGCACTAAGAACAACATGGGGTGACACTTAGCAAGTCAGCTCTGAGATCGTCTTCAAAATACTAAATACATGAAGTTCTCTTTATAGATAAATGATCTGTCTGTATTTATATGTGAATTGGGATTCAACTGGAGACTTTTGGTTAGTGGGCAACACGCTCTACCTCCAAAGCCACAACCGCTCCATAAAACGGCCTTGGGTAGATAAATCCTCTATAATCTAATATGTGTGCACTCTGACATTACATACAAGAAACCAGGTGACAGAAATGCACACCAAGCTACAGAGGTTTCTCCCCCGTCACGTCCAATAGAAATGCCGGGTATCAGAATTCTCCAATGTTTTTTCACGTCAGCCACAGTTCATTTCCTCGCAGCGGCCCAAAGGAGGCTTCTTCTGTCGGCACAAAGTACACACATCATCGTATGAGCAGCTAGCACAATTAGCCTGGAAAAGCTTTCTCTCTCCCCGAAGTGCCTCCCTTTCTTTTTTCACTCTTTCTCATCTCTCCATTTGCAGCACGAGCGGGCTATTCCTCAGGAAAGAAGACAACCTTCTTTGTTTGGGGCGTTTGTGTTTTCTCTCTGAGCTGAAGGCCGAGCTGGTCGACTCGGCAGTCGGCACCCCCACCATTAATCACATTGGAAATGTCTTCTTTCATCCACTGGCTGTTTCTGTCAGCCAATACTCGCATTGTTTTTCCTGCAGCAAGAAATTGTTACGGTCGAGGAGATGTAGGTCGTCTCACACATTATCAGAGAACAGAAATGCAAACGCAAAAACACAGTTGCAAAACCGACGCAGTGGAAACACAACCACAATGGAAGTCAGCGACAAGGGACGTTGACAATGACACGAGCAGAGTTACCTACTGCAGTCAAGCGATCCACTGATTGTGAAAAGTCAGACAAGCCAGTCAGCACTTAAAATGTTATATCTATTTGAGGTATGACAGTACAAATGCTTGGAGGCCCAAATACGAAAGAACAAACTTGTAACACTTTTGCGGTTTTCTGTGGTGGCGTTTGGCTTTTGCGTTAGTGTTGTGGCTTTTGTGGTTGTGTTCTCCATTAATCTGCTTATGTCAGACATCTCGATCAGTCAGATTTCCGCTTCACTTAAAAGTACGACACGATCAATAGATCTTAGATGAAATAGACTATTCTTAAAATGCTTTCCTCATTTCTAAAGGTTTTATGTTATGGACAAAGTGTGAATTCACAATTTTGCATAGCAAATCAAAAATACTGAGACGATATACACGGGTTGCCGCTGAGAAAATATAGTCTTTTATTATATGCGTTTTTATGGGCGGCACATTTTGTTGTAAATGACTTGAATTCTTCTCGCTTCCTGTCGCAATTACTTTCCGAGCACGGAGTGAACTTCCCTGCTTCAAATGTCTCGCCAATGACGCATGTAATCCTCTCACGCAGTTATTACTTTAGAAGGAGAAGACAAACTGCATAGTTCTCAACAAAAGGTCAACATTGGTGATATGCCGACAGACATTCTGAAGCACATAATTATTAATCATAAAATAAAACTATTTTCTTAACTTTTCCGGCCTGTAAACACATTGACTCCCTTATGGACGGTGGTAGACGGTGGCATCATCATCCAATCTAGAAATTGCAGAGACCCCCCCCCAGGGTGCTGCTCAAACGCTCCTCATAATCAGTGTTGTTACTTTCAATTATCCGCTGATGAGTTTTGGTAACAAGTGGGGAAGCGAGAGATTCAGAGTCTGACAGAAGAATTAACCGGTGGTGGCTCGGCGTTGAGGATTCACTTCCTCCTCAATACCCCCAATAGTCTGGAAAAGGGAGTGTGGAGATGATTTTGTGCATTGTCATGTCTGGATATGATTTACTTTTTGGCCGAGACAAATGGCGATGAATCGATTCCCCTGATTTCAAACTAAACAAAGCAAGACCTCCTTTCCTTAAGGAAGCCATTGGTCGGCTTGGACTGGCCACTGCAACAGCTCTGACTTTCATTCTTTCTTTTCACTCTCTGCCCTCCAGTCAGTCTCTCGGTCGGGGTGGGTGGATGTGGGGATTTATTTTCAGACTCCTGCTGGGACATGGAGTTTACATTATTAAGAAAATAACCTGTCGGGGAGAATTGTCCTCCTGGGTGAAGCCCACTCGCTGCGTGCTGTGGTTAAAGAGCACTGGAGCACTGTGTTGCTGTTAATGCACCTGTGGTGAGTAAACACTGCAGTGAACCCTGCCTCACCATGAGCAGCCTCTACATTTACTTTTTTGTTCTTTGTAAAAATATCATGTGTAAGTGCTGGCACACAAATTATCTGAAATCATGATACAATTATTATAATTCGTATAATAAATAATGGGATCGATATTAGTTTATTGCCTGCAATTAATGTATTGTTGTTAGCGGTGCCCTGCGGCCATAAAAAAAATGAATAAAAAAGAACAACATAATGTCACATTAGTAAGTATTGTTAATAAGAGACCAGGTAATTTAGACTACTGAAGGAAAAGGGGCGCTAAGAGGGCCAATCAGATTTCAGCAGCCTCTGCCCCCTCAGCCCTGCTCCTGGATCTGCCCCTGCGTGTATTGTCTTGACAATGTTGTCATGTCGTTGTGCACGTGTTTACTTGCAAAACATTGTGAAAGGCTTGAGAGAAGCACTCCTGAACACTATGTCTGAGGTAACGGGGCTCAAGGTAGGAAATCAGGCGCTGCAGCAGAAGGTGGACCATCTTGAAGAGCAGGTCAAGCAAAAAAAAAGAGCTTATACAAGCAGAGAAGAAGAGAAATAAACAAACTGCAGCTCATATAAACTAAAGAAAGACATGAAGCTTGAGAGCAGTGAGGCCAGAACAATGGAGGCAGGCCGCCGTCAGTAGCCTACTCCAAGTGAGTCCCTGGAAAATGACAACAGAGCCCTGAAAGAGCCAGCTCTCTTTGTTAGGTGATGAGCCCTACATTAATTTTACTTGTTCATTTGTCCAAAGCCATTAATAAAATACTTGTTTGATATAAACCGTATTCATGCCCAGAGTGGTTACAGACCTGTTTTTGATCTGGGAAGCTTGGCGAGATTTGTCCAAGCTGGAACGTGGCATGCTGACAACCGAGAGCAGCTTGTCCACTTCTTTCATCTTGAGCCTCAGCTTTTCAGACACATTCTCTCATGGAGAGGTGGAGGAGACACTGTGTGTGAGAGTGTTGCACTTGTTGTGAATACACCTGGAAGGCCTTGGGTAAATTGTCTGAGGGGGTGGATCACAGGTGGAGGAGGAGGTCGACTGTTGGACCCCCTCCTCATACACTTGGGTTGGTGGGCAGGAATAAAGTCGATGGAGGGAAGAAGGTTCCACTTGTCTCGTCACAGACTTTGTCTTTATTTGCTTCAGCATCTTCAACATGTTGTGAGCAGCTGGCTGTAGATTTGTGTAATAAACATGAAACACTGTTCAGGTGAGGTCCATCTGTTTTAAAGGGTTAGGCCTTTGTGTTGCTTCTGTGTGGATTTCTGACATTGTCTTATGCTCATTCTGTAGAGGCAGGAAGCTGGTTTTTAATTTCCCTTTTCACCACATAACAAAACTGGAGAAGGAAAAACTGCATGTAAACATTGAGTATAATAATTGAATAATAATAATTATGATTATATGTAAATTGAATTCTACAGCATATAATCAGAATGGGGGGGTTACTCATACTTGACCTTTGACCACTCAAATCTAATGCAATCATCTTAAGGTCAAAATTTGAAGACATTCCTCAAATGCAAACTTAAAAATATCCTGTTTATGTCCAAAACGTGTTGTGATAGAACACCATGACCTTGACATTTGACCACCAAACTCAATTCAGGTCATCCTTGAGTCCAAGTGGATGTTCGTGCTAGGGGGATGTTCCTGCTATATGACATTCACACGAACATGAGAGCATCTGGACCTTGATCTTGGACCTTGGACCACTAAAATCTAACCAGGTCATGATTGAGTCTTATTGAACATTTGTACCAATTTTGAGAATTTCCCCCAAAGCAATTATGAGATATCGTGTTCACAAGCATGGGAGGGATCGACAACCCGATAACATAATCCCTTCAGCCAGCGCAGAGACATAAAAATTTTGTATTATATGTCTGAAATCAACCCACAATAATCTCACAATAGAGCCTATGGATTAAAGAGGGAAGCTGCCATGTTCTGGATGGAAAAAGGAAGACAACACTGTATCAGTGACAGCTCTGGCTGCAGCCCTCTGTTCCCCCCTGCGTCAAACATCAGACCGATGCAGTATATTCTGTCCCTATTTTGGAGCATTAGTGGCTGGTTGATGAAACTCTGTGCCCTGCTACACTGACAGCTAATGAAGGAGCTCCAGCTTCGTCACAGCAGACTTACTCACCTCAACCCTGATGACATTCTGGGAATACACTCTCTGGTTTCTGTAGCAGATAAGTCAGCCAGCGGTGACCCAGCACAGCATGCAGCCGCTGCCTCCGAGAGAAGGCATCTATTTCAGTGACTGTGTGACACACTTGTGGAAGAGGATTAGAGGCCGGGGAGATGATGGCACTGGAAATCTCATAAATCTGAATTTGTCACGGTCATATTGAGCAGTTCAATTCAGAAATAGATGAAATTGCTGAGTTGAATTTAAAAGGGGGCTTTAAAAGATGGAAAGCGAGAACTTAAAAGCCAAAGGGTCACATTCAACTTTCTGCTGCAATTTCAGATTTACTTTTTTTGAGTCCTTTATGTCCCAATTCCCCGCTCTGTGTAAACTGACACCGGAAAGAAACAAACGTTTAAAATGTGTTTTAACTGTTTTTTAAATAGTATGGTCTGTTCATTTAATATTCTAATAATTCCAGGAGAAATAAAATCTCTCGTCACGACCTTTGATCTTGGCTGTTGTTTTTCTGCGAAATTTTGATCAGGGTGAGAACAAACACTGCTGGTTTCCAAGAGGTGATTAAAACCTGTCCCATGCAGTCTGAAGCTGGTTGCTTTGCATACGGTGTAAACAGGCAGGCCCACGTTGCCAAGGTTATCTCAGTTCCTCGCCATGGTTGGCCACCAGATACGACTGGATGCTTGTTGTTTGTGATTAAAACGGCTGATGTGGTAAACAGGAGTCCTACGGAGAGACCCATACGCTCCCTGTGGACGATTAGTTCCTCTTGAAAAAAGATGAGACGCAATGAGCACACATGTGAACCACTTCAGGCAAGGATGCGGCACTTCTGGCTTTTGTGTGGTTTGTACAAAATGGATGAGAACCCAAAGTGGAAAATGTGGCTTGTTTTGGCTAACATGCAGGGCCTAAGTGGTAGAAAACTAAGTCTGACCACCCTTGGCACCTTTGGTTGACATGCAGTATTGCTGTGGCTTACTTGTGGCCCAGATCTGACAGAAAAGGAGAAGAGTGCCATCATTTCACACGACATGTGGGCCTGATGACAGCGCTTGGTGTGGGCCCAATCTGGACCAAAACAATTGAACTATGTGGGTTTTCAGAGGATTATTTTTTGTCCAAGTATTTAGTGTTAATATAAGCAACAACAAAAGAAAGACTTGCTCCTCTCAAAGCAGCTGGAGAAAGACAGCAGCAGCTCCATCTCCTTAACGACATTACTACTAAAAATAGATGGCGGCATAGACCACCTCATTAATTATCTCATTGTATATAATGTAATTAAAGCACTTCTGCTCGCTCTTCAATTCAAACACATCATTAAAGCGCTTTGAGGCTCTGCACATGTTGTGTATATCCGACGGCATCAGAAGGTCGAGTTAGTAGGAAGCGAATTTGGAGCAGAGATGTTCAAATCGGAGAAACTCACACAGACACATTCTGATCATACGAGCTGGAGAACTGCTCTGTCCTCTCATCACATCTGTAATATTCAGTTTCTCTTCTATGGGGCCATTAGCAATACTAAACAGACAAACACGTTAAGGGTCAGCGGTTTGTAGTGAGTGCGAGGATCAGTGTGTGTGTGTGTGTTTGTGTGTGTGTGTTTGTGTGTGTTTGGAGAGTTGTGCATTTGTATCTTAATCCATGTGTGCATGATGGCTGCTGTAAAAGAAAAGAACATAGCGGTTACCGGTGGATACGGATAAATCTCCACACGCATGTTCAGATTTGCTACGGCAATAAACACAATGTAAAACAACAGCTGATTGTGGTTGATGACTAGTCTGTTGTCTGGAGCAAAACAGGTTCAAACACTTATATCTAAGAACCATTTGTCTATATATGTACAAGTTTCAATACACATTTACAGATTTATTTGCAACTTTACAAATCAGCACACACAAGTTCTAAATACACTTTACAGATTTCTATATGCATTTTCATACATGTAAGATAATCTATCCATCTATCCATCTATCAATCTATCTTTCAATATAGTATCACCATGGTGATACTGAGCCACTCACCTCCAACTCATAGATGTTCCAGCTTCATCCCTCATCTTCACCTCTCCAGGGGAAAGTCTCCTATAGATCAGAACGCTCCAATTAACAGGAACTGCTCATATTCACAGGAACTGCTCCATGATGTTCTATTTCCTGCCAGCGTCTAGGTGCCAGAGACTATTACACAAGCCAATAAATAATTTTTCATTCTAATTTACTCCTTCCCATTAGTTTCTCTACCAGTCTCTCCTGATTGAAGTATTCATTTTGCAGTTGAATTCTTGCTCCCATCTCACTCGAGTGCAGAATCCCAACCTGGTGAAATTGCCATGGTGGAGCAGCAGTTTGCACTTGTCACCTGATGTCAGCTGCATGGCGTCGGCTCCAGCTCCCCTGCGAGCCCTGAAAGACAAGTGGTAAAGATAATTGGATGAAAGAAAAAAGGTAAATTTATCTATCAGTGTAAAACAAAGCCTTTCTCACCTGCAAACCACATCGCATGATAACCACAGTCTACAACTCAAACTAAACTCTCTACTGAAATGATGCACGCATTGTGTAACTTCCTGCCGTTGTTTCTCCTCCAGCACCGAAGACAAGTGAGCGCCTTGGTCCTCACCTATCGATTATGTAAGTTTCACTCTGCTGGGTTCACGTGGGAATTTCTCCGTCCGTGCAAACTCCTGCAAGTTAGATCAGTTCCAACCTACGGCGATCGGTAATCAGAGTTACGTCCGTAATCAGAGTATGTGAAGAGCAAAATGAATCTCAGGATATAAGCACGGAAATACAACAAAAATAAAAAAGTATTAGCAGCACCTGATTAAGCATCAAATGACCCATTGCGTCCTCTTTATTGGGTTTCAGGTCGCCCGGATATAATTACAGTATGTTCCGAGGCTCCGGCGTAAGCTCGTTACACAACACACTCGGGGCTTGATTAAATTTTGTCACGTTACATAAGCGTTTCTTGAAAGCGGAGTTGCTGACACTGTAATGATGGCAGGCAACAGGAAGAGGACTTTTATAATTTAATCACCCCTAAAGTACTTTGGCCTGTCTGACTGCTCGGAACCCGTCGGAGCCAAATCCAAACGGACGGAGAAACGGAGGGGACCAATCAGGAGCCTCGTAAGCATTTCGTGCTGATGGTGCGTTTTCCTGCAGCTGCCAAGCAAATATTGGCCATTATGAAAGTCTGAGGCACACACGCCAATCATCACCTAATAATCCGAGTCTCCTCTCCTCTGCTGCACCGCCGCTCTGGATAAATGGGTGTGATGAATGGAATCAGAGCTATTGTCTGCTGGGAGCATTTACCTTTCTGCTCTAAGGCTGTGCGTCTCACTGTGGAGATAATAATCCAGGGAACATTTTCTCCTGTGACACTGACAATACGAAGCAAACAAGTTTCATCATAATCACAGAGTTAAAAAACCCACTTTGATATCAAATCCTTTCTGTGTTAGTTTCTCTTTTACCTCCAAGTAAAGAAGGAGGCTATGTTTCCATCTGCATTTGTTTGTCGGGCAGCAGGATTATGTAAAACTACTTGAACTGATTTCCATAAAACTCTGAGAAAGGATGGGACATGGGTCAAGAAGGAGCCCATTGAATTTTTGATCTGGATCAGGGTGGTGGATCCAGGATTTAAACATGAATAATTCATGGTTGGCGATTAACGAAATCCGGAATGTTTAGGGAATGATATGTGAAGCCGTTTTCAGACATGGCCTCCGGGTAATGCCCGAACTTCGATTTTCTGAGTTTTTTACCAGGGGGCATGCGGGAGAAGAACTCCACAGCAACTAACTTGGACATTTGCATTGAAGGAGATTATCTGGAGTTCAGTGCATGTCTGAAAGCAGCTTATGAGTGTTAGCAATATGGTGCAGACCCAAATAAAAATCCAGAGCTAGTGAATTTAGATGTGGTTTCATGAGGGGGACCGATGGGCCTTGGTGAAGAAATTATTTTCTATAAAACCAACTATCTATGGAGCTATAGAAAGTAATCGGTGTAATTCCAGGCTGACATGACCTGGTGCGTGAGATCGATCTTTTTCAATTTAGTTTTTGCAATTACTCAAACACATCCAATACAATCGGGCTTGCGATTACAAATCAGCAAAAATGAATTCAGCATTTTGCATAATAGGCATCCTCAGCACTTTTCTTTTGCTCATGCATTATTTCACCACACTGCAGCTCTTGTCTCTCCCACCCCGTGAAAACCAACTTATTCCTTTCGTGCCAAATCCTTTGTATACTCTTCCTCATAAATGTTTCCTCTTACCAATCCCTTGCATGCATGAAGTTGTTAGACCAAAGTGCCATCACCCACCATAGACGGCGGTGTGAGTAATTTGGCTTCACACTTGACTGATTAGCCCAGTTAAAGACTCATAAGAAACATGATAATTGTGTTTTCATGCCGTCCTCTGCCACACTTACGTCGGGGCGGGAGCGGAGCGCTGCTGCACTTTCTTGCAATCCCCCTCGCCATCATCAGCTAAATGTTTTAAATGTCAGCGTTAGGGAAACGGAGAGGAAACAGCAGCTCTGCACACACACTGATCCTGATGATGCTGTGTACACATGCTGTTCCAGGCAGGGGCTCATATCCTGGTACAAGTTAATTCCTGGATGTAGTCAGTAAACCCTTTAAACAGAACAGGTGATCCATATGGTCTGTGTGAAGGAGGTGAATGGAGACATGTGCGTGTGTGTGCGTGTGTGGAATTGTGTGTGGTGTGTGTGTGTGTGTGTGTGTGTTTTTAATTTAAATTATAATGAATCACATTTTCTCTTGATGCCCTGATCACGAACATCCATGAACATGCTGCTGCCCGGCTCAGTCTGAGGACACGCCCTTGGTGCTTTATTGGGGGAGATTGGAGAATTTTACTTTGAACAACAAATAATATTTACGCATGTTGGATATTTTATGTGTAGCATTAAGTTCTCGAAGGCTGGCACGTAGTAAAACTTGCAGAGTCGCTGATTCATAATTAATCATTCAAAAGAACAGAAGAAAATGCCAAAAGATAAAGATGTTCTGTCTTTGAGTCTAAACTGAAAGAAAGAAAGCTTGTACTGGATGCAGCAGCAGCCAGTGGAGATGCTCACCACTTCACATTTAACTGAAGTGGGTCTACTGATAGATACTGAACCTCGAGGACAAACACTCTCCTCAGCCATTGATACAAATATGGCAAATTACCTTATCAGTCATTAGCTGTCTAAAGAGCCTTGGTTCTTTTCTTCCCCTCTCGTTAATGTAGTTCCCAATGACAACAGATTTGACAGTAAATCAGCGCAGATTGCCGCACCATGGAAACTGATGTAACCGGAGAGGTTTCTTTTTTCAAACAAGCTCAACAGGGGGCGTCACCTGTGATAATGAAAACCTTTTACTGCTGTAAGCTAAACACACATGACATTTAAAGTGGCTATAATTTATAGTTTTTGTCAAACACGGCATATGAAATGACATGAGAACACGAGAGTCTCCATCTTTATACTACGCTTCCTCTCAGAGGCAAACACTGCTACTATAACCACGAGACAAACTGAATATTTTACTATACAACATGATGTATGTTATAGATTAGACTACCCACCACTATGTATAATACAAAATGCAGCATTAGTAATACATCAAGAACATTATACGAGTGGGTCTGCTTTACTTTTGGTACTTCAATTAAAACTAAATGATAATACTTCTTTACCTTGTGTTAAGTAAGGTTCTGAATGCAGGACTTTTACTTATCTCTGAATACTTCTTCCACCACTGCTCATTTGACAGCTTTAGATACGAGTTACTTTAAAGATAATTTTTCACTCACTGGATAAAAACAAGCCTTTAAAATATACTGTGGTAAATAATGCGGTTCACACATGTCGCTTCAGTATTAACAATCATATAATCTCATTTATATTCCTATACACCTCAGAGGGACCAAAGCATTACTTTTACCCTGATTACTTTTTGCTGCCAATACTTATGTGCTTATACTTTTAATGGAGTATTGTAACATTGGTGTATTAGTATACACACCATAGTCAGTTCATCAGATTCCTCCTTTGCACACCGGATGAACCTTTTCATTATGAAATCATTTGAGCCAATAATCCCTGCTGATCCAGTCGAACGTTACTTGTGAATCAGTCTCTATTGTGCTGTCGGGTTGAGTGATGCACAATTACCCTTAATCAACCACTTTCATCCCAGATCCCACTCACTGACAGTTCGTGGGGGCAAAGTATGTTTATAATTATCATTAAAAGGCTGTTTTTGTTGATTAAGTTGTTACTGTAATCATGATTAATAAACCATAGGTGCTGCTATGCCAGGAGCCAGCCTTGGATTAGCACCAAACAATAGAAAGACACAGTTAACAACTACAGAGAGTGATCATAGGGGAGCAGGTGGCAGCTAAAGAGACAAATACTTCCACCAGGAGTTGGTAGAGACCAAAAACACAACTAAAAGAATGAAAGTTGTACTTCTACTTCCATCATGGGCAGAAACACAGCTTCAAATGATGCAATTTGTTGTATATTAAGCAACATTACCTGTCACTAATCATTTGTGACCTCCAAAGCTTCCTGCATGCAGAAGTGTCAAGCTGCTGTCAAGTCTTACCCTGCTGATAAATAAGCTTGGAGCTGTTATTTTTATGCACGGCGCTTTGGCACGGTGCCGCTGATCACTCTTGGGTGACGGTTCAATAATTTGTTCCGTTTATTTTGGTGTTTCTCAGCCTCCACTCCGGAGGCAGTTGAAGATGAAAACAAGGGAGAGCTTTGAAAACGAGTGGATGCTCCAGCCTCCCTCTAAACATCACTTCAATTGGAAACACTTGCTTGGTGTAGTAAATTGGCATTTGGCTCGCCGCGGCGTGCACAAACATTCATTCATCAATCTGTCCCCCCCTCTCACATTCCCCCTCTTCATCTGTCTCCCTCCAGTCGCCTCCCTCTCCACTCCCATTTCCTCGTCTCGTTTCATTTCTCGCTCTCCTCCACGACCCCCCCCCCACACCCCTGTCTGTTCCCCTCCTGAGGACTACACCGCCCACTCTCATGAATGCATCTGCGTCATTCTTCCCATGCAGCTACGTCAGCACCTTCTTAAAGATATTTTTGTAATGCACTCTCCTCCAGGAAGACAAGAATGTGAAGTGCGGAGGGAAGAGGTGGGGATGAATGGGGACAAAGTGATTCAGGAACTAGAGGAAGTTGGGGAGAGGTGAGAAAAGGAGGGCAACAGGGAAATGTAAAGGAAAGGAGAAAAAAAAAGAAGAGGAGAAAAATGGGATGCAGAGACAAGTGTCAGGGGGAGGGGCTCCGCTGCTTTAAAATGCTGCTAGACACCAATGTGTTCACTCTGAGGCTACATCCAAACCACTTTTTCAAACTAATCTCTGTCCACCGGGGCGTTTGGGCTCCTTGACCGAAAGGACCCAATCAGCAAGCGGTTGTGAATGTCGATGTCATTCCAAGCATCTCAGTTTCTGCCTGTCTAGACGAAAACACTCTGGACCTTCCAAACTTCTCCATAATGGCGTGGACCAGGGTCGATGGATTTAAAAACCATAGTTGTGTGGCTGTAGACTGAGAAATAACACAGTGGTAATGTGCATGTCTGGGTTTCCTAACTGTGACCACTCTTTGTGTGTGTTTGCTCCTGATCGCATTTCAAGTCTGCTTCAGAGTCTCTCATGCAAACGTTCTGTGTTTCCACTTTTACCCAGAGCGAACAGCAGAGAGGGGAGCTGCCGACAGCCTGTGTGCTCAGAGCAAACAAACAAAGGATTGGAAATAGGGTTTTAGAGGTTTACGAGTTTAAAGCTGACTCTGAAATCGTAATATAATTCCTGGATAGGGTATGACCCAGTGGGCCTCGTCATTTGGATGCACGATATACGAATCCAACATCCTGATTTTCTCACAGATGGAGTCTGTGCTGAACGCCACAACCCTCGTTCTTTCGCTCCTCTGTTTACGCCAAATACTGACAAACTATCAAAACTGTATCAAATATGTGTATTTATTTATTCTCCACTGGTCCCAGTCCCAGATTCCGAAGATCGTCTGAGGACATCCCTTCTGAAAAGTGAAATATTCAATAAGACCAACCGTCTTTTGATCTTTGCCTTGGTGCTTTTCAAAGGAGGAGATTTGGAGCAGCTTTCAAGGCGACATTAGATGTGTCAGATTGAGATCGTAAAAGCAGTTGTAACGACTCAACTGAAGGGAAACGACAAAGGAAGGGATGGGTGGATGAAATATTTGTACAAGGAGTAATTCCTCCAAGAACGAAATGTGCACATCACGACGAAGCAGTCTAGGGTTTCGAGGGACTTTTTGCGTCCCAGTCTTCCGACCCAGGAAGAACGAGTGCAAACCACCACCAGCACTATCCCAGATATCGTAGAGACACATTTAGACGTTCTAGCCTTAAACCAAACCTCTAAACCTCTGAAGCTTTTGGCAGAGAGTTAGCGGCATGGGGGCTTGTTAAGAGGTTTCCGACTGTGGTGACGTGCCAGTCTCCAGCCGATCATAGAATTCAAGGCAGTTCTCCTGAAATCGTCATTGCTGTGGACTGACATTATAAGCTTCTCGGGGTTCCCCTCTCAGCATGGGGGCTTCAGGCTTCATGCTTTGCCTCTACTGCTGCAACCCCAGTGGTGAGATGCAACATTTCTCATCAATTATTTGCAAAAAAAGATGAGGAAATAGGCAGAATGAGAAGCCAAACAATGAGATGTGTCTTCTGCTGAGCATCAGAGGGATACTAGGCTAGGTAGTGTCAGGAGGCAATAACTAGATCCAGCCCCCACACTTTCATACAGGTACCTTTGAAAAGCCATAAATGATCAACACCTATAGAGCCTAAGCACATAGAACAGACACACACGCAAAACAGAATGACACGTAGCATAGCTGTGGATGCGCCTGGCGTCCACGACAGAGAATTTTGGAAATGTCGCGTTTAGTCAAAAAACCTTCTCTGATTGTTAAGGCTCCAATCACATGACCCCCTTCTTGAAGGAAACAACCAGTGGGACGTGTGAGTGGTCACATGATATGTGTTTTCAGGCGTGTCAGCACAGAAGCACAGAAGTGAACATCCAGCCCAAAATAGAAAGACATCAGCGTTCTTTCTGTGAGGCAGTAGTGCTATCCGCTGTACCACCGTGCCCATTAAACAATGCATGACATAATGGTTTCGTTTTACTCTTCCCTCAATATATACTATGAATATTTGGAATCGTCTCATCTCTATGTTCATGAAAATCTAAAGCAAAAGGCAACGATGATCCTAGACATTGCATTACCAGTTTGTGCAGAACATTCCAGTATAATGTACAACACTGTTTCCTCCTCTATGGGATGTATAGGCCTCTCACTGATTCAGTGGACCGTCAAATGTCTTTGCAGAAAATCCTGGAAGTCAATGACATGAGAAGGACGTCGAAGGGGAAGCGTTTTGGATAATGGCGGAGGGGGAAGCTCGACCCTGACACACTGAAGTCTGGTCCGCTGTTATTGCTGGGCGGACTTATCGCTCATTAATCGTCTCTCTCTCTTATCTTCAAAGCACAAAAAGCTTCTCAGAAATGGAGGCAGGGGAGAGAGCCGGGAAGCCGTCACATGGATACGTTGAGATATTTCAAATAGTCGTGATGCATAAAAAGCAAAGGAAGACATATCTCCTCCAATGGCATTTACTTGAAAGGAAATGGCAAATAATGGAATAATCGCACAGGGCTGTGAAAATGAAGTCGTCCGTAGACTTTTAATATGAACTGGATGAAGGGTTCTGTGTGCATTCCTGTCTCTGCAGAAATGACCAAAATGATGACAGCTAGTCTTCATTAATTCAGCATGGCCCCCATGAAGGATGTTCAGAAAATTGAAATGGACCCTAATACGAAAAAAAAAGAAGGTTTCCCCCTCCCTGATATTACATCATCACCAGCGTCAGAGATGCCCCAGTCTAAAGATGGATCACATCTCAACTGGCAGTTATTAAAAGAGAGCTGAAAATACTCTCCCCCCCACACACTTGCCAGGAAATCTAAACAGGGAGGCGTTGGATTTTTCAGTAAATATGCCCCTCTGAACTCCAGATCTATGACTCAAACCTCTACATAAATACTTTCTCTCTTTCTGCGTGACATTGTTATGATTTATTTGGGAGCACACGCCGGATATGCTCTCTTTATCTTGTGTCATTTTTATTCCCCCCTCAGCCTCGCTCTTTGCTGTTGAAACCATCCTCTTTATGAAAAAGGCTGTGACTTACAGAGGAAGTGCCATCTGCCCTTGGCCGCCTCCATCTCGGCGCTTAGATTGTGCAGAGTGACTATAAATAAAATCAGGACATATGTGGTGGAAACACGTCTGAGGAGATTAAACCGCCCGACCGGATTTTTAAATGGATCATTTCGGAAGTGGGCTTGTCAATATTTGCTGCACAATTTCTGTGACGTTTTTAGTTTGGTGCAAGCAAGAAATAACAGGCACAGCATCTCTGAAATACAGAACCATTAACCACTAAGCCCTCCTCTCAACACACACACACACACACACACACACACACACACACACACACACACACACACACACACACAGACAAACAGTCCAAAAACACCATTTCTCCCTCTGGACCAGATCAGCATTGGATCTGCATCTGCAGTTATTCTTCTGGATGATTGATTTCTCTAATGTATTGAGCAGCATCCCTGAGCACCATGTGTGTGTGTGTGTGTATATGTGTGTGCCTGTATGAGCAGCAGCGAGAGTCCAGCTGTGTGTCTCAGGGTCTCTGGCACTCTTCACTGTCCCTGTCTGATCCATTTTCCAGTCAGTCCGTCGGGACGGCAGATAGGACCACATGTGACGAGGAGCGGATGAAGCAAAGTGACGGAGCGTGATGAGAAACTAAACGGTTCAGGACGTACAGCTGACTCCGAAACCATGACGGAATACAGAGGTGACACAGGGAATTAGAGCAAATATCCATGTTAATTAGAAGAAACCAAAATGCATGAGGTGTGTCTGTCTGTAGCGGTGAAGTGTGCATAAACAAAAACATGGAGTGGATGTTGGATGGTGAAAGAGGAAACTAAACTAAATGCAGGGAGGGTGGAACATCTTTCCCATCGAGGAGTTTCTCTTTCTCTTTTTCTTCCCTCGTGCGCCATGTTCGACGTCTCCAACCGGAAACTGAAAAGCACCAAACAGTCGGGCTGGCACAAAGAAAGAAATCGCTGTTGCTTGTTGTTGCCAAGATGGGAAAAACAATAACTACACCAATGTTAATGGCTATTTGATTACCAATGGCTGGAAATTGAATGGGTCTCTCAGGAAAGTGTCAACGTTTAAAATTACAGAGAAGAAGAAGTGAAGATATAAACCTGTGCAGAGTAATTTGACGAGGGAGTAAAAAGCAATTGGGCTCAACACGTGGTATTACAATTCTACTTTCTTTGCAAATTATAATAGCAATCTATGAGACTATGGTGCTGAAGATAGAACTGGGTCATGAGATGGAGAGTCAACCTGGTGAAGAGAAACCTTTTGCAGAGCTAGTGCAGTCGGGTGGACATCATGGACACGCTGGGAGACGACATGACTCAGGTGGCCTGGGAGGATTTGGGATCTCCCAGGAGGAGCTGGATGAAGTTGCTAGGGGAAAGGATGCCTCTGGTGGCTCTGGTGATGACCCAGTTGCCACGGTAACCCAGTACAAAAAACATATAATTTGATGGAGGAAAAGAATTGAAAGAAGGAATACTACTACTGCTGCTAATAACGGCAAATTTATCTATGGCGCACTTTTCAAAACAAAGTAACAAAGTGGGAAATGATAAAAACAATCAAAAAGCCGTTAAAATGTCGAGCAATCGCTAATCAGTAGAAGCAAAAGTAACAGTGTGTTACAACAGTATTAATAATTGATGGAAAATAAGAGCAGAAATAACTCCTGGATACTCATGAGCAGATGTTAGAGAACACGTGACGGACAAAGCCACAAAATACCGACATCTGATGAATCCAGCGTAAACGTGTCCACATCCGTGTCGACATTGATTTTCCAAATTACATATTTGTCGCAGAGCGTTTCTCTTCTTTTCTTAGGACACAGGAGCTCATCCACTTATGCAAACACAGAGAGTGATGCAGGAGGCTGCAGCCTGTGTTCACTGAGGAATTTTGCCATTTTAGCAAAGCCCTAAATAAATAAACAGCACCACCGTGAAGCAAAGACGTGTTAGCAGTCGGGGAGATGATGGGTTTCTTTAACAAAACATGAGAGCAATTCAGCAGACTAACACAAACCACTTCGTTGGATTCATTTTAAGAAATATGTTGGGGTATAAAAAACAAATGACATATGCAGACACCATTTATTTACTGCAGGAAATGAACACACCCAAAAAGTAGTTTTCCTGTCTGGAGAGAACCTGCTGCAGAGAAAACAACACAGAATGGTCGCCACGGCAATAACGGGTGCAGGGAATAAAGCGGCCGACAAATATGGTGAAAAGATCAGCGTGGTTAATCCTCCCGAGCTTGTGTGCGCGCCCATGAGATTAACGCTGACACTCTCCACTGAGACCACGGAGAATACACATGACAATCAGTTTTTTGAATTTGGGTTTTTATGGTTTTGTGTATTCGTGGGGAAGACTCATGAGGTTGACAGCAGAGAAACAAGTCCCAGGTTTCCCCTCCTGTCTAATGAGGACCCGGTGGCGAACTGAACAACCCTCTACATGATTAAATTTGTACAACTCATTAGGCAGCAGTGATTGAATATGCAGACGGCTTAAGTAAAAGGCTTAGGAGCCTGTGACCTTGCTCGACTGGAAACACACCCAGGCTCCGTGCAGAAGGGAAAAAGTGGCCTTTCATGTTTTTTTTTCTTCTTTTCAAATCTGCTGTGTTCATTTTCAGCACAGCCGGCGGCGGCCAATCCTCAGACGCAGCTGTGAACTATATTCCCAGGGTGGCGGCCAATCAGGGCCCCTGTCTTCGGCAGCAGCCGAGATAGACTTAACAATCGATTCATTTCTGCTGACAGCCGGGAGCCTGGAGCACGAGTCGCTGAGGGAAGAGCCGTCTCACCCTCAAGTTTCCACGTTAAGAAAAAAGATGCTCTGGTGGCGGGTGATTGAAGATGATGAAATAGAAACACAGAATCACTGTGTAGATTTATTGTGTAGCATACTTCCCTGTGGATTATAAGACAGTGTCGTACGACTACCATTCCCCTCATTGACGACAATGAGATTCAACTACAAAGGGGACTTGCACTTTGTTTTATGTCCTTGTGCAGCGATTATTTTGATGTCATGTAAACATTTCCAGCACAGATGGCTAAAATGCTCGCAAGCATAGTTTGACATTTTTGGCAATATACAAAGTTTGCTTTCCACATTAGTGTAGCTGAGGTCACCTGGCTCCGAGCGCTACCTGCAGGGACCTGGGGACATTCCTGCTCCCGGCCAAGAAATAGTCCTACTAGCAATTTGTAGTTAATGGGATCAATTTAGGGTCACTAATATTCTTTGCTTGTGAAATAGTGTTGTAAAGTTGTACATGACCTTCGGTGTGTGTAAAAATTGTTGTGCAGCTTTTGTTATATTGGTTGCATATGTGAATGTTCTTCTGCAAACATATAATTACCTTCATCAAAGAGATTTTGTTGTAATTTGTCAGATTAACGCAAAAACCACAGATCCGGATCAGGTGGCGGTGCCAGTGAATTTGAAGGGAAGATATTTTTTTCTATAGGGACAAAGTGGAGATGACACTGATCCCCAAACAGCGTCATGTGTTACTTCTTAGGTGCCAACACTGGGGGATTAGGGTGGGGGTCAAGACCGGCCAAGACACAAAACGCATGGCAGGGGCCAAGGGGGGGGGCACTGGCACTTTTGAAGTTCACAATTTGCTTGAACAAGCAGTGGTTTTCAAAATAGTTTCATTAATGTGTGACATTGCTCAAAGCTATAATAAACAAGGCTCAGTGAATAAAATTCGGTGATATCTAGTGGTGAAGTTGCATATTGCAGCTGAAAACCCTTCGCGTCACTCTCCCCTTCAATACATGAAAGAGAACCTGTGGTAGCCTTCAGTTGACATAAAAACTCAAAAGTTGTTTACTTTGTCCAGTCCAGGCTACTGTAAAAAACACGGCAGCTTCTGTAGAGAGGACCTGCTCCTGATATAAACATAGGGTTTAAAACATATAGGGCCCATTATAGGGCAAAGAAAACAATGATTTGTTCAATTTAGAAATTATATTTAATTTCTGTCAATAGATCCCTTTCCCCTAAATTTTTGAATCAAAGCCAAAGGAGGTGCAGGTGTGACGGCAAAGCTCCTCTGCTGCTTCATTCATACTAATTTCACATATTAACATTTCAGCCACAGACCCAAAGTTTGTTCAGTGAAACAGAATTAAGGCGTGTTTAGCTGCCGTCTACGCATAAAAGGAAATAATTAAACTGAGTCTGCCTCTTCAAACGATGTTTACATCTCTCGCCGTTGTCTCCTGGCTCACATAAACACCTGCTGTTCAGAAACTTTCTTTAGTGCTTTAATATTGGGTTGTGCTTATTTCACGATCCCTTTAATTACACTGCGGTATGCTTCCACAGTGCATCCAAAACCCATCTGAAATCCTGCTAAATGCACACAATCTGCAATCTGCCCATTAGATTGTGATAGATTAAGACATTTTGTGCACTAAATTTACATTTTGGCTTGAGGGAGGCTGGGAGAATTTCTGGCAACCTGCCTGTTAGATTTAGATTATGTTTCATTCTATAACATAATATCCACAGCAGATTTGTCACAGTGGTGGTTAGCACTGTTGCCTCACAGCAAGATGGTTCCCAGTTCGAACCCCGCCTCTCACCAATGTCAGCTGGGATTATGCTGCTGTGCCACCATGACCCTCAAAGCAGTTTGATCAAAATCAGGCTGTCAAAGTGGTGTGAAAAACCAAAGGTCAAGGGTCTTAACAATCATTATGTGCCAATCACGCCAAATTCACAGCCAGTATTTTTAGAAAGATGGTGTCCAAATCTAGATATTTAACAAACAACATGTCAGGAGGGTGATTTTGGCTGGATTTGCTTGCCCTACAGTAATTTCAATCAGGAGAGACTCACATAGAAACAAATTAAAATGAGTAGATTTAATTCGATTGATTGTGAACCGAGGACTCGGGCCCTTAGACCCCTGTGAGGCGCCATGGAAGCAGATCCTACTTTCGCTTCACTTCAAGGATTCACAGCCCATAATCTGCCTGGACTGTACTGTACACTGCACCCTGTCAGGTAAACTGTGCAGGATATTTGTCTCTGTTGTGTACTGAAGTAGTAATAATGTCTAATGCAGCACAAACAGGCCTGGTGCAGCTTAATGAGACCTCCATACCGGAGACAGAACACCTGCTCGGGCATAAAGAAACAAAACGTTTCAGCTCTATAAAGCAAAATGGAGTAAAAAAAAGCACAATCGAATACTGGTACATTGCCTCCACAGCGAGGACGGTGCTGCTGGTTTATAAAAGAAGGAGAACATTTTCAGAGCTCTTCCAAACCCAGGCCGTCTCTGTTGCTATAGCAATGGTGGCAGACGACCACACACCGTCTGAGAGTTTATGTCTGGCACTGATAAAATTTAGTGGCACACCTCAGGCAACACGCAGTACACATAAATAGGTTTGTAATGGATCGCGGCTTTGCAGTGACCTAAAAACAGCAGCGATTAAGGATAAACAAGGTTATTGTCTAATGACTCCCCTGCAATGAATATATATTCTCTGGTGTGCTCTCACTTTGTCCTTGTGCGACTCCCTCTCGCGCACACACACACCAACACATTTTGTCCCACTTGACACATCCCTCCCTGGCCATACCCCGCTCTCTTTCCTCTGCTCAGACACTTTTCCTCCCTTCTCCCTTTCTTTCCCCAGCTCTCCCGCTGTGATCAGACACCGTTATTCACATGACGCCTGACGCTCACATCAGAGGGAGCGGGGAGCATCCCTGCACAGTCAATCTCTCCCTGCTGAGATCGAGACCACCGTCCGTGCTCAGCAACTTTCCATTTCGCGTCTGCATTTCCAGTGTCACGTCTGCAGCTGTTTTGCAAAATGCATCGGGGATAGAAAATAGTTCACGGTGCCTCAGCCCGGGTTTTCATAGTGATTCATCCATAGGTGCAGAGGCAGGAAGGGTGACGCAGGAGGTTTAACACAGCACCCTGTGGTGTTAAACCAGCGGGAAATGATATTACACTGCAGTCTGCAACTCAGAAAACTCAGAAATATAACCCTCCTTTGTTTACTATTCATACAACCTCCAGAAGAATGTGACGCCTGGTCTTGTTTGCCCACTTACACGGCTAAATTCCCAGTGAAGAAAACCACAGTGGGTGGTTAATGTAAAGGCACAACACAGCTGCAGTGTTTCATTGTTCAGCAGCGAGAGCTGCTCAGTAATTACGTGCCTGTGACCTCCGAGCAATTTTGTCATCATCTTTATATGCGACACAGAGGAGATACACAACATTCATATGAATGAAGAGGCAGAATTTGGGGGTTTGTGTAGCAGATGTTTTTGAGCTGAACTCAACTCTGCTCATGTCTTAAAGCGGAACACAAAGTTTATGATTCAGATTTTTTAATTGCTTAACTATACATTAATTACATGCTGCACAAATAACAGGCCGGTCGTAAAGGAGGACAAGACCAGGCCAGGGCCGCAAAATGATTACGCATGACAACGGGCATGTTTTAAGTCGGTAGAATTGGAAGCAGCTACGTAAATGAAAAAACAATGCAGTGACAGTAAATGTTTAAGATTAAAAATGGAAACCCAAAAAGGGTTTAAAACCAAGGATAGGCCTACATCAGGTGAGAGAGCTGCAGCTGCTGGCGACACTGCACCAGCAGCAGGTAGCTGAGACGTTGCAGGTGCTAGCTCAACCCCCGATCACACTGGGTTAGCGGCCACCTGCCGGAGCAGTCTGCACATCCACCACCAGCCGCCATCCTCCACCTCCATGCCTCCACCACGGCACCTTCCAGCTCATCAACAGCCGGTATAGAGTTGTTGCCATTAGCCTTGGGCCAGCGCCCTTTCAAAGAAGCATGATCTCAGGGGTGGATAAGCCCAGCAGGTAAGTATCCAGAGAGATCGGATGAAAGTAGTGCATTTTTGCCAATGCGTTTGTGTATTTGTCGTGTAATGCCTAAACAAAGCTATTATTGCGTTGTTTTTTTGGTGTGCTTTCACGTATTTGCCTTCACGAAATGGTTTTAGCCATGCTGCTGCTTTGTGCACCTTCACACAGGGCTACTGGTCGTACTGTTCAGTTGTTTATTTGTGTGTATTTCTGAGCTTTTACTCACCGCTGCTGCTCACAGTGTTGCTTTGATTTGCATGCAGAATGAGTATTTACTGAATGTGGCTGACTGTTGGTCGTGCTCAGTCGTTGTTTACCGTTATTTGCACCGTGCCCCGTCTCACAGCAACGATGCACTGTCGTGAAGCTTTTGTGAACCCCCCCCGCCCCCCTTCCAAATCACATGCCCTCTCTGCAGATACGCCCTAGCGCCTGGGTTGACGTATACCTGAATTATTTGTTGTTTGTCCATTTCACTTTACGTCCATGCACCCAGGGCGAAGCTGCAAGGACTTGACAACCTCTTTTTTTCCTGCCAAACACTTCATGCTGTGATGAAATCAAGTCGAAACTCTGAAAGGAATGTTTTTTTTTCGTGGTGAAACCTGCAGACATTTGAGATACGAAGATGTGAACCCGGACAGTGAGTGGTTTCTCTCTCCGTCACACTCTCAGTCCCCTTGTGTTGCTGCCATTAGCCCTGGCTGAGAGGAATATAACCGAAGAGGATCTAACACTTTGTCCAGACTGCTGCAAACTGGGAGACCGTGTTCCTCCGTGATGCTGGGCGCTTAACATCCAGGAGTCCTTGGAATCAGTTTGGTTTGGTTGCCTGTTAAAAGCTCGAGCCCAGGGATTCCTAGTTAATTATCGATTTGAATAAAATAGCTTTCAACGATGCTACGACCGGAAAATAGTCGTTACAGGTCACATTAGTAGGGGAAATGTGTATTTTTTGTTGTGATTTTGATAAGCTGACATTTCAAGTTCAAGTGCACTCTGTGCTAAACGCAGCCACTTTTTAAGCCCAGCCTACGTTCAGCATCTTCCCTCTTCTCAGCAATTAGGACTGTTACATGGCCACTGGGCTGCTGTGGCCCTTTAGAAGCAAAGGACAGGCTATCACAGAGGACAGGCTTCCACTCGCTACACGAGCCCGGCATGTCACGGTTGACCTTTCCTCTCTCTTGCACTGCCTGAACTGATTAGCTTTCCTCAGTGGTAGACACACCACAGCTCACCGCTACTGTCTCAACTCAGTCTGGTCACAACTCCAGCCAGCGCCTGCTCTCTGACACAACAGCTGAGATGCAGTAAGAAGGCCTGGTGGGCTGATAGCTGCTCTCGTCCTCTGCGCCACAATCCTTGCCCTTGAACTCATTTGCTGTTTTGGGGCCAGCAGATAACTTCATATCTACAGATGTGTTAATTAGGCTTTCAGCATATTAAAGTAGTCTGGGGGCTCCGTCGCAGTGCAAGACCAATGCCTCGGGAAGTCACATGTGATTCAAGCTGACCTTCATCTAATGTGCATTCCAGGGACCACACAAAGCTGGGCAAAATTAGCTTTGCCAACAAAAAGAAAAAATTCCACCAGCATATTTCAAACCGTTCACAGAAATACCCAGGAGCCACAAGGTGGTGCATAAATTTATTTCAACATATATTAACATTTCATTTATTCTAATTTTCAATTTTGTTAGAGACACAATACGTACAGTATTTACATTAGATTCTACAACATCACTTGCTGGCAGAAAAACAGTTTGATCTTTGATCAGGATAGACAGGATAAAAGGAACGCTACTCTCTAGAATATAAATTGACAGCTCATTAAATTTGACGATTCCTGTTATGCCGGTCCATGAAAAACACAAAGAACATTGCTAGCAGTCTAATTATGATGATATGATGATATGATGTATAACAAAGCCTCAGCTCCCATCCTGATACTGCGGAACTTGACAAGTTGGGTTTTTGCACTTATACAAAAGTTATGTTGTCTTTCATCATGCAATGTTCTGATGCGTCATATTGCGATGGGTGATGGTGCTGTTATAATGCATCATGTTATGATGCTTCTTGTTATAATGCATGATGTTATAATGTGTCCTGTTATGCTGCATGATGTTATGATTTGTCGTATCATGAGGAATCATATTATGATTTGAGATCCATCATCTTATGCTGCGTCATGTTATGATAAGTTATGTTTCATTGTCTCTCATAATACTTTATCCCATGATGCATCACATTATATGTTGTATGATGTATGCTTTGCAATGTTATATTTCATGTCTTATTCTGTGAAACTTGACTTTTTGCACATAATTTATGAATGTCCTTTTGGAATGATTGACATCCCACTACAATCTACTGACCCATTACCTCTGAACACACAGTAAGTTTTCAGATCCCCTTTGCAGAGCTTGAAAAAGACAAAGAAAATGACTTTTAACAACGTGGATAAAGACCTTGGTTTGTGAACTCACGGAATACAGGAGAATGTGTTTCTGCAGGTATGTGTCATCCACTATAATAAAGCCCAGCTGCTGTCATGAGGAGCTACGGATGATGGGGAGGGGGGGGGGAAAGCAGTTGTTTCAACTGGGTTCAATTAGACTCTGTGTTCAAGAACAGGACAGAAGCTGAACCAGAGGAGCATTGGCACTGTCACTATAGCGACAGTGCTGATGGGAAGTGGAGAAATTAGAAGTGAGAAAAAGCACACACACGCACACACACACCTGACAAACATAACAGTTAAGATATTTGAGGAAGAAAATGAATGGTAATGGGCATGCACTGAACCATTCAGACTGAACATACTCTGCTTGTTGGATGCTTTGATAATTGGCAGTAACTCGTTGGAAAGTGAAGCCGGAGTGGCGAGCCGGTCAGGATCAGTCAACCGTTAGCAGAGCCGTCATGGCCGACACAGAGGTCATCCCTCCAGGCCAAAAACACCTGGGCTCTGCTGTTCCACTGGCTCGTTTGGAGGGGTTGCCAGAGAGAGGCAGGAAGACTCAATTCAATCTGACCACAGGGGGGTAGGTGTAATAACGTATTCTGTGCAGTCGGGAATTGTCTGTTTAATGTTGCATCTAGATAATCAAATATTGGAACACCTTTTGTGGTGCTGGGAAATTAATTTGTACGGTGTCGACCTGCTTTGACTGCGCGGATGAAGACAAAATGCGCTGAACTCACCGGCAACAAAGACGCACAATAATTGTGTACAGAAAATGGATGTCGCCCATGCTAAGGTAATGACAGGAAAATGAAATGAGTGAAGTCTTATTTGTCTCGGCCAACAGTAAGAGAACAGCAGCTGCTACCGTGTTATAAACTGTGATAGGCTTTAGATCATATAAGTGTATATTTGACTTCTTGTGATAAACTGTACATTCTGTCATATTTTGCTGCTACATACAGTGCGCTGCCCCGACATGTAAATGTAAAACCCCTACAATCCTTTTCCTCGTTGTAGAAAATTTGAACAGCTACATTGTTGAACTACCTGATGATACGGTGCACTCCTAGAAATATTCAATTATTTACAATAAAGAGTCGTAGTTTTCTCTAAGAGTTCTTGTACTTTACAAAAATCTTGTGCTTTAGCGTTTGCAACACACACACACACTTGTCCAAACACACACAGCAGGTAGAAAAGAAACAATAATCTACACTCCATCACCCTTTTCACTCAGATAATGTACAATCCCTGTATTCTACTGTGTTACATTGGAAGTGAATCTCATTTGGAGCAGTTCACAAGGGGCAGATGTGTCCTCCAGCCAGTCAATGGATTTTCATTAATAAAAAAAAAGGAAAAAGGAAGTGACCCACAGAAGAGTCCTGAGGTGATGATGTCTGTATCTCAGTCTAGACACCTACATGAAAAGACGTCTCATACAAACTGCTACATTGAACTATCTTTTTGTCTTTTTACCTTTAGCACTCTTTCTCTGTAAGAAAAAAAGAAGTCTATAACAGATTATATGCATTGGCAGGAAGTCTGAGGAATTGCAGACGCATGTGGTAGCGAAAATTGCCCTCAGGTCACCGGCCTCTGACTGAACAGCATCATCAGGTGACACTTTGGCCTCCCTGGAGCTAATATTCGGAGATAAGTCAACTCTAAAGTAAAGGGACAGGGATTGATGAGTGAGAAATGACAAATATCTAACTCTAGAATCAGTAGCACCACCACTGTGAATGTGCAGAAAACACAAATGTGAGCTGCAGAGAGGAGCATCATCGGTGGACTGTGGCACGCTGCCTGCATGGCCTTTCAGCTCGAGAAGCAGTCTTTGGTCGCTAATGAAAACTGAAGCGGCGCATGCCGGTGAAAAGCTGTCAGACTGTGTACCGCTGAGTGATGATGTCCATTTGCACAGCAGTGGATGTGATCCTGAGCTAATCTTCCATGGTTAGAGTACATCTCCTTTTTCACGGAGTCTCTGGAGGAGTCATTAACACCTCTTCACAGTTTGTCATTACGTGACGAGCCATCTCGTCCCCAGCTCTAACATGAGTGTGGTCACACGCAGATTTCGATGGCAGTCGCCATCACCATCTGGCTTTTGTTCTTGTCTCGGCCTGGTGACTGGTGCTGTCCGGGCTCCTCTCTGGGAGACAGTGGGTCAGACAGAACGCTGCGTTTGAGTGGGGCTGGGCGCAGGCAGGATGTTCCGGGAGGGGTGGAGGGCTCAGGGTGTCGGTGGGAGGAACGCGATGAAGAGGAGGTAGAAGAGGGAGTGCAACTGCCAGTGCACCCTCCCGTGCTTGACCTCTCGCTTCTCTTGGCTCGGCAAGAAGCTCTGCGCCTGAGCTCGCTTACCAGATCGTACTTGACAAAGCAGAAGACGTCCTTGACTCCGCAGCGTTTTTCTGGCTCGGAGGCAAGCAGCCTCTGAAACATGCGCAAGGCATCATCAGTAAAGCGGCGCCACTGAGACGGGTACGTTCCCACGGGACACCCTGCTTTCTGCCAGCGCCGAAACTCCTCGTAAAAGGCGTCGGACGGCAGCGCTGCTTCCCAGGGGAAATTGCCCGTCAGCATACAAAACACCAGCACGCCGAACGCCCACACATCCAGACTGGTGGTCACGAGGAATCCCTCAGAACGACTGGCCCGGCACACCTCCGGTGCGGTGTAGGGGATGGTGCCGCTCACCCGTTTCACACGGCAGCCCACCCGCCGTGTCATGCCAAAGTCTGCCAGCTTAATGCGGCGGCACTCTCGGTCAAACAAAAGCACATTCTCAGGCTTGACGTCCCGATGCACCAGGCTTTTGCTGTGCATAAAGTCCAGAGCCAAGCCCAGTTGTTGCATGCAGCGTTTGACCATTTCCTCTGGCAGACCCACCTGAGAGAAAGACAGAGGGCAAAGTAATGAGGGGTGGAAGGGGAGAACATTTGGATAATAAGTACAGTACACTGAGTAGGAGTTGAGTGTTTGTGGTGAGGTTACAGTACTAATAGAAAGAATAGATAAAGGTTATTTTGAGCAGAAGAATGAACATTCACAGTGAAAAAATGATACGGTACTCCGAAAAAGAATAACGAAAACAAAAGAGTAAGTTTTGAGTCCAGCTGCAACCATTTTAATGAGACTGTAGGAGAGCCTTGAAGTCAAGCACACGCTCCGCATCAGCTGGTAAAGCACTAAAGCAAAATGAGAGCTCTGCGCGGAGAGAAAACCAGGACGAAGACAAGGCTCCAATCCCAGGAGAGCTTGTTAAAAACCCCTGTGTCTGAACGCGGCGACTGATTGGAGCAGCCCTGGCTGAGCGAGGGCTGTGATTGGTGGAAGGAGGGATTGACAGCGTTACCTGTGGGGGGATGATATCGAAGAGGTCCCCAGCGGGGGCATATTCTTGTCCAAACACGTAGCTGTCCTCCGTCTCGAACAGCACGTCCAGGACTTTGATGATGAAAGGGCTGCAGCTAAGTGAGCCTGTTAGACTGTACTCCCGCAGGAAACTCTTCAGCTTCGTCTTGTTCTTGGTAACAAACTTTAGCGCCATTTTGGTTCCTGCAAAAATCGTATACAAACATGCAGAGCACACAATTAGGCCCAGGTCAATTAAACTCATTATATCATATTAAGTACTGCCAATATCGTACCATCTAAAAACACTCAAGCGTTAGCTTAAATTGCACTTTGTGGAGACATTTCCGACCTTGTTTTTAAACAGGTGCTATCTTCATTCATATAAACACTTTCAGTGAATGAATCTCACCTCCATTATACATGTATAACCAGCCTCTTGTGATTTCAGCTGCAGAACTGCAAAGGCTGTTTAGTGTGCAGATAGCAGCAGCCTTAATGCCCTCTCAGCCTCCCTCTGCACAATGCTTAGTTATACTGCTTTCAGACTGAGACGGCATTATAACCTTGATTTCTTCTTTTACAATATCTTTTCGGAAATTCATTATTGACCCATGCTGATCTGCAATGAGTGGATACAAATCATCTTGTTTTTTGTTAAATTAATTTTGACTATTTACACCTGATGAATAAATGATACGAGAGGAGTTGGAGATTTGTGATCCTCACCCTGGGTTTGGTGCGCCACCAGGTCCACCTTGCCGTACGTGCCCTTCCCCAGCTCCCGGATGTGCTCGTACTGTTTGGCTACGTCTGTTGCCGACAGAGACGTGATGGCCAGGGCCTGCATGTCCTCCACTGGCACCCCTCCGCAGTAGTCCATCTTGGCTGTGGGGGAGCCCCCGCCGCCACTGCCTGCCCTTCCCGGCCCCGTTGGAGAAAGCGACAGGCTCGCCTTGACGCTGTGGGGCAGACTAAAGGAGGAGAGCGACGCTTAGAGTCAGGCTTTATTCTGCTGTGATGATAGCGGGTGATAACAATTTTATGCATGAATTTGTTTATAACAGAAGGCTCTTCAGTATGGTTATGTCTGTTGGCGTAAATCCATATATTCTCGGCGGGGATGGTTAAATCAGGAAGGCTTTAACAGACCTCAATTTCCATACAATCAATGCGGGGAAGGCAACAACAAGGGGGAGTGCTTTCCGTAAATGCATTGAACTTCCTGCTGTCCCTCTAGATCACTCTGGCCAGCTTTCAGATATGGTCACAGACAGCACTTACTGGCAGACAGCTATGGGAAAATCAATGGGCCAAGGTAGAAGGACTAACAAATGGAAAGAAATGCAAGGAGCTGACAGCTGCAGGTGCACACAGGCTGGTGAGGCATCTGGGAGCACACGGAGGAGATCCTACTGTGGGCTATAGACATTGCTCTTGGTGAACAAACAAATCAGTGTGGCTGTGAGAGAAGGGGTTGCATGGGAAACACACTTGCTTTTGCTTGTCATCGTATTGCTGAACAAAACAGAAACGTTACTGCTGATTTTCCGAACTAGTGAAATAGGTCAAATTGATATAAGGAGGAAAAATGTGGCCGTTAAAAATTACAAGTTTGTATGGGGTAAGCCACACTGTTTAAGATCTTGAGTTGAGTGACTCTACAGTGTTCAAATCTAACTGTTGAACAAAATGGACCTTTTGATGAAATGAAGCTTATCACACTAATGATCACACCCATTGTCTCTGTCTCTTCTCACCCCCCCCCCTCTGTATTTAATCATCCAATCATGCACAGCACGCGCACCCACACACACTAATAAGCAACAAATCAGCCGAACAATTTCACTGATGATCTCTGTCATCCATCACTCAAAGCAGCGACTGCGAACTTCTCCTGTCCCTGAGGCCAGTTCTCTCAGCAGCTGCAGGTTACAGACCCCTCAAACAACAGCCCAACGCATTTGAGTGTCTTTGACAGTTAGGTACATTTGAGAGGAAGGTAGAATCAACACACAGCCGCTAATATGCAGTTGATGTTCAGACATTGTGAAGGTGCCGCGGATCCTCATCTTCCTCGTGTGGGAAGAATGTGATAAATATAGCTGTTAGACAGCAAAAACTAAAATAGGATGCAGCCATTTAGAGGCTTGTGTTCTTGGCTCAGCACTCTTGGCATAAAAAAAACACCACAGTGGAAATAGAACAAGCCCTGTGCATCATATGTATCTCTGCTGATAAGACTTACTTTGAGATGTTATCATAAGCAAAGAGGTGTTTATGTAAGAGTGTATGAATATTGTAGCCTGCAAGTGCTGAGCGTACCTACTGTTTAGCCTTCAGCGAGTCGACACAAAAGTTGATGACTGTCCAGAGACAGGTCTGCGGTCAAGGTCTGGTGACTGAACATTGAGACGGGACAGACAGACAGACTGGAAGCACATTCCCTCGGACCGTCCACCTCGCGCGGCCTCTTTGCCCCGGTCAATGAGAGGGAATGGGGAGCGCTGGTTTACTGGCACTGCTTTCAGTCAGCTCCACGAGCAGAATACTGCGCTCCAGCATGGATCCTAATCACATTACTCAGCTCCCACAAAGACAAAAGCATCCCCCCCCACACCCAACTGCACAGGATGCTTTGCACTCATTTCCTTCGCAGAACTGGATTAAGAGTCCCGAAAATGTGATGAGTGGTTGGTAGGCGGCGCAGCTGGTTCAGAAACTGCAGTGATGGCGCCTCAGAGGTGTAGAGGTGAATGTTTGCGTGTGAGTTTTTTGGGGAGGGCAGGTGTATAAGACGCACAGTGCCACACTATCCAGGGTGTACTAGTTCATGTGGATCAGCCGCGAGTCTCAAAAAACGACTCTGCATTTGTGCGTTCGTGCTCGACCGCACACCCCACTGATCTCCCACGCTGCCCTCTGCTCCTCCGTCCTCTCAGGCGGCGAGAGACAACGCTACCACGAACACGCTCCACCTCCAGATGAGGATTTGGCTCGAGACACGTTTTAATGTCTGTGGGTTTTTGAGCCAGTCCAACGCATTGTTAATCATCAGAAAGCCTTTTAAAAACAGATCCCTGAGCTGCCCACTAAGTCCTACAATGTATTTTTTTTTAAACCCATCTTGTTATTGTAAGACCTAGTAATTTGAATTTGTGTGATTTTCATTCTTTAGTTATGATTCATAAAAAAACACTGACATTTGCTTTCACACAAGCCATTCGAAAATCTCAATAGATAAACTGAAAATGCATCAAACAGGGCCATCTAAAAACAAGCCTGTTTTCCTAATCCCGGACGAGTGGAGATGGAGGGTTTTCCACTAATTTCCCCTCAACTAGATTGTCTATCTTGTTCCATTTAGCAATTACTCAAATAGAGATGTGTGCAATCACAATATAACCCTCTAAAAACCAGGTCGTTCCAAGAAAAACCTAAAAAAAAGTCCAGTTTTAAACCCTATACACCATTTTGGACTTTCTGGGAGCCTGTTGTGGCTGACTCCTCGTGTCTCCAAGAGATTAACCTGCAGAAGCATTTGACCTTTTCTACTGTGAACACTTCGCTGGAGATAAGAACAGAGACCAACCCTGTGATGCCACTGGCCACAAGTGCTCTCATTACAGACTGTGTGTCTTTTAGAGCCTCAGGGTGTGCTCAGTTCCTTCTTAGCCTCTGAACTCAGAGGGGGGGTTACGCTGAAGTGCAAGTCTTACTGAGGATTTCAGGTGGCTGTTTTTCACATGTTTTACATTTTGTTAGAGATTAGCTTTATTTTTGGGCCATACTGGTTAATTGGTTCTAGGGATGGCCATGTCAGTTGGTCCACAACTTTGGTGCACACAGAAATATCTCAATCACTATTCCATGTAGTGCCATGATCTTTTGCAGAGGTTTTCATGGTCCTCAATGGATAAATCCTAAACTAAAGTTGTCTCTCTTCCTCTGGAACATCCAAACATCTCCTGGATGGATGTTGGACAATGGATGTTGTACAGACATTTTTGGTTCCTTAATGATCCAGGTGAAATTCTGACTTTTCCTCTGTTGCTGCTGTGGAGCAGACATTCGTGGCATTGAGTGAAATCTCTCTGTAACAGCAGGATGACTTCGCACTTTGACTTAAGACATTCATGTTCTCCTCAGGATGAACTGTTGATCCTTTGTCAAACACCAACCTCATGTCACAATGTAAATTCCCCCAATAATTTAGTTTATTGCTTAATACTTAACTACAGTCAGGTAATTTCTGTTACTAATTAGCACTAGATTTCATGAGTCAGCATTTCGCTCATTCACATATTTGAATCTATTCAAGGGATGCTTCATAACAGGGCTATTTGTTCACTAAGAATGATACAGAGTCACGTCTTTGACATTAGAAGGTGAAAATGTGGGTACTTGAGTTGACGCTGGACCTTCATCTGTAACAGCTTTAACACAATGAGCACAAAGCTTATGATGAAGCGAGAAGGGGATGAGAGTCAGCAGCTTTATACACATTGTTTGTCCTCTTTAGTTCATCCTGCTTAACGTCTCTCCCCTTTCTCTCTTGTCTGTCCCTGAAAATGTAAATGGAAGAAATAAATAGATTGCTGAGGCGGCAACACGTCTCTACCTCCCCACATCACTAATGGACTAGTTCCTTTGCTCTCGGAAAGAATCATTATGGGCGAAGACTGATCCCCCTTGTCCAATTTACTGTCAAATTGCCCGACTCAAGATAAATCAGCTGCATGCATAGCATATACATACATATATATATTTTCTGAGTGGGATGGGTCCTAAACAGCCTATCAGTCGATCAAAAACCAAATGGGCCTCTGTTTGACAACGATTTGCAGTCAGGACACTCAATTCACTATAGCATAGAAAATAATCTGAATCACTTTTTCCAGCGGCACAGAACATCAGAGCCGGTGAGTTGGTGGGTTCAGTGCAAAGCTTCAACACAGGCTGAAGAAAGCTCCTGCTGTGCTGTGATAGGTGAACCAGCCGCCCGGGCCACGGACTCTCACTCTGACAAATCACAAGCTCACACCTGTGCTCGGCTTCCCACAAGGGGTGGATCCCTGCTGGGAAGGAGTGCTGGGTGACCCATTTCTCACTCTTCTTGCCTCTGCTGTCCTTCTTATCAGCGCCCTCTCTCTCCAGCACTTGCCCAATGGAGGCGCCAAAGGCAGACAGCTAACTGGAAGAAACACTGCCAACCACTGGCCTCAAGCTGGAATGACCTAGGACCCGGGAAGGGGTACCCCAAGGTGAAATTGATCCAAACATGGAGTGAGAGATTAACGGCAATGACAAAAGACCATCAAAGAAAAGAATTGGCACAATGATGAATCCCACATGAACAAAGCGTTGCAATGAGCGGTCAATCAATGTTGTTCTAGCATCTGGTTGTAAAGGACAATCACAATCAGTGTCATCAATGTAATCATGTCCTACAGAAAATCATTTGGCACTGAGGGAACATACTGTACCTAACCCCCCCCCACTCAGTCACAATCCAATAGCCTCAAGTTTACGAAAGGGATGGTTCGTTTGAGATGCGTGTGTGTGTGTGTGTGAGAGAGAGAGAGAGAGAGAGAGAGAGAGAGAGAGAGAGAGCAGGATTGGGGAAATCCAATGAGGCTTAACTGAAGCATCACTGCCATTGTACCACATGCTATAGGCTGCATCCCTTTGATGTAAAATACATGGGGAACCGTTGACTCTTCTATCAGCTCAGTGAAACGGGGGTCTGAATGGAGGCGTGGCTAAATGATGTAAAAGCACTAAGGGGGACATTGCTTCTTCTTCCTCTGCTTCTTCTTATTCCTTTATAATGTCGTTTTTCATGCCTGGACCATTTCACCCTCCACTTCAAGGCGAGCTTACAGTATATGGTGATTTGTGATCCTGCACATATGCAATAGCCTCTAACCACGATCAGAGCACTAATGTTGATTGCTGAGGCACACTCATTCCTCGCCCCACTCTCTCTCTTTCAAACTCAACTGTGCTTTGATTGCATAAAAGGGGATTAGCCATTACTGCAAGACCCAAAGTAAAATACGGGGTCGTTAAAAACTATAACATATAGTGTGCACAAACATTCATCAACCAAATAATAAAATAGTCATGAGTAAAAGTCAGAGGTCAAATGGAAAACACAAGATACATTCGACACAAACACTGGTGCAAACTGCATGACTATGGACACATTCACACACACTCACGCACATTCACGCACCCACGTCCGCGGTGTGTACAATGAGTGACAGACGGGCTGCTGTTCTCTCTCAGAGATGATTGACAGGTTGGAATGCTATCTGTATATATTTGTCTTTGTGGTGACACAGAAAGACATCTATGGATTCAAACAAGACAGTTGAAGAAAACCCCTCTTGGGCTCTTTTTGTCTTATAACTGAAAATGTTTGCCTCCTTTCTGTTTTTCCTGTGGCTGCACTGCTGCCTCTGTTTTCATTTTGTTTTGCCAGCGCTCGCTGCTTCACTGTGTCGTAGTGAGGTCAATTTCTTTTGGGTTTTAGCGTCTAGTGAGGGGGTCAAAGATGGGTTTTAGTTGCCGTTTGTGTGCCAGCTGTCAGAGGTTTACGTTTATGCTGCAGCTGTATTATCTGTTGGCTGTTGCATGCAGATATCGTCCCAGTTGTGTGGGCCATGTTTACGGCATTTGTGTGGACTCCCACGATATTCTTTTGATAAATTCCGGCTGAAGAATATCATGCATTATTATTCATAACTGAGGTGGGTTCAATTCCACATACCAGCTCACAATTCAACACATAATATCCCTTTGTCATTGAGGGAAGATTTGTTTGCAGATTGTGTTTTTTGCTGATCACCAGTAATAATGTCATGATCTGTAATATATTGGATGTATATTATAATTTACATTGTTTTTGAAGCATAGGAGCAATGGCAGCATTCTGTCTGTGTTGCTTTCTGCTTTTTTAATTTGATTTTCAAACAAAGCGCACCCTCGTTAAAACCATGATTTCCAGCCAAAGACCCCAGTCAATACTTAATTCTCTCTCTACCAATACAATGTGTGTGACAGAAGCAAATCCATGTGCGTTGCCTGCTGCTGCTGTTGCTGTTCATTGAGAGTCCATTACCAGCCGCCATGGCTTTGCTTTTACAGGGTATTGCTAGATGGAGTCAGCTGCTCATTTAAATGCATTAGCGATGACATATCATCTTTCTGTCCTGGACAAAGTATAAAACGGGGGCCATTAAAAGTGAAGTGGGCCGGATGCCCTCCCGTCCATCCACCCATCCAGCTCACACAGGGCACAGTAAAGGGAGGCAAGCAGGTGCGTGTATATCACGAGCGATGTGGGTGAAAATGCAAATTAAATCGCAGCTCAGTCTTTAACAAAACTTATAGTTAATCGTAGCCAGATGGTTGATAAAATAATGGAGCTGTATATTAACTAATGCCGCTGGTGTTTTATGACTGTGCGTTGGGGGGGTTATCGTTATCGTATTTACACTGTGCATTGAAATGGGTCAAAGTTCAAACAATTCTAAATTTGGCTACTCTGGATGTAGGAGCCCCAGAATCAGGTATTTCTATATACTTTGTATTTCTGCCTTTCTGTTTACAGTGAACAGTAGGGTAACCCCGGTTTCAGCCCCCCCCCGGGTTCCATCCGGGTGTTGCTCGCTCACCTGCTGGCGACCTGTCTCTCTCCTCCATGGTCCTGCATCCGCCCGGCGAGCAGAGCCGCTGCGCTCCGCTCCGCACTGATCCTCCACGGGGCTCTGAGAGGATCTGCTGGATGAATCTCCCGGTTTGGAAGAAGTTATCTGAGGAAACTGTGCATGTCCTCCACAAAACAGAAGAAAAAACAAACACCTCACACTTTCACGGCTGACCAAGCCCGCACGGGTGAAGGTCCGGGTGCGTCGCTGCGCTTTGGCTGTAGCCCTGACCAGGGTGACTCCTGTCCGGCTCAGTTCGTGGAGAAGCTCCACAAAAGATGACTTGTGTCTTCGGAGGCGGACTGAATCAAAAAAGCATCATCATCATCATCTGCTGCTGAGTCGAGGACACAGGCTGGGATCCCTCCTCTGAGCGCCCACCATCTCAACCTGCCAAGCAGCAGCAGCAGCAGCAGCAGCGGGAGGCGGGTGCGTGTTTATCTTTCGCTCCTCCAGCGGTCCGCATGACCCAGTTCAGCGCCACACACACTCTCTCACACACTCACACACACACAGACGAGCCCATTCATTCACACCCACTTAGGGGGGGCTCTCTGCAGTGCGCACGGGAAAATCCACATGTCCCCCTCTTCATCCAAACTCAGCTGTGCGCCCTGGAGACACCGTCGGCCGGTCGGTCTGTGGCGTCTGTGGGTGCAGCGGGTCTCTGGGTTCTGCAGGTGGCGGGGGTCTCAGATGTTGCTCCTCTACTGGTCCCACTAGTCAGCTCCTTCATTGTTCACCGTCTCCACCCTCTGGCAAACTAATGCGCTCACGTGTCCCGGGTCCTAGCGCCTGGACACTCTCCCTCATCCATCCAACCATCCGGCATCAGTGCGCACACGAGCTTCTCCAACTTCTGATTCATGTTTTTCAAGGAACAAGCTGCTCCTCCGCTCTCTTGCATAATTCAACAGCTTATGTCCTCCGAGTAGTTGACACTGTGACTTTGCCAACTGTCCCTATATTAGCTAACAGCGAGGCAAGACTTTGAATTCAATTCACTGCCCTGGCAGCTCCCCCCCTTTACTGTACATGTTTAACCACAGGCCTCCTGCCAGACGTGTTGGCCAACTACAACAGATTGGAGACAAAAACAGCATCAACATGACAGGGATCAAATCAGTGCATCATCGTCGACGGCAACCGATTGGATGGGCTGAGGGTAAAATGATTAATAGAAAATATTCCTAAAGAAAAAGCAATGATAAAGACTTTGACTCATGTTGTTTGCAACTTTGAAATTAATCCAGACCCCAAGTATATCAAGGAACAACTTCTATTTATGCTTTTTCTCTATATAACGTTCTAGTCGTACTCTTTCCCCATATTGCCCCTAAACCCAAGTGATAGCCACACCCATGCTGAAATATAAGCTGTTGTTTTTCTTCAGTCCGCGATCTGGAGGAAAGGATGAGTGGAGCCAGGGCCATCTGATCTTTTTTGTTTCCTGAAACAAAACCATTTGACCCGCGGGCTGTGTTTATCCTTCTCATGGAGACAGGCAGATATTAAATAGCTGCATCCTCAGCACCTCTAAGACATTTGGGTGTCTCACACAGCACACAGCTTTTTCGAGACCAACGGGCAATGAGGCGGAGAGTTTCCTCTGGGTTATCGTGGGAACAGAGCTGTCATAAATCATAGTGAAGGTCAAGCACGGTTGGCTGACAGCAGAGAGCAGTAAGGGTCAAACACACCAGGGGGACGCACCTCTGAGCTGTGAACAAATAGAGCAGCCCTGCTCCTCCTCCTCCTCCTCCTCCTCCTCCTCCTCCTCCTCCTCCTCCTTCTTTCCCATCCTAACTTTATCAAGCCACCACTATCATGTCCTAGTTCTTACTTTTTTTTGTGTCACCTCAAGTTTTCCACCTCTCGTTGGCCTCCTTTCTTCACTGCTCTCTAATTCATCTTCGTGTACAGTTCTCTCTGTTCCGTTGCATCCCAGCTGCTCTATAAACTGCAGTGTCCTGTGAGTGGGTGGACGGGTGGGTGGCGGCATTTACATAGTGCCTCAAGCGGGGTCTCTTAAAGTTTGAAGAAGAACATGGAGCAGATTGAAAAAAGTTCTTGTGTCTTATACTTCCTGTGCGGAAATGTAACAATTTAACTGCAAGGGCGCCCATGAGAGTATAAGCAAAATTGAATACTACCAGAACAGCCATAAAACCCCAACTAATACATCCTCAAATGTCATGTCTGTTGATGAATAATAGAGGCTCCTGAGATTATTACAGGCACAGGTGGGAGGAAATTGAGTCGATCCAAAGTCATTTTGCAGATGGAGCACTACAGTAATTCTCAGATACATTCCTGTATGAATATTAGATTATCTCCCCAAAAACCTCTCACAGTCAGTAATCACTCAAATCCTAACACCTTGCAACATTTGCTTTGAAACAGCAGGTATTTGAAATTGGAACCTTGATGGGTATTTTTTCGAAAACATGTGGAGCAACATTTAGGCAGAAGAAACCTAAAGTGTTGATTTCCGAAGCTGTGCAAAGTAGCACCCCTCTGGGCACTGATTCATAACAGCCCCTTTCTGTCTCACTTAAGCCCTCCTCTCTGCTGCCTTCACTTTTTCCTTTTTCCGTCTCACCTGGCTCCCCAATGGCAGAATGACTTTGCACCGGCATCAGCAGAGCAATTTCACACTTTTTTCCATTCCAACTCAGCCACACCACCCTCTACATTGAGATTTGGCTGTTGTTGTAAATTATATTTTTAATATGTGATATGTGAAGCCAAATGCATGAAATATAAACGTAAATGAGCAATCAAGTGGGTTTAGCATTGCAGTTATGGATTTTTCTTTTTTAGAATATGGTGTCTATCTCAAAATAATGATATAAAATGCACAATGTTCTCAAAGCAAACAGCCCCCTCATACATTTTAATAAGTGCACATAAATTATAAAGATGTAGTGATGAATTATAAAAGTGAGAGAGGAAAAGAGACAAACAGCAGTTTGGGACAGATTTTCTGAAAAGTAATTGAATTACTCTTGATAAAAACATAGCATTCTGAATTTTTAATGTAGTTTTTTGAAGTTTCAAGAAAGGCAAGGTAAGTTTATTTATAAAGCACGAATTCAGGCACAAGGGAATTCACAGTCATTCACAGAGTCCCTAAAATACGTTATAATAATACTCTAACACTACACTTAAAAGAAAATATAAACAACCAAAGAACACAACCAATGTCAGAGTGCTTTACAGACAGGTACAAAATTATTTTAAAATCCATCCTCTGGCACACCTCAGTGATGCAGTGATTACAGGAACTAATGTTATGTTCTCCAATCGTTAAGACCACACTGAAGAAAAGAGTTATCATATTTCAAGAAGAAAGTTGTAATTGAGAAGACAGTTAATAAAGACCTAACTATAAAGTCATACATTTAAAAAAGTCGGTATTGGGAGGATGAAGTTGTAATTTCAATTAAAAGAGTTCAAATATTATGAGAATAAAGTCGTAAATGAACAGTCATTTATTCAAGAATAAATTTATAATTACATTTTTTTAACGTCCCAAATATATGAGCGTAAGTTACAGTCACAAAGTTACTGTTTGAACCATGGTTTGAACATGGAACTACGTTTCCCATAATGCCAATGGGAATCCTCGGCCGTTGATTGGTCAGAATGAGAGGATGACGTTGAAAGAGTGCGCGTGTAACCTTGCGGCACAGCAGCGCTGCTCAGGACTGGTGTTGTGAAAGCAGCTGTTGAAAGATAACAGTGAAACAACTGGATGGTTTATTTGTCCTGAACATCCCTGTGGAGTCATGAGCAGATACGTTCTACCTGTGTCTGTGTTCGGGACTGTGGTTGGCGCCGCTGTTTTACTCAAGTGAGTGACTCCTCATGAAGAAGGGACTGTTTACTTCTTCATCTGATCATAATGATAATACCCAGTGGAGTTCAGGCTCAGTTCAGTGTTAAACGCTTAAATCTGATTTAAAGTACAGACAATAGCCCTGAGCTAAGTCCTGAACGTTCAATTCACTCAAGAATACTATCTATCTATCTATCTATCTATCTATCTATCTATCTATCTATCTATCTATCTATCTATCTATCTATCTATCTATCTATCTATCTCTCTCTCTATCTTTCTATGTATCTATCATAATATGATGTTGTAGTGGACTGAATTATTGTGTATTGTCATATGGTCTAATGTGACAAGTTTGTACTGTATAGGATTATGTATTTGTTTTAGTTGTTGCACACTTTTCAGAGGTGAGTAAGCAGGACAGTGCAGGGACACAGAGGATTTGTAGACCTGAATGAAAAGATGAGTTTTGAAACCTGATGGCTTGGTGATAAAAAATCTAGTGGTGCACGTCCGTCTGTTCTGGATGGTAACAGACAGAGCAGTCTGCGTGCTGGATGGTAACAGACAGAACAGACTGCGTGCTGGATGGATTTGTTCCTTGAAGACGCTGCGTGCCTCCTGTCCTGAATGGCCGGCGGTCTGTTTCCTGTGATGGGCTTTGCCATCTCTACCACTCTCTGTACTGATTTGTGGCTGTGATCACAACAGTTCCCATACTCATAGTGTTGCACGTTGAGGAAATTCTCTGTGACAGAATTAAGAAAGATAAAAAAATATGTATGTTTTGTCATTAAACTGGAATAACAACTCGTTTAACCTGTGACTGGCAACAAGCAAATAAGCAGTTTACTCCTAAATCACCCCAAGTTTACATTGTGGTGATTTGATTTGACACATAAATAAAGACAAGGCAAGATAATTGGAATAATGTGTTAAAGTTTCCACACCCCCATGGTTTTCACTTGTGTGTGTGTGTGTTTTTAATTCATGGTCTTTTTACTGGTAGTTGAGTCATGCAGAATGCAATAAAGCATCAGTTCAGTTTAAAAAGGACATTGTTTCCCTCCCACTGGTTCAGGTCCAACAGAGCCCCCTCCCTGTTAACACATTTCTTCGCTGTGTTTTATTATCACAGTGGATTTCCAACTAATAACATATACAAGTAAATACAATATGACACAACTCATGAGCAAGACAAAAGAAAATCAGGCTAATCTGACTAGGTCTGATCAGCAATGTATTGATATTGCCTTTTCTTTAAATTCCAAAGAGGAATCTATGACACCTTGTGCTAGTGCATTCTCATGTGCTTTAATAAGTCACTTTGTTTTATATCCCCCCCACAGGAGTCATGTGACCGGAGGTCGGTGCCCGAGTAACGCCACCATCGCTGGAAAGACTGTGGTGATAACAGGAGCCAACAAAGGCATCGGGAAGGAGACAGCCCAAGAGCTGGCCAGGAGAGGTATGCAGAAACCATCATGTCACTCTGAGTTGTTGTTTTTCTCTCTCGCTGATACACTTCCTTCCCATCCCCAAATGGTCAGGAGGGCGGGTCATTATGGGATGTCGGGACATGGAGAAGTGTGAGGCGGCCGCGAAGGAAATCCGAGGCAAGACCCTGAATCCTCACGTGTACGCCTGTCGCCTCGACCTGGCCTCCATGAAATCCATTCAGGAGTTTGCAGAGAAAATCAAACGAGGTGAGGCAACTAAACACGGCGTCAATGATAGAAACAGAGTCAGTAACAGTTTGTTGAATATGATCTTGATCGTCTTGCAGAGGAGCAGAGAGTGGACGTGCTGATAAACAACGCCGGGGTCATGAGGTGTCCAGCATGGAAGACAGAAGACGGATTCGATATGCAGTTTGGAGTTAACCACTTGGGTGCTTACGTTGACAACGAGCAAATTAAAAGAAAACAAATCCAAACTGTCTTTACATTCTGATAAACTCTCCACTCGCTCCATCGCTGGACCTAATGTGGATCGTTTTGCTCTCCCTCCATGCAGGCCACTTCTTGTTGACTAACCTTCTGCTGGAGAAGTTGAAGGAGTCCGCCCCCAGCCGAGTGATCAACCTGGCCTCGCTCGCCCACATCGTCGGAAAGATGGACTTCGAGGACTTGAACTGGGAGAAGAAGAAGTTTGATACCAAGCAGGCGTACTGTCAGAGCAAGCTTGCCAATGTTCTGTTCACCAGAGAGCTTGCCAAGCGATTACAAGGCAAGTCTACTGGCTGCCGCATAAGTGGGCATGTGTGGGAGGGAGTACGGCCTATGTTCTTGTTTGTTACTGGCCATTGGATATATATTTTCGAACAATGCTTTGTGTGTGATTGTGTGTGTGTGTGTTTGTAACAGGCACAGGAGTCACAGTGAATGCTGTACACCCAGGCGTTGTTGCCACGGAGCTTGGGAGGCACACCGGCCTGCACCAGTCGCAGTTCTCCAGCTCCGTGCTCAGTGAGTATCCTGCTTTCCTACTGGATCCTGAATTTAGAGAAATCAATAAATCCGGGGAGGTTCTAGTCGTCTGATACATATGCAACACTCCGCTCCGGCTGTGCACATAGCACGGCATTGTCCTCAGTGAACTTTCTATCTGAATAAATTAGAACGATTCAAAAATAACTCCCCACGTTTCTGTTATGAAATGCTCCTACCCACTGAACTTTATAACTACAACTAACAAGTGGGATGGTGAGGAATTCTGATTCAAATATATAACGATGTGTGTGAGAGAGAGTCGAGGGGCAGGAGAGGATGGGGTCTCTGAATGGTAGACCATGTGGTTTAGGAGTTTAGTTTCAGCTTTAGTTTCGCTGGTGGCCGGGAGCCGCCCACCTTTGTATATGTTCAGTATCTATAAATGTCACAACATAGAGGCGTCCCATTCCACGTGAGCATTTGCCCTGCAAAGTCCAAGATGGTTTGAAACACTAGGTGGCGTTATGAGCCATGTTCAACCTATTAATGTCAATTTTTAGAACCAGCATTAATGTGTTTCCTCAAAGAGCAGTCATACCATTTGATAAACAGTTCGAAGAATAGATTTAAAGTGAAAGTAGCAATACGCCAAGTCAGAGTCCTGTGTTGAAAATGCACAGTGTTATTAACACAATGCACGTAACGTAATAATTTGGTTTGATATTAATGTAATGTTTTAATTATTTGAATCGCTTGTTATTTATAAGCCCATTTTAGGTTTTGTATATTAAAATCTTAACGTGCAAAGTTTCTTCCAACAAAAGCTTTGAAGTAAATGTATCAATTCAAAATCGGCAGAATAACAGAACGTTGTACGTCCCCACAGCCGCTTCTCAAAAAAACAGTAGCTGGTTTCTGAACTCACCTGTACACCGCTGCTCCCAATTATGTTGCTGCTACAGCTTCTCCGCACACATTCCAGGAATGGGTGAAGGGATTTTCTTTTCTTTTTCTCAGCACTGAGGATATTTTTAATTACACGATGCACTCTGGGGTAATAAACATCCTCCGCTGTGGGGAGGATGGAAGTGTTTGGGTGTTGAGAACATTAACAGTCACAGTATGTGCGTGTCGGATTTAGTAAACACACGTAATTGATTTAAATGTTTCATTGTGTTATAGACCACAGAAAACACTGCACTGATCCAGTTTGTACTTGAATAGTAATTTACATTGAATTGATGATTTAAAGTACTTCAGAGTACTTCAGAGTTTTACACCATCTAACCTCTCTGTGGCCTCTTTAATCCCCGGCACAGGTCCCTTTTTCTCCTTGTTAGTGAAGAGCCCAGAACTTGGGGCCCAGCCCAGTGTCTACCTGGCCGTGTCCGAGGAGATGGAGGGTGTGACAGGACGCTACTATGATGTGATGACAGAAAAGGAACCAGCACCGCAGGCCTTGGACGAGGAGGCAGCTCACAAACTGTGGGAGGTCAGCAGCAGGCTGGTGGGTCTGGAGGAAAAAGGACAGAGTGGCAGGTCAACCCCTCCAGCAGGAGGAGAGGATGAAGCTGCACAGACAGACCCAGCACAGACACGTGGACAGAGCCCAGGACCAGCTGTCAGTGCTGTGGGGCTGTAGGTGTCCTCTGCCCGCTGGGCCAGCTGGAGATACTGAACCTCTGTGACTGGAGCTGTGACTGGAGCTGCCCCCTGCTCTGTCTGTTAACTTTCTGAATGTGTGATCCTCTGTATAATGGCAGTCTTTTGCAAACGCCTTTATGTTCCTGCATCAGGAGATTTTCTGTGAAAACATGAAAGATGCTGCTTTTGGGAATAGAGTCAGACTCGTTTTTTGAAGCCAGTGCCCAGTGTCTATTGGATTATGTATGGTTGGCGAGGATGAAGCTGAAGAGGAATTTGAAAAAAACGTCTGATCTGATAGTTAACAAAAAAGACAAGGAACAGTTGGATGAACATAGCAGTGAATCAAATAAATCACAACTTCAACCCATGAATATTTAAACCACGCGTGTAAAACCTCCAGCCTCAGGGCTGAATACAATTTATAAATATAAAAAAAAGGCATCTCCGAAATACTAAAACTTTTTTCACGGCCGCAACAATCTTTTCTGCAAAAGGAGAAAATAACATAAAACAGGAGACTTAACACGTCCTTCAGGATGCTGCTCTGGCTGTATGCCTGTCAGGTCACACTCAGGGTGAAGGAGACACATGTTACCGCTGTGTCATTGCTGACAAGATTAATGTTGCCTGTCAAGAAAAGAAAGCTAAATGTGGAATGTTGCACTTTCCAGGAGAAAGGGACAAACATTTCCTGTTAAAGTAGAATAAAGCTCACTGTGTCTTCCAAGTGGTGTTTGTATGGGCAAGCAGTAATAAAGGCTTCGTTTGAGGTTTAAGTCAACACTCTCTAACACTTTCTAGTAGCTACAAGATAATATAGCAAAGAGGCTGAACCCTTATTCAGAAGGAGAATTTTTGAGCGATCCTTGTAGTTTGGTGCAAGGGAGAAACAAGTGAGTCTTTGCAAACCACTCATAGCCCCATGGAGGAGGATCAGGATTTGAGCAGGTAGTTTTCACTGTATTCTGCCATGAGCATCCTCATCATCTCATCTGACATCAGACACCTTGTCATAGAGAAGCCGTTCCATCGCATCACAGAGTTGCATGTGTTCAGTAATGTAGTGTGGCCTGTGAGAGGTGTGTTTACATGTGTGTATTACATAGAAATGATTGTAAGGGTTTCGATGAAACAAGCTATAACCATAAAAAATATCTATCCATTTTATTGCACATGAACGATTGAACCCTTCTATGTGCACATGCTGTTTTAGATGTAGTGGGAAGACAGTAAGTATCATAGATGCGATATATAATCATTAAATTAAATTGGGATAAATGTGATTAATACATTCCATGATTAATCCCTCATTACATCTACAAGTGAACATATTTATCATATTTCACTTTTACTATGTTTTACGTATAAAATGCAAAGCGATCGTTCAGTGCACAACCTTCCCTGGTGGTCTAGTGGTTAGGATTCGGCGCTCTCACCGCCGCGGCCCGGGTTCGATTCCCGGTCAGGGAACTACGTTTTTAGTCTACAGGCACATAAATGTAATCCTCTTAATATCTTTTACTGTATTTATTGTTGTGGTTATTTTCACCGTCGTTATTATTATTTTCTTGTTTGTACTTCTGAACGGGTTTTCCCATTTCAGAAACACTGATTAAGTTTATAAAAGTAGGGCCCTTAAAAAGAAATCGGTTCTCAGACAACTGGAACTTTTAGTAGAAATCCATCACAGGAGACATGGCCTGTTTTCCTCGCTACAGACGGATCTACACATTGATCTGTAATGCAGCTCCTTTACCAAACAATGATATAAAAGCCAACAAAAAACAACTAAACATGAAATGGTAATTAAGACCTCAGTAAAAGGAGTTTTTGGGCTTATGGGCCTAAGCGTCCATTATCATTATCTTTAATGCGCCCCTCTGTTTTTTCTTGTTTATGCCTCTTGAAAAAAACAAATCAAATTACAAAAGCACTCATGTTACATTTCCGATCCTCTGGAGCGTGGAGCTGGCAGTCGTGCAGCCTCTAAGTGCGCAGGAAAATAAAGTCTGTGAGGGATCCATTGCATAGGCTGGGCTCATTTTTTTTCCAGCAGTAAATCCCAAAAGTACAGATCAATAGGAGCCATTCTCTGCTCCAGTGCACACTGATCGGCCTCCGAGCTGAAATGATACACCCTGGATCATTTATTCCAGTGTTGGTTTACCAGAGAGGACCCTTAGAGCTGCCATCCTAGAAGATGATGGGTATTGGAGATGAGCTCCAGAATGACTGTCTGGGTTTTAAAAGACATTTACAATCCCCTGAGCTTGTTGTTGTCTGATCTGGTTTAAATCACATCAATCCTGACCTCTAAAGTTTACAACTTACTCTGTATTATGTCTTTTTAACCGTGTCCTATGTGTGTACTCATCTACTACTCAATGTGCCTTAAACAAAACGTACACACGTTTGGACTTGTGTTCTTGAACACGCACACACCAGAGGGACTTCAATGGCCATAATGCATCACCGAAAGATGTCAAGGAATGTAGGGGTGCATTCATGTGCTCCTCAGAAGGTCCCAATTTCTCAAGTTGGAGGTTAGAATCATCATCAAATTGATAAAGTTGTTTTCTTAATTTGCAGGTATTTTGTTAATTTGTATGTGTTTTCTTAATTGTATTTTTTTTTCTATTTGCACTTGTTTCATTAATTTGCAGTTTGTTGAGCTCTCTCGGCCTTGAATAAAGAGACCACTTCAGAGTAAAGAAAACAACAATTTGTGCAGTTTAGATGATCACACACTAGTGAAAAGAACACTATGATTACTTCACATTCAAATTCTGCCAATAAATCCCTTTCACCTAAATCTTACGCACAGAACCTTTAATTTGCCCTGTTGGGAACTCATTTCCCCCGATTATTCCGACGGCACGTGAATGCAGCACGTAGCGTCCAAAGTACAGTGAGCTCGTTTCTTATCTTCCTCAACTTTTCTCTTGGTTAAAGAAAGAAAGACGCTTCGTGGGGGGAGAATAAAAGTGGAGCTGCTTCCTCGGGTCTGTGTCACTGCTTCGTGTGCAGGTGGAGTTTCATCAGAGAGGAGCTGGACCTGCTGGATCTCTCCTCATTGCTACGACAACAACTAGCTTGTTTGGTGCAGAAGGTAACACACACAAACACACTGACACACGCACACACACACTCTCACATGGTTGTTCTAGAAACACCAGTAAAATACTTTGGCCCTTTCACTTTAACTTCAGTATCTTGATATCAATGGGATAGTATTGGGCTGCATATATTTGTTATGTACAATTAGAGTTGTAGTAATTAAAGTATAAATCTGGTTTAAGTTTAAAGTTATGCAAGTATTTCTGTGTCTATTTACCTTGTGTTGATGTTGTCAGCATGGCAGAGCCACAGGGAAAAGGAGAACTGCTGCCTGAAGATGTCTGCACAGACGACTGCCTGACGTCATACACACACATCTACAGTCCAGATTTACTAAAGTGAGCGTCAAAATGCATTTCCCTTCATTATCATCTATTTACTGCACTGTACACACCGCTGTCTGTCTGTGACTTTGTTCACAATAACTTACTTTTTTTAATAAAGTCTAATTATTAAATGAGGATTTTGCACATTTCCAGGGACCAGGTTGCTTTCATCACAGGTGGAGGATCTGGAATAGGACTCAGGATAGCTGAGATCTTCATGAGGTGAGTGGGGGGTGCCTGCTTGATTTTACCACAACATTCTCAGATTGTTTCCTTTCTCTTACATTGATTGGTAATTGTACAGTGCAAGGATCAATTATTGAGATGTAAAGTGACTGCTGTGGCAGCCTTATGTCCTCGCTTACACTCTAAAACGTGAGCAGGATAGTTTGCAGGTGCACTTTATACCTTGTGTTATCTGACAGTCGGACTTTCGTCATTTTGCTTGTGTGACATAGTTAAATAATAAACTCATGTGTCAGAAATACTTGATCTTTAATAAAAACATCAATACCTGACTTTGTAGCTTTGTGTCCCGCCATGTAAAATATTTTCTACAAGGCTTACTTTCCCCTTTAACGTTTTCCCTCCTCCCTTCTTTTTTGACTTTGTATTCTCTATCTTGTTCTCACCCTCTGCCCTACTTGCTGTGTCAGAAGTTACTCGCTCTATCTCCCTTTAAGCCTCACCTGTGCTTGTGTTCATGTTCAGGTCAACACAATAAAACACATTCTCTTTGCTGTTGTTTCTCTGCTGCTCTAAGTGATATCATTTTCTATGTCTTGTAGACATGGCTGTGACACGGTGATCGCAAGCAGGAACTTGGACAAACTCAAAGAGGTTATTCCTGTCGCACAACATCCATTAAATATATTTGTGAAAACATGACTAGATATCCCTGTGTTTTCCTTGTGTTAATTGACTATTTGTTTCCTCAGGCGGCTAAAAAGCTGTCTGCTGCGTCAGGACGTCGCTGTCTCCCTGTGTGTGTGGACGTGCGACAGCCTGAGAGCATTGCAGCAGCTGTGGATGAGACGCTGAAGGAGTTAGGTCGTATTGACATCGTCATTAACAGTATGTTTTTCTGCCTATGTGATTCATGTGTTTGTGGCACAGACTGTATATAAAGGTGGACGGAATGACAGCTTCCCAAAAGTGAAACTGGGTTGACCGACACCTGGTGGCTGGCTGGAGAATAGGTCATAAAGTCCTGCCTCCTCCACTTTAATAGATTGGACATGAACCAAACTAAATCAAATTACACATCAACAGAAATTGTCTATCATTTTATGTAGATTTGATCAAACTGGTGTATGTTCAAGCGCTCATTTTATTTTACAACTGGTTTTAATTAGTTATTTGATGCTTTAAAAACAGGATGAGACTTCATTTTGACTTTAATGGCTGGATAGTGGGAGGAAGTGGAGAGGCTCCTCCCATCTTTTCACACAGTCAGTGTGCTTTGTGATGGCTGCAGTCTCACCCATTCATTATCATTCTACAGTGCATCCTGCTAACATTAGTGCAAATACATCTGAAAGGTGTCTTAAGCTTGACTGTACTTTGAACAAAGGTCTAGTGTCAAATGTTTTGGTTTAGTCATTAACTTTTCTGACTTTTCTTTATTCTCAAACTGTTGCATCACTTCAAGATTATCGGGTGTAAGAACAAACTCAGATAATCTATGCATTGGGATTCCTATTATATTTATGAACCTCATAAATTATGATATATGATGCATCATAAAGCATTAATGAAATAATACCCTCCTCTATCTGTCTCTTATGGGAATTATTATTGTTGTAATTCAGCTGTGTCCTAAATGTTGACAGATGCTGCTGGGAACTTTCTCTGCCCGGCGACCTCCCTCTCCTTCAATGCCTTCAAGACTGTGCTGGAGATAGATACTATGGGTACATTCAACACCAGCAAGGTGGTTTATGAGAAGTGGTTTAAGGTAAAATACACGTTTTGTTTGTTTGTGTGATATAATATGTTTTAACTTAAAGTTAAGAAGCTATAAGTATTGTTTACTACCCCCTGTGCAAAAATAATAATGTTTCACTTTCTGCAATGCCCTCTGATCACCAGGAGAGGTCACTAAAGATCTGAGACTGAGTGCCTGTCAATAACTGAACAGGAGTTGAACTGTGCTTTCTGGAGCTGGTTTGATCATTTACTTGTTGCATTGATTTTCGAGTCTACCACGTCTCTGTGTGCAGGATCATGGCGGCAACATTGTAAACATCTCTGCAACACTCGGCTACAAGGGGCAGGCCCTGCAGGTGCATGCTGGCTCTGCTAAGGCTGCCAATGGTAAGAGCAGTTTAAGCACTATGAGACAGTTTCAAAATGAGAACCTAATGACGTGTGCGTTCCCTCCGTGTCCCCAGACGCCATGACCAAGCACCTGGCCGTGGAGTGGGGGCCCAGTGGGGTGAGAGTCAATGCCGTGGCACCAGGTCCTATCTCTGGCACAGAGGGATTCCGCAGGCTGGGTAAATTTAATTGTTGTATATAAAACTTGTGATCCTTTATAATAAACCATGGCTCTATCTCTTGCAGTACAAACGACAACCTCAGAAACAGATTTTTGAGACTGTTGCTTAATGACACGGAATTTACATAGTTGTGACAGCTTATGTAAGATTGTGTGTTTTATTATTAGATGTTTCTTTATTTCTTGCTTCAACACCAATACCATCAATGGTATCCCTAATGAGAGTCATTCTGGCAAAAGACAGAAATGACATATAAACGGTTATGGTTAACTCTATCCCTAGAAATGGTTAACTGGGCAGCCTTTGCTTCTTAAAGTGGTAAAAGTACAAATTCAAACTTCACATAAATGCAACCTAAACATTTACAATGCAGTAGTAAATGTAGTAGTAAAACAATTGAAAGCTCATACTATTGAAACTTTTAGAATCGATTTATAGTAACTCACATGAAACAGCTGCTGCTAGTGAGGGTGTGTGACATTGAGAACCTCTGATGTGAGTTAAAGGGTCTGAGCATGGATTTTTTTATTTCCTTTAAATCCGTCAGGTGGTCCAAGAGGTGAGGCCGCTGGCGCCTTTCAATCCATCCCTCTGCAGCGAGCGGGCAACAAGACGGAGATGGCCCACTGCACTCTTTTCCTGGCCAGCCGGGTGTCCTCGTATGTGACCGGAGCCATCCTGGTGGCGGACGGCGGGGCCTGGCTGACCTCAGGCAACGACGTCTCCATGATGTTGGGTATAGCCTCCTCTAAATCCGCTAAACTTTGAACAAAGGCTCTCCTGTGCTCCTCCTGACCCAGGTGTGTTGGAGGAGGTGTAGCTCGAGGTCCATGTGGAGAGACAGAATGACTGGGAGCACAGTGGGGGTGTTGCAAATTGGGTTATATCACATTTTTAAGGGTGCGGTGAAACCCATATTAATCCACTTGTCTCTCTTATTTTCTTTCAGGTTATTGGTCACCTGAAAAGAAAAGAGACAAGTAGACGCTGAGGACAGAAGTGATTTAGGGGCCATGTGCAGTTCTGATATGGACAGTGTTTGTGGTTTATCTCACCACTGCTGTCTTAAGAGTGTATTTCTAAGTGGCTGAAGGTGTCCAACACTAACATACTGTACTTACTGTATTATATGTATGGGTTTTTCACCCACTGCAAAGCTGTGCTTTATCATCATGCATTCCATGTTTGTCACTTTCCAATTTCATGTGGCTTTTCCTCATCTCTCAACTGCTAATAAAGTTGTACTATTTGGTAATGACGACTACAGTTTCCTGTAATTATTGGAGGAAAAGCAAGAAGGTTATTGGTTTGAATCCCTGATCCTGAAAATGACAGGATCAGGAAGTTCCATCACCATCTCTGGTGTGATTTTTGCAATTTGCAGCATGGAACTACAAATCTGGAAATTTGCAATACTGTTGCGAGCCAGGTGGGGGCGCCAACACATTACAGTAGCATCCATTACGACACAGTCTCTTCAAAATCCACACAAGTTGTCCTAAAATGAAATATTGGTTTATGCTAAATCAAGAGCTATTCGTATTCAGAGAAACGACCCACATTAATACAGTGGTGGCTGCGAGGGGGTTCACATCCACGCTGCCGATGTGCCACTGAGCAAGGCAGAGACATCCGGCAGCCCCTCCATCTGACCCTGAGCTTTGACCCCCGTGTGAAGGGGTGACTCTGACACGTGTCTACAGGTGAACGCTGTAGGTCAGCACGGTTCGGCACGGTTCGGCAGGGGCCAGCTGTTGATGGTGGAGCGCGGTGATACTGCGGGAGGTTTTCTACGCTTGCGTGAAACGTCAGCGGTGTGTATGCGGCTGGAGGAGGAGGAGGCGGAGGATGGGTCACTGCTGATGCTGATGCGAGAGCTTTCCTAGTCTGTGATCAACATCGGTGGAGCTGCTGCCTGCGACATGACGGAGCTGTTCTGGCCGATCTAACGCACCTTTCCCCCCCTACCGGGTCTCGACGAGGGTCCGCGGGGACGAGGCGTGTTTACGAGACGAGGAGAGAAAAGAGGGGCTCTCGCCTCGTCCCTCCTCCGGCCTGTCTTGTGACCGACACAGGTGGATTTGCGGCTGGAGAACGGCAGCGACATGGAGACATAGTACCGGACTGCGAGGGAGCTGGTCGACCTCGTCACTACCCAGCTAACCAGCGGGACATCGGAGCCGACGTTCGGGTCAATTGCCCTCAGAGAGACGGGCGGTGGGGGTTGGACCGTTCTTCGTGTTAGCTTGCTAATAGGCTAATTTCGCTAGCTTGTCGGTTAACGGCGGTGGGATGCTCGAAGGAGGAGTTAGCGTCCGTCGCTAGCACGCGTTCATTCGAGGATACACAGCTGTTTATTAAACCACCTCGTAACGGAGACATTTAACATTAGCGCTCCGACCGGAGGTTCACTCCACTTTAACGCATAGCGCAGCTCGTCTCCTCGTTAAATGAGCTCCCCGTGAGTGAGACGAGATAATCGGCTAGGAAAGCTAATGTTGACAAACACCGGTGACTTAGCGCCATCAATTAGCATCGTTTAGAACCGTGTGGTTGGCAGGAGGTGCTGTCCCTCGTGATAACCCGCTCAGCTGGGAGAGACCTCACCCCCGGTGATTGTGAGCAGCTGCCGGGCAGAGGTGAAGCATGTTGACTCTGGATGTGCCGGAGCTCGAACACTCGGCAGCAGCCAGGAGAGGATCAGCCATGACAGAGAGGGACACACACACTTTGACACCAGTACAACGAGCGGTAAGGCCGTGAGACTAATATGATCATTGAGTTTAGGTAACGTTCTTGTCCACACGTGGGAGGCCACCACTGAACTTAAAAACAACAAATACGACTTGTTAGTTCATTGCCTGAATTGACATCGTTTCTAAAACAACCCGCCCGCTTTAAATCATCCTTACTAATTACTTATGTAACAGTTTTATGTCATCACAGCACCTGCCAACCTTTTTTTTAAATGTTAGACAACGCTTTTAGTAAAGCCACATATTTATTACAAGGTTCATCTGAAAGGGGTTAGGGCCTTTTTTAAAACATGGCATCAAAGTTAAGGAGCTGGATCTCGACAGCAGTGAGATAAGACATCTCCAGCTTCTCTGAGGTGTGCCAAGGGGAACAATGGAGCCGACCATGTTGTCCGGCCCTCTGGGGCACACACAGTGGGAGTCAGACCAGCCATTTCCTCTCGGATTTCACACCCTGGATTCAGACAACGGAGGCATGCTCTGTCCAAACAAGAGTGGCCAGACGGGTTTGGATTTCAGAGACAGTGACCGAGATCACACATCCCAACAAAGTGGAGAAGCCGAGGTTTTCCAGGACGAGCCCGGGGTGGAGCTGGGCAACCTCATAAATATCTCTGACTTCTCTTGTGGAGATTTGCAGTTTGAGGCCGACCAGTCCGCACTTTCCAAAGCTTCTCTCCATAGTTCTCTGCTCGGGGACTTGTCTACTACAGAAAAAACTGAAGCACCTGATGAAATCAATGACTTTACTTTATCATGGTTATTTACTCCAAACCTCACTGATGTGGTAGGAAAGAAGTCTGCCTGTGAGGAACTGAATCTGACACAGGAGGCCCCTCTGGAGGGCTCACATGCCCTCAGTAGTCAGGGCGAGCTAATAAGCCTCAGTGTACCTGACTCTCCATCAAACATTTCCATAAGGACCAACACAGGGGATCCTTTTTCATTGGTAGAGCTCCTCAAAAGTGAACCCATGTGTCTCCCCCTGGAGTACTCAGGTGAGTTCAACCCGCTGGGTGTCAGTGAGGAGCTGGTCGATCTGTCACAAGAGGAGCAGGCAGGTCTCCCTCCCTTACAAAGCAGGGAGACATTTTCACCTGAAACCCGAGACAACGGTTTATTCCCTGATGATCAAGTGACTGATCTGCATGTAACCAGTAGCTCTACAGTTCAAAGTTTGCCGGAGAACTGCCTGTCGCAAAACCACATCAGCACACCACTGGAGTGTATTGAAGGATCTGTGCCTTTGTTGGATTTAGAGGTTCCAGATTGGGACAGCGATCTGCGCCTGTGTGTGGCCAGTCCTGCCTCGGTTATCTGCACAGTTGAACCGGTTCTACATTTATCAACAGAGAAGTCAGAGGTGGAACACGAAGGAGCTGCTGTAATTAGAAATCTGACATCGGAGCAACAAGGTGACAATGACTCATTCGCTCCGGGTTTGTCAGCGGAAACTTCATCACTGACTGAGCCTGTGGCTGAAGATGCCTTCACCCAGGGTGATTTCACCAGTGAGAGTTACTCTTCGGAAAATGTTTCTGAGGATCTGAGGTTGGACAAAACTAGTTCTGAAGCCCAAAATCTGCCGAATGAGGCAATGGCTTTGGATCTGTGCTTGACTGCTGATGAGGTCCATGACGAGGAAACATGGGACTTGAAACAACAGGAGAGTGTACAGTGTGGAAGTGTTCCTGATCCAACAACTGAACAGAGGGAGGAGGAGAGTGGGATCGACTGTCTCCAGCTCGAGGAATCAGATTGTCATGAAGTAGACTCTATTGATATTTCAGTTCAGGACTTTGACAGTTCTTCTCCTGACGCTGGATGGACTAGTGAGCAGAATGTGGAGACGATTTCCCTCTCTAAGATGGTGGTAGATGACTCACTGCCAATGGTTTCTGCTCTGAATACAAGGGAGGATGATGTCTCCCCGCTAAAAGATGTTTTTGATGCTCTGGACCAAGATGGAGATGGCTTTGTTCGGATTGAGGAGTTTATGGAGTTTGCTGCTGCTTATGGGGCCGATCAGGTGAGATCATTGTTTTACTGTTGATGACACATTTTTGTGCAGGCAGCTGCTGGATAATGCATGCTGAGTGAACTGCTGTGTAAAACCATATAACGCTCCATATACGTAAATGATTTACCATTGATTTGCTGCTGAAGCTCAGAGAGCTTCCTGAAAATACTTTTCTAAATTAAATCAACTGAAAATCATCCGGGTGAGGCCACTTTCTAGTATTTAAAGTTGTTTTGGATTCAAACCCCTTTGAAAGTCACTGTTGATAGAAGTGAATTTATTAAAAAAGCCAAGCTTAATCTTTAAGAAGTCTGGGAAAATTATTATAATTTTCATATAGTTGTTAGAGCCCAACCAATATGGATTTTTTGGGGTTGATCGATACAAATATTAGAGAGTAAATATATTCTGCTACAGACATATCTGCTTCTACTCAACTGATAACTATAAATATAAAGAAAACATGTTTACAACCAAATATTTAGAAGTAAAATAAAGAAAATATATTTATTTTGATGTAAATATAAATGCGTCATTCTACATTGATAATTCAGTTAAATGTTTAAATTTTTATATTCCTACATAGCGGAAAACTGTAAAAGCCTTAAATCGGACAATCTTTATCAGACAATCGATAAATTGGTGGGGCTCTAATAGAGTGCTGTTTTGTCTCATAAAAATGGCCCCAAGCATGACATAAAAGGTTTTTATGAATTGCACCAGGTTCATATTGCTCTGAAATATGCAGTAAAGAAGCACAGTTAACATGACCCATGCGTCAGTGCCGATTTCCCATGAACAACCGCTGAAGATTCAGCGTGAAAGATTTGGCTAACACCACTGCACACATGCCTGGATTAGTTTGTCATTTATATTTGGTGAGTGTTCAAGACCTAGGATTTGGGATATCATGGAGATAATCCTGTCAGCCATATTGACTGTAATGAATTCTGTAAGGCCTGGAACTCCTCCATATGTCAGATGGGAGACCACATTTGCATATTGTGTGGTTTGGTCTTTAATCTCTGGTGAAATGGTTGATGTGTCACACTCCAACCATCAGCCTCACCCATGTGTTGTATCTCATAGTTTGCACCAGACATTCAGCTTCTCTTTGCAACATGAGATTTAAGTCACTTGCTAGTCAAGAGACAAGGATCATTGACTGACAATTTGAAACCTACGAAACTAAGATCTTTAGATTATGTTCACTTTAGGTTTCTCATTTTGACCTCAAAGTTAAACCGAAATCATCATATAAACACTTGGGTTGATCCCAAGTCTTTAGAGATTATTATTAACCACAGAGAAGATAATCAATATTTGAATACGATTCATGTACATTTGCAGTAAGAATAACTTAATCTCAGAGGTCTGTGATGTTAATTGCAAACTTCAATGCTTTACTTTTGATACAAACCTCCACTCACCGCAGCGGCTCTACTCTGCTTGTGTTCATGCGTGCCCATCTCTTTCGGTGTTGATATGCTGTTAGTCATTATATGTAACCAGTCAGTTAGAGCTGAGGGCGGTTACATATAGGGGGGGATTTCATATTAGTTCTTTTCCTGTTCAACTGCTGGTAAGAATGAGACTGAGCTTCAGCAAGTGATCACACCCTTTGCAAATAACAGTAAAAGGATGGATGCAGACGATGCGGTGACCTAACTGGTTACATAAATAAGCACAGCTGTCAAGTTTGCCCCTGTGAGCATGTTTTTATATCTGTTCCAACTTATGAATCTTTATTTAAGAAGCCGTGATATGAATCTCATCACATAGTGTTTATAATCCAACATGATTGTCTAGTTTTGCCTGAGGTAGATTCAGGCTTTTAGTGTGGGCCCTTGTTGGCTTGCACACACAGAGGGTGTTGCTTGCTCGCTAAGGTTTTTTTAATCCCTCCTCTACCAGTTCAAAGCACCTCTATTGCCCCCGATCTGCCCAGTGTCTAGTCGTACATGTGTGTGGCTCCCCAGGCAGGTTATTTGTGAAGGATTAAGAGCAAAATGTGTTTTCCTGAGTCAGAGGAACTTCATGGTTCGGCTGCTGTTTACCCAACTGCCCCTTGACCTTGTTTTGAGGGACAGATCAGGGCTTTTGTCATGTTATTCTAATGTAAATCATTTCCACTTGTTATTTGGCAGCGCTGAAGCTGATACATTTACATGACACTGCGCTTTGATTTAATTTCATAGGTGTGGTCTGTTTTACTGTTATTCAGTGCTGTTTGGTTTCTGGTGGACTTCTCTTCCCAAGTATTATGATTCAGCAGTTTCCTTTGGATCCCAGCTTGTTGGAAGTTTCCTTGAACTGCTAACCAGATTGAGCAGATTGATTACTTTTGTTTATAGCTATCGGATATCTGAACTGTGGGAGGTAATTTGTGCCCCGTACAAGAAACTCCTCTTAGATTTCTATTCGTGATCGCAGACCGGCAGAGGCTTTGGCATGTTTGCTTATTTTTTCCCTTCTACAATAACTAACCAGGCAGCAGACAGACTTATCTTCAGAATTTGTGGAATGTTATATAATGCTTGGATCATCTCGGTGGATTTGGCGTCCATTAGCTGAACTCAAGGATCAGTGGGGAAAGTCAGGTCTCCTCTAAAAAGGGCTACACACACACAAAGTACACATTATGATAAGGTAGCTGGTTCTCTCTTATCGTATCAGTTTAGAACACGAGTGAATGTGCCTCTCATATTTGAATTAGCCTTTACCGTCATACGTCCTTGTGTTTCAGTCATCTGGAGATAAAAGTGGTTTAAATAACCTCCATGAGTGAGTGGCCCAACTTTACTGTGGACCCTGGTGGTAGCACAGGTCATGCAGCAGAGTGGTTGATAAAACCACACAGCAGTATGTTGTACTGATTCAAAAGGACATCAAGGTAGACCATAAAAACCTATGAAGGTTAAATCATAGTTATCTAAACCAAGTGGAGGTGGGGATAAGCTCAGGATCTTATGAGGAGGTAGCTGAAATAATTTCAGACTAATAAAAAATGGTCTTATTATTTATTTTACTATGTCTACAAGATATCTATTTTCCTTGGACATCAGTGTGGTTGACGGCCTCCACCATGAGTTATACTCTACCTTTTTGAAAATGCCCCAGCAAACTGTCATAGATATTGATGAGTTATTTGCATGCATGTTCAGCTTAGCTAAGCATGCAAATGTTTGCTCCAGAATTATTTCAGGATAGGACACTGTGTGCAGTCACACACACACACCATACACACACACACACACACACACACTCTCTATTGTTTGCGCTTTGAATATGAGCATCATATAATCGTCATAGAATCCTAAGGGACAAAAAACAGTTTGTCAAATGTAAAACCAATTTCCTGGATGAAACCTATTACTCAAGATCTTCTGTTTATGTGTGTAAGTACTAGTCTGCAACATATTTTAATGATTTAGAGGGAAAAAAGTCTCAAAAGAGAAACTGCAGCCGGCATTCATTGAGTTTGGTAATCTATCTACTGAAAGGCTCTCTCTGACCACCTTTTGGTTTTGACCCTGATTCACAAAAGCGGCACTGAACTGCATTGTGGTCGTGTCTCCCCCCGCCAGTGAACACTCCCGACCCAACTTTAGCCGGCTTTCTGCCCCTCACCCGCTGTTTTTATGTCCTGCCCCTCTAATCCACAATGGAATGCCCCATGCCCTGAAACGTCCCTTCCCGGGTTCACTTGTGTGCGTGTGTTTTTAATGTTTTATATTCAAAGCTCATTCTGCCTTTTTTTTTGTTGCCATGGTTATAATGGTTATCAGAGTTTTTATCTTTTTGATGGAACTATTGTGAAATCCCCTCTAGGACCACTCTCACCAAAGCGTATTCTTCTCCGCGGGGTGATGCACAACAGTGGTCTGTGTGGAGGCGGTCAGGCGTGCCCCGACACTAATTAGACACAAATAGAGGAAACAGAAAAACCACAGTGCCTTCACTAAGCAAAGGAACTGACAAGCGTAGCATCTGAGTTTAGTTTAATGTTACCATGAGCAGTATAACATGATTCATCATCATTGATAATGATAAGAATTACATTTTTAACACAAAGGCTAATATTTGAAATATGCATTAAAATAATCTAAAATAAAGTATCAAATAAAATAAATATATTATATCTAAAAATAACTCTTTCAAGTTTAAAGTGGACTGTTTTGATTTGTGAGAAGTATACACAACTAAAATGTAATGGCAGGTTGTAAGACCCATGCAAGAAGACAATACAAATAAGTCAGCAGGTCAAATTTTTGATATAATATGGAACAATTCTTTACTAACATGTATTTTCCAACTACACCCATGTTTATAAATAAAAACAATTCAAACAATGTTCAAACCTAGAGAATAGATCACAATTATGCATTCCATTGCTGCGTATCTTGAATAAAACTTTATTACATTAACTCCTTGAACATGACTTGCTCACTACACTCCCATGATTTCTTTCAAATCATCTTACTAGGTCTTTTGTTATTATTTTGATATGAGACCGATAGCGACCAAAGTTACATATTGTTCATTCAACAGTACACAAAATAGGTACTGACAAACTAAACATTTAATGCTTCCTTTTCAGAAATGTTCTCAAGTGGGGACAGTTTTCCAGTTATAAAGCTGTTTAGATGCTTTCCAGGTTCTTGAAATCACAAGTGAACTGAAATCAAAGTCACCTTTTAGTTTTTAGGTTAAACCTAGGAATAGCAAACAGGCTCTGCTCACAAGACCTGAGGGGCCTGGCACTGCTCTACCGACAGATATAGGCCATGGGCAGCTTCCACAGCGTAGTCGATCCTCACTGCTCTGGTTGCTTTGGCTGTTAAGAGTCTTTATAGGTGATTTATTGGACTGTCAGTTTTTTCACTGCTGAAGCGACGACTTGTACTGATTCACAGCTTATTATAATGGTTAAGTAGGTATGGCAACAGGACGACAGACGCTCAGTGAATTCCCCAGTCACCCCTCAGTTCTCTTCACTTCGCTCTGCAGAGGTGTTTCTGAATCGCTGAATAGAATGTATTTCCTGTGAACTGTGATGGTCCTTTGTCAAGAGAAACATTGCTTCTTCTTCCCCGGCTCGTCTTCAACCTACAAATCTAATGTCTGGAGATGTTTTGCAGTGATGGGAGTGGGGCTGTGACTTGATTTTCACATGCTAAACTTAACATTGCTGTGTTAACCACCATTCAGAAGGACCCGCCGCTGCCCTCCGCTCACTAAATACAGCTGGGTTTATCTCACCAAAACCCAGATCATAAGTCACAGGGGTTTTCAGAATGAGCATTAGGAGTTTCAGCCCTCTCAGCCCTCTTGAGATGGAGCTCAGTGTTGCTAAGCAGATCAACTTGTTTTTATGTGTAACCGATATAAAGAAACTGTAGAAAAGAGAGGCCGCACAGTGCGCACACACAATGACCATTTCTGTCAAATGACCACGTTTGCATTGTGCGCTTACTTTCTCAAGGAATAAGTGAGCTGAGACCACAGAAACCTCACCCCACATGCTCTCAGGCTCCCTCCCAGCCAATTTTGTCAGTGATACGCGCCTGAAATTATGGCTTGGTGTAATTTTGGGATGGACAACCTTTGACTTGGGGTATTATTTGTGTAAATGGGTTTTGATTGCTTGGCGCCACCAACGATTATGTAGATGTACGCACATATCTAACATTTCCTAGGTTAGGTCTCAGGATCCCAGCTAGTTATTTTTACCTCTTTTACATAAAAATAAGCTGGTACATGCAGGTTTTGTAAGCGCTGGTAAACCCGCTAAAAACATGAAGATGAGGTTCTCTGAGTGCAGATCAGATTAGATCTAATTTCACATCCGTTAAGAGCCAATTCTCAATAAAATAATAAAGTTGATCCAAGGTGCATTGTTGATCTTTTTTTATTCCCTGGATTATGTTGTTTCACAAGCACTCATTCCCTTGTTGCCAGGTTACTGCCAGAACTCTAGGAATATACTATATGTAGGTGCAGTTTACATAACCCAGAATCTCTATAACATTTCTCTTGTTTTCTTATGGTTGTCTCATCACAAAAAGTATATAGTAACCTGACTAAGCTTTAAAATCCTTGTAAACACACTATTGCCCTGCATAAAGTCAGAAACACTTGACATCTGCAAAAGCTGCTTTCCTCAAGAGGTCAGATGTGTTTTATTGGTGACTTCTGTAATTAAAATATCCTTGAAGTTGATGTTCTGCAGTTGAACCATCATGTGAATGAAGTCACTGTATGACTTAGTTCTCAGTAGTTATCTGTAGTTTACGCTTAGATTAAATGCTGCTTTGTTCCCCTGGCTGCGGTTTGCTTTTCCACTGGAGTCAGTATGCAAACATTGCAGCAAAGTCATTTGGCCCAATGCGCGGAAGACTTCCCATTGCATCATTCATGACATCATATAGGAAACCTCTTTTTTTTCTTGCTTTGAAAAAAATTAGATGTGAATGTTGTGTTTCTTTTATCTTTCAGGTGAAGGATCTGACCAAGTTTTTGGATCCCAGTGGTCTTGGGGTGATCAGCTTTGAAGACTTCCACCGGGGGATTTCTGCAATTAGCAACGGAGGTAAATCATCATGCACTAATTTGCACTGTAAGAGTGTCCAAACTTTACATTTATGCAAACCAGCTATGTCACACTTGGTAAGGAATCCTCCTCAATTTATTGTTCTTGACCCCTTGTCAACTTTTCTTGGACTCAATCGAACTGTTGTCGGCAGATTCTTCATTTCATGATTTGTAAAACCTTTTATATAAGCTCACCTGTCGTTAACCTAATTCAAACAGCCTCAGCAGCAGATTCTTGCACCTGCATTTAGTCTCCAGCATCTGGCCCAATCCCTACATTCCCCATGGTGCCAAATATTGTTGTCAACACAGTATGTTCACATTCAACACTCAGCTGAGGTGAAGGATTTTGAAAGGAAAGATGAAGAGTGACCTAATTCTTTGTAACTAGACTCAATATGCTGTTATTCACTCTTAACCATTTTGCTGCCCCCCTGTTCCACTTTGCAAGCTATTAAAAACGGCTGCAAGTTGTAAGGAATCCTATAACTATTTCTCTCTCTTCAGTTATTTCACCAGCCCAATCTCAACTGTCAGTCTCATCCAACTCTTGAATTGACTTTGAATTTAGACAATTTTCTATGGTCACAACAGTTAGTGTAGGCTACACAATGGATCTGCAGTTAACAGCACACACCGGCTGTGTTGACAAACTGTACAGGATGTGGTGATGTCACCGCAGTAGTGCATGTTTGCCTCTATCCACCCAGTGTATTGATTTGTGAAACTCTTACCGGAGGCTTTCTGGGTTGCTCAGCTCCAGTTTCTCAGACCATTAATAAGTCATGCACTGGAAAGCATGAGATGCACAGACACGTGGGCTGATTGGCGAGCTCTCGGAGCAGTGGCATAGGGATGGGGTTTTGGACGGAGAGTCCTATTCACCTCAATTATTTACTCCCCTCTCTCTATCCTGTCCTTTCTGTTTCTCTCCTTTTGGTCACCATAACGACGGTGTGTTGTCAGATTGATGAAGCACAAACATGGCACCTATGTACTTGCAAATATTTGCTAGTTTGTCACACAAGATTAATTTATATACTGTATATCCCTTTACATGCTTTATAACCCATTATACAGAATTGACAATGTGAAATAATTGGTCAATTAACGTCCTCCTAACTATGTATTAATTGCGATATGTTCAGATACCATTTTTAAAGGATTAGCATTTAAAGAAATAATAACTTGTACAATGTTTTCAAAAGTTGTGTGCTCAACCTTTTACTTGTGGGAATTTCCAGTTGAAATATTGCTGACATTTGGGCTAGCTCGGCTTAATGCTACACTACTGGAAATCACTTCTGAATTGCAGTTTTATCTGGGTTAAACTAATATACTTTAAAAATGTAGTATCAGATCGGTACATAGATTCACATACTCGCCTGTAGACCCGGCATTATCAGGAGTATCAGAATTATGTTTGATGCTGGTATTTGTTCAGGAACATCTCTTATGTCTACACTATCCACTAATTGTAGTTTTGTAGTCATGAGACCAAAGTCGGTTTGTTTTTGGTGGCTTGTTTGCCTAATGCTTAATTAATGCCATGGGTCAGATCCTGCCTGGCATCATTGTCCAATTTGTTTGTCACTCTGTGTGTCACTGTCGCATCTAGAGTATGTTCTGTGCAAATAAATTTCCTACTGCTAGTTTCCCAGTCGTATATGTTAATCAGGCCCAGACTGTAACTCAGTCTCTCACAAACTGCTGACAGAGTTACTGCTCATAAAGGCAGCAAACACTTTTTTACACTCCTGTCAGCTGAGCTATCGATCCACTTGGTCCACGTCATTAGTTTTACCATTCTGCCTTCACCTCCTCTTTGATCAGTGTATAAATCCTTTTCCACTAGCTCAGAAGCCGCTGTCTAGTTTCAATATAAACTCAATGCACTCCACCTTCTCCTTGTTTGTTTCACTTTGGCATCACTTGCTTGTGAAAGGTTACATTTTAATAAAAATGTGCCTGCCAGCTATGGAAATGCCTTGTCCCCTGTAGAGGCTCTGGTATGTCTGAAACCAAAAAAAAAGTAGTTGGTCTAGAAAAATGCAAGTCCTCTGCTATTTGTGCTGTATGCCAGGGAGGCTGCAGGTGTGTGGCTCTAACAGAGGCCAGCTTCTCCGGCATTTCTCTTAAATGACTTGTAATGTGTGTCCCAGAGCAACGAGTTAAATAAAACCAAGGGGAACAAAAACCCTTGGGTCTACTGGCAGCTTTGGAGACAACAGTTTGTGTTCCATTCTCTCACTAGGGTGCTATTCACAGCTCTGTTTACTAGATACAGGAGCTGAAGTGGCTGATGGGACTCCATTTTGTTGGTCTGTCTCAGGTTACACTGCTCGTTTGTAGCTGCTTTCAAAGGAAGCCTGTTTTGACACATATATTGTGTATGGGTTTCACTGTTTATTGTTTTTATTTTGCCCATATCCCTCAAATGTTACTTTCTAAATGCCTTGAATTGCAGAGTGTAAAAGTTACATAATGTTTGCTATCACATCACGCGCAGCTTGCTGACTGTAAATATGTCGGAGGGCACCTGGGACACAGAGTCTTGATTGTGCTGATTACATACTTAGGTAAACACATTGGAAGAGGTGTGTTCTATACTGTTAATGGAGTACTATTGTCTCAAAAATAAAGAGACAAAAGGCTTTTCTTTTCCATCGAGGTCAAATACATATTTTTTATGTTAGGAAAATGTGATATAAATTTGAAAAATATACTTAAACATGGCAATCTGTTTTTTAAGTTAAAACATTTTTATTAAATCACATCACAGCTGGAAGTGTCCGAGGTCATTCTTAGATTATATTCACAGGCACCTCAGTTAATATGGTGAAGAGATGTCATCTTAGTCCCATTATAGACCTTCTTTGAGTTTGGCAGACATTTAAATGAACATTATAGGAGAAAATAAGTTTTCTGTGTCAATATCCTGTAATGTATTGCAGAAAAGAATGCTCAGGAACTCAAGTTAATTGCACACATGCGTATTTGATAAAGAAAAATGTATGTGCATTTTCAAGCATGCACTATTTACTTGATTATCGGAGTTTTATTATTTAAACATCGGCGCATATGTAAGTAGAAAATGTAGAACAAGTTTTGCCTGCACAATTGATGTTGATTCATAAACCCGCTGTGACACCTAAACTCATTCATTCTGTCTCATGGCTGTTTATTTGTTCAAGGACACTTGAACTATACACTGGGAAATGTCAAAAGCTGGATATAAGTATACCAAACAATTTTTCAGAAAATCTAAGTGAATATAAGATTGTGTTTATTGTGAGACGCTTCACATGAACTTAGCATACGTTGCAAAAGAATGTGAGTAGTGTATAATTTTAAATACTATGCATGTGGTATACTGGAACTGTAACCATAAAAAAAGTTAAATGCACTATTTATATTGTTTGCGTAGACGTTGCACACACAAACCCCGTGTTTGTCGAGACTCCCTTTGCCGTTTGACTTTGTGTTTGTTGACATTAAACCTGTATTTCCTCTCATATCTGCAGGTCCAGAGCCACAGCTCTACAATGTAAACTACAGTCCAGGCGATGGAGCTGTGGGCTGTCCAGAGGAATATGATGAGGTGAGGTGCCACTCAGGAGGCTAAGCCCCCCCTTTCGTTGTGTATGTGGTCCAGTTGTTTTGTGTTCAGTTCCTACTGGTGCACACAACAGCCCGGTGTGAAGGTTACACGCTGAACTCCACGTGCACTCTCACTCTTCCCACTGTAATTCAGCGAGTGGCTTGCAGGGCTATCATTACCACTCTGCGGATGTTCCACCAACTGAACACCCTGGTTTGGCTGATACTAAATAGCATCTGGCACGCTAGGTTTTTGAGAATCCTTTGACAAATATTGGATCAGCTGGAATGTGCTAGGTTTTTTACGTGTGTGTGTATGTGGACTTTTGTTTTTACAGTTGTGGTTAGCATATGTCGAATTCCTGTCTCCTCTTGTTCACACAACTTGTATATTTAACCATCATTGTTGCTGGCCTCTGCAAAACTGAATCGTTTCTGCTATTGTGTGCACTTTAAGCACTGCCCAGTGCTGTGTATGTACTGTATTAGCACCCTCTCTTGGTTTAGTCGACCAATGCAGGTGTGTGTACTTGGTGCAAATGGATAACATGGGTAGTAGCACATTAAGAAAGCCTTTTTTACAAGTTGTTTGACATACACATTTTTTTTACCTTTCTTATATTATAATTGATAAAGCACCTTAAAGTTGTGTATGAAGATCACATGTTTCCAAATAAGTTAATCAAAATCTAGATCTTCCTCCCCTGTAAATGATGTGTGATTCATTTAAAAAATATGTTGAGACAAGGTTGTTTAGTAAGTGTTAGACCAATGCTCAACTATAAATCTTTTGTTAAGGTTTGTTTACATGTTACCCTTTGATAAACTGCATATTTTGGTTAGGTTCCTTAACTAAGGATTTGTTCCTTACAGTTTGCTTTTTTATATAGATAAGGTCTCTTATTTAAATATTAATTATACCTCAATATTTAGTCATATATGCAGTTAAGATAAAAACAGATGAACAAGACAAATGTATCTGAAAAATAAACACAAAAATAAGAAGTACGGGGAGAGAAAAATATATCAGTCTGGCTCTAGAGTGTGATGTTCCGAGCCTTAAAGTATTTTCTACATTTTCTGTAGCTGCTGTTTACTGGAAACCTTGAAAGTGGAATTTTAGGGGAAGTTTGTGCATGTTTGAAGTAGCTGCCACACCTGTGTCCATTGCCTTGTTTTTCCCTCGGGTTCCTGGCAGAAAAGGGTTCCTCTCTGTCAATGGTTCTGCTGTTCGAGCCGTGTTTGCTTTCAAAACAGGCAAGGTAAGGCTGTGGAGCTGATGCATGGCATAAGCGCAAGCAAGCAATGCCCCATGTGCCCCATTTCAGCCTCACTAAATATTTTCTACGGTTTCTGAAGGTCACATTTCACCTCCCATTTGAATTGGTAAATAGAAATCTCACAGCAGCAATCGTGGCATTTCCAGTTATAAAAACCTGTTTTGTTGTTGTTGTTCCAGACAGAAACATGTGCTACAGTTTTGCAACACAAGAGCACATTAGTTTTCTGTTGGCACACAGTCAAACAGTTGCGGCAGGTTGTTGTGATGTACAGTGTAGCCCTTGTAGGTTGTGCACCCTGAGATATGTCAACATGGCTTAAAGATTTATCCAGTCACACTGGGCAGGGAAATGAAGCTCCCAAGGAGCCAGGAAAGATTAAACCGTTACTCAGCTGATCGTGTGCTGTGTTAACTCTGGGGGGCTAAAGGCTGGCAGTAGTTGATTGAGCATTACAGCTGACTTCTTGTTACTCTTTGGACTTTGTGTCTGTCTCCACCCCTCTGACCACCCAGTCGAGCACAACGAGGTGTTGCAGGATTTTCCATTTTTCCAACATACACACGCTTTCTCTCGCTCTCTCTTTCTCTCTCTCTCTCTCACTCTGAGAGCAAAAGTGAGGAAGCAGTAGTAGTGAGTTATTAGGAGGTTCTCATGGCAGGCCAGCTTTCCTGTCAGTGAGACCAGACGCACAGAATGGTTCTTAACATGGTGGATAGCCCTCTGGGCCTTGGGAATCCTGATGCTTCATTTCTAATGGTACGTTATGCTTGCCAATATGACTCACCTGTTTTATTGCTGCTCTATAGCTCTGATACCTGATTATGTGTCTCTAGTTGCTGATAGCTTCAGATGTGTTTTTTTGGCACGATTCAGACACTGAACATTTGGTTTTTAGTGCTTATTTTAATTGAACTTGTTGCTTAGAGGTGTTGATGCAGCAGGTTTTGCTTGGAACAGCCATCTGAATCACAGCAGATTGTCTCTGAAGTCATTTTATTTGTTGTTTGGCCATTGGTGATATTGGAATCACGACCGGCTGCTCAGGTTTTATTCATAACGGACCATTTTTCAAATGGCTCCTGTTTTTCACTGTCTTTTACCAAACTATAGGTTTGTTAGGTCAGCTTTGTATTTGTCTCATAAATGCAAAATAATCCACCTAATGACATTTAAACATATTCTGTAGACATTGTTGAAAGAAGTTCATAGTCTTGTTTGTATTTAGAATGAACACTACTTCTATGTTTGTGCAGTGTTGGTTCCTAAAGCCATGATATTCTTTTTAATCTGATAATTCAGGATCTATAGCGTCTTCTCTCCACTTAATCTCGTTCTGTTTCTGCAGCAAAATGAGGTGACAGACAGTGCATATCTGGGCTCGGAGAGCACGTACAGTGAGTGTGAGACCTTCACTGATGAGGACACGGGGGCCCTCGTACCCCCTGAGATGCACGAGGATGTAGAGACGGACAGTGGCATCGAGGCCACGCTGCATGACCCTGAAGACAGCAGAAATAGGTTGGTATAAATTACATCCTCAGCCATACACACCGTGTCAGTTTTAGCATATCTGCTATTTCCTTGGACATGTCATCTACTCTGTGGCGATGAGGAGGCTCTCTGTGACCCTGATTGATCCCCCTCCTACGTCATAATTTGTAATCTACTGGTCATGTGAAGCAGATCAAGGTCGTAATGCTGTTGGAAATCGTTGCTGGTCACAGAATTTACAATAAATGTGCGTCCAATCTCCCGCGAATGGTTAGCCCTTGAGTTGCCCTGCGTTGGCCTTCCACACAGATCACATGGTTTTTCGAATCTTGTGCTGGATCACTCGGGTTCTATTTGGGTCAGCAGACAGGCAGATTAAACAGGAGCAATAGACAGATATAACGTTATTCACCCACAGTGTTGAATTCTACTGATAGTGTGTAGAAGTCAGTCAGACACAGTGTTTTACAATGATTCTATTATATACTCGTACACATCTCCGAGTCACAGTTTGAGGTAACATTTCACACAGTCAGCGATGACATCACTGTTGCTGTTTTCTGTGCAGCTGTACAAGAGAAGCTCACTCAGCTCAAAAACTCAAGAAGCCTTGAACACAAAGTCCTTCCACCATTCCTCACTACAGTCGGTATTTCCAAGTGGATGATCCTTTGTATTGGCTGAAAAGGAGCTGAGATCTGCTCATCCTCCCTGAATCATCAGGTTGTGGCCTCAGCTGCTAATAATCACAGTGGCGGAAATATTTTGAATATGTTCCTTTCTCACTTTGCAGGAAATGAACAGCATGATGGTTTTTTTTTAAAGTTTTGTCTTGTGTTTTATTTCTTAGTTTTGGATTGAAGTGGGTGTTTGCACTGAATAAAGCCCAGTTATCATTTTTATATCAGTATAACCAACTTGAAGTTACTACTGTCTTGCAACTGGGCAGTTGTGAAGAGTGTCTTTTACTGTACTGACGCACAGTTGACAGTGGGAATGTGTTGCAAATTTGTAGTCAGTTAATCAATAATGAACTGGATCCAAGTGTTTGAATGGATTTGGTGGAGTGCTATATTTTACTCGAACAAAGACTACATGTATATTTTGATAAGTTAGAATTACCCTTATAGACGTGCTCATGAACTGAGTGAGCAGCAGGTTTGAATTATAGTTACGGTCTCAAGGGTAAACAGAAGGGCAAGAATTGAGCTGTTTGGAAATTGATTTATCCAAATCATCGTTTTTAATGTTGCTTTAGTATTGTCTGTTTTGGAAAATATACTTTAGAGACACTGGAATTTTAAAGACACGGTACGACCTTTGTTAACGGTTTTTTTTCCAATAAGAGGAATGATGAGCAAAGTGTTGAGGCCAGTAACAAACAGAGAAACCTCTGCCAAGAAGGATATGTTTATACCACTGTCTCTTTGTTTGCTTGTTGACAAGATTTTACTAAAACAACTGAATGGATTTCCACAGAACTGATCAGAGAAGAACCCATTAAATTTGGGTGCGAATCGGGATCAGTGGGCGGATCCAGAATTTTGGGCAAGAGGGCGTTTTTCCAGATTTTCGTAGTTTTCCCAGGAATCAATTTATGGATCTTGATTTAAGGAATCTGCCATATTTAAAAGAAAGATATTTACGAGTGCGTGCAGTTGGGTGGATGCAGCTTTATTGAATTCAAGTTGTCTGTTGGGCCTTGGTAGGGGTATGCAACCTACTGTCGGCCATTGCAGTTTGAGCCATTTGATCTGAAGTCAGGCAACTGCTGCAGATGAAGCCAATGTATCTGCACGAGTGTTCTTGTTGAAATAGCATGGAGGGCAAACACAAGGGAGGAAATGCAGAACAGTGAGACCTTATCTGCTGACTGTGTGACCCGTCTGTCCGGCTCGATGACGGATTGGAGCAGTCTGCCTGACATGGATGTGTTTGGAACTTCCCATTCCATTACTGAATTCCAGGAAGTGTTGAGTTAGCTCTTTTTTTGTTGTTGTTCTTCCCTTTCTCTGCTCTTTGGAAAAGGGCTGATCTGTTTGTCTCCCTTCGACTCAGTTGTACATCTCATGCTGACTCACCTAGTGGAATGGAAGCACAGTGTTTTATCACTGACCTTATCTGCCAGTGAATATCTTGTCCATCTGTGATTCGAGGGGAGTTCATATAAAAATGTGGTCATGTTTCTCCAGATAGAAACGTTAAATTAAATAACTTCAATCGTCAGGTCAAAAACACTATGCTGTTTATGAGAGCCCGACCAATACGTTGGTATCAGGGTTTACGTTTATAAAATAATATTTATTTTACAGAGTGAATGGTGCAGAAAAGATTGTGTATTCATGCTTACATTTTACATAAAAAAATAAGTTGGGTTGTATTTGTTTATTTTTATATGGTTAGTTTATGGTTAGATTATAATATATTAAGACTAAACTACATCTCTTTGATATTGACATCTTGGGAGTCCTTGTACCTATGTATATCTGCAGATATAATGGTATCAGAAATGTTTTCTCCCTATATCATCGTCTGCTTATCCCTCAAAATTAAGTGTAAGTAAATGTCCAAAAAATGGTAAGAAGATCAAAAAAGGTTGTTGTTTTGCAGCCTGGTTAGCTAAATGAAACCTGGAGCCACATAAGACATAGTCAGAGTAGGAGAATAAGTACTGGACTAGGGATTAAGAGTCTAACAGGATTAGCCTCCCCCACCCTCATCTGTCCTACCCCTGTGTGCCCGCACACATTTGGTCCTTGGAAGGTCAGCAGGACTGTCTGTTGGCCGTTGCTTAGCCTCAAATCTGATTAACCCACTCACAGTCAACCCTCTGTGGTACCTGCCTCGAGTCTTTTGGATAAATGCACCACCGGTCATGTGGCACTGCAGATTGGCAGCTCATTAGGACCACAGACTTGGCTCTTCTTAAAGAGCAGACTTGGGAGA